>CM036242.1:30354123-31554123 GCA_020698575.1 Bostrychus sinensis
AACGGCTAATGGAACAGACTTCAGAGTGAACGAGCGGTGTCACCACAGCCACACCTCCTGCCTGGTTTTAGTGTCATTTTTGCAGATATACTTGTGAAATCTTTACATGTGGATTATATAAATACAATACTGAAATATTTATCACTTTTATAAATAGAGAGGGGGGAGTTCACCTGGGGTGGGTGGTCATTTCCTTGGTGAATTAGCCACATGTTAGCCAAATGGAGGACAGCTGCCTGGGAAGGACATGAACATTGGAACACGCCTTGGGCGACAGGTGATGATGTGGATGCCTTCCTGTGATGTAATCAAGACAAGGAAAGGCAAGGTACCTGGGCTTTGAGAAACACCCACGGTCTTTTAGAATGGTCAGTCAGTGAGAAGGTGTGGATGTCAGAACCTTCTTGTATTTCTCATAACTTAAACATAAAAGAAATGTACTGAAATATATATGATCGACACTCGCAGTAGTCCAACAGCAACAATACAGGCACCATACAATAGCAACAATGCTTATAAGTATTGTAAGATTGCTAGATATTGTTAGCCGCTAAGCTAGCGTCACTGAGTGTTGCTTATACAAATGAAATAGACAACTGCAGGACTCATTCTAGCCAAAATTTTGAGGTACTGAACATATGCACATGATACCATTAGGTGGGCACTGTTTTACAAATATAAAGAAAAGAATCTCACCGGTTTAAAAGAAACGTAGCGACCATAGCATCTGTTTCGAGCCCCTTTCGTTTCCAGAAAGACGAGTCCTTTTGTTGTTATGCACGCAGTAGGTGTACGGACAGTCAGACTTTGAGTGGCAGCCACTCCCACCAATAATCATAGAGCCGTTTCGGCCTGAATACAATTTTATAAAAATGTAATTATTTTTTTAAATAGAAAATACAGATAGTAGTTTAATTTGTTTTTATCTTCTTTAAGTTGTCCCATAATGTTTTATATAGTAATTCTTCATGATTAGGATAAAAGTAAATAAATTAGGATTATGTTTCACTACATGCAAAAATATACTAATTATTCTTTATATTATTAAGTTAACTAGTAGTTAATTGTATTCTGTATTATACTATACCAGCCTATGTTTTATTTTTTATATTTTACATAAAACGTATACATTTCTTATGTTTGTTGGTATTGGTTCTTTTGTTGGTTGGCTTGTTAGCCGGATAACTCATTCATTCAGCTTAATTTTTATGGGGATCTGGGACACCGTTTGGTCAAGTATTCTGTCCCACTGCAAAATACTAACTTCCACCACAACGGGTCAGTAAAAATATCAATATTCACTTTAGTTAATTGTTTGGTATTATGAGATATATTTGAAGGTCAATGGATAGCATGTTTACCCCTGAAGTAGAAGGTCCATGTCTGGGAACTATATCTTTACCATATACCACCTACCTACAGATGTAACTATGGTTTAAACACACCTAGACTACTTGTAAGTAAATATTATGTGAAATAGTGCATTTTCTGTGTAGTTTGTGTAGTCTGTTGTCGTTTGTTTAAATCACAGAACTTGCATCACAGCTATGCCACCAAGTCTCTACGCATTTTTATTGAAGCATTGTCATCCACAAGTTATTCTGCTTCTCCATGAATGATTGTCGTCATACCAAGCCCTACTTCTATATTTCACATTGTGATGCCTCTTATGTCTTGCTCTGTTTTCACACAGGGGGGTTGATTGTTGCCTGCATCAAAGCTCGCAGCTTGTGTTCATGTAATGCCTTATAGCAGCATATATTTAAAAACAATGCAAACTCTTTATAATGACTGACTTTAAATTCTTTCTGAGACTTATGTGGAGCTTATGTTTTATCCTAAAATAGAGATCCGGGTTCTAGTGTTGCACATAATGGCTGAATTTTGAGGTTTAACATAAGCATCAGAAAATACTTAGAGGTAGTTTTATGCAGTACTGATGCATACTACAGAAAGTACTTAGAGGTAGTTGTATGCAGTACTGATGCATACTACGTATTAGATTGCAGTTATCACCTATATCTGAATTATGCCAATCTCAGAGAAGCATGCTACATATATAAACACATAATAAAGTTAGATGTTACTGCTGTTTATTTATGTTAAGAAGCCATTTGCAGCAGTGATGGGTCGGTCCCGAACCAGCTGGTACAAAGAGACAGCTCTTTAAAGTAAATAAGACTTTTTTTTTTACATATTTTTTCTAAAAGGATGTTTTTAAAAACAGGGCAGATCATAACTGAGAGAAGAAACCAGATCAGCCTCTCTAAGCTGAAGCACTTGGTGTTCCTCACTGCTAATCTGCCCTGAAAATAAATTAATTAATAAATTAATTCATTAAATTCAAAGTTACAGTTAGATGGTTGATGGTGGTTAGTTCAGAGAGAGACACCTGAAGCTGTTTGGTGCTGCTGCTTTCCACAATGCACATTGCAAGATATCTTATTTTTTTCATGTTTTACTTTTTTTATAAGATAATAAATTTACGATAATTTTTTTGAGTTAATTAGTTACTTGAGCTTAATACTAAATAAAGCCCTACTTTTTTATTGGTATGTGCCTTTAAATTAAAAAAAAGTCAACATCTGTCCTTTTTTATTTTTATGCCTAATTATAGGTGTGTGTATATGCTATATATGTGTATACTAGAGTGATTCTACTGTTGAAGCAAGTCAGTTCATTGGGGAGTTTCAAAGCATCAGAACTTTTGAATACTGCCTCACAATCCATGTTTTTGAGTTATATATGAGTAAACAATACTAATATTAGTCAAAACTGTGCTAAATTTAGCTAAAACATAAAAGGTATAGATGGTAAAATGAAAAGCCTTTTGGGAGCCAAAAGAGCCGTTTATTTTTGGTGAGCCAAGCCAAATGATCTGGCTCACTGAAATGAGCCGAAATTCCTATCACTAATTTGCAGGCAAGTTGGTCCTAAAGAGCACACTTTATGTTGATGGACAGTGGCCAAAAACTTTGGGTCTACAGCCACTCGAACCCTAACAACAGCCCAAATGAACCATGACCCATTCAACAATGCCACACTTTGCCAGTCCACGAGTATCCAATTATTGAGGTTAGGAGCCCAGCGATGCTGTGTACAGTGTGTTGGTGTTGAGTGGCTACTGGAAATGCATTCCTGGAAATAACATGACACAGAGTACAGCAGCAGCACATGCCTCTGAAACTGATTATTGCTGTTTGGTTTGGATTTTTCATCATTTTTGGTAAAATACATAAACTTTTTAGTAGCATCCTGCAACAGGGGGTCACAAGCCATTGTACAGAACTCTTTGCACCGGTCCCATACCTAGATAAATGGGGAGGGTTGCATCATTAATGACATCTGGCATAAAAGTTATCCTAAATTGATATGACAAACTAAAAAACTAAAAAACACTTGCACATAATATGGATCTACCAAGGAAGCTGGTTCTGGGCCCACCTCTACCAATTGGGGACAAACTTTTAACCGTGTCCCTGGACTAATTTGTTCATAAACTATATTTACTCTGCCCATCCAAACATATTTAGTTTTTACTGTTCTGTATAGTGGAAACAGTAAATCCTCTTCGTGTTTGCCTCAGTGCACTCCATGATGAAAATGCTTCCTGCTCCACCTGCTCATTTATCAGAAAGGCAGTGCAGATGGCGTTCTTTGACAGAGAAGAAAACACACACAACTTTTCGCTGCTAATTAATCCCCCCATTCCTTCAATAGAATTGCAAATCCTATAAATTAGCCCGAATGTAGAGGAGAAATTACATACTAGACTCAGTTTTCTATCTTATAGGATTGGCAGAGTCATCCTCAGATTTACTGTTCTGTCTAAGATTGTCTTTCAGCTTTTGAAATGTGAGCAAATGTGTTGTCTTAGAAAGTACTTTTTCAGCAAGTTTGTTTCAGTAATCTTTTTTTTTTTTTTTTTTTTTTTTTTTTGCTGTTAGCAAAGCAGAAATAGATTGCAACCTCTATCGAGTAGGCCTACATGCAATAAAGCCAACCACAGTAAACATTTATGTGACCAATAGTATGTCTTGCCTCCTACAAGTCGTTGTTTTAACAAGGCTCTCCTTTAAAAAAATCAAATTTTTCCTCTTAAAGCCCTTTTTAGGTCATTGGGTCACATTTAAAAATATAGAACATGAAGAAAAAAGCTTTTTTTTGTTTTTTGATCATTAAGCCCTGTCCTCATATATAACAAAAGTGATTTTTTATATTTTCAACCCTCTAAAAGCCAGTTTGTTTACATAATTAAGAGGGAGCTTGTGAGTTTTTGGTTGTTCTTTTTCAGTTGTGACACTGGGGACTGGGGTGAATTGATGTTACCCTTTTCACACTGTTCACAATAGCCATTTGATGCTCTGTTCAGTCTCCAGGGGGCGATAGTTTTCTGCAAATTGAAAGTAACAGCTCACCAAAAAAGATGTTTTCCATACATAGACATTATTTTATGAAATAAAACGTGATATACAAATGCAAAACTGTCCAGTTATTTTAAAAAGCCATGAAAAAAGCACAATATGGCCCCTTTACATAAATAAAACACAGACGTAACTAAGGTATTCCAGAAGCAAATTATGTAAGAAAGTTAATTTTGTGTTCATTTTGTTTAGTTTCTGAAGTTTTTATTTGTTTACTTTTAAAATAGTAAGTTTTAGCGCCTGCCGACCTTCATCAGAGTTGGTATAGACTTATTTAATCAGGAAATCTAAAAACAGGCCTTAACTCGCTCTTAATAATTAACGGGACCAACCGGGTGGAAGTCGTGACATTCATTTCCGAAAGCTTGCAGGCGGTTCAAAGACACACTGCTTGCTTTCAGATAGTGATGTGAGCTTTCCCACATATCAATTTCCTGAAGGGTCCTGGTGGTTCAAAGACACTGTGATCCTTGTGTTCTGAGTTTTGACCCAGGCCCTTGTCAGATGTCTGTATGTGCAATCTGCTGCCCCGCTAACTCAAATTGCCTTTGTGCTGTTGATAGGCTGTGGTTGTATTGTGTCTAAAAGTTTTATGGTGTTTTGAATGTAAACTTTTTTTTTTTTTTTTGCCACTGTGGGAAAACATTGGAAAGTTCATGTTGCTAAAGCTTAGAAAACCGTGTAGTTTGTAGAGTTTGGTTCAGCACAGCAGTGATTCATGGGTAATTACTGTCTATCCACATTCCACCAACACAGAAGGGAATGCACCCTTTAGAGAGCTCTCCTGTTGTCCAAAAATAATAACCACTTAACCCCGAAAACTATTCAATAACTAAGCTCAATCCTATTCAAAATGCAACACTTTTTTTAATGAAAATATCAAACTATTAACTTCAAAATAGACCTTTTTTTAATGCTTTGTCACGTGTATGGCTATAGACTCTTGACAACAATATAAAAAAAGAGGTCCTATAGTTGCTTGACTCTAGTGAGTAAAACTCTAAATTCATGTTCACCCTGGGTTTTAAATCAACTCGAACCACATCATATATCATGTTTCATTTATTTTTCACTGTGCTGCATTAGACCATTAAGTAGAATATGGACACAAGGCAGTGAGAATGTGGTTTACATGCACAATAACCTCTTAGCTGTTATAGACATTGATTAAAAGGGCTACACTTAATACATTTTCTGTCTTCCCACCTACAGCAAATTTAGGTCATTTTCTTGCAGATTGAACACCTTCCAGACCTACCCTCCACGTTAGCTTTATTGTGGCTCTCACAATGTCCATACTCAAATGCTTGTTTTTTTAGCCTCTCGCTGCTAAAGAGCTCAGTATTTTGCATTTGAATAATACTATTGTGTTGTAGTCAGATTTCCAAAACAAAAAACAAAGAATAGCAGTGTTGATATTTTTTTAATTAAGAATATTTAAAAGCATTAGCATTGTGTCACATTGTGTTGGATGTAAAATGTCTGTAAATTGTGCACACTGGAAAATTCAAAATGAAAACACTAAACATAACCACCTCTGGACACAAACCCAAATCCCTATTTGGTGTTTAATGGCTCATATACCCAAGACTATTTCCTAATATCATCATAGCTTGTGCCAGGGTTGGACCCAATATATTCAAAATAAGTGATAAAATGGGATGTGTTATTGTCTGAACACTGGTCTTCTTGATTCCAGATGATGATAGCAGTAATACCAAAGCAGATGAGGAAAGCCATGGGTAAAAGCATTGTGTAAATGAGAAGGAAGAGTAGACTCTGAGGCAGAGTTAGTAAGATTAGGAAATCCACACTTGAATACAACAAATACAACCATTGAGCACAAATGGGACTTATGGGAAAATTTCCTCTGCATTTTTAATTGTGTAATTGTTTAATGACTGGCATTTGTGTGGGTAAAGAAAAATGTTAATGGACAAAGGGAAATACGAGAAACAAATTCAACACAAGAAGCTCTGAGGAAGTGAGCTCCCAAATTGTGAAGATTTAATAAAGTTTTGATTGCAAACATTTATCATTCTGTAGCCATGAGGACTTCCAGCACCAGTATGTGAAATTAATGGCTTTGGCTAATCCAAAAATGTTATTTGAACTGGGTTTTCCCAGCAGATGATGCCTGTGTTTCAAACACATCACCGCGGGCATGGCCTGATAGAAAGGTCCAAGCACACAATCTGTTGCAGAAGCCTGGGCCATCATTACAAACCACAGCTGAGTAAACAGAGCTCCCATTTAGGCTGCATTTAAAAGTCAATTTGATTTAATCTGTATGACAAATCATAAATGTATCTTAACAAAGGTTACCTCCTTGAAAGAGGTTGGCTAAACTAACAGATTTTATGTTATTAATCATGTCTGTGAAAAATCTCAGTCATCCAGGCTAAATGAATCACAACAAAAGGCTGCAAAAAAAGTCATCTGGATCTACTACTTGTGAGTTAATATTATAAGTTTGCTCTGTAATTTTGGAGTCATTTAACCACAGGCATTTTTTCCATTTATCTATAGGCAGAGTGTATGTGAATTTGCTTTATATAAACCTAGAAACGTATGAACTTGTATATATGTCTGAATATATGTCTGAAATCAATTGAAACTCCTTTATTTGTCTTTATCCAAAATTAAGTCACTGAATAAGGTCCTGACATTGTAAAACATTACCACAACAAATGAAATAAAAAGTCTTTGATTAAATCTGTAAATGTTAAGGCTTGCCCTCTCCGGGTTGGAGGAGAGTTTCTGCCTCAAGTGGAGGAGTTTAAGTATCTCTGGGTCTTGTTCACGAGTGAGGGAAGGACGGAGCGTGAGATTGACAGACGGATCGGTGCAGTGTCTACAGTAATGCGGTTGTTGTATCGGTCTGTCGTGGTGAAGAAGGAACTGAGCCGAAAGGCAAAGCGCTTGATTTATCGGTCGATCTATGTTCCTACTCTCCCCTATGGTCATGAGCTTTGGGTCATCACCGAAAGGACAAGATCCCGGCCGAAATGAGTTTCCTTCGCAGAGTGGCTGGGCGCTCCCTTAGCGATAGGGTGAGGAGCTCAGAGTTCATTAATTATTAACATGAACAGGGCATGGTCCACAAGCCTACATCGCGGGCACCAAGAGTTCGCGCAGCCCTCTTTCATCCACAGGGGATATTTGCGTCGTACCCAACTGGGCTGAATATTGGATACTTTTATGCAGAGGAATGAGAAAAAACAAAACAAAACTTCAGCTTCTGGTGAGTTTCATGTGAACTTTAGTGTCTCTTTTGCTCAGTATGTCACCTACTCCACATCCTTCTTCTTCTTAATAATAATAATAATAATAATAATAATAATAATAATAATAATAATAATAAAAACAATGCTTATTGAAGGTTTTTTTCATGCTCCACACCATGCCCCAAATTTAGAGCCTCACAACACATCTCACCTGTAGAGCACTACACCCCCGCGTTGGTGATCTGGCTGTACCAAGATCAGGCCTGCGCCATTCGCAAGATCGGGCCCTATGCCTCTCGTTGGCTGAGGAATGCCTTGGGGTTCCTCCCAGGGGCCTAGAGGAAGTGTCTGGGTGAGAGGGAAGTCTGGGCATCCCTGCTTAGACTGCTGAATCAGAAGAAAATGGATGGATGGAAGTTACGACAATAGTTAAACATTATTTACAATAGTTTTAACATTTTATATTCTGTATATTATTTTCAAACCTATGTCATGCCAGCAGTATATGATGCCATGATATTTAAATCTATATTTGAAATTGTTATTTTGAGTTAGCTTTTTCAAGCAATTTAATGAAATTCAGATGGTAAATGATTAATGCTTAGTATTCACCAAAAGACATTGACATAGAATAGATCACATATTAAAAAAAAAAAACTGACAGAAAATGACATTTTGATAGATTATGCTCCACTGCTAAACCCCAGCTCAGTCATTACATCAGCTCTAAAAAACATTGGACTCATCTGATTAGGCAATGAATAAAGACATGTATTTACATTTGAGACACCCGAGCCATTTAGAAAACTGGGAGACGTGACCAAACGACACCGCACCCAGCAGTGGTGAAGATAGATTGCTGGAGACTGGTCTGGGATCTGCATTTCCGATTAAGCAGACATCTCAAGGAGGAGGAGAGAGATACAGAAATTTCTTGTATCTATATGATCTAAAACTTTGGCTAAGTCCAACTAAAATGTAGGAGAATGGCACATTTATAAATAAGAGATCAAAGACGCTGACATCCAAGCATCTAAGAAAGAAACACTAAAAAAGGCCCTGAGACTTCAAAGTACTACAGTTCTGCTTATTAGAAGACTACAATCATATGTGATTAAAGCATAGTGTTATCTTCTGGACAAGGATGTCACTTAAAATACAAATGTTTCAGAGAAAAAAAAATAGCTTTATTACACTATATTGTTTTGGTTAGGAGTGTACAAGCCAGTGTACTCTTTGTGGTGGTCCCAGGTCCAGACAAATAGAAAGGGTTGTGTCAAGAAGGGTGACCCCAGAAGTGAAAAGCAGAAAGGAAAAAAGAAGTTGTAGTAGTAACTGCATAAGTTACATGGTGTGTACTCTTTGCACTGCTCCCAAGCCCACATAAGGTGTAAAAACGTGTTACTGTAATATTCAAATCACTGCATTAGAAGGCAGTTAATTTGCTGTGGTGACCCCCAAAGTTTGAAAAAAAAAGTGGAAAAAAATGTAGTTTGAATTTTTAGTACACAAATGCACAAAATGGCCAAATTTGACAGGCTGGTTCCAGATGCACTGCTCCACAGATGGTCTTGGTGTAAATTAACACATTTGACAAGATGAAGTTGAGACATGAAGACATGCCACTCACATGTTCACTTTAAATCTGGGCCCATACTTTATGAGACCAAAAATTGAGTGTTCCCTGGTGCATTTAAAAAGTAGTTTTACATGAAAATAAAATATCAGAAAAACTTACTACTATAGAAATAATTGGTTTGTAAACTATTTACAGTGTGTGTGCAAACGTTTAAGTGAGGTAGAAAAGGAGTTATTTACTGAATTTTTATTGAATATGTTTGCTATCATTATTGAAGCAACGGTCAGTAAACGACAAAAGTTTTAGTAGTTTATTTACCATTGTGACTAAGTGGAAAGATTTACCCCTGAACTAGAAGATTCTTCGAGTTTGAGTCCACATCAGGGAACTGAAAGAACCAGCACGTTTGCAGAAGTCCGTGTTTTCCACATCCTTACATTTCTGTGCATTTTTAGACATTTATACACATTTCTTTCTTCATAGGCTTTTGCACTGCACTGTATATTTCAAAAGTAATGAATTTTAGCAATGTTTGCAAAAGAACTACAACAGACGAGGCTAGATATGACCAATGGGAGCAGAATTAACATATCTTACATTTGTCACCAGTGAAATGTATAATCACTACAAATGAAATATTGTATGAGCTACTTGTGGAATGGGCCTCTGGCTAACAAGTACCTATTAATCCGATTCATGGTTTTTAGTGGATTTAATTAATTTTGAATGTCTCATAGGGACATGACCCGAGTGGTAGTTTCATATTTTTACGATGTGCCGTATATGCCATACTACAAAGGCTATCCACCGATTATCTTTTTATACTTTTATTGTCACTGATTTTGTGGAAGAAATTGTCTCTGAAATGCCATTGTCCACATTTATATCAAGGATTAACTTTAAGTACCCCATGATAAACCCTCTTTACTGGCGGCCATAAATTGAAGGCAAAAGTGTTATGGTCCTGTTGGAGTGTCCTCGATCACTGTGATATACAGTACATATGGCTTTTACACTGACAAATCACCGACAGTCACTCATGCTCCTCTTCCTCGCATTGCTTGTTTACTTCCACACAAAAAAATGAAAGGTTTTTGGAAAAATAAAACACTACATTTACAAGCCGCAAAAAAGCAATGGTCCTAACAACAGTTACTGAAATACTATGGCAGCGAAGAGATTTCTTTTCTGGTTGTTTTTTTTACATTGTGTTCTCTTGCACACAATAGCTGGCTATAAGAGAAATTTCAAGCAGCACTATAATGGAGTCATTCAGTCAGGAAAAATCTGTTTACATGTGCATGTACAAATTGAAACATGCACTGTGACAATTGCTGCAGCTTTCTGTGCCGTGGCATCATATTTTTCACACAAATTGACTTCCATTTCAGCCAAGCAACAAAGGCGACCTCAGTTCTATAAACACAAACATACTTAGGAAGTGGAAACAAAGATCAATGTAGCCTTAAGTGTGGCAAATGTGCAGAAACCCTGCACTGACCAGTACTAATCAGAAATGCATATTGATGTTTGAAGACTGTTGTACAAATGAGTGCAACGTCAATCTTTTGACCCAGTCACATGTCCTTAACTAAACATTTCAGTGACATTTCCCACTTAACTGAAATATCAATTTTTATTTTTTAACAATGTGGCAGTTTCTTAAAGGGGTTATGTTGTCCTTTTATTCATATTTTGAAATCACTCTTGGTCACCTTTGAACAGAATTGCACATTTTACAACCTTCATTAACATTATCTGACTAAAAGAAAATGTTTTGTTTTTTAAAGTATTCCACTGGTGCCATAAAGAAACAGGTGAAGAGACCAGCAGAGAGCAGTGTATTTTGTACATAATCAAAGAAAAAGAACACATCACTTCCTCAATGTTTCAGAATAAAAGAAGAAAATTATCAAAATATCAAAAACAAACTGGATTCACTTTTGTCTGATGAATGTATTGTTTGAATAAGAAACACTGGAAAGTGTGACACAGCCATAATGCCGCATAACACTGCAGCAGCTCATGACTCCATCTAGTGGTATAAAGTTTTATAACAGGTTACCCAGAATTAACATTCACTTTTAGTCTGACTACTTCCTCCAGCATGTCTTCCTAAATAAAGCTCTGCATGGTGTTCAGTAAAGCTGAATACCTAAATACTGTATTAAATAACATGAAATTTCTCAAACACTGGGTTGAAAAATATGAATGCATCTCGACTCTTTCTCGTAGCTTGTTAGAGCCTCAAAAGCACATCTCTGCACATAGTTACAGCAAGCGAGGGGAAAACAATGTAGGCATTACTTAGCTGCGCATGGCATCCCTCTGATCAATGTGATGCAGCCTGTGTCCTGCTGAGAGCTTTTGTGCAAGCGTTACATGAACAGACACAGAGAGACAGAGAAGAGAGACGAGTGGGGAGTGAGCCGAAAGAAACACAACAAAGAGCCAAGGGAGGGTACTAGAGAAGGTACGAGTGTGAACATGAGAAAGATGGATCATGGAGAGACTTGGGGAAAACAACAACACAGAATTACACAGATGTCTTCACTGTGGGCTACTCAGACCTGCATCAGCTCTGCACTTTGGCCCTGACTCTCAGCGCACAACAAACACTTCGGTCTGTCTTTTCTCTTTATATTTCTGTCTTTGTACATAACCAATACTATAGTTGCATTAACTGTATAGCTGAATATGGGGTTCAGTAAAAAGTAACATGGACAGTTTTGCATTGCATTAACACTAGTATGTATTATATGTATTATATGGACCTCAAAATAATTTTTAACTTCACAAACTGCCTCTCCCCTGACCTCTGAGAGCTTCTTGTTCACTATGTAACTCAGGGAGTAGGTAGGTCTCTCTGCAAGCTGTTGGTAAAAGGAAAGCAAAATGCTAATGCTAATGCTAATTTGAACTAAAACATCATACTTTTTGTCATTACCTGAAAACTAAAACTATGACACACTACATTTTCTGTTCCTATGGTTGTATAAATTAGGCTTCTGGAAGTCTTGTGCTTCTCTAAAGTTGTTTACTTTAATCCTGATCTGGCTCACTTTACTTTTGTTTCTCATTTATACAACCAGAACTTCCCACTACAAGCATCTTATCATAGTCAAATAAATGGAAAAAATCTCAGCAACATATATTGTAGAAATGTATAGGAAACATTTAGATATATGTAATTCAGTAATTAAACAGTAAGTTTTAACGTGTTTCCTATTAGTATTGATTCTATGCATTTTACACAGTCACATATACTGGATAAAATGTTCATTTTATTTGTACATAGGCACATCACATGCATGGAAAAATATGCCAGAAGTGTCATTTGGAACCAACGTGATTTCTTCATGCATTTAATATTTTTTAATATTCTTCCTGTCACTGTGGTTCAGTGGAACTAACCATTGAGCCAACTAACCATGGAGCCAAAAATACTTAAAATTGGCAAGGGCTGTGCCAGAAATGGCATCCAATATAAAAACCTATGCACACAGAAAAGGGGGCAGCCAAAAGGACTTTTTTCAAAAATGTTTTCATTATTATTTCTAAAAATCAAAAGGTTAGTTTTTTAGTCAGCCCAAGTTTTCAAATCTCACTAGATAAAAGTCCATTAGTATTTAAAATAAAAAAGAGCATAGTAGAGTTTTGAATTTATTGAAACAAACTTCATTCAGTTAAAGACGCTTGCTTACTAACCCAAATGTTGGCAGTTCAAGCGTCGCAACCAGCAATGCATACTCATTGTGTCCTTGGGGAAGATACTTCACCCATCTTACTTGTATAAATGTGTCCCTGGCTGGAGGGGCCGTAGGCGCAAAATGGCAGCCATGCTACCGTCAGTCTGCCCCACTCACTGAGGAGTGAATGAATAATGCACCAAATTGTAAAGCGTCTTTGAGCATCTAGAAAAGCGCTATATAAGACTAATTCATTATTATTATTAATGTCACAGAAAGTTTCAAGGACGGTTTAATAATTAAGTCTGCACATATTCTCACTGTCTAAACATTAAATAATGTTATTTAAATCAAATTCAGCTACCCTTGTTTATTGGTTCACAAACTCAAATCAGTCGTATCTACTGACATGAGTTCAAAACAGACCCCAAAAGTGTGTCTTTTAATGTTTTGCTTTTCTATATATATTTTAGGAATGTTATGTTTACTTCTGAAATATGTTGTTGGTGCAGATCTGCAATTTAGCTTTGCATTATTTATGAATGTGCTTGAACTTGAAACTAGTTCACATGTAGCCTTTACACAAACAATGCTGTGATTTATTTACACTGGGCCATAAATTATTGAATTCTGTATTTACAGAGAACAAATGGTCATATTTTATAGCCACATCAGTGGTTCTAGCTTAGCCCCGTTCATTTGTATGAGACAGCTTATATTCTGGCTAGGGGCTCCCGCAGGACTCTGGTCTCAGCTGGCTTCATCAGCGAACATGGATGTGTCGTGTATAGAGCAGGAAATGGGAATGTCAAGGTCATCTTTGTGCCTCTGGAGTCCACTTCACCTCAGTGGTTTATGACAACCCATATTTGGTCAGAGAGGCAGGAAGTCTGTTCATTTTCAAGTCTAATGCAATCTCTGGCAAAAGCTGTTAAATTTAGGGATGATGGGGATTCAGTTTGAAGTGCAGACCCCTACTAAGTCCTGGTTTACTCCAGTTTTAGTCCTGGTTTAGTCTTGAAGAGCCACATATTTTCTGAGGTGGTACTTGGTGTAAAAATGTCCAGGTGCAATATATGTTCAAAATATGGCCCTAAACAGCTAACAGATTTCAATAAGACCAATACTCAAACATTGTAGTGTCACTATAGGACATTTAAGACATCTGGTTGTCTTGGAGCATCTGCAGACTGCTGCTATCAACTGGGCTGCAGCGAGAAATAATTCTTTCAGTACTCTGTAAAAGAGGGTTTATGCCAAGCTTAGGAAAAGGTAACTCAAAACATCCCCAGTTTGGAGAAGCAGACAGGAGCAATACTTTGCATACTTTGGTTGTGTAGCAAATTATTATTATTATTATTATTATTTGTATTTTTTATTTTTTTCAGTATCTATATATATTTTTGTATATGCATGAAAAACATCTTATTTTGGGGAGCTGGCACGTTGCAGAGAATGCTTGGATTCGGTGTCTTTGGTCCTCTGCTGGCAATGGTGGGCACTGGACAGAGCATAAAATGACTATTTAGCATGGCTATTAGCAACATGATGCTAACAGATAGATAAATGAGCTAACTCCCTAGTAGTGATCAGAATATGTCCAGTGATGGTGTCTGGGCTTTAGAAATACACAGGAGCACTTCCTGGTTTCACGTGTCTACATAGAGCTGAGAGACTGAGTATTTCCAGGTCTTAAAAAGGGCAGCAGCTCAGCATATAGGATTACTCAAACCTGTGTTAATGAAAGAAAATACTACTCCAGGTAGTTTTTAGGTGTAAGCAATATGTTAGTAAGTTTAATATGTTTTTTTGTTTGTTTGTTTTTGTTTGTCTACATGCTTTTCTTCTTTTTTCTTGCTCATTTATATATAACCAAATGTTAGTACTCCCCAGTACAAGTACCTCATCAGATTCATATCAAATAAAAATTTGGTCCTTTTACCAGCAACATATATTTTGTGGAAATGTGTATAGAGTACACATCTAGACAAACATTTAATTAATTTAGTAATTAAACGTTTAGTTCTTAAACCCAAAACAAAAATTGCTGGCTCCATTTGCACCAATAGATGGTCTGGTCTCTGTGGTATTTCACCAGTCTGTGTCTCCAGAATGTGTTATGATAACAATCAACCATAGTAAATAAATTAGCTATCCACTTATTATAATACTTAACTATCCTAAAGTATCTAGTGGAATCGCAGTTACAATATCCTGAATATCTTGAGGCAATATGCCACTGAACCAAAAATAACAACCTATCATTAACAATATTACAATGATAGTAAAGGTATATTACACCTATAACTGAATATCAGCATATCACTCTGTATTGCACGGTATTGAAAAATTAAAGTCCCTTGGTAAAGTATAAATCTAGTGAACTTAAGCATATTATGAGTCTTTATTTCACTGACGACAGCAATCGGCTCTGTCTCAAATCCTGGCGCTGAGTTATGACCTCATCATCATTTCGTTTGTGCAGAGGCAAAAATGAAATTAGTTCAAGTAATGAATGGAAAGGTGCTTTTCTTAAGAAATTTCTCTGCTCATTGTTCCCTGAGTCATTTGCGAGACTAATCTGTGGCATATATCCGCCTTTCACTTAAATCTCAGCCTACTGAAAAAGCTGTCACCAGTCTGCCTGTTCAGAAATGGCTCCCCATGGGGGTCCTAGATCAAAGATGAAAGTGTGCTCTGAATGATCTGGGAAACCGGAGGTGGAGGTCTGCTTTGACAGGAGTTAAGGGCGTGATTCATCAAATTAACAAATTTGCTCTCCTTTTCCCAGTAGGCAGTGGAGTAAATTTTCACTTAAATTAGTACATCGGCGACAAAAGGAAGGACAGAAGGGGAGAGAAAGTTTCTAAGACAGGGATATGCCCGTGAACGAATGTGTAATTAATGACACTCTTACTCATAATTAAAACCTCTTAGCTTTCTCCTCACAAGGTTGCAGCAGCTGGTATAGACAAGGCCCTTACTGCGAGACAAGAGACATAAATTTGGTGACAGTATCGGGAGGCAGCACCTGCTTATGCCTACACCTGTCACGGCTGGAATCATACCTCATTCTGTCAATGAATTTAACATTCTTCTGGGCTCTGAGAGGGGGGAAAAAGGCACATCCTCTCATCCCAGAATGATAATCCCAAGTGGCTCCAAGGGGGTACCATGTATCCATTTTCCAAAATTAAATATATCGTTGTTTGGTTCAGCAAAGGAAGACACCTGCCTCCTCAAGTAAAATGGCATACTTGAGATCTGAAAGATTTCCCCCAGGAGCCATATCATAGTCGTGCCTTGTAACTATAACTTAATATCATGTCAAAGTCTCCAGAGGATGATGCAGCTAGTCAAACCACTGAAGGAGGGAAAACAAGAGCAAGGCAAATGCTGCAGAAAACAGATGGAGGCAGGAGCAGGTGGAAGTGAGAGAGGCCCCGAGAAAACACCCCAAGACAATACAAGTAACATGGGAACAATGTAAGGCTATCAAGGCATTTGAGCAAACAATAGTGAGTGCCATTAAGAATTAAATTTTAATGCTACTTCAATAAAATATTCTGTTGTCTTTTACAGAAGTGTTTCTAACGGTAGAAGCTTTGGCAAACACTCCTACGGGACATGTTCAGAGAGAGGCACTTTTCACATGCCAACCTCTATGAAATCTTCCTCTTGTATCCATTCCTCTGGCATCCATTCTTTATCTGCTCTGTCCATCATCTTCACTGCACACGAGGGAAGAAGCAGATAGTACAAACAGAAACAAACCTACTGGCCTGCTACCTCTCTGGGTTGGGTTTTATTAAAAAGGACATTATAAAATCAGACTTTCTTTTGTTTCTTTTGTGTTTGTCCGATGCGTCCACTGAAAAGTGGATTTCATAACATTTCACATACTTTTGAATATAATACAAAATTACAAAAGCACACATTGTTTTGTATCATTCAAACAAGTTGTAAATAAATAACCTTTTTAGCAGATTTTTAGCACATCTTTAGCATCAGTGCTTATTGACAGCATAACACATCACAAACTCTCCAACATGTCCCAAAATGCCTTTAAGAGAGAAAGAAATATGTACAGAGAATTTAGAAAATACATTTGTAAGAGCCTTTGCTGCAATTAAAATTAGTAACACATCCATAAGACAATATTTTTTAACTGATAAGCTGTAAAAATTGGACTTTAGTGGTTTATCTCACATACAATGGTCATTGACATTTGAATATAATAGCTTTATATCTAAGTGCTGATCTTCTACTGCCTCACATACTCTTGTGCTCTTGTTTTTTTTCGTAAGAAAATATCAGATCACGGTGTATTATGAGCAGCTCTATACTTGTTTCTGAACAGGGACAGCAGGAGAAGCCAGTTGTACAATGAGTTGTGAAGAAAGTTTTTTTTTTTCAGTGTTGTCGATACGTCAGACGTCAATGGGACTTAACTGTTGTTAAGATAGAAACAAGACGAAGAAAAAAAATCCTATAGAGGACTGGACAATAAGTCAGACTTCAGCAGAATCAACAGGTGACAAAGAAAAGCACTAAACGCCGTTAATCAGGTCAGAGGAGTTAGCTCAGTTTCAGCTGCAGATAAACGGCTGTGATAGGCCAGTTCCAAATCAAACTGGAGCGAAATGCTTTGTTCAGAGCGGACAACCAGACTGTCCTGCTTGTGAACAGCAGGTAGGAGAGGCTGACTTGCCAGGCTACATATCTGCACAATCTGGGACCAAACTCTCTCCTCCAAGATGGTAACACTCGCCTAAGGGCGGGGTTGATCAGGACCTACCTTAAGAGCTAGAGAGTGGACAGCCCTGACCTCAACACCACTGAACCCCTGTAGGATCAGGGTCATTGGTATGTCCCAGAGTGTCCAACATGACCACAATGACCAGTGACTAATGCTCTTGGAAGATGTGTTGCCAATAAGCAAAAACAACAAAACAATCTACCAACACAAACATACTTTTTGTGCTTAGTTCATGTCTGTCTACACAGCCTTGATTCCTGTCCCCTGAAGGTTTATATATTTCAAAATGATCCTGTACCTTCTCAAGATTTTGTTTCATCAGCAGCTGTAAAAATCACAGTATGAAACACCTAGAAAAAACCTTGACGGGTGAAGAGGTTTTCAAGTGGAAAAAGTTTTTGTTTGTTATGTGGTGCATCTTTTCACACTATGGCGTTCCTGTTAGATAGAGATTAAAACTGATAATTGCTTACATGGCATCGATGTTTAATGATCTATTGTTTCAGAGGCACTGTTCCTGTTAATTTCCTGTCTCCAAGTGATTTTGTCTTGTGTGGAAGCATTTCAGTGTTAATGAATATGACTTACAGGCACATTTAATTTCAATCATTTATTTATTTTAAGTGTGACCATTATAATGATTTTGTAACATGTAATTTTCAAATTATATGATACTGAATTAATAAATGTTTGAAAAATGTCAGTGTGTGCATACTGAATCTATGAAAAATGTGTTTTATTGACTTTTTCCTTACTGATTAATTTACTGATGTGCACCTGTATGTTCCAAGAGACAAGACTGCCAACAACCATGTCAGGGGGACTATATTATGTTTTTATTTATATGTTTAAACCAGTTTTGGTCACCCCTAGAGTCACCTCACGTTTTACAAGCTTTAAAAACATTATTTAACTAAAAGAGAACATTTTAAGTACTGGTGCCATAAAGAAACATGTGAAGAAAGCTGTAGAGGGCAGGCTGTTCCCATCTTTTTTTTAACTTAATTCCTCAAACTTTTTGTATGATGCCTTTTTACCACAAAATGAAAAAAAAAAAAAAAAAAAAAAAAAAAGCTTTGAGTAATCAGTGGAAACAGGGATGTAGTCTGTTTTTTGAATAAAGGACTGAGAGCAGATTGGATGTAGAGGGCTTGTTGACTAGTTAGTGGTTTCTGGAGTGGGCGAGGGTTTGTGGGAGAGGCAATTTAGCATTTTGGGACCTAAGAACAACCATGCCAGAGAATGGAGGATTACTCAAACAGGCATGAATGAAGCAAAACACAACTCCAGCTATGTTTCTGATGACGTAACATTGTAACATAAACAACATAAAATAAAGACAGCTGCAATACAAAAACAATATCAAGCATTGATGAAGATTTTTGCTCTGTTTCTACCACCATGGTGTCTAAAAATTGCGGAGAATTGATTCAAGCAGTTAAACAACTTGTCATCTTTATGCGCTCTGATAGGTTGATGAATGGTCGCCGTGGACACCTTGATCACCCGAGCTGTCGAGATAGGCCCCGCTTGATCACTGTCAGAAATGCTCGAGATGGTCAGTGATTGCTGTATAGGCAGGGGACTCTCTCCACCCCACGCTTTTCTCACACAAACACACCACGATGCTCATTTGTGTCAATCGAGCTGTCGACACCTGAGATGAAAATAGCTCGCAGTACAGAAGATAGAGCTAACGCATATAGAAACAATTTTTGAAAAGGTTGCGTGTTATTTGTGCTGTGGACTGGTCATTGGCTTTCTACGCAAATACAAAGAAACACTGAACACTTTATATTTCTAATGATAGCCAGTAGAACCGCAATCCTCCTGATTAATAGCAATCATTTACAGACGTCATTGGGCATAAGTAAGTTGTTAATTGCAACATAACATAGACATACAGTAAAAAAACAACTATTTACCCACATTCACCATGGACAAGCATATCCTTGCTGTGAGGCATCAGCGCTAACAACTCCACCAGCATAATACATTATAATATTCATTTAAGTTTTTATTTTAATGTGTGATTGCTGCAATATGACAATAATATAATTACAATATGCTAACTATTATCAAAATAGCTGAATAACACCTCCTCCCATTTGGTCACGTGACCTTCAACTATCACCACAAGAGAAAACACTGAACGTACAAGGGCTTGGTCTAATTCCTGGAGATAAACATGTAGAAAGAACAGTCCATAAATCTTATAAAGGTTACAATTTAGCTCTTAATCTGGAAACTGCGTTCTGAGGTGTAGGTGAGGAGTCAGACACAGTGAGCTTCTACAGACAATGCTTTGTAATGTCTCAATATAATAATGTTAGATCTTCAACAGCATATCATTTAAAGCTTTGGAAAGTTTCACAAAAAAGTCATTAGAAATAAATGACTGCAAGCATAAGGAGCTCAAGATGATAAATGCTATATGTAGCAAATGTGCCATACCCCATTGTGTTGCTCTATACACTGAGGTCCATTTGCATGAAGAAAAGTTATTGATTAAAGCAAGCAAGTCAGCAAAATGGCATTGCACTGTGCCTTAATTAGGACACTTGACCAGCAAATGTAATTTATTACAGAGTCATCCACAATAGATTTTATAAAACCTCACCACATCTGCATTTAGCATCAGCTCATTATTGATCCCACCACATTTACTGGCCATATTATCTTTTCTCATAGCCCACATTCATTTTTCATTGTGAGAAATGACTATTACAGAAGTCAGGCACATTTGAAAACATTATGATCTATTGTTTAAATCACATTGGGTTTGAATAAATTGCCAGAATATAGTCCTTATCTTTACACTTTACATCTTGCAGTCGTGCAGTACTATGGGTGCAGGTGTCTGGAGCCTATCCCAGCAACTATGTGCCTTATAGATACACCTGGGCAGTGGCTAGTTACTAGCACCTCTGACACTTGTAGGCACACACTGACAAACAACTATTCACCCTGATATCAATTCAGTTTAGGGGCAATTTAGTCACAGATTCACCTAACACATGCATGTATTTAGAAGGTGGGAGGAGCCTGGAGTACCCACAGAGAATCCCACAGTACCACAGGGAGGACAGGAAGATCAAACCCACAACCTTTTTGCTGAGAGGCAGTGGCGCTAACCACCACTACTGTGCAATTCAATACTTTGTTGAAAATTTTTTTACATTTTTATTTCAGTTAAACAGCATATATTAATGATAAACAGAAGCACAGTGTTGTGTTTTTCCCATTTTAGTTTTTGCCATAAGTCCATATATGTTATGTGCAAAAGATGGGCGCCGGCATGATAATGTTGTATATCACTACAGTCCAGGCAAGTGTTAGAGTTAAACCTCACTTTCTCCATGTAGAAGAGACATGGTTGTCAGTGACAGTGCTTTCACACCTCGCATTGTGTTCAAGAAAATGACATAGCCACAGTATGGAAGTGTGGAAATGTAATTTCTTGGCACAAACCCGTTGCTTCCAAATGTATACCTCACCACGTTTCACACCCAACCTTTGCTCCTCAAATCACGCCAGGGAAAAAAAAAAAAACACAAAATAGCTTTGCACTTCTTTTCAAACGCAGTAAACTTCCTGTAAAAAAAAAAAAATGCTCCAACAATTTCACGATAGAAGAAGGGCTGGAATAGTGTGAAACTTTGCCAGAGCTCAACTTTCTGAGAGAGGAAACAGATGTCCTTTTGTTGGTGCTGCGCAGTATTCATGAGTGAATGTGGAGCACAAAGAATAAGCCACTAAAAGCAGAGGTTAGTGTTTTGCTGTGCCTCGGGCTTCTGCACCTCTGGCTCTGAGAGGGAATGGTTCAGGGATTTAAGGCAGAGGCCCGAACACAACCACTACGGCAGACAAATGAATATACAGTATGTGCATTCCCAGACAGCATATAGTCTTGTAGTATGTAGTATTTTGACCTTAAAAAAAAAATGTTTAAAATTTATTTTAGTGGTGAATGAACTGACCCCTGAGTGCTTCTTGTAATGGTCCTCTGTCACTATGTAACGCTAGGGAGCAAACAGCTGAGTCTACAAGCAGCTAGAAAGGTATAAGGAACTGACTGAAACATAGCCAACAATTAAAACATCTTTACAAATGTCCAGCCTTTTATGTGTGATTTATAATATGGACAATATGGGTACAGAATTACATACAGTTATTTATTCTATATACTACATTTTACACACATCATTTGCAAACAATGTTCAATAGCATATACAAACTAAAATGTTATTTTTTTCTACAAACCATGACATGCTCTACCTTTTCTGCTGATATGGTTAAATTAGACTTATCAACCAGAGAGGGGCCACAAATGTAGATGATGTCAAGCCTTATGCTTTTGTTCAGATTCAGACATCAAATATGACCTAAATGAAGTGCTTGTAAATTAGCAGTTTTAGAAACAGGAAAACTTACATATGAAACTAACAAACCATTTTTTTCCCCTCTCAAACTTTAATCAAATGCTTAAAATGTACTTTCTGCTTCCTGTCTCCTCCTCTCACTGCATAGTTAAGCCTCATAGCGACTCAAAGCTGGAGCTCACACACAAATCATTAGAATTTTTAAAGAAACATCAAAGGCATTGGATCTACTGCGGCATGCAGCGCTGCCAAAAAATGGTTTTAAAGTGCTGAGTTCAACAGATGCCCCAGCCTTTTGCACAGGCCTCTGACCACGGAGGTACAACGCCGTCCAAACTGTGAATCACCAACCCTAACCACACAATATGTTCATTTAACCTTTAGGAGTTTGTTTGCTGCTTTATGACTAATGTTTACCACCTTTTTATGCAACAGTGAGGGTTGTATAACTGAGAAAATTTTATGGCAAGTCTGATTGAAATTTTTAAAAGGTTTATATGCATGGCCATACTCATAAGGTAGGTCACAGAGGTCTGGACCTTGGTATTTTTCTATTGCTAGACTAAACCAGATCTGTACCAAGCAAAAAACAGGACCAAACCAGGTTTAAACAAGGACAAAATCAAGACTAAACAAGGACTAAACCAGAAAAGGACTAAACCAGGTCTAAATCAGCATTAAACCAGGACTGAATCAGAAAAAAATATTCTGGATCAGGACTTATTTAAGAAAAATTACAGGACTAAACTAAGATTAAACCAGGACTAAACAAGGCCTGAACCAGGACTAAACCTGGATTAAACAAGGACCAATCCAGGACTAAACAAGGACTGAACCAGGGCTAAAGCAGGTCTAAACCAGGTCTAAACCAGAACCAAACCAGGACTAAACAAGGACTGAACCAGGGCTAAAGCAGGTCTAAACCAGGTCTAAACCAGAACTAAACCAGGACTAAACAAGGACTGAACCAGGGCTAAAACAGGTCTAAACCAGGTCTAAACCAGGACTAAGCCAGGACTAAACCAGGACTAAATGAAGAATAAACAAGGAATAAACTGGCCGTCAACATGATGGACCTCAGTATTTCTAAAATCCTGTGTATGGCCTTGTTTATATGTTTAATGAATTGGATTTATATTGAGCTTTTCTAGAGACTCTAAGTGCTTTCCGTCAGTCTGTTACTCATTCATTCCTGGTGATGGTAAACTACCTTTGTAGCCATAGCTGCCCTGAGACAGACTGACAGAGATATGGCATCCTACTCACCAACAACTTCTGCTGCGTTGCATCACAAATTTTGGTTGTGTTTAGGCCAGAATCCTCCCTGTACTAGCTGAATCTTTTTACAATTCTGACATTCATTTATTGTCAAACACGTGCCATTATTGAGTCTGTGACCTACTTTCTAAACTGTTACGAGAGACTGATCTGACAAAGTCTTGTATCTCATCTCAAGTTAGGTTCAAGCAGGGCGTAACATGAGAAAAAGGCAGGACAAAAACAAAGATGGTATTGTGCCATGTTACAAGTGCTCTGACTCACACTTCACTTGAAAATAGTCCAGAAGGTGTGGGCTTTGAGAAAAAGGTCTCAAAGGTCTGAATGTCATCATCTAAGTTTGATATTTTCAGTTCTTACTGTTAATGTTGAGTAATCACCACTACTAATGAGGTTTGCCCGGTTACCAACAAAAAGCAACATAAGTTGTGTTGTTTTCTTAAAGGTCTCCTACTATTACTATTGTAAGACAGGGCTTTTTTTTTTGTTGTTGTTTTTTTAGCAGTATAACAAAAATCTCACAGAAACTTTCAAAAAAAGCCACAAATCATGAAAAGAAAAAAAGATTTGATTTGGATCCAGGGTGGAAATGTAATGTCTTGGCAGAGGCCTGAACTCTCCAGTTTTTATCTCTAAGAATTGCAAGTTGGTAGTTTTTAAAAAGCCTTCCTATACAGCGCTGATAAGCAAAAGAAACTGTGAGCAAGTGTCAACATTTCTTTTTAAATTTTCAACCATTCTAACTCCTTATTAATCATTGTTTCTAATTTCACTTGCTTATTATTTATTTTTACCCGTAGCCATTTATATAAGTTGATAAATAGTTTCCACACACACTTCTTCTTGCCTATATTTGTATTTTTTTAAATACAATTTACAGGTAGGTATCAGCTGAGGACAACAACCCATTCCTCATCCATGACAGTTGAAGGACTCTCATTGTCCTTGTATCACCGAGGCAATACTCATGTGACCTGTGTCATGTCACATGACCACTGACAGGTGTGCTATCTTTGACACCTAATGACAGGACCTGGTTATTTGTGTCCCTCCGCCCCCCTGACAACATCTGTTCAAATACACGGTTAGCAGAAGTAGCAAGAGACCACTTGTCACCTTGTGGTCCAAATGTGATTGTCTGTATACTTTCCTTGCATAATGCCTTAATTTGTCTCATATTGTCCTACATTTTAGACAAACAACAGTTGATCCCAAAGTTAACGAAAAGGATGATAGAGAGATGTGAACTGATTAGAAAACATTTTGTAAAGACTAAGTATGTACAACTCCTCCAACAATAAAGAAATGGGCCAACTATTTTTTATATTTCTTTGGCAACTTTGGCAGCAGGACAGAATGCAACATTTCATGCATATGGACCCACAACCCGCCTGTCCCCAAAAGGATTACACATGAGGAAGTTCTAGACTAGACCCTCAACATTTCAAATGAGGAGGACGACGAAAACTGGGCCAGAACCCGTGGAGGATAAGGAGGAAGGCCACAGACAGCGCCCACAGCAGTACAAGCTGAGCCCGGGGCAGGCAGGCTCTAATTGTATACTTTTTTGTCATGTTTGTCAGTTTGTTGTAGTGTAATGCATCTGATAACTTTAACCCAGACAAGAAAGCTGACAACGCAGCACCTGCTCTCACAATGCCAGTAATGCATCTGTAAAAAAAAAAGAAAAGAAAAAAAAGAAAGGGAACTGAAAGTACTGAAAGTACATGTAAAATACCTTGGTAGCACATTACATTACAGCTCAGTAATAGCATAGTAATAACATGATAACATGATAAGATAACATGATAACAGCATAGTAATAATGATGAAACTACGATGATGAAAATGATGAAAATAATGATGGTAACAAGTAATAACATGGTAATTAGGGGTAATTACACAGTAATTTGTGGAAATAACCATATATTTACTTTATAATACCCCATATACCATTTTAAGTTCCCATGTAAATTGTACACTAATTTGGTATTAATAATTCTTGGTAACAATATAGAAACAGTGCAACAAAATGTACATCACACTCTTTTGACTTTATTTCATGGTAATAAACTGTTTCCATGTTATCACCAAGTAACTACCAACCATATTTCCAGGTAATTAAGTATCCTAATGGTAACTTGTATACATATTATGTTTGTATCTTTTGTATGTATGTTTATTACATTTAAATAAAGTAGAAAGAGGGAGCTGTGCATTTTGCAGCACTAGTTCTATATTATTACCAAGAAACAAATAAAAGAAATGACATACAATTTACATGGAAATTTAAAATGGTATATGGAATATTTACATAGATATTACATAGTTATCTCCACAAATAATTACTTGGTAATTACCGGTAATTACCATGTTATTATATACATACTACATTTAATACCATCTTATTACTATACTATTACCATGCTATTACCAAACTTTAAAGTAAAGTGCTACCTATTTCGAAGAAAAAGTCACTGCATTTTGTTGGTTTGGGAAAGCAGCTGTTTGGTAAGGTCAATAAATAAAAAATGAGTCATGTTAGGAGGCAGGAAGCATGGTGAAATCTTGAGTTTGATCCTCGGTGCGGCCATCTTCCCTCTTATTTGGATATCCTGATGAGAATGAGGTACAGCAGGCCACTCTTGTGCAGTGCTCACCAGTGGACAGATGGATCGCATCTTGACAAACAAAGAAAAACAGACAGACTGTGTCGCTTCACGCCGGAGCTGGGAGAAGTGGTGACAGGCTATCTCCATGCATATTGATGCCACAGCCAGCCACACTGGCCTGAGTTTGATTGAATAGTCACACAATGGAAAAAGGCAGGCTACTTTTCATGTTCACCCATCAATCAGTGCAGCAGACTGCGGCCCTCTTAGCTTTGTCTGAGTGTCAATTAGCTGACGTGGTTTGGGTTGCAAGATGAATTTTAGAAGGTTCTTTTCCATGAGGCATAAAGCATATAACACACCGCTGAGGGACCAATCAGCTGTTTCAGACACAAGCAGAACTGATTATAAGATTACATTCATTAAAAGCAGTTTCTGGCCTAAATTTTCATTTTACATTTCATGTGAATGTTTACATATTCATTCAGTATAATGTTTAGGATTACTATATACAAATCTACACGCACACATGTATGCATGAGTAGAAACTGTATGGATTTTGCAGTATCAAACCATAGTGTGTGGATGAAATGCTATTTGAAGAAGGTTCAAATACTGCAATATTGATACAACACTTTAGGCACAAACCGATTTGGGTACTGCCAGTTTTCAAAACTCTTCAATAAAATACAATGTTATACACAATCAAAATAGCCTACGGCTAAACACTTAAACAAGAAATTGTTCAATACTTTATCTTGGTCTTTGAAGCTACTTGCAATATAAATGAAGTTTATTTAGAAAAATAACTACTTCTTTAGAGTCTGTTTTAAATATGACTTTATTTTACAGACATTAAGTAGTCCGTTAGCCATTACTCCCTGAAGATATTGCACACAGAGCTTCTAACATGATTTATCAAAGCCGTTAGCACACGGCTCCCATCACATTACTTTAACTAAGATAAAAGACCGGCTTTGTCTCTTGGACATCTGACTCTCCACTTCATTCAATTCTCATGTGTGTGGTCTTTGTGGAAACTCACAGATGAATAGAAAAATGACTGTGATAACTGCAAAAACACAACTGACTTGCGGCGGTTCGATCCCTCAGTCTTTGTTCTGCTGAAGGGCTATTCTCCTGCTTAATTACACTATAATAGGTAAGAGAAGCCTTTATCTCCAGATTAGTGAAAGAGAAGCTTTGATGAGGTAGTTTGTAGTTTAATCACCACTTACATTACATCATTTACAAAGTCTGCAAACCAACAGAGATTACCACTAGCCTTTAGCTTTGTCAATTAGGCTATTTATCACAAAAAAGAAGAAAAAAAAAACTTTTTGAAAGTAGCAAATAAGTTGTCAGATTGACCTTTCTAATACTACAGTTAATTGCATTGCCTGATATAACATCAGTCAAGTCTAAATCATAATGTAATTGCAGTGCACTTAACAGACTCAGATTCTTTTCAAACATAGACCACACAATACTGACCACAGTATTGATTTTATGGGAAAAAAATGTAAGATACTCATTGCCTATGTTTTGGTTTCATATTTTTTGCTTTTATGTACACATGCCTCCCCATCTGGACTACCAAATGGTGGATCAGGACCACAAAGTGGTTCACTGGTTATTAAATTATTATGCTTCTTTCAAGCTTTTTTGAAATAACTTTGGACATCTTTGCATTAGTATTTCACAAATTTAAATTAATGCCTATGATCTTCTTTTGGAAGAGCTGTTATTTTGGCTTGGATTAAGTATCTGTCACCCCCTGCTGGAACTGTTGGGGACTGGACAGAGCATAAAATGGCTGTTTAGCACAGTTAGCAACATGACTCTAACAGATAAATGAGCTTATTGCTTCGTAGTGACAGCAATTTATACTCTGAAATCATCAGAATGAGTGGTGAAGGTGTAAGGGCTTTAGAAACGCACAGAAGCACTCACCAAACATGTCCAGTTCTTGAAACGGTTTAGCATACAGGATTACCCAAACAAAATACAAAGCCAGGTATGTTTTTGAGGTGCCAACAACATTATAATATGGTTAAAAGCTCAAAAATGTTGATATAGCATATGGGATCTTTTCATGAAATAGTAAAACATTTATAAACACATCTACCATAAAGGTTAAATGTCAGAATGTGTAAATTGTTGTGGCAATGTGCATCTGCATCATTCTCTAGGGTGTACCTTACCTTAAGCCCATAGTTGCTCATATACAGTATGTTCCCTCCTGTTTGCTACCCCTGAAAATAAGCTGAAAAATGAATGATAAATACAGCAGTAGGAGAGGTGGAGCACTGTCAAAGACAAAACTCTAAAGAAAAAGCCAGCAAAATGGTCTGATAGTGGTTTCCAAAATGCCCCCCACGGTGGGTCAAAATCCAGACATGCCCCACACTGCATTGTGAGAATAAGCCAGGGCAGAGAGCAGTTTAAGTGGATGGAGCTTTCACATACAAATATATGAAGTTAATGCACCAAGCGATTTGCACACCGGACCACATGCGGTGTTCCACTTTGCATGTGAAAAGCCCTTCCATTTCTTGCTCTGTCAGTTTCTACCTCAGCATCACCAGATTGTGATGATAGATTTTCATACGCTTAACTAAATTATTTTAGCATATAATTAAACTAACTGTAAATGGACCTCTTTGCACCTGGCTTGAAGGTGTTCCCACTTTGTTTAAAGTGGTGCTGCACTGAACCACTGCTGTATAAAGTATATACTCTGTTTACTAAGACATCTCTATTGTATTCCTTTCAGATTTTCGCTTCGGGGGTCACCAATATTTTTTTTATTATAGCCCAATCCTCTGCATGGTCTTCTCTCACACCAGCTAACTTTATGTCCTCTCTCACTACATTCACATACATTATATTTGGTCTACCGCAGTGCTAAGGTCAGCATGCTTTTAATAATAATAATAATAATAAAAAGAAGACATAACATTTCTAATGTTTCTGTTAGGCT
Source organism: Bostrychus sinensis (assembly GCA_020698575.1). Lineage (NCBI taxonomy): Eukaryota > Metazoa > Chordata > Actinopteri > Gobiiformes > Eleotridae > Bostrychus > Bostrychus sinensis. The sequence continues at coordinate 30,383,057 of CM036242.1, forward strand.
ATCCATAATCCTACACTGACAGCTACAACTCTATAAAAGGTAGAATAATATAGGAAATCACATCTTTCCTATTTTGTATCTAGTGTTAAATGCTTCTTTTGGTGACCTTTCTTGGCTGACAAGGACCTCAGCACCTAAATCTCCAATCCTAAAATTCCCCTTGGTCAGGAGACAGGCAACAGGCGACTTCTAGATGTATTGTAGTTTATTGAGAAGTTTGGGGGTGAAGCATAGAGCAAGGTATTCCAGTAGTGGAGGCGGGAAGTATAATAAAGGCATGGATGAGTAAAAAAGGGAAAAGAGAAAGATGGGTGGAGACAGGCAATGTTTTAGCGGTGGTAGAAGGCAGTCTTGTTGATGTTTCTTATGTGGTGCTTGTGGGAAAGGAGCCATTCATAAAAAAGGGTAATTTATTCACTATCCTTCATATTTACATGTTCAAACCATCTTAGTCTCTTTCTCCTTGTAACTGTTTTGATATACAGTACTAATTCTATCCATTCTTGTCACTCTCAGATCAAAGAAGACCTCAACATCCTCTTTATTTGTCCTGGGGCCGCCAGCTTGTGACCCCTCGTGGCTGGATTGTGGATTGAAGTTAATATTACATTTTCAAAAAACAAAATATTGTGACTAGGACTAGAGTACTAAGGTTAGCACTACACAGGACCGAAGCAGTGTTGATTGTAAAGAGGAGACAACAAGAAATGGGGCTTATGATTAAACATTAGGTGTGCAAATTATGAGCCATGCAATAACAAAAGCATAGGATATTTGCTTGGTAATTCAAGACAAGGCAATATTTATGTTAACTCTAGATGCAACTGAAGTTAATGAAGGTTGTCTATCTAAAAATTATATCAGAAATGGCCCCAGTAGATTGTTCTTAGCTGAAAGAAAGCTTTCAAAACCACAGCTAAAGTGTCAATATTGTGTCTTGAAATTTCACACTGCATTTGTTTCTATGAACACAGACAGGCCTACAGTAACTATCCCTGTTGCTATATCATTGCTGTGTCATAATGTCTTCATTGGCGATATCTGTAAAGAGGAACATCCAGCAGCAGTCAGCCTGGTTTGTCCCATTAGCCTCAGTCATGTAATATAGATGGAGGTTGGTGAGCCAAGGATCCTGTAATGCCACATGTCCACTCTCCGGATGTGCCACTTCAACGACCTTTGCAGTATGCCATTTCTGCCCCTTACCTTTCTCTCTTCAATTATTTGATAGGTGGTTTAGGACTGCAGACCATATATATTTTTTATTCCTTGTTTTAAACCTTTGCAAGACACTAAGCATCTTTAAGTTAAGGTGCAATTTTAGCCGAGCTGCAAGTGACCCCTTATGTAAACTTAATGGATACATACATGTACTTTAAAAATAGCACTTTGCAGGAAAGCGGCATGTCTATAAAAAAAAGGAGTATCAATGGCAGAGCCCAAATATCACATAGAGTTCAACCATGTTAAAATAATATGGCTGTCCTAAATAATTTCTAAAGAGTGGGCAGAGATAGAGGGGAAGGACCGAGCATGGGGCTGAGCGGGTGGTGTAGGCCTGTGAATGACAGCTGTTAGTGCATACAGCAAGAGAGGACTGGGACAAGAGTGCAGGGCCGAGGCAGAAAGGCCAAAAGTGTGGTACATAGAAACAATACTAAGTCATACACCTAACTGCATTAATTGTCAGACAGGATTGTAATAAGAGCTAAAGCCTGTGATCCTATGAAATATCTCCCACTAACCCCTTCTTATTGATACCACAGTCCAGTCTGAACCCCAAGCTATCATAAACTATTGTTATGTCAAATCTGCTCCTGCTCCATTGTGCCCTTTGGCATCACTCCTGCCATATTTGCTATCGACTTGGAATTTAACCCACCAGCGCTGATATTAGAAGCACAGGGCAAACTCTGCAGCTGCCTATTGACTCCAGCTTTAACCCACCTGCGGCAAAACGGGACAAGTTGAACTTGGACATTCCCATTGGACGGTCAGGGCATTGCACTGATTTTCTGCCCGAATACAACACTGAGAAGCGATCTGCTGCTCTGACCAAAAATCCACTTTTTTGATATTGCTCTCCCCAGTGTTGCTCGCTGATAAAAACAAAAATACTATGGTTGTTTTCCTCAGTTGTCATTAATTTTTCAGCCACATGTGGTCAAGTCCTTGGCAGTGGGAACTTAGAAGTGTTTTCTATTGACTTCATTGTAAATCCACCTGCGTTTGTCTTCAGCTTTGAGCCGCTGCTGCAGCAAGTTGTGTTTCTTTTCAAATCTCAGCCATTTGACCACAATCAAAGATATCTGGGATCAAATTGAAATCCACATCTGTTTCTGTTAACACGAGGATTTGTCAACAAACACTAATTACAAAAAAAGTCAGTTGTAATGCATCAGACACTAAACATATAAGCTAAACAACAGATGAGTAGAATGTGGCTGAATTCATTTTTCCATTAAGTAACGGCAGATGTTGATTGCAAATGAAGACAACTAACATCAGTGAAATATGTAAAATAGTTGATCTGAGTTTGGCACATCAAAGACTGAAATACGTGTGGCTCCTCACTTCGCTGAATCACTTCAAATCATGCATCTGTTTATGAATTTCACAAATACCCCAAAAAAACTCAAACTTTATCTTCTGAAGTCTTATTAACCTTTGATATGACAGGAATCTTTCACACACATCTGGTTCAGTTTGACTTAAAATACCAACAACAAACAAATCAAGATAAGATAAGGCATCACTTAAAATTTACCCCTATGAAGCAGTAATAAAGCCAAACAGTAAGGCATTAATAAATACATTTAAAAAAGACAATTACTATTTGCAGATGGAGTATAAACCCCGATCTTTATATATTTACATTGATCTGCATGAGTTTTATGTATTAAAGGGGCTATATTGTGCAAATAGGCTTTTCTGAGCTTTCTACCATGTTGTAATATTGTTGCCTCATCAAAAAACATGCCTGGAGTTGTGTTTTGTTTTATTCAGGGCTGTTTAAGTAATCCTCTATTCTCTGACACGGCCATTCTGAGGCCTCTAAATGCTCGGTTGCCCATTCTAGGAAGCACTGAGCAATCAACTAGCCCTCTACATCCAGTCTACTCTCATTTGTTTATCCAAAAAAATGGTGTACAGCTCTGTTTCCACTGATTCCTTACAGCTATTTTTTTTTTCATTTTGTAGTAAAATGGCATCATACAAAAAGTTTAAGGACACAAAGTGTTTTTTGTTTGTTTGTTTTTTTCTTTGATTATGTTCACTCCACAGCCCTCTTTTGGGCTTGTCACTTGTTTCTTTATTCTTTCTTTCTTTCTTTCTTTACCAGTAAGTACTCATTAAAAACATATTCTTTTAGCTAGATAATATTTTTAAAGGCTGTGAAATGTGAACTGCTGTTCCAGAGGTGACCAAGATTTGTTTAAAAATTAAAAAATTATTATGAATAAAAGCATAATATAGCCTTTTTAAAGTTTATAACCTAATGGTGTTTATAAATGCTGCATGCTTTGAAAATAATAAAGACAAAAATGTTCAATTAACAGAAATTATTGTGAAACTTTTCCTGAAAATTATGTATAATTTAATCTTTTAATATGCAAATCTAACATTATTTGCTTAAATATGTGCTGAATTGCATAACATTAAAAATACAGGTGGAAATCTGTAAAAGGAAGTGCACAACATGTAATTAAATAACCACACCATATATTTTGACATTTTATTTCATTAGGATGACAGTAGCTCAGGATGTAGAGTGATTGAGCTGTAACTGGAAGGTTGGTAGTTCAAATCCTGTTCTCCCCAGTTCATAGCCTTGTTGTGTTCTTGGGCAAGACACTTTACCCACCTTGCCTATGAGAATGTGTTGTGTGTGGCCATAATGTTTAATTTTCTCAACATTTCATAAGGCTTGTGGTGAATAAAATTATAAAAGTGCCATGTTATAAGTAGCTACACGCACACACCAGCCTAGAGCCACTCTGGTTGTGTTTCCTCATGCGCTCCTGGGCATACACTCGTGCCACTGATGAGCTGAAACCTAATGTAAAATGAGAAGGTGGCACAATAACATCCAAAGGCGATCCATTGCCCAGCTGTTGCTCCGGTTTCTCTGCCTCGTTTTAGCCCAAGTGAACGGGCTGAGGTCCCTGCTCCGTGGCTTTAAGGGTCGCTGCAATGAACAAGAAGCCTTTTCTGATTTGACTTGCCACAGGCTCAGAGACACAATGAGTCAAAAGGTCAACACGCCTCAGGATTTAACCACACTCATGCCTGTGTCTGTTAACTTTATATCCATGGTTCTCAAACTGTGGGATGGGTACTTATGGTGGAACGTGGACTACTTCTGGTAATACTTCTTTTGCAGGTCAAATCCTGATTATACCTGTTTTAGTCCTGCTCTGGTTAGGGTTTCGACCTCTGCTTAATCCTGGTTTTGTCTAATTCAGATTAAGTCCTAGTTTAGTCCCAGTCTAGTCTTGGTTTACCCCAACTTTAATATTGGTTTAGTTCAAGTATAGTACTGGTTTAGTCCTGGATTTGTCCAAGTGTAGACCTATGTTATACCTGGTTTAGTCTAGGTTTAGTCCCAGTTTATTCCTATATTAGTCCTGATTAGACCATGTTTTATCCTAGTTTAGTTCTGGTTTAGTCAGAGTTTAGTCCCAATTCTATCCTATTTTAGACTAGGGTAGTCTTGTGCTGATATAGTCTTAGATTAGTCCAAATCTAGTCCTGGTTTAGTCCCACTTTAGTATTGGTTTAGTCCTAGCATAGTCTTGGTTTAGTCCAGGTTTAGTCCTTGTTTATTCTTAGACTAGTCCTGGTTTAGTCCTCGTTTTGTCCTACTTTAGTCCTGATTTAGTCCTAGTTTATTCCTAGATTAGTCCTGGTTTAGTCCAGGTTTAGTCCTAGTCTATTTCTAGATTAGTCCTGGTTTAGACCTTGTTTTGTCCTACTTTAGTCCAGGTTTAGTCCTACTTTATTCCTAGACTAGTTCTGGTTTAGTCCTTGTTTAGTCATGTTTCCTATATATTAGTCCTGGTTTAGTCCTAGTTTTTCCCTACTTTAGTCCTGGTTTTAATCCTAGTCTATTCCTAGATTAATTGTGGTTTAGTCCTTGTTTTGCCATGTTTCTTATGTATTAGTCCTTGTTTAGTCCTAGCGTAGTCCTGGTATTGGATTTATTCAAGTGTAGACTTAGTTTAGCCCTGGTTTATTCCTAGTTGTCCCTTGTTTTAGATTTGGATTAGTACAGATTTAGGCTCATTTTAATCCACAATTAGTGCACTTTGAAAGCCAAATATTTTCTGAGGTGGTGCTATTACTTTGAATTTTTTCACAGTGTCTTTTTTATTTAACATTTGGAGCCGAGGTCCAGCCTTACACTAACAGGTAATAAATCATCGCACCTATTTACCCCACGCAGAGGCAGATGAGATGAAACAATTAAGCTAATTCTGGCCTGATGAAACAATAGAGCTCTTGTGTAAGGAGTGGCACTAAAACATCTGCTGTTAACCATTAAACGCTCTGGGTTTCCTGCTGTGGCCTGAGTGCTTTTCATTTCTGCCCCTCATTACACATGCAAATAGACTCTCACCTGCCACTGTCTCCACAACAACCATGATTTATATCACTGTCTGTGTTATGTATATACACATTTTTCTTTCATGTCTCTATGATTTAATACTTTACTGTAAGCAGCACTTTGTTACTTGCACCATAAAATACATTTATGTTGTTTTTTTTACTGGAAAAAAGGCATAGACATAAAAGAAACTTTCTTTTTGTTATAGGTGGGTTTCATTAATTCATTTACATTATCTTTGTCTGGTGAATTCTTGGCTGGAGCTTTTTCTAGACATCTTTACAACCATTCACAAATTTTTCATTCAGCCCAGGGATACAACCGCAAACCCACTTGCAGAGTAGCAGGAGCACTAACCACTCTGCCACCGTGCACCTCTGTATGTTATTCCAGTTTGTTAATTCAGAGGGGTCTGTGAAGAAATGCATGTATGTTGTATGTGTGTCGATCTTCTTCAACAATAATACTGGTCAACATTATACTTTTCCACAATATAAGTATGTAAAATACTTTATATCTAATGATCGACCGCTAAAGTTATCACTTCTATGTAGGGCTATGTATTGGTAAGAACCTGGCAATATGATATGCATCATGAGATAAGTGCAATGTTACAATACAATACAGCATATCAATATACAATGACATTGTAATATAGACATTATATTGCCTTTTTTATTACAATATGATTTTGTAAAACCTCATGAAAAAAAAAAAAAAAATCATGAAAACCCACATTTTGTGCTAAAAGCCCCTCCGACCACCATCAAACAGAGGCATGCTGATGCATTCATAGGCAAGGTAGGTGAAGTGTCTTGCCCAAGGACACAATGACATTATCAAATGCCTGCTTGAACTGCCAAGGGGCAGCAGTAGCTTAGTTCAGCTCAGAGACGCTTGCCCACTAACAAAAGGTTGGCAGTTCAAGCCCTGCAACTGGCAGTGCATACTGTTGTTGTTGTGTCTTTAGGCAAGACACTTCACAGAGTGTGACTGAGGAGCACTATATGAGACTAATGCATTATTATTATTATTAACCTTTGGGTTAGAGGGCAAGCGTCTCTAACCAGCTGAGCTATTGCTGCCCTGCCACCAAACCACTACATGTGCACAATTTTATGAAATACATTGTATTTAATAATCCTGAACAGTAAGTACTGAAACTGCATTTCACAAAGTTGCTTTTTTCCTGATAATCAACTGTTTTTTAAAATAAAATATAAAATATGTTATCTGTCAGAGGTTTAAATGCAATACAAAAGTAAGCTACTGACATGAGGGTGCCTCGTTAATGAACTGAGTCTATGCAAACAGGGCATTTTGCTGCCTTTAGATTTTGATGCTGATCAGTTTTGGCTCAGTGCTCATGTTACATTGTTGCCATCAGGATAAATGAAGAAGCTATTAGGCAGTCTTTTATGTTGCAAATATGAAAAACTAAAATAGTGAAGGGTCGACTTCATTAAGTGCAGAGACAAACGTTAACAACTGCTGCTTCATTACCAGCCCTGCATGCATGGCTGACCACTCTATAGCTCTAACACCTTCTGAAGAAAGATGGACAGTACACATCCCCAAGGAGCTTGATTAAATCCTGCATACTACTTAGGCTTTATGACTTGAAGTATATTATTTCTACTTCCATTCTGTTTATTTTACCATCACAGCCTTCTTGTTTAATGCCCTGCCCCCATCCAGCATAACATTATGACCACTGACAGGTGAAGTTAATAACACAGACCTGTAAGTGTTTGGAATATATTAGGCAGCAAGTGAAGATTTTGTCCTCAAAGATGATGTGAAGCAGGAAAAATAGGAAAGCGGAAGGATTTGAGCGAGTTTGTCAAGGGTCAAATTGTGATGGAGCGGGGTGTTCCAGGTCAGTAGTGGTCAGTATTTTTTCAAAAGTGGTCCAAGGAAGGAACAGTGATGAATCAGCAACAAGTGATACATGTGGGGTGCAAAGGCTGGCCCATGTAGACATGTCCAACAGACCAGCTACTGTAGCTCAAATGGCTGAAGAAGTTAATGCTGATTCTGATAAAAAGGTATCAGAATACACAGTGCATCATAGTTTATTTCATATGCATATGAGACAGGTGCAGAGTTGGACAAATTACTCAACTTCATTACTTGAGTAAAAGTATAGATCCTCCTGGTCAACTATAACTCCAATACAAGTAAAAGCTGCTAAGTCAAATTTTTACTTGAGTTAAAGTACTGGAGTATGTGCTTTCAAAAATACTTAAAGATATTAGGGAGGATTTTTTTCGACTGCTGAGAAACCAGCGACTGTTTGTCCTTTTTTGAATAATGCACATGCGTCAGGCTCCCCCGCCCTTCACTGTTCCTTTCCAAGGAACTCCTCCACAGCGACGTGCACGAACGTTGGAACACGAGTGTTTGTTTACAGAGATTTGCCAAAACCTAGACCTGCATTGTTTGTTTGCGCGACCTTTGACCTAGTTCCCCACACAGACCCAGTCACATGCACAGTCCCTAAATGTGAGCAAAAATATATACTCCTGCTATTGGTAGCATTAGCAAACTGACGTTGCTGTACAGTTGAAATGGTTCAACAGATAAAGAAAAAAGGCATTTTTTTCAAACTGATAAGATAAACGTACCTGTCCAGCCAAAACTTGGCTACCAATGCATCGGTCTGAAGCCCTTTCTGTTCCTACAGCGCATGCCGTTCTTATTCTGCTCTTCAACAGTTTTTCTCCTCCTCCTCCTCTGGTACACTTCAAAAACAGTTTTCCTTTTGTGACCGCCCGGTTCACGGTTTTCCTCAGCCATTGTGTTCTTTGAAGTCAGGCTGTCCCCGCTACGATGTTAACACCGCTAATGCGGCGCTAATGCTGTACTACATAAACATAGTGTATACGCATGCGCAAGCACTATCGCCGAAACCAGGAAGATGAACGAATGAATGGCAATTTCGTGAAACAAAGGTTAACGTACTCATGACGAAAACGATTGGATGAGGTTTTCTAAGTCCCACAGAGTCCACAGTTTATTTTTATTATTATTATATTTTCTAATACACCAATTTAGAAGCCTTATACAGGGCAATGAAGGTAGTTTTAATAAATATTGCAAAAAATGAATTTATAAAGATCCTCCCTAATACCTTTAAGTATGTAGAAAGATCTTTTTTTTTTGTTTGTTTGTTTGTTTGTTTTTTAACAATAATGTCGACTAAATTCAAGTCACAAATTTTCAGCTCCAAAAATACGAATAAAATACATTTTACATAATTTTAGTGAGGAAATGTTGGGATCAACTTATAAAACCACAACAGATAAGATTGAGCAAAAACAAGCCATACGTGTTATAAATAAAGCTGGGTTTTATGATTATACTAATCAATTATTTTTCAATTGGTTTATCATAGAATCATGCAAAAATGTTCAAAGCAAAAGCTAAATCCCTTTCAGATTGTGTCCAGAGGTTCTTTTTAGTTCCTGGGAGCAAATATGAGTAGTATTATGTAGTAAATAATTATCTTTATCCAGCAGAAGTTACTTTTGCTTTTTAGAAATCAACTCAAAAACTATACTTAAGTACAGTACTCAAGTAAATTGACTTCATCATTACTGTCCCATTCTGGACATGTATTCAAACATAGGAAGGTGGTCATAATGTTATGCTCCTTATACATTAACATTCTGCAGCAAATATTTATCAACCACAGCACAGTGAATTTCTGCATTATACCAAAAGTTCTACTCATAATCAGCATTGTCGTCACTGATGCAAACAATGAGATATGATAATCTAGAGAGAATTCATATTTTTAGGTTTGTCTCTGAATCAATTATAATCAATTCACATGAAAACAAAAACAAAGACGCTTCAAACCGATGATGTTGTTTGCACATCTCTTGAATAATATTTTCCATTTCTCAGCATGGGGTATAGCGCACAGTTCACAGTCTTGGCTTTTTTCTTTTTTTTTTTTGGCTCAGGTAAGTGGAGGCACTTTGCTCCCGGTCCGGCCTCTGAGCTGTGATGGTGGTGATAATAAGCTCATAGAGATAATAAAACATACTCTTACAGGGAAAATCACCAGGGCTTCTGAGTACTGTGGGAAAGCCAGCTGATGAATTTTTAAATGTTAATCTTTGAAGAAGCAGCAGGAGTGCACTCGTCAGTAAAACGAGGGGCTGCCAGGAATGTGCGGCAGGATAATTAATTGTTGAGTCTTTACTGTGGGGATGCATCTACCGAGACCCATTGCAGATATTATACAGCTGTTAACTTTTGAGCCAATTCAATGTTTTTTTTTTTGTTTGTTTTGTTTTTTTGTTTTTATCCTCCTGTCTCCTCTTTCTTCGTACAGCCGTGTGTGCATGCGTGCGTGACTGTGTGTGTGTGTGTGTGTGCTTTTGCATGCATATGTGTAAATGTATTTGCCTTCAAAAAGCCCCTGGGTACGAAAGCCAGATGTTCCAGCTGCAACATACAAACCCTGTTGACAATAAGATGACTTGAGAGAGAGTGTTTGAAATATTCATGAGCTTCTCTTCTTTTATGTATTGTTGCATCGATTGAGGGTCTCAACACGGCTGCATTTTCTAAGTAACCGCATGTGATGCCCATTAGTCTGCTAGTTATATTAAACACATTTTATAAGACAATATACTGGTCACAGGCCCTTCTTGCACTAGCCACTCATTTAACCTGCCATGTTTATGTGTGCTAGTGCATTGGGCATATTAAATGTTGCGTGTTTCAATTGTTTTATTGGTTTGTGCCATTTTATGAGAAAAGCTTTGATGAAATGCCTTTTCCTTTGTCTCCACAGTCAAACCGAAGAAGAGTGGTTGGTTATAGGGCTTCTGCTTCTCAGCAAGGAGGTTGTGGGTTTGATTCTCATGCCGACACACAGACACAATCTCTCTCTGAGTGGAGTCTGCATGCTCCGTGTGTGTCGCTGTAGATTTTCTCCAGCTACTCTAGCTTTCTACCGCCATGTGCTGGAAGAATTAGTGACTCTACATTCCTCCTGTTGAATAATGTGAGCGTGAATAGTTCTCTTGGGTGAGTCTTTAAATGTCAGCCCTGCATCTAAAGGCTTTATACTCCCATTTAATATGAAAACAGATCTGTCCGTTCCAAGCATTGTTGGCGTTGGTGGCACAGCATTTACACTTCCAAGTGTTTTCCATGTCAATGTGTGTTATCTTAAATAACCAGTAGGGGGCAATCTGCAAGCATCACGAGCAACAACAATAACAAATATGGCAGCAATGACGGTGTTTTTTACGCCACTTTTATTGAACAAAGGTAGGTCTGTTCAGCCTTTGAATGCACCCTGAATAACTCACCCTAGTCCAGTGATTCTCAGGTGGTAGGTCGAGACCTAAAGGTGCGTCGTGGAACAATTTTCATTTTATGTTACTGTTACATCTAAGGTTGAAGTGAGTGCCGCTTAATTATCTTCAAAGCACAATGTCTTCCAGTATTTACCCCTCAAAAGGTCTTCAAAAGAAAAGTCAATGTTATATACTTGAATCCTTTTGAATTGCACTTTTTTATTACATTTCATTTATTTTGGTTTTAAATTAATCTGCATCTGATAGAAGAAGGGAATAGTCTATATTTATATCTCTTGCATTGCCACTTGTTAAATGTGTTTTTTTTGTGTTGGCGTACTGTGATATTCTAACATTATTCTGTCTCAGGTTCAACACATCTGATCAGTTGAAATATCTCTTTTATTTGGGTTGCAGCTTGTCATTTTAGGGTGATGGTGGGTCCCAAAGCTACACCAGTTGAGAACCACTCTTCTAAGTCACTCCTTAAAAAAATTCAGTTGTTTCTTCTGCTGTGACTGTTGAGCTGCGTTCATTAGTGTCCCTAAACATAAATAGACATGTCATATAGAAAAAACAAGAAATAAAGAGACAATAATAGATATAATTAATTGAAAAAGAAAAAAAAGACAAACAAAGATGAAATAAGACAAAGCCGACAAAAAACAAACAAAAAAAAACCAGCAACAACAACAACAAAAAAACAGGACAAGACAAGCACCTCCAAATACGTATCTAACGTAGAGTATACATGAACCTTAACCTTAACTCAAGGTGTACCTCACCAAAGGCCAACAGTTGCTAGGACAGGCTCCTCCTGCTCATTAAAAACATGGTTTAATGTGGTTCATCAATGTTTTCTGCTTGAAAAGTTCAAAGTAAGATCCTATTGCTTTGTGCTGCAGTGGGGAAGGGGCTAATTGGCCAGTCAGTTAAGAATCAGTTCATTTAATGTCTTAACTACTGTATATATCTTCCTCACCCAATCTAATTATTGCAGTTGTAAATAATATACACATTTCTTAATGGCTGTATATATATATATATATATACATGGGATATATGGGATATATGGGACTTTAACGCGTTAAAAAAAATTAATGCAATTAATCGCACTTGTCTGTGACAACATGGAACTTTTCTTAATGACCTAGTTTCTGGCACACAGTAACCAGGGCTGGACATCTATATGACCAAAACAACAAATCTGTGTGGATTTCAGCTGTGAACAGTTGGATAATGTGCCTACAGGGAACTGCAGGGTCTGGTTCTTCTTTTTCGCGATTAATCACAATCAATAATCATATTATGAATTCACGTACAAACACAAAATTGTAAATTTAGAACATTTATTTTGAATTAACCTTCACATACACATACTTACTGTAAACTTGTGCAATGCAAACAAAACTTGCAAAGAAAATAAATGAATAGTCTCTTTGAGACCTATAACTCAGACAAAGCTTGCCTAAATAAGGTACAACCAACAAATACACAAAACTTACCTAAAAAAGCATGTGTAATCTCTTTGAAAACTTTAACAAAAATAAGTTTAATTCTTCAATTAATGACAATTGTTGTGGTTCACAACAGTGTAAATACTATGAACTGTGTTACTCCAGTGGTAATTGAACTCATCCTTGCATAGACTGCACATAACTTTTGTTTTGTCTATATTGCTGTCTGGTGACGATTTGAAGCAGAATTGTCCATTTAGCAATGTGTCTTTTTGGTCACTCATGTTGCTTTAGCTCGTTCACTTGTTGCATTAGACTTGTTCCAGATGAACTGCGCCTCGCCTGGATTGTAAACGAGAGTGCACGGCCACAATGAGAGGAGGGGAAATACACCTGTACTGAAGTCGGACAGTTTGTGGCTCAGATCACGCACCATCAGCCCGAAATCCACTTCTTGCGTGTGTTGGTTTATCCAGGTCAAAACGGTAACTTTAGTCTGTATTTAAAAAAAAAAAAAAAAAGAGGTGGGGAAGAAGGAGAGGAGGGCAGTGAAGTTTCTGATCAGCACTAAACTCACCTGTCCGTTCACCGCTGACAGATGGGTGCTTTCCCATCATTCACTGAGCCGTGCAGCCTCCGCAGTGGCTCCTGATGAACTGCGGCGGCTCAGGCGCTGGTCTCGTTTGGACGGTGACCGTCGCACTTGTGGCATCAGAGCAAGTCGGGAACAAGTCGGACACAAATCTAACCGGCGTGCACTGCACACAGACCGACACTGATCGAAACTGCGCAAGTCTGGCTCATCTCGAACACGCCTGATGGATGGAAACTGAAATGTGTCGTCTGGCGTAATATATATATATATATATATATATACAGGTTTTGATTTTTGTGAATTAGGTCAAAGGTGACAAATACTTCTTAATAGTGGATACTTACTCCATTAATGTGTGCAATAGAGATTTATTTTTTTCATTTTTCATTAGCTTTCATAGTGTGCAGCCCTGTCTACTGGTGAGACGAGTGACCTTTTCAATCTGTGCTGAATATTTTCTGTAATCCTATCACACCATGTGTTTGGATGAGCCCAACAAAATCTTTCCATTTTTATTTTAGTAATTAACCCTATTTGCGGCCTAGAGCTGTCCGAGTTAATGAAGTTGAGATTTCAGCGCAGGATTAATTAGAGCTTAAATGGGAATAGAGCGGGATGGGGGAGGGGTGCCTAAATAAACAATGTAATAAATGACGCAGAGCATGGTCTTTAATGCACAATTAAATTGGGATTGTCTTGGGATCAGGCAGTGCACACACAAGTTACTCTCTTAAGCTCGCTTCATACATCATGCCTTCACTGCTAATGGTTGTAGCCAGGTCCCATGCCGATATTAAACATACTATGGATTAAAAAAAAACAAAAACAAAAAAAACAAAACAAATGCAGAACATGTGATAAGTTACAGAGCTATTCAAATAAACCACTGTTTTTTTTAAATGTTACCCTGAGGCTCCGAAAAGCAGATGGCACCTACACATAGATTTCCAATGTCAAAGGATCAGACATCTCGGCAGCTTTTAGCATCACATCATTGAGTTCCAGATGTCAGATACCCAACTTTTTTTAATTTATTTTTTTATCCCAGAGCACTGTTATACACAAATAGTAAATGAGGCACCTTCCAGTTGATTGCTCTGCTTACCTGCGCTCAGACAGACAGAGTAAACAGCCCCCCCCCTCAGAGGGCTTAGTTACAAAAAAAGGGCATGCAATTGATTCAAAGGCATTTGAAATCTCTATTCACACAGGTTATAAGTCCTGTATTATTAATGCACACCTGAAGCCACTCGCCTATGCTCCCAAAATGAAGGGAAACAATTAATGTCACAGTGTAATAAATAAGAGGATTAATGCTTCCACCGGCTTTAGTTTAGACACTAAAGTTTTAAAAGGCATTATTGGACAAAAAATTGAATGCACACAACAGAAACACTTTTGGCTCTCTGCAGCAAGGTGGGAGTTGATGCTTAGTAAAAGTATGAATTTGCAAATAATACAGTATTACTCAAGTAGAAGTACAAGTAATCTAATATATTTAAGTAAAAGTAAAATATATCCATCTTCTTCCACGTATTCCATTTGGGGGTTGCAGATATTGGTGCCTATCCCAGTAACTTTGGGCATTAGGAGGGGTACACCCTGGCCAGCTTGTCACAAGGCTGGGACTGAGACAAACACAGACTGACAACCATTCACTCTCACATTCATTCACTAGGGGCTATTTAGAGTGGCCACTTCACCTAACACATTCATGTCTTCAGAGAGAGACAGGACGGGAGAGTATCTGGAGGGAACCCACGGTAACACGAGGAGGACATGCACACTCCACCCAGAAAGTTCATGTGACAGCCAACTCATGGCTCAAACCTACGATCTGTCACCGTGCCCCTCAGGTAAAAAAGTACGTAGGGTCAAATTTACCAAAGTACAGAGACCATATTTTTGTATTTGCAGTTAAAATCATTACAAAATACATCTCATCACAATATACAAACAGTCAGCATATATAAATTTACAGTTCAATAAAATCATATTTCATAATTTCAAATACAAAATGACAGCTGCTAAACCAATCAGCTCGGTCAAAACATTCTCTCATCATACAGTAGTAGGATGAAAAAATGTGTCTAAAGCAGCTGTTTGCTTCCAGAACCATGTGACTCACTTAACAAATGCACAAAAACCAAAGGGTTAGTTATTCTTGTTCGTTATAGTCTGGGAACAAAGACAACTTCAGCAACAAGGAAAGAAAAGTCGTTTTTAAAATAATTCCCTCATTGGCTTAATCAGGGCTCCCTGTGAGTGCTCCTTGGGTGAGGTAGCCGCGACCACGAAAGCGCTAAGTGATGATTGAGGGCTCCCATTATGTTAGTTACATAATGGCACTATATGATGTGAGGACAGTGCGGCTGCCAACTACACCACTGTAATAACTGACACACTCTCAGATTTTCATCCTTTCAATGATGACAAGTAGCTGCAGAAATGGAGAGGAGCTGGCAAACTGTCAGTATCTTTGATGTGACTTACCCACTTGGCGCCGTATCTTGCTGACGGTTATCCATCAGAGGCGCCACGAAGGAGAATGACAGACTTCACAAAGATATGACAAAAAAAAAATTAAGCTTTAGGCAAAAAAAAAAAAAAAAAAAAAAAAAAAAAATGCTATGGTGTTTACTTTGGGAAAATGTTATACAAAACCCAATCCCAAAAAAGAAGCCAAAGTGGACCAGAATTTAAAGCTACGTTGATATGGGAAAGTATTGGACACTTCTGGGACTTTATGCAACACTGCATTAAAAATGGGAATGATTCACTGGAACAGGAACACTGTGTGAACATAATTTGCACAAATGCAAGTTAAATGGTCTATGTTATGCTTTTGTTTATATTTTGAAACATTGGTCCCCTCTAGAACAGTACTGCACATTTTACAATCTTTATAAAACATTTTCTGACTAAAAATACAAGTTTTTAATAAGTAATCTAGTAGTGCCATAGAGAAACAGGTGAAGAGACCAGCAGGGGGTAGCAGAGTGCAGAAGAGTGCAGAATGTTGTAGTCTTTTGAATGCACTGACAGAAAAGGAACACTTCACTTCCTAAAACTTTTTGTATAATGCCATTTTACAACAAAATTAAAAACAGCTCTGAGAAATCAGTTGAAACAGAGCTCTACAGTGTTTTTTATTTATTTATTTATTTTTTTATGAAAATGAATGAGAGCATGAGAGCAGACTGGATGTAGAGGGATTGTTGATTGGTCAGTGCTTCCTGTAGGCGGGGGGGGGGGGGGGGGGGGGGGGGTGAGTGTTTTGAGACCTTGGAAAGGCCGTGCCAGAGAATAGAGAAGTACTCAAGCATGTGAATGAAAAAAAAATACAACTCCACTAATGTTTATTTGATGAGGGAACAATATAAAAGACCCAGAAAAGTAGATTTTGCATAATATAGACCATTTTAAGCTGTATCACGCAAGGAACATATTTATTAATCCAGAAACAGTGTGGTCCACTGAAGACAAAAATGGAAAACTGTTCTATAATCAGGTGGGTATACAAGAAATACATATTTCCAGCACAGAATCATGTCCGCTTTTAATGTAGTGCCACTTGAATGTCCAGGGATTACATTCATCCAATACTAATAATACAGACAATATCTTTCTTAAATATCGCTTTTATGCCCACTAATCTATCTGAACTGTTGACAATTAACCATATGTAGCTGCAAAATGCTCATCCAGATGTTTTTATTTTATTAGAACCACCAAACTCAATCAAACTTTAATTATTTTTTTTTACATATCTGCGATATTATAATATTACACAAAAAATTAGAGCTCAACACATGTTTATGTATCTGTAATAAAAAGTTTTTTTTTTTTTTTTTTTTTGGGTGGGGGGGGTGTTACATTTTACACAGTGCCCAATGGAATTGGGGTTGTATTATTACTTTAATTTGTCTCAGTTTAGTGACTTTTTTCTACAGAACTGAGGCATAACAGACAGCCCCAAAGAATTCTGGGTAACATGTTCATTTGTCCATATTTCTTCATCAGTTCCCCAAGGACTCACTTCCTTCTGGTGCTTTATTCCTGATATTTCTGAAGAGGCCTTTTCATGAAAGATCTCTCTATCAGAGAGAAATCTGTGTTGAACAGTTGAGTTGGCAGCACTTCACTCCACAATAAGGAGACAGCAAACCTCTGTGATGTCAAAGTGCCTCAGAGCCTGTGTACTCTCTGCTCCATTCTTCCCCACACTTTATCTTTAGCCTTCTTGTGTTACAGTTCATATTTTCTGCTCAAAGAAATGACAACATCGCTTCACTGCGGTGGTGTGGTGTTGTGTTTGCAGAATAATAAAGCCACCAAAACAACCTCTGTAACTAAAGGCTGTATGGCAATTCATTATTTTAAAAGGTGGTGGTCACATGTCTAGTCTTGATTCTGTTTTATCAATAATTCATTCTCTTGGTTTTCTGAACAATTAATGGATAAAAAACAGTTGGTTTGGTTTTGCCGATTTTTATTTTTTTATTTTTTTTTCTGCCAAAGGGTACTGTATATTTTTTTGAATAAGTTTTGGACACTTTTGCGTTAGTATTCAACGTTTTATGTTTTGGCTTAATGTATGCTGTATAAACGTCTTCTTTTGGGGAGCTGTTACTCTGACTTTGCCGAGAACGCTTGGATTAGGTGCCTGTCGCCTCCTGTTGGAAACAGCACTGGACTGAGCATAAAATGGCTAATTAGCCACATGATGCTAACCGATAGATACATGATCTGACTGCTTTGTTGTGATGGCAGATGGTTTCAAGTGTCGTGTGTAGAGCGGTGAGACCAAGCATTTTCAGTCTTGACAAATGTACGGCTCAGCATACAGGATTATTCAGACAGTGAAGGAACCAAAATACTACTCCCAGTATGTTTTTGAGGTGGAAACAACATTAGAACACAGTTAAAAGACCTTTAATAGATAAAGAAGTAACCCCCAAATTAGAAAACCCTCAGTTCAATTCCCTGTACACTGGTCATCTTTACTATTGTGAGAAAGGACTCTACTTTCTTAGTGCTTGTAGTTTTGAATTTGCATTGTTTTGTATATACATAGCCAAGGTTTGTATACAGTGTAAAAAAAATAATAAAAAAATGCTAAAACCCAAGGCAACAGGATCCTTCAAGATTTTTGAGTTTTGGGCCAACTTAAAATCTCAATTTTTTAACAATGAATTTTTTTTGTTCACTTAATTTGATGTTCCTATGTCTAAAAACTTTAAATTTTATTCACATAAACATATGATTTATAAAGTACTGTAAGAAATATTTAAAGAGGTTGGTTTTGGGCCCAGTGTTACACAACAGGAGGGCCCACGTAGCTCCAGTGGCATCTCTGCAAGTACTTGCCAGCAGGTTACATTGATCGGTTCGTGGCCTTATCTTAGATTTTCTCCATGCAGTAGCCAGAGGACAGGATTCCTAATGAATAACACATATCCTATAACTGGAGGAAGTCCGCACCACTGTGATCCGACAGGAAGCGCGCCATTGACTCGCTCCGCAACAGAACTCAAAAGAAACAGCGGATGAGCTTGGGGGCAACTGCGATCAAAGCAAAGACTTTTATCTATCTCCTAAATCTCCCCTGTAATAATCTATTAGTGCGTTAGCCAGGTTGGTCTGAAGCAGATGCATCACAGGGAGGTTTTGCTGACGAGACATAATTCAAAAGTACACTATAGTAGCATACAGTTTTTATTTCACCCAAAACCAGATGCTTCAGAAACAGCTTTTTTTATTTATTTATTTATTTTTATATAAATGTGTTTAAAAATAGTTAGAATTTTTATTTTTATTTTTTATTTTTATTTAGTGATCTTGGATTTGCAAAGAAAGGTGTTAATGATATTGGTTTAATTAAAAGATAATGAAGTTGATTAAAAGAAAAGTTAGAGTCAAAATATTAATTTCTTTCAATAGTACTTTAATTCTAATGTTTACTTATAAGGCCAATTAGACATTTTTATCATTTTAGTGGTGCATATTTTGTTACGATATATCTCCAGATATTAATTTTTACCGTTTATGTTTTAAAGTTTGCATTATAATTGTCATTGTTTCTTTAATGTATAATGAAAAGTAATATGTTTTTTTTTTTTTTTTCGGAAAATCTACAGCTTGATGTGTTTTTTCTCAAAGACAAAGGTTGATTTTTATTGTTTTTGCAAGTTAATTGAATTATAACTAGAGTCCTTGCGGTTCAGTCTAAATAACATCTCAAGTGTTTCCTCAAAATAAAAATAAAACTTTTGAAAAAATAAAAGCAATTTGTGGCTACTTATTAGAGTGTATGGCTTTTTTTTTTTTTTTTTTTTTCAGCGTTTCTTTTCCATGGTCATTACTGTAAAAAAAAAAGAAAAGCAGCATGCAGTGATTTGATTTTTTATTTGGCATAGGTTGGTGCAGCAGATGCCATTTATCCAGCAACATTAGCTTGTAACTCCTTACAGCTGGATTAATTATAAGAAAGAATAACATTTCAGCTAACTGTGATGTGCTGTATATTCAGACACCTTTCTGGCAGAACCAACATTAACTTCTTCTGCAATTTGAGCTCCACACGGGCCGGTCCTGCCACTGGGTCACCACTGTTCCTTCCTTTGAACCACTTTTGCTAGATACTGACCAGTGCAGACCGGGAACACCCCAAAGCAGATGCAGTTTTGGAGAAGCTCTGACCCAGTCGTCTAGACATCACAATTTAGCCCTGTCATACTCGCTCAAATCCTTTCACTTGCCAATTTTTCCTGCTTCTAACACAACAACTTTGGGGACAAAATGTTATAGTACATATCCCACCCACTAACAGGTGCCATAATGAAGAAATTAGAATTTTAAAAGTGTAAGTGTTGGCGTTTCTCATTGCATCAGAATATCAGAAATAAACTGTCACATTTTGAATCTTTGTTTTATGTTTTTAATTTGAAAAAATATGGGATTTTGTTATTGATTGCCAAGTACAACCTGTGTGTTACTTCACCCTGTGCCAGACATCCAGAAGATTTCAGAGGAAGACCAGATCAAAGAGCAGAGATGGCATTTATCCACTTTATCCTCGCCTAATGCCACTTTTCATGTATGCTCTTCAAGCCCCTCATTAAACCAACACAAGGTGGCCAAGAAATTGACTCGGTGCAGTCTTCTTTTCCATTAAGTCCTTTTCACTCATCCCACAAAAACATTTCTCTCCCATTTTACCCATTTTCTTGCTCAGCCATGCAAGATAAAAGCAAAAAATGTCTTTATCGCTCTCAAAGTGCCGGGTATAACATGAAAGCTGCTTGACAAAAACATGGTTGAGTTTGGTTTATAGCCATAAATATAAAATATGATGAGAGTAAACACATTTTGGGTTATAAGTTCGACTTGTAGGTCACTGTCCCCTGTGTATAATGTTTGTTCTGTGAGATAACTGCAGGAATTCTAACTAAAATTAAAGGCATAGTTTGAAGACTTCGGCTGCAAATTACAAAGCTGTATTTTAGCTGTTGCTCCCCAGACCTCATTAGCCTTGATACAGTGGTAGATGTTTTTTTTTTTTTTTTTTTTTTACGGAATTACTTTGTTGTTGTTTTAAAATAAGTGTGTCTGTAAGTTATGTTGGACAAAAGATGCTTCAAACATAGAAACTAGACTGTAAAACCTTGCACAAGAAGACATATAGAGGCATATTTTAATTGGCTTGATGCACAGAAGCCTAAACTCACAGATAAAAATGTGTAGACAAGAAGAGTGGTCCATTTTTTAACCCATAAATACATGTCATGTCAAATAATAAACAGCTATTTTTTTTAATCTTTCAAGCAAAATACTGCACCCATAAACAAATAGACCTTACATTGCAGCCCCTCTCGCTTTAAAACTAAAATTAATTCTTTACTGAGCATACAAAGAATAGAATGACAGATTTTATATTATGTAAAACAAAACAAAAAAATCAACCTAATGTATTTTAAAGATAAGATAGAGAAGTCACATGCCAAACTATACACACTACAGTGCACAGTGACATGTATTTTTGTATGTATGACATCGTATTTGTATTTCTGCTGCCTATAACACAAACGGCAATTCACACACCACACAAGATAAAAATCACTGTAATTATTTATATAAAAAATAATAAATAATGTAAAATATGGTCAATAAATAAATGCACATGAATAATAAAATAAAGTATACAGGGTGCCTCTTGCAATTTACATTCATATGAAATATTGCAGTATGGCAAAAGGTCCATAATTCAGATTCATGTATTTCCTTTTATCCTCTCACTTTATACGTGCATTTTGTAATTTCTGTTGCAGGTATTATATTCAAATAATGTATTCATTATTCATGAAATTGCTCTATTTTTGTCTCCTCAATTTAAAAAAGGGAAAACGACAATAGTTCAGTGGTTATCTGACTTTTCACCCCGAGTACCACAACGGAAAATCATCATCTTTAATTAACTAAACCAGGGCTAAATGGGCAAAAAACAGGTCTAAAAATAATTTCTCTAAATTAAAGGCCACACTGATTTGAACGGCAAAGACTGAGTACCACCAGAAGAGGCCTGCGTACCACTACCACAGCTTGAGAACCACTACTAGTTCATTAGAAAAACCTAATGTGACTGAAATTATGGCATCTAGAGCAGCACAAACAGGATCACAGTGTGGACATAACCTTGTGCACTTTGTCCCATAAACTCAAGGAGTCTGTAGTCCCACATGAGTAGAGACAGCTCATCTTAAATCACTCGATTCCCACGAGGTTGTTTATATTATACCACGTCCTTGTCCTAAACCATATGTAGGTAAAACAAAGAAGGTTATTAATAGAATATATGTTCCTTTTTTCCCTGGTGACCCACAATGTAGGATATAGACATCAGGCCACAGGAGGGAAGTCTGGTCTTGATTTAATTGGGAGTACAAGCTTGGCGACCTTTACGGCTTCTGATATGCAGAAATATATTGGTTGTCTTTCCTGGTGGTCTCATTTACACAAGGTAAGCTATCTGAGGTCAAGATTGCAGACAAAATTGACAAAAAATATATTAATAGTGGCTACCGTAGAATGACAAATAAAACAAACATGTCCAAAGTCAGGCTTGGGGGCCAGTTTAATATGGTCCTTGCCTGACATGATCAAATGTATTTGTTTGTTGCTCTCCAGCTTTGTAAAGCCACATTCCAGTGACATTTTTGTGGATTTGCCCATTTTATCTGCAGCTCTTAAACCAGACCTACCTCCCATAACACCAGATTCACTCTGAATGCATTGCGTGTGCAGTACGTCTCTGGTACAGTTTTCTGACTGATTTCAATTCATGCTGAGTGCAGGAGAGTAGCAAATTCATGCTGGTAGTTATAAGTTCACGCTTTAACAACCATGTAAATAAAGAACTGCATGTAAAGAGCTCTCGCTGTCAGTGACCACAGTCTCCTGTTCATTTGGAAATTATTCACAGTTGAAGCCACAGAAATATATTCTTCAACCCTGGGAAAGGAAGCTATGTATGTAAATGCTTTCTTTTTACTCACGTTAAATATTGTCTGGTGTATTTTGTGACCCGTGTCCCCACTTAGGACAAAAGTGTTTACATCTTAATGTGAGCAAGAGGCTGCACAAGCGTTTTTATTTTTAAATTTACTGGATCCTCTTCACTTGTCCCGGGTCTGACTTCCTGTCTGGCTCAATCTGCTTTGTGCAACTTTATGCATGACAGTTCCAGCATCCAACAAAAAAAGACTTGATTACTATTTTTGTCAGAGAGCTGGACATGGAGACATACTGCATCGCAGCCGGTGTATACTCACGCATTAACTTGACTGGTGTCTATTTGTTTGCGAAGGTCGTACAGGACACGCAACGGTTTCAGTTTAAACTGGGCGTTAGTGTCAGTAAGTGTCAATAAGTTAAGCGTTTAGTGGTAATGTTAATTAACTTCAAATGTCTGTCTGTTCCTGTAATGCAGAGAATTTTACGTAGTGCTGTATATTTAAATGAATGTTTGTAGAAGTACTGTGGTGAGTTATTTAATTCAATAATATTTTAAGTGAAGTGTAAGAAAGTGGTATACAAACAGCTTTTTGTCAACTCTTCCTGGTATCGTTTAGATAGTTACTGACTGGGTAAGACTGGGAGCAGGCTACAAAGACTGCACTTTTTCAACATACTAAGGAGGTTTGTTTGTTTGTTAGCAACATAACTCAAAAAGTTATTGATGGATTTTGATGAAATTTTCCGAAAATGTCAGAAATGGAATAAGGAAAAAGTGATTACAAGTGATTACATTTTGGGGGTAGATCACCATCTGGATCCAGAATTTTTTTTTTTTAAAGGATTCTGTACTATTGGGATGATGAGGCTAATTTTGCCATTAGAGCTTCTAACTCAACAATGCCCAGGATCATTAGCAAATAATTACAAAATGACATCATGGTAAATGTTATAGTCTGACATAGTTTGACTGGGATCATGTTGATATTCTGGTTCTGGTGATCCAGAAGGTTCTAAATATAGGGGATACATATGAAATTGATGATATTGCACAGCAACAAATGTAGCTACAAACTTTAAAATAATGTCAAATGAAAGGTGATTTTTTTTCTCTTTCAGTAGTATGTTCACAAATTTGATTTATCTTTAATACTTACTAAGCTAGATCCAGGCCTTTAGTGGTTTTTCTCAGGTGAGTGACTGTATGGCTTGGCGGAGGTCAGTGCTATCCCAGTGCTTCTAGTTTAGACCTGGTTTAGTCTTGGTTTAGTCCTGGTTTAGTCCTGCTTTAGCCCTGGTATAGTGCTCGTTTAGTCTTGGTATAGTGCTGGTTTAGACCTGGTTTAGTCCTGGTTTAGCCCTGGTATAGTACTGGTTTAGTCTTGGTATAGTGCTGGTTTAGACCTGGTTTAGTCCTGGTTTAGTCCTGGTTTAGTCCTGCTTTAGCCCTGGTATAGTGCTCGTTTAGTCTTGGTATAGTGCTGGTTTAGACCTGGTTTAGTCCTGGTTTAGCCCTGGTATAGTACTGGTTTAGTCTTGGTATAGTGCTGGTTTAGACCTGGTTTAGTCCTGGTTTAGTCCTGGTTTAGCCCTGGTATAGTACTGGTTTAGTCTTGGCTTAGTCTTGGGTTAAGTCTTGGTTTAGACCTGGTTTAGTCTTGGTTTAGTCTTGGTTTAGACCTGGTTTAGTCTTGGTTTAATCTTGGTTTAGACCTGCTTTACTGCTGGTTTAGTCCTGGCTTAGTTTAGGTTTAGTCAAGCACAGTAAATTATTTTTGAGAATCATTGACCTAGGAATATATAAACTGACTTTTATTTTATGAAATGCATTTTACATGACAGTACCATGATCAACACAAATTGAAAATAAAATATCTGTAAAGTAAGAGTTAAGCATACAGTGGATATCATGTCATAGTAACGTTGATAATTAGCTTGCCCAGTTTTCCTGCCTCCAACACGTCAAGTACAAAATATAGACACAGTAAATCTTATGATCAATTTCTCGTCACCTTTCGGGTTTTAACTGATGCTGAAACTTGCCTTTGCTTGAGGACGACTCTCTTTGTTGTGGCATTTGGCTGACACTCTGGGCTCAAGGACACCGGGCTTTTATTGGCCACCACACTTCTCTGTTATATAGATCGAAGTAATGCGTTTGGCTTAATGGGGTGATGTACTGTGTGTCCCTGAGGAGAAGCTGTATAGGAGGGAAAAAAAGCCAAATTTAACTTATTTTCCCTTCAGTTTGGACAGTCTGGCCCTGAATGCAGTTTTACCACTGTCACAGCTAATTCTGCTGTAGACTTTATTATCTCTAGCATCGTGAAGTGGCAACTTCTGGCCCTAAGATTTGTCTGCTCTCAAAAAAAAAAAAAAAAAAAAAAGAAAGGGATTATGTAAACACAGTACCTCTATACTCTAATTGAATAAAAAAAAAACAAAAAAAAAAACAAGTGCCAAGTGTTTGCCATATGAAATTTAAACAGCTGTGTCTTTTATAATGACGACCCATGAGAAATAACTGTTGTGTCTACAAAGGTATTTTTAGTTGCAGCTTTGCCACAGAGGGAGAGCTGGCTGTAAACTCAACTAATGTGCTATTTGTTTGTCTGTTATTATGCTTTATTCTTACAAGATAACATCCTCAGATACAATTTATGTTTACATCTGAAGCTCTGATCTCTGGAGTAAAAGTAGTATGATAAATATGGCATTAAAATAAATCTGTTCACAGCAACTTCAAGATTCAATACAATTCATAATAGAGAAATGATAATGAGGCGTGTGTAACAACCAATAATGTAATAATGGCCAATAATGTAATACCTGCCAATAAAGTAAGAATTTTGGCAATTTTAGTGTAATAAAGCCAATAACGTAATACCTTGCCAATAAACTGCAAAAAATGCAAAAAACAAACAAAACAAAATGAAAAAAAACAAGGTCCTATTGATGTTTTATTATATTATAGGATGCAGTTATTATATTTACAATTTTTGTAATGCTAGACCAATAATTTATTAACCAGCAAATAACATAAAGACCATTACATTATTGTCAAATTATTACGTTATTGGCCATTATTACATTATCTGTTGCTCCAGGATTGCTCAGTGGCAGAGTAGTTAGCACTTAGTAGAGCCTGCCTGCCCTTCCTGTGTTTCTGTGGGTTCGCTTCAAGGGAAACTGGTGAATCTAAATTGCCTCCCAGTGAATGAATGTGAGAGAATGGTTGTCTCTCTCTGTGTCAGGCCCATAGTTGCTGGGATATCCGCCTAATAGTAATAAGCGGAAAAAGATGATGCTGCCTGCTGCTGTGACATTATGTGAACCAAAGTGAGCCCCAAACACTTTTCTGAAATGATGTTTTTGCATGTAAATTTAGTCCTGCAATCACAAGCCTCATTAGACAGCTCATTTAGCATGACTGTAGTTCTCAATTCACTTTCAGGGTAAACACAGGGTAAGCTATCATATCAAAATATCATTAAAGCTGTTGCAAATTGACTAAAACGGACATCGAGGAGGACATTTCATCTTAAACTAATTTTTCCTCATTAAGGTCTTTGTAATAGCATTGACACTGCAGAATTACAACAGTGTATTTTGGGGTTTAATATAGGCCGCTTTGCTTATCATTTCCTCCCCCTCATAATGTCCACTGCCTCTGTTCTTTTAAACTCTCCAGTGAGTGAAAGTGTGACTTATATAGTCTATGGTGCAGTCTATGGAAACTGCTCCCAGACCACTAATCCAAGAAGCAGGGAGGATTTTGATAAATCTTGCTGTTCTGGTGTCCCCTGGTTGCAATAGGCCTAGATCTAGGGAAAGTATGACATGCATGAGTATCTCTATGTGAATTTTCTTCTTTCTCACAATCATTATTCAGCCAAGGATTTTTATTTTTTTATTTTTTTATTTTTTTGCAGGCAGAAAAATTAGAACCAAGTGGAAGCAGGTTTCAATGCCCATCCCTAGTGACCAGGAAGGTATAATTTTGTGCAGACTTGGAATCAAATCCCACGTCCTTCCAAGATACTCCAGTCACAAGGGATAAGGGTCTTCTGCAGGTTTACCAAGTCCATAGATGAAATGATTTTTACATAGGTCTGCAGACTTGTATTGTTCTACTTTCTTTAACTTAAGCCTTGTTCAAGGAGTATTTGCTTAGTTTTCACCATTTTTCCCCCCAGGACCAGGATGCACTGGTCTCCTTGCGGACCCCTGCTCCCTCTTCTCCAAATCTGGGAGCTTGAGTGTCATAAATCCGACATAGACTTCTCTTAAGCAGTTTTTAGAACAGGTACTTTCTAGGAAACCTTTCTAAGAGAACATTCATGAATGAGGCCCAATGTTGTGAACTACATTATATGTGTAGTTGAAATTAATTGTGTTCTTCAGAAATCTAAGATTGAGATATTCTACATTTCTTTTTCCATAAGTTCAGCAATATCTTGAAAAAAAAAATCATAATACAGCAGGAAAAAAGTTTATGTTAAACAGTATGCTATAATAATGCATTAGTCTTATATAGCACTTTTCTAGGCACTCAAAGTCACTTTACAATTTGGTGCATTATTCATTCACTCCACAGTCACACTTGGTGGAAGCGTAGCTGCCATTGTGTGCCTACGGCCCCTCCAACCACCTCAAACGCACAGTCATGGTGGGTTAAGTTTTGCCCAAGGACACAACAGTATTCATTGCCAGGAGCTTGAACCGCTGACCTTTGGGTTAGTGGGCAAGCATCTCTACCAAATGAGTTACTGCCGTCCTTTGTAACTATTTTGCCCAACTTTCTATAGCTTTTCATTCCATGCATGGCCTCCACGTTCCTTGGCGTAAATAGCATTATAATGATCTAAATAGATTTATGTATGAAAACATTCTGTCCATTCAGGCTTTGTGTTTGAAAATGTCAATGTCAGTGCCAATGCCCAGAGTTTTCTATTCACTTTATCTTGTTTTCAAATAGTAAATAATCCCAGTGAGAGTTTAGATTTGAGAACCGCATCTGTGTTGTACTGTTGCTGAGCCTTTCCATGTGCTCAGCCTTATTGCTGAAGTACTGCATAAGACCCAGAGGAATAACCAGAGCTGCAGTCTGATTGAGCTGCCTTCTTGCAGACGTTTCATGAGAGGGAGAGCAGAAAGAGTTGGGTTGAAACACTTTGATGAAGGAAGAAGAAAAAGCCCTGGTAGAAGCTAAGCAGCACTCCCACCCCCCCATCTCCCCCGGGGCATGGCCTCCCTCTTTTGGGGTGAAAGTGCGGTGTTACCAGGGGCTCAAGGGCTTGGAGCAATGTTGAAAGTCCCCCACCCCTTTCATCCCTGTCCTCTCACCGATTATGTCTATGTTGGTTTTACAGTTTAATATGAGTGACAACATGAAACACCCTCTGACTCGTTTGTTCAAATGGTGATAGCGCAATATCGGTCTATTGGGCATTTTCCGTGTTCAAATTCAGAACGAGTGGAGAAATAGAGCGGCTCAGTGTCTAATTATGTTGGCTCGTGCCGGCCAAGTCTCAATGACACACACAGACACATACTGCTGATGTCTTGGTTTTCCCTCAGATTTGGTCCAAACAGAAAATATGGATGGACTTCAAACAGCTGTGGCAAATATTAGGACAAAATATGGACCACCAGCAGACAGACGGATAGTTAACACGGAAATGAGAGTCAACATTTAAACCTCAATATGACATGTTGTAAAAATGGAATACATGGTCTCAATTTCTACTACATGAAGGCAGACTTTAAGTTTGCAACAGTTATGAATAAAGTTAGAGTAAATGACATACTATCAAGCCATATATTTTTTATTTTATTTTGGCTTTTTCCTTTTCTAAGTCATATCTGCCTCCTAGAGTATAGTGATTTCCATATTTATTTGCCATAGGTTTCCTTTCCTGATGCAACTTTATTAATTTATGTAGGATTGGGACTGGCATGAAGAGTACACTGGTTTGTGGCTAGATTATTTATATAATCATAAATACATTCTAACAAGCTATAGTAATGTCATTAGGTTAAGTCAGACGATCAGAAGCTTAAAAACATAGTATAGTGTATTTTCTTAAGAAAACACTAATAAACTGCACAGACAACAGTGGTTTCCAGCTGCCCCTGACACATACTGCAGAGCGAGGTCATTTAGCTCTGTAACAGTGACTGACCTACAGGTCAACAGAGCTGCAGCAGTTTAACACATCTGATGATGAGTTAAAAATAACAGGATTTTTTTTCTTGCATCAAACGTAAACAATTTAGAGTTAGTAATAGCAATTCTGTTCAGTAAATGCTTTTGTTGTTGGCCAAGTAAACAAGCCTCCAAAAAGGTTGTGTTCACGTGTAAAGGGCCTAGAGTTTATAATAGAGGTGGAGGCAGTAAGAACTCCATGGTAGTATCTGTTGCTAAAGATACAAAATGCAGATATCTTGGCCAGGTTCATGGTTCTTATCTCTGCGAGTACTGGACCTATCCACATTAAACAAAAACCGACACAAAGTTCAGAGTTTTTAGTCAGTACCAATGATGTAAGGTGAAATTATTTCTTCACTGTAGCATCAAAGTGGTGATGTTATTGAAACACACAGGCATGATTGTTGTTAGACTCAGCAGCAAGCCACAAGAATATTATTGTGTGGTTGTAGACCCAGTAGCTAAAAAAAACAATTAGGTTCAATATTTGTGGATTTTCTGTTTGGTTATTTATTTTTAAAATTGTGCCTCACCTATACATTTTTATAGGCCCCTGCCCTGCATCTGGGATTTTGACATCATCAAACTGTAGAATGTGAATGCAATTTACTGGAGTCCTGAATTGCCCCTTATGGTAAAAAAAAATAAATAAATAAGGCATTAAGGCCTGTCTGTTTTTAGTACAGAACTTTCAAAAATACATCTTTAGCAAAATCCGTTTTGTTTCCAGAACAGCTGGATTGACACAATCACATCTCAATCTTGTAACTTAAAGCTTGGGAACCTCTGAAGTCCAACTCAATAGTTGCATTATGCCATGAAACAATACTGTAAAAGTGTCCATTCAGTGTCACAATAGACACTGTGTTATAAACTGTACTTTAGAGTAGACTGGTTATTTCCCTTACACATTGTGCTTTATCAAATCAATCAACCACTGTTATTTTTTCTAAAAAGACGTTTAGGTTTGCCTCAAAGCCAGGGTTTTCTAGTGCTAATGCCTCTACTTTTACAACACAGAAACCAAAATGCTCATGAATTTATCATTCTTTGATTTTTTTAAAGATTTGCCAGTGGCATTTAAAGCCACCTTTTGTGTTGTGTTTCCACAGGTTAAAGCTAGTGCAGAGAAGTGATCGTTTAATAAACAGCTAAAAACAAAAAAGCTATGGGTTGGACAGTTTTATTATTCTCAATTTTGGCATTTTCTGAATTTTCTTTTAAAAGACTTCCTTAAAGTCCATCTACTTTTAATCTTCCATCTTCTTTTAATCTGAAGCTATCTCCTCCTACACAGTGCACTTTTAGCAAATGCCTAAATTAAAGTCACTGCGAAAATATGTCTGTTTTTAATTCATAGTATTTACACGAAAAAGGTCATCTCACCATGCATAAAAAATCAACATTCAAAAAAAAATCTGTTATATTTTGTGTCATAGGTCAGTTTCATTAAATCACATTTGAAAATTAAAGCTTTTTGGCTCTGTTCCAACTGCCCTGTTAATAAATGCACTCACAGGGTCAAGTACAGATGTATGCTTATGTAGATGGTAATTTTAATTATTTATTTTACATTTTATGCAAAAAAAAAAAAAAAAAAAAAAAAAACCCTGCAAATTACTTCCATATGTACTTCCCACCGGCCTCTCTGTTTAAGCATGGGCGAGCAGTGAGCGAGGTCATCCCAAAAGCATGTTATCTGAAGCGGATCGGAGCACCGCCAGCAGCTGGTCTGACGGATCACATTTGTGTCCGTGTGCCTGAAAGCTCACGAGGAACCTACACTGATACATGTGTGTACATGTGTGTACATGTGTGTACATGTGTGCCGCGTGTGTGTGTGTGTGTGAGCAGCAAGGTTAGTGGGTGCAGCCTTCATCTTCATTATAACCGTGACAGCGTAATGAGAGGTATGACAAATTTGACAAATGCAAACACATAGTAAAATGAGCAGCTTGGTTTAACCTTTGTCGACTGTTGCATTATCACCTGACCTCAACTGTAGTGTGGTGTGAGATGAAAGAATAGTACAAAATGATGGTATTATGTGGTATTTTATCATATTTAACTGGGCAAATATTCTCTTTACACATAGTGTATTTAATATTTAAGCATTTGGGACATTTGAGTTGTCAGCTTCTTACCATTAGCATATCAAAAGCCCACACAGCCAGTTTTTTAACTTTTCTTCTTTAGATATAAAAGCTGCTCACACCAATAAAAATAGCACAATGGTGCAAATATTAACACTGCTTTGAGTTTGTGTGACTTATAATTTACATTTAACATTTACATTTTAGAATATTTAAGACAAATGCAGGCTTACTGCACAAAGTGAATTTCCCTGAAGCTTAAGAACAGTGGCAGAGTGGTTAGTGATTCTGTCTCTAAGCAAGAAGGTTATGGATTCAATGCTCAGGTTGGCTGATTCAGCTCTCTGAGTGGAATCTATGTTACTGTGGTTTCCTCTCACTGTCCACAGACAGGCATATGGTAGGTCAGTGGTGACTTTAAAGTGCTCATATTGTG
This sequence comes from Bostrychus sinensis, assembly GCA_020698575.1. NCBI lineage: Eukaryota > Metazoa > Chordata > Actinopteri > Gobiiformes > Eleotridae > Bostrychus > Bostrychus sinensis. The sequence continues at coordinate 30,414,291 of CM036242.1, forward strand.
TGCAAATGCAGCCCGCTGACCTTTTTTATTGGCCATCGAGCATCATTCTCAAATGGCCCAAATTGCCACAGGTACTGTAGTACTTTAGCTACAAGGTAAAAAACTTCACGTGATATATGGGAGCTATGTGACTGACACTTAGTGCTGTGTCTATCTATAATCCACCTTTTTAAGCAGCAGTCACTATGTGAATAGATGTCATCTTACATCTTACACCTCTTCTCCTACCAAAATGAAAATTAGAGGTCAGTGGTGTCGAAAGAAATTTCATCCATACATTGTCCTGGCGAAAAGTGGGATTAGTTGTAAAAACCTGCACCTATGTAAAGATTCACTGTGGAGGCTCATAAACCCCCTTTCTTGTGAGCAGCGCCCTCTTCATATATATTTTTTTCAGTTTGTGGCCCTCAGTGAAAAAAAGTTTTTCACACCTCTTTTCACGCAGTAAGTGTCAGCCCTGCACAAACTGGTCATTGTCCAGGGTGTACCCCACCCAAGGCCCATAGTTGCCAGAATAGGCTCCAGCCATCTGAGTCCCCACAAAAAAACGAGGAAGATAATTGATTGAATGAATTTTTCCAGGTTGTTTGACTTTGGCAGCTCATATAATAAACACTGAAATGCAAAATTGCCTTAATGACACATCTCCAAATGACGTTGTGTTTAGTCCATAATTAGACACTAGACCAAAGTAGAAGTACTGTAACTGTCCTGGCAACATCTCTTGCACAGTCTGTGTGTCCCGGGAGTGGATCCATCACCAAATCCATGCACCAAATCTGACAAACAAGTCAAAATATTTTCAGAGATATGACCAAATTTGAACTAATACAATGTGGCAATGTGTTGCATTGCTTTAGTCAGACAAACTTTAAAGTGTATGTACTAAGTGCATCAAATGATCCCTAGCAGCTCCATTTCAACAAATACATTGAAAAATACATACAGTAACACACACAGTAGAATTGATGTCTTTCCTCCGTAGAGAGCACGGGCTTATAACCGGCTCTGAACCACTGGAGTGAGCATGTCTGGCTCTGTGAATTACACTGTTGTTTCTGGATGGGCTGAAGCCTGCTGGGACTGACTTAGAGTAATGCCTTGCCCCATATCTCCCTCAGCACTCAGCCAAATGCAGCTACGCAACAGCAGCCCCACTTAATGTGATCTTCCCTGGCTTTCTGAGGTGGAAGCGGAAGACAAAGGGCAAAGACAGTTGACTCATCGATGCGCGTGCACACACACACACATGTATTCGGCAATGCACAAGAGCTCTTCCAAAAATAGTTGGTGGATTTTATGTGCGTGTCTGGGTGCGTTTAAGTCTCTCTCTGCACCCCAGCATCTTGGATCTTGAGATTTCCCTCCCTCCTCAGTTCCTAAATAAAGCCTGCGCAGTCAAGTGGAGGGGGAACACAAGAGAATCAATCATACAATTATCCAGATTTCCACTGTCACTTCAGACGGAGGAGAATTCGCAGTCTGACCGCTGTATTGGTGTGGGGGCGTGCGAGCCTGACTGTTTTTATCAGCGCAAACTTTGTTTTAATAGAGCAGTATATGGCGACGTCAATCCTCCTGGTTGACAGTCCTCTATAGGATGGCAGAAACGTGAGAAAGAAGCTAAGAGAGGCAGAAACAGAGGAGTGTGCAGCAAGAGATTTCTGTGGTGCAGGGAAGGAAATTAAATAAAGTTGCTTTTTTAGTCTTAGAACTCACAGAAGTCTTACGAAGCATTTTACTTTATACAGTATATGCATCACTTGGTGGGTGACTCTTTGTGTTTGCATTGAGCGTCTAGTCTCTGTCAACAAAATAAAAGCCTTGGTTGGTTCATTGCGCCTACAGTGAGCTATAACACAATGTAACCTTGGAGGCTGGTTAATTTTCTCATTTGATTAGACGAGCTGCTGTCTGTGGAGGAGTCAGACCAAACGCAAGCAGTGTTTTTCATCAGTCACACTCTGCATCACTGTCTGGAACACTTTTAGTTTCTCTCCTTTACCTATAAGAACAAGCTCAGATGAAACAGACAGTGTATCATTTTTATATTTTATTGGTTTATTTATGGTTTTAAATCCAACAACCTCTTTGCACTTGTATTGTTAACCAGCCAGTGTCAAAACAACAGGCTTTCTGCAACTCCAAAGCTACTGAGGTGCTTTATAGTGTTTTATATATTTGGCTAACATTGAAAGATATAGGGCTAGAAATCATGTAAGGTGTCTAAGTTATTGTAGAAAGCTGGGTTCTTCAAAACACTATTTCTGCATTGTATGGTTAAAAGTCTATCTCGTACCAAAACAGATGTGCATCTAATACTTGGCTAACATTTATAGATAAAGCTAGTAACCACCTTACCTTTAATATAATGCTTTTTTCAGGTTTTTTGAAATAATTGTGCACATCTTTCCATTAGTATTTCACATTTTATAACTTAAAGCTCTTTGGTGGCAAGGCTCTGGGGGTGGATGAGATCCGTCCTGAGTACCTCAAGTCCCTGGATGTTGTGGGGCTGTCGTGGCTGACACGTCTCTGCAACATCGCGTGGCGGTCGGGGACAGTGCCTCTGGACTGGCAGACCGGGGTGGTGGTCCCTCTTTTTAAGAAGGGGGACCACCAGGGGGTGTGTTCCAACTATAGGGGGATCACACTCCTCAGGCTCCCCGGGAAAGTCTATTCCAGGGTACTGGAGAGGAGAATTCGGCCGATAGTCAACCCCGGATTCAGGAGGAACAATGCGGTTTTCGTCCTGGCCGTGGAACAGTGGACCAGCTCTACTCCCTCTATCGGGTGCTTGAGAGTTCGTGGGAGTTCGCCCATCCAATCCACATGTGTTTTGTGGATTTGGAGAAAGCGTTCTACCGTGTCCCTTGTAGTGTCCTGTGGGGGGTGCTCTGGGAGTATGGGGTCCGGGGCCTTTTGCTAAGGGCTGTCCGGTCCCTGTACAACTGGAGCAGGAGGTTGGTCCACATTGCCGGTTGTAAGTCAGACCTGTTCCCAGTGCATGTTGGACTCCGGCAGGGCTGCCCTTTGTCACCGGTTCTGTTCATTATTTTCATGGACAGAATTTCTAGGTGCAGCCAAGGGCCGGAGGGAGTCTGGTTTGGGGACCACAGGATTTCATTTCTGCTTTTTGCGGACGATGTTGTCCTGTTGGCTTCCTCAAACCAGGACCTTCAGTGTGCACTGGGGCGGTTTGCGGCCAAGTGTGAAGCGGCTGGGATGAGAATCAGCACCTCCAAGTCCGAGGCCATGGTTCTCGACCGGAAAAGGGTGGCTTGCCGTCTCCAGGTTGGAGGGGAGCTCCTGCCTCAAGTGGAGGAATTTAAGTATCTTGGGGTCTTGTTCATGAGTGAGGGAAGGATGGAGCATGAGATCGACAGACTGGATCGGTGCAGTGTCTGCAGTAATGCGGTCGTTGTATCGGTCTGTTGTGGTGAAGAAGGAGCTGAGCCGAAAGGCGAAGCTCTCGATTTATTGGTTGAGCTATGTTCCTACTCTCATCTATGGTCATGAGCTTTGGGTCATGACCGAAAGGACAAGATCCCGGATACAAGCGGCCGAAATGAGTTTCCTCCGCAGGGTGGCTGGGCGCACCCTTATAGATAGGGTGAGGAGCTCAGTTACACGGGAGGAGCTTGGAGTAGAGACCCTGCTCCTCCACATCGAGAGGAGTCAGTTGAGGTGGCTCGGGCATCTGTTCCGGATGCCTCCTGGTCGCCTCCCTGGGGAGGTGTTCCGGGCATGTCCCACCGGGAGGAGGCCCCGGGAAAGACCTAGGACACGCTGGGGGGACTATGTCTCTTGGCTGGCCTGGGAATGCCTTGGGGTCCCCCCGGATAGAGCTGGAGGAAGTGTCTGTGGAGAGGGAAGTCTGGGCATCTTTGCTTAGACTGCTGCCTCCACGACCCAGTCCCGGATAAGCAGAAGAAGATGGATGGATGGATGGATTTTATAACTTAAATAAATAATATGTATGTATGGAAAACGTCTGTTGAGGAGCTGTTTTCAGTTTGCAGAGAAAACCTGGATTAGGACACAGGATTACTTAAACAAGAATGAATGAAACAAAATACTACTCCAGATATGTTTTTGAGCTGAAAACAATCTTACAACATGGCTAAAAGGTCAAAAAAGTGGATTTAGCATGACTGGGGACCTTTAAGTTTTTGCTAATGCTTGTATAATACCATAAAAAGTCTTACATTGCTTTGCTCATGATGGCAGACTAAAAATGCCTTTTGTCTAATCACATCATCATAACTGAAGATCAAAGCACTTGGTACATTTTAGTTTACTTATTAAAACAAGTTAGATGGAAAGGCTATGGACATGTTGCAGGATATAAACTAATGTGAATGTGTTCTGCACTTTAAATGTTTTTGCTCTAAAATGGAAGGGAAGTCGCAAGAGGTTAATCATAAATCAGTTTTGTTTTTTTGTTTTTTTACAGTCAGTTTTAAGATACAGGCACTCTTGCATTGTCCCAAAGATACACTGTCCATTGTGAATGAGTAGTTGCTGGGAAAGGCTCCAGGTTTCTCTGTGTGCAATAGAAAATGAATGATGATATCACAAATGCATTTTTACTGATGTCTAACTTATATTTGTTCATTGTGTGAGCTGTCTGTCTGATTACTGTGTTGGATGCTTTCCACACTCATCTAGTGCCAATGATTTAAATGTCTTTTTCAAACCCTACTGTAGCCTCAAACATACACAGCTATTGCTCATTAAAACATGTCCCTTCATTGTCAGTTCAGTGCTGTCCAGTTGAGATCTTAATTAACAATCTTCAGTTAGCGCCTGAGTCTCATTACTTTCATCAGCCTTACATACAGTTGCACCTACAGTGTATACTTGTAGAGAAAGTTTCTTTAGTAGGAGCTTCTGAAAACGGTGCCCTTGGGTGAGAGACATGTTGCGCTTACTGAACACGTCTTTAATGAAAGAGGGAGTCCATAAACCTGACTCAACCCATCTCTCGTCTCTCAGGTTCTACATCATTAACCAGCCAGCCTTCTGCTATTGATCACCTTGTGATCCTGAAATATTCACAACAGACTCACAATAACAACTAGAAGGGCACGGAGAAAGCTCAAACCACTGCTGAGAACACACAGTGGTTTCATTTTTACAGTAGCACAGCATCAGAAAAGTTAGTTTAACATCTACAAGCCAGAGCTACTAGTTTGGCATCATTAAAACGTATTTAAAAGTTGCACCAGTTACAGTGCAGTACTAAAGTACTATTGGATGGCATAAATGAGGCAAGACACACTTTATTATCTTAAGGCATTAGGTAACTGTACTTTTTGTATGTTCTTTTATACAGTATATAATATTACTGTGTGTCCAAGCTTTTACGTAGAAAGCTGGGCTCTTCAAAACACTATTCTTGGGACTCCAACACTAATCATTTGCCTTCTAGAGTGCATTTTGCTTTGTTTTTCTATGCTGTATGCTGTACGTGATTCCTGACACAACCCTCTTCATTTACCCAGGCTTGTAACAGGCAGTGGACTGACTTGTGACTTGAGGGTATCCCAGCTGCTTTGAGCATGAGACGGGCCACACCCTGGACAATGACCAATTCACTGCACTGCATAAAAAGCAAAACTACAATTGCATTCAAAAGTTTGAGTGTAGGAGACAAGTGATGCAATATTAAACCGTTAAACCGTTAACCTGATCAACTTGTTAATTTAGGTTTTTTAACATCAAACATGTCTAATAAACTGTTATAGCACTGTTTTAATTCTACATTTTTATTGGCTTATGACTCTTCCACGCTGCCTCCGCCCAGTGTCCCTCTCAATGTCAGGGTTACCTCATTTGGGCGGAGATCCATATAAAGATTAATATCTCCGGGCTCCTCAGCAGGCAATCGGGAGCATTAGCTGTTTGTTTTGTTAAAGGCTTGTTTTGTGTTTGTGCCGGGAATGATTGATCACACAAGCAGAGAGGGGACGGCGCGGTTGGGACAGCCTACTGATATAAATCACATCTGATAGGGGGCAAATAGATAATTGGTTGTCTGGCCCTATAGTCACGAGGAGTGCGCCGCTATCTTCCAGAGAGGCAGATAAACTAGAGGGCAGCACACAATGATAACAACATGCTTGACTGTCAACAGATGCAAAATTACACAACCCTTCCCATTAATTATTCGTCCATCCTGTTTGAATTATTTTTATAAAGAGTTTAAGAGCCTTAAAAGTCAATGGGTGGAAAGTTTCTGCTTATAGATCCTTTTAGTGTTTGTATAGTGCCATAAGCTAAGTGGACCAGAGTATATTTTCTATGCAGGAATTAGAATTAACCACTAAAATCATAAAATTATGAATAATCAAGTTGTAGATTGATCAACTACATGCATGTAACATCAAAGCCTGGTTAGAAAACATTGGCAAGTGTATGTTTAGTCATTTTATTTATTATAGCATTTAGCATATAAGCTAAAAGGTACCTACATACATTTCTAAATTTAAGTTGTGCTGGACAAGTAGTTACAGAAATGTGTCGGACCCCAGTGTATGCTCGGATTTAATCCTGTAATCACCACAAATCCTACTTGGAAGTGACCATCATGGAGGATTGGTTTTATGTATATTTTTAACCCAATCTTGGTCAGCATTTCACATTTTATAATCTTTCAAAACATAATGTGATTAAAAGAAAGTGTTTTCAATACATACTTTACTACTCCCAGGTGAAGAGACCAGCAGAGGGCAGCAGAATGCAGCACTGTTACAGTCTTTGGAACAAAAACATAGACAAAGAGCTTTTTACTTGAACTTTTTGTATGATCCCATTTTATTACAAAAATAGATTTGAGAAATCAGTAGAAATGGAGCAGGCTGGATGTAGAGGGTTTGTTGATTAGTCAGTGGTTCCCTGGAGTGGACAAGGCTTTGTGGAAATGTAGAGGCCTCAGAAACTCAGCCCCAGAGAACAGAGGATTACTCAAACAAGTGTGAATAAAACAAAACACATCTCTGTGTTTTGTATTTGAGGAAGGAAGCATTAGAACATGGCAGAAAGCTCAAAAAAGTTGATTTTGCATCCTATAGCCCCTTTAACATATATATATATATATATATATATATATATATATATATATATATATATATATATATATATATATATATATATATATATATATATATATACAAGTGACATATTTATAAAAGTTGCACACGCAGCCTGTCCCGTTCACTTCTATGAGCAAGCAAAATAAAAATCTTAATTTAGATGCTTTTGGACAGCAGAACTCCTGAATTCTTGATGTTGTTGCTTATAAAAATTGCTCTGAAATGATATGACCCAGATCTGACAGTCAGGTCTGATTGCTAAAGTTAACTTTTAAAGTGGGATTTGTGGTGATTATTCACATGACTGGACCTGTCTTGATTATTCATACTTTGCAATGTTTGGTGGCTAGTGCTTTTTCTGTCATTAATCTTTTAACTTTGGGTCTTTGGAATGCAAACATTCTATTTATAAACATTAAAGGTGTCTCTTCTTGTGTTTGTAAACAGAACATCTGCATTCCAAAGACTGGTACCGGAAGTTTAAAAAGACAATAATATGTTTTTAATGGACTAATTAGCACTAGCCACCAAACATCACAAATTATGAATAATCAAAGCAGGTTTAGGGACTGACAACAACATGACCTCGTGAGTAATAGCAGAGCCTGGTTTAATAACATTAGCGAGCTTGTCAGTGTTTAGCTGTTTAATGTAAAGTTGCACTTAGCATCTATAATTTGCATAAAGGCTAAAGGCTACATAATTTACATTTCTTAATTAGACAAGTAGTATGCTCAAATTTATTTAATCAATCACCGCAAATCCTACTTTTATAAGTCAACTTTAGCAAATGGAACTGACACTCAGATCTGGGTTATATTAATTCAGAGTAATTTTTAATAAATATATAACCTAACCTAACAATCACCATCCGTTTCTGCTGTCCAAAAATGTCAAAATTAATATTTTTATTTTTGCTCCCTCGTAGAAATGAATGAAATAGAAAGTTAATCTCAGTACCAGGCTAGATGGGTCTGTAGCAGGGGTAGTCTACTGTAGACTAGAACCCAATTAAATGAATATTCACCAATAAAAACACTTCTATTTTCACCAGGAAAGTGCTCTGGGTCGTCCTGAGAACTCAGAGTGCGTCCAAGTAGTTTGGGCTCTTACTCTGCAGTTTATACAAAGCATCCAAAAACGCTTTAAATCGGCCTAAAAAGCTCAAAACGGGAATAAAAATGTTTCATTTCAATCATTTTGTAGCTCTCCACAAACTCTACCTGCACAGCAAGTTTGATTGAGATTGTCTTATTTATTTTCTCCCAAAAGAAGACAAAAAAGAAAGAAAATCTTTAACTGTTCTTACTGTCAATTTATTAAAGGCCATTGTAGCAGCCCTGCTACAGGTCTCTGAGATTTGACCTTAAGATGCTTTTGGAAGTCGTGAGAGGACAGCTCAGTGTGTCCCCAACTGTCTTTTATCAGTTTGGCCTCTCACTCTGCAGTTCATAGGAAACATCCAAAAACGCTTTATCTCGGCCTGAAAAGCTCAAAACTGCAATAAAAAGATGTTGCTCATTTCTCTGGCACAGAACCTTGTAAAACAAAAAGTCCAAATGCATTTTGTAGCTTTTCTCAAGCTCTATCTGCACAGCAAGTTTGATTGAGATTGTCTTGATGCCTTTGTGAGAGTGTTTGGCCCATTCAGTGTTTAGAAAAATATTGGCTCTCAGACAAATGTAAGCTGAAGACCCCTGGTCTATAGAGAGCAATCGAGTGTTTCCGGCGTCTAAAAACATCCAAATAGTTGTTTTTAATTTGCTCCGTTGTTAAAATGAAAAGAATCCTACTCTTGTCTTATCTCAATACATCAATAGTGTCACTCAAAGCCATTTCTTCACAGCGGTCATCTCTGAATAGCTTTACTCTGGGTGACCATGGTAACGGCTAATCAATACAAAAGGCATCATCAAGGACTTCCAACAATGACGCTATAGAGACATTCAACAAGCCACAAGACATTTTCTCTTTGCTTCTTTTCTTTTTTTTTTTTTTTTTTTTTTTTGAGTTCTTCTTTCCCGGTTAACACTTGTTACTAACTTACACTTAGTTTTTTTGTTTTTTTGTTTTTTTTTTTCCAGACAGCGATGTCACCCACACTCAGCAGTTTTACAGATAAAAGGAAATGCCATGTTTGCCTGACACACACACACACACACACACACACACACACACACACACACACACACACACACACACACACACACACACACACACACACACACACACACACACACACACACATAGAGCCACTCTTGATTAAATAGCCTGACAATGCGCCAAATGTATTGCACTGTTGCCAGGGAGACCACACTGACCTTGAGTGTTTTGCTTGGTGCGTCAAGAGTTGGCCAAGTGTACGTTCCAGCAAAAGGCGAAGGACAAAGTATGCGGCACTACAAAGATGAGAATGACCATTTTGTTTGAGAAGTTGTGACAGAAAAAGTGTGCGGCTAATTAGTAAATCAGAGGTGAAGACAATGCAGTGTGATTTGCATTCTTGATTAGAGCAGTTGATTTGTGATTAATTGTGGGGCACTATCAAATTTCACCCATTTTTTGTAGAGCGTCTGTTGAAGAACTTGGCCTTCTTTAACCTTGAGATTCAAGTGTCTCCGCCTTTACAATAGCAAATAGTACAGTGAGGATTAACAGGATGAAGTACTTGCTGCATAAAATTCAAATTTTATAAATGTGTGCTTGGGATTTTGAGACTATGCTTCAACAATGGAGTCAACAAACAGCATCCTGAACTCTTGATGTTGAGTTTTCTCTAAAAAGCTTCAGAAATAATTTGCATCACATGTGAAAAATATTTAAAAAAGGCTAATCATAATACATGCCAAAGTGAGGATTTAGTTGCAAACATGTCAGATCCATCACCTCTCAGCAATACAAGAGATTACCATAGACCCAGTGTGTACACATATTTATTTGCGAGATCTTTGTTGTAGCTCATCTGGCAGTGAGCTCACAGTGTAATGGATTTGTCACATGGCGACAAAGCCAGAGGGACTAATGTAGCATTAGAGAGCTGCGTGCGTGTGTTTTCTGCTTCTATCCACTTTATGGCACAGTAAAAATGCAGCCAAAGGCTTCAGTTGTGTGGGGCGAGAACAAACAGAGCAAACAGATGCAGCACTCTATTCTTTAAATGAGATATTGGGCTCTCTCAGAGGAGTGCTTTGTGCAGCTGAGGTTTTTGTTGTTCCCTGGCTTTTGATAAGACTTCCTGCTTCCTTAGCCAAAAATGGAAAATCTGGCGGCGCACTGTGGGGTCTTCAGGTGGGTGGAGGTTCACCTGCTGCTCCGTGTGCTCGTTTTAGCATTCACGGTAAGATCCATACTGTTATGTTTTCAAGATAAAATAAATTTGTCACACAAAGGAAAATGATAATTATCCAATAGTTGTCTTGAATAATAAATCTGACAGCAAGCAATAATATGAGATATGTACTCCTGTAAATAACAAAGAAAAAGAAAAAAACAAGATTCTCAAATAATGTAACAGGTTTATTATATTGTCTGGAGACCCTTCTACAAAAACATTGCAACATCCAAGAGAATATCCAAGAATTAAAAAAAAATGTGTGGCTCTGGATCACCTTCTGGAACAAGTATTTCTTTTACAGGATTATTTACTATTGCAACAAAGGGCTAAGTTTTTCTGTTTGTGACACAAATTAAAGCCAAAACAAGCTATTTTGATGGTTAAAACACCAATGTCTGATTCATCTGCTCATAAAGTGGACAGTATCTTGCATCATTGTTTTCAAAAGTCCTCCTTATCCACATTTGACTCCACAACACAGCACTAGTCTGTATAGATTTCCCTTAAAGGTCTCATTAAGGGCATTTACTTTAAGAAGAAGGGCATATAACACATAAAAAAGTAGAAAAGCTTACTGTATTTCTAATACTTCATATTAACATACAAACCAGATGACACAGAGACATTTTACCATGAAAAAGCTCTTTATTTTAATTTTATGACAGCAACACATCTTTAAAAAGTAGAGAAAGGACAATAAAAGATAGGGAAAAGACATTTTCAGCTCAAGCCATTAAAAAAAATATTAAAATTTAAATGGTTAAATATCTCAGTTTCCACACTGGATATGTTATTGTAGTTTATTGTAAACAACATATACAGTAGTTTTATATAGACCTTTCCAAAAGTGACTTTCAAATGCCAAGTGACATATATAGAAAAGTTGTGCACTCAGCTTGGTACCGGTGTAGTGTTCTGTTTCGTCTATTTTTATGAGGGAGCAAAATAAAAATGTTAATTTAGAAGTTTTTTAGACAGCAGGGATGAGTGATTGTTGTTTATATCTTTGTTAAAATTTACTATGGCAGGGCCATACCCCACACCCAGAGGTTTCTCTTATTAAATGATACTTGAAAAATGAATTTAACTGTTAATGGCCGTCGCCTTATCTTAACTGGTCTTAAGAGCGGCCACAAAGTAATAGCATGTTGCTGGAAATCAACACAGCCCCTGAGTGATAGCTCTCATCCTACAGAGATCACTCAGCTCGGCTCCATGGAGCAAAAACTGAAAATATCTCCTGTTGGTCAGATCTGTTAAAGAAACTTGATGTCTGAGTATATATTTATGCTTTACAGATTGCCCTACTCTTATGTCTGATTGATTGATTGATTGACTCCATATTTTTCGAGCTAGTAAAACAAAACAAACAATTATAACAATTTGCACAATATTATATACAATGTTCATATTGAGAGAGAAAAAAAATAATTCATATGCAATTCAATATATACATATTATGTACAGCATACTATAAACTACACATAAATATACATAAATGTACATACATATACACACACATATACACATATATGTACATATACAAACATACACACCATTATGGAACTACATTACAAGTATACTGTACATAAGTAATATTTGCTCGAAAGGTAGCGAGAAGAAGAAAAACTAATTTACTCCCACCCCTAATTAATTCCTTTATATTGAGCCATATGGTTGCAGTTATTAACAAGGAATTTACTTTTTTTTATTATAACACTTCATTGCATTAGAGTTATTTATTATAGTGAGATCTTATTAGTTACCAAATTAATATCACCATTCATCAATATTACATAATATTATTAATAAGTATTACCTTAACACTAGTACTGTAATGTCAGTAAAAATATTTATAATCACCATACCATAGATTAGTTATATCAATAACATAATGGGATCAATTGTGATAACAATAACAACAACAACAACAACAACAATAATAATTATTATTATTACCACTATCACCACCACTATCACTATCATAGCAACTACAATAATAACAATACTAATAATATACTGTGCACTGATTTCATATATATATACATATGTATATATATTTCTATTTACCTGGCTATAAAATCATTCCCCAACATATACATAATAATGTGTAATAATACCATCATTACAACCACATTCCTTGAGAACACCAAGTGACATTTAGAGCTTTTCCTCATCCCTATATTGTGACAGCACCTTTTCTTTGTATTTTGATTTAAACTGATGGATATTTGAGCATTGCTTGAGCTGGCTCCCTGAGCCATTCCAAAGTCTGACCTCACACACAGATACACACATGCTTTTCCTGGTGCTTCTCACCACCTGCACTTTAAAGTTACCACATCCCCTCAAGTGATAACCCCCTTCTTTTTCTGAATATTGCCTGGTAATGTATTTTTACTGGCTTTATACAAGAGTTGTGCAGTATAAAAATTTAACAATTTAGACTTCAGAAATAATATATTTGTGTGAGCACAATATCCAACTTTATGTACGTTTCTAATTGCACGTTTTTGGAGTTTAAAGAGGGGGTATAGTGAACTTTTATAATTATTACCCCACACTTCTATACCATAAGTTAGATATGACATAACTAATGAGCAATACAATATAAATAGTGAATTATATTCCAGAACATATTTAGCTTTATTAATTATTGAGATGTTTTTGGATGCTTTATTTTGAATGTATCTGATGTGTGGTTTCCAACTTAATTTACTGTCAATAATTATTCCTACTAATTTAATTTGTGATACTTTTTCTATTGCAGTATCATTTATCAGTATCATCTTTATTACTACTAAGTTTTCATTATAATTACCAAACATAATTAGCTTTGTTTTATTTAAATTAAGAGAATTTATTCATATCCATCCATGTTTTTAATTTACTTAACTCACAGTTTACTATATTTTTAATACTGTTGTAATTATCACTAGAATAGAATATATTCGTATCATCAGCAAATAATATCATGTCTGGTTTAATATTTAGTTATAGGTATTTTGTTATATATTGTATCATGCTTCCATAACAATATCTATTGTCGCTATTTCTGTGGGTGTCATTGATGGAGGAAATTAGCTCTGTCTAAATTGTGTACTTTCTCTGTATTTGTCAGTTGTACTGGACAGCTGTGGATCGTTGCTGATTTTTTTTTTTTTTTTGTACTATATATTTTTATGTTTTTCTCTTTGTGTTATTTTATGTGGTGTTGTTTTCTGTGACTTTGATTTGCTGTTGTTGCGTTGTTGGCCCATTGCAGGGGGTGGAATGGTAATGTAAAAAAACAAAAAAACAAAAACAAAACATGACTGTGCATCATGTGCTGATACATGTATGATGGCCTGCACAGTCTGAATAAACATTTGATCACAAAAAAATTACTATGAATTAAATAAAAAATATAGTTGGTACAGTGAAGTTATAGTATTTGTGTAATCGATGGATTCAATCTGAGCATACAATGACAATATATTGTGGTCTGAAACATTTCTGTAAATACTTGTCCTGCGTGATATTAAAATGAAGGCACTAATTGCTACCTTAACCTTTATGCCCTGTTAAAGAAAATTTGCTGAGGGTGCATTTTTTGAGATCATTTTGGCAGTGATTGTTCAATATCCATGAAAATTGGAAAGGAACTGTGTTTTGTAATGAATTTTAAAAGTTTCATTCATATTAAATCTATTTTAAATGTGTGAGATGGTTTTGATTATTATTATTATTATTATTTCTCTGCAATAAACCTCATAAAATTTTGTAAAAAAAAAAAAAAAAAATCAGAACATTATAGCCCCTCCCACACTGACCTTTATTATGACCCCTTACAACAAATAGGCATCACTGTGTAATCCATGGCTGCAAACCAGTTCATAAAAAGTACTCATAAAAAGACATTTTTTATTTCTTTTTTTCTATTCCTTGGCCATGGCAGGATAAAATAAGGATTTCCATCAAGTTTTTTGTTTGTTTGTTTAATAATAATATAATTCTTAAAATATTATGTTTTTATTCATATCTAGTTGATTTGTGCATTTCCCACGGAGGAAAAACAGAACACAGTTGGGATTACAGGCCACTGCCTGCATTTTCAAGACAAAATAAGATCGTCTGTGTGTGGAGTGGGCAGGGAGTGTTTCAGATAATTAGGCTGACTAAGTGCATTATGAAAAACTTGGATTTGGAAAGAACATTAGGAGGTGATAAAATTTTGTAAAATTTAGCAATTTAATTTTAAACTTTAATTTTACTACACTGTATTGAGTTTACTGCAGGAAAACATAAAATAAAAGACAAAATCTTTTCTTTTTTACTTGTAATCAAAGGGAGTTAAAAATTTGTTTTTAATGGAAGACTACACAAATATCCACCAAAAGTGTCATGGACAAATATATTCTTCATTCAGATACATTCCATGACATACTGCTCAGTTCTTTTCCATTTGTCATTGTTCCATATTGTTCCACTGCTCATGCTTCATGACCTTGGCATTTGTCTGCATAAAACACCAGACTCTGAGCTTTTCTGATGCATACTCTTGTCTTCTATTATTTCTTTCAATACAATTATACAACCTATTAAAATTTCCACAAAAAACTTGATGTCAGAAGTGGAACCGATTGTCCAGGACCAGCGGCGTAGTGGCCTGATCACCCAAGGTTGGCAAAGGAAATCCTGTCTCCTCGATTACGTTAAGAAAGGGGGACCGTCTCCGCGAGTCCCGGGCCGTCGCTTCGAGAGCAAACAAACTAGCAATGGCATATGAACATAGCAAGAAAAGAAATTAGGCTAAATTTAGCTACCATTTTTGAATGCATAGGGAGATAGTTGACTGTGTAAAGCTAAAGGTCAATTCTACTGAGTCTTTGTGTTATTCTGAAATTTCATTCCTCTTACTGGCACACTGTGGGCATTCACTGCTCATCCTTGGGGGGATTTATATGCATTGAAAGGGCTGCACAATATGTCTCAAATTTATCATTATTGCAATATCTGTCTGACAGAGATTTCAGCTGTCAAAATCAGTTTATGTTTTATTACTGGCATTCAAAAAAGACAATTATTGTAAATGTTCCTAATATTGTGCAGTCTTATTGGTTTCAGATGGCATCAGAACATTCTATAGGCCCGTAGTATTTAATTGAGATGGGGGCAAAATGTCTATAAATAATGTTTATTATTTTATTCATTATTAATGATGGGGACAAAATGTCTATTATTAATATGCAGATTTTTTGGCGTGGTAGGACATATAGCGGGATAATGGACTTGTTACTAATAGAAATGATCAGGTTTAACATTTGTGAATTTTCTTTGTAGATATTTCTTATGAAAATAGCTTATAACTTACCCAGGAAAACGGACTCCTTCCCCCCATCTGAGAGTGTGACAGAATCTGAAAACAAACTATCTGATCACCTAAGATTACAGTAAAGTCTTCGGGTTTTATGGCAGCATTTGGATGATAAACCTAAGATCACAGTAAAAACCCTGTGTGTTCTCGGAGTAAGCCGAGCACTCTTGGAGAGCACTCTCAGAGAGATGTCTCTTCCTGCATAGGCACCGATCCAGTCAGATCCCAGATCTGACATAGTAAATGGAAATGGGATCTGGTGAGTGAGGAGACCAGGGGATTTTCCAGTTGTGCTTGTTGTAACAAGATGCACGGTACCAAATCTTTAATTTGTTTCTGTAAGTGGCAGTTTCAGCAAGGCACAATTTAAAAAAATTAAAAAGAATTTGGATGAAGAGCTAAAGAATAAAAAAACAAGTGAAAGTGAATCTCCAGAAAGTAGAAGAACACAGAAAGTGTTAAAAATGGTGATAGACACAGGTAAATCAAGAAAAGAAAAAAAGCAAGTGAGAGGACATTTATCCTATGTCATAAAAAAAAAAAAAAAAACAGAAAGACGCAAGCTACGATGAAAGCTGCTTGTCACACTCACACTCACACAACCACACCCCACTCACCCCTCTGCACCCTCTGTCTGCATGGGCTGCACCAACGAGAGAACCACATGCACACCAGGCTCCTGAGACCACCTGCTATAAACCTGAGGGTCACTGCCCAACCCTGCCCTACGACCTGGACACCAAAGAAGAACCTCACCCATCTGCAGATCCATACAGAACCTGGCTGACTGCTCTCCAACAGACTCTGAAAACCAACTGTCCTGTTCTAGTCATGTACACCATAACGAAACAGATAAAACTGCTGCTGACTATTACCATCGTCTGCTTCATGTGGCATCCTCAAAACACTCAACATGGATGCCAGAGCTGAAGCCTATGAATGCCACCTCAGAACTAAGAAAGGGTATTGCTGTTGCCACAATGCAAAGAAAGCAAAGAATAAGCATTGACTGGGAAGACACACATCTGAAAGACGTTCCCTATGCCCAACATGGGAAAATCAGAGGACGGAGAAAAAAACACCATTCACCTATCGTGGAAGTGCCCACAGTGGGCGTGGTCACAGAGGAAACCAATCATACAATCCATTATAACCCTCAGGCATCACTATGGACATTTTTGTCCATTTGGGCATTTTTTCTGTATTTGATTGGCCATCATTTTGTCTGTGTTAATGCTAATAGGACACATTTTTGTAATAAAAGCTCTCTCTTGACATAGTTTGGAAGTCAATTTTTCTTTTTTTTCTAATAGAGCATTAGAACACTGTGAAACAAGTTTACTATCCTCTTGAGACCTTAAGGACATAAATGTCCACTTCCAAAAACATACTAATAAAAATTTACCGAATTAATATTTTTTCTGCCTTTTTCTAGATAGATCTTTTAAAAAACTTCACAATTGCTTAAAACCATCAAATATTCAAAAATTGTGAGGATTTTAACCCTTTAAATGCTACTTTTAAAACATAAAAGTAACTGAAAAGTAATATAAAAAAACACAAAAAACTTTTTTTTCTTCCACAAAATAGATGCTGTGGGGTCATGGCAATTTTTTTTTTCAAATATGTCTTGGGTAGGTTGAAGATTATCCAAAAAAAATAGCTTTGGTGCATTTTTAGTTTTTGTGAAGCGTCAGACTGAAAATCACACTCCCACCTGTGACTTGAACATACAAAAATGTCCCATTGACATTAAAAACACTTTTTTTTTTTATCTCACTGCCATTATAGTATAAAATTGTGCATTCTGTAATATCGTTGTTTCACAAATTTTACATTTTTACTGTATTTTATTAGATTATTTAGATTAGAACTTGTTCCTATTGTAGGCAGACAAATACATTATTGTATTTTTCCCATAGAATATAATGGGGCCATGTGATTACCAGGTGACACAAGGCACATTGGGGGAAAAAAAATGTCATGACCCCTCAACATATATTTTGTTATTTTGTGAGGGTAAAACTTTTTTTTTTTTTTCATAAACAACAACAATGGTTTTATGTTTTCAAACTGGCATTTTAAGGCTTAAAATACAAAAAAATCATTGAATGTTTGGTAGTTTCGAGCAAGACTGAAGTTGTTTAGAAGATTTATGCACTAAAGCTGACAAAATATTTATCCAGTCAATTTTTGTAGCAGTATTATGGAAGTGGACATTTATGTCCTTAAGGTCACAAGTGTAGAGTAAATTGAAGTGATGCCTGAGGGTTAAGTGTGGTGACCAAGGTCACTGGGTGAGTGACTGTCCACTTGGGCATACCCCATCCTCAGTGTGACCCCCCCAATGTACTAGCAGTGGTAGAACCTGGTCATGAACAGCAGAAAGAGAGAGGTAACACATAACCCACGCACTGCAACAAAGAAATGCTTTGTCTTACCCCACACAGTCCACCTGCCACACATGACACACACATGCTCTGCAACGAAGAAATGCTTTGCACTGATCCACTTTAGCAAACAATACATGATGCTGTTGCTTATTTAGAACAAAAAAGTTTTGACATCTAAAATCTAAAACCTAAAATCCAAATAATCTTCTTTCTCTAGAGACCTTAGTCCGACTACTGCTATCAATACGTACATAATGATCTTCATAGTCTTCTTGTGGGTAGTGATACCTCACATCAAAGCCCAAATGTGTGAGCGGATTCAAAGGTGCATTTATATTGTCTCTATTCATTTGGTAAAGCATATTATCTGGGACAACCTACTGAAGGAAAACAGAAGAAGATGTTGCACACAAAACAATTCAACAGTTCTTTTTGGAATGGTCTGGATTATAGTTTGATCTCTGATTAATTTTTGATGATATAAATTTACGGTCTGTCATGAATTTTTGTAATCGTAATAGTAAAGTACACAAATGAAAAACGATGTGAGGTACTATATATATAGCTGATGTGTTCAGGATTAAACAGTAATAATCTCAAGTGAGTAATGAGTAAAACAATAGCAGTGTCAGTGCTACATGACATCATCCAAGTTAAAGTTTAAGATAGATTAGAAGAAAGAGATTGTTAAGGAGATTGGATTATGCAGTGTTTATTTTTCTAGACAAAGTTGAAGCCTATTAATTAAAAGTGTCATGATGTGACATCCAAATCTATTAGCCTAGGCCATATTATATAACTGTAGTTTTTCATAGGAAAATCAAAATCTGTTTTACTTGTGAAAAGATACTAAACATGTAATACATTTATATTTTAATTATATTTTCAGCTCATAACAAGTAGCAGTGATGTGATGTCACATGATTAGGTGGAAGGTACTTTATACAAATGTAACTTTTTTATTCAACCTGACATGAAACCAAAACAATTAATGCACTAAAGTCAGTCTTCTCACTGATTATTGAGACTGGTTGGCCACTCATAATGATAACAGTCAAAGTCAAATTTGTTTTTATCACATTGAATTATAGTGTATTTTTCATAAAAGTGGTCAGTGGTACATGTCAAAACTGGCATCTAATGGGTTAATTATTATTGGTGATGTATAAGTCATTATATACAGGGTTTCTGCAAGGTACAACAAGTTCAGTTTAAGATTTTTTTATACTTTTTCATGACCATTGTTCAAGAAAATTATGGCCTATTTCAAAAGCACACTGTGTATAAGAAATGTACAAAAATGTGCAACAGCAAGTTTCACAAAGCATTTTTCTCTTGGTAAAAAATAGCTCTGAGCTCTCAAATCAGCAAAGGTAAAACACCTTTAAGGATTTAAGAAAAAACTAGTGAACACTGGTAGTTGCATCAAATGTATGTGACATTTTTAAGACCTGTTTAAACATTTTTAAGACCTCATGCTCTGCACCTTGGCAAAATTCAGACTTTTTAAGGCCTTGAATTCATTTTTTTTTCTATTTAAGACTTTTTAAGACCCCTTGGAAACCCTGTTTATAAATTAATTATAAACTTCCCAATGTTTTTTCTTTTTTTTTTTTTCTTCTTTGTTTGATCATTTTCTTGGTTGTCAGTTTCCAAAACTAACTATCTTGTTCATTCATTAAAGTAAATCCATAGTGGTTTTAACTTCCTGTACTATAGACTAAAGTGTCTATAAGATTTTCAAATCATTCCAGTCATTTTATTTTATTTTATATATATATATATATATATATTTTTTTTTTACATTTTAAGCATTGTCTCAACATTTCTGAAATGTGTTTTGCACTTAAAATAAAAATACATAGACACCCAATTTTGTTACACTGCAGTAAATTATCGCGCCAAAGTGATCACAATAACACACAGACAACTCTCCTATCCAAAAGTCACTGGTGTGTTGTGGCGCATATTTGTAACTCCAGTGCGAGTTGAGAATGATGGATGATCGGCCCTTGTTGCAGTCGGCTTCAGCAGCTGGATGGTTGACATTATTGCGGAGGAGGAGGAGGCCTTGATTATTGTCATTCCCATCACACCGTGCCTCTGTGTGCACCGGGCTAATTGATGGGGTTTTTCCTCTTGATTTCTTTGGGGGAAACAATCCAGCAGATGTACATTCATTTACTATGAGGAGATTGCTTCCATTGCCATCATTGTCCATCCATTACCATTGCACCGGCTCCCGAGAAGCACAATATCCTCCACAGGTAATAGCTTTTTTTTCGACTATTGTTTTGCTTTTGTTGGCTTGACTTGTATGGTTTGTTGTTATTATATGTCATGGACAAATTGGAAATGAATAGATGAAATTTTCAGTCATTTGGTGCAATTAAGTCAAAAGGGTTGTAACGCACCTCGAGTCACTTGTTAATTACAGGTTTACTCTGGAGCTTGCTGCTTCTGTTGTGACACGTTTTCTTTATTCTGTAATGAGAATGAATAATGTAGAATATCAAAATAAAGTCAGGCAACAAATCACATTCATTATTTACTTGAAATGAGAAGGCTCGCGTTGATACAGTTGTGAAGTCAACAATTAATGAGAATCCTGCAATTTACATAAAGAAAATTGGTTGTTTAGCTACACAAATAGTGCATACAGGAAATCAAAGTCTTTGTGGTCAATTGAAATCTTATATAGTGCATCTATATGATGTTCTCAGTATTCTGTTTAAAAGTGGAGTTTGAAATGTTTGGCTTTTTTGGTAACTTTTATGGCACCTAGAAACATGCTAGTGTCAATTAACAAACACTGTACTTTAATCAGTGTTGTGCAAGTTCACACTTTTCATGAACTAGTTCAAAGTTCAGTTCACACATGTTCAAAGTGAACTGTTCATGTTCATAGTTCACAATTTTAATTTTGAACTAGTTCAAAGTTCAGTTAATTTTATTTTTAGGTGAGATATGTAAATGAAAGGCTGAACTTGTTTTTCAAACTATGACTTCTATCACTATACATCTACCTTCTAGCCTCACTGTAGATCTTAAGGTGTACTCACAGCAGGCCAATCGAACCGTGCCCAAGTCCGGAACGCCCCTAGATCACGGCACGGTTGCCTAATGTGAGTGCTCCGCAGCGCGCCCAGGCGCGGTACGCTTCAGGACTTTGGCACAGTTGGAGGAGGTGGGCCACGGCACGGCGCGGTTGCTCATGCATGCGCGCACGCACGACTATGAGGCGTGTCATCTATGCAACTGTTCTTCTCTCGGTAAAAAGTGAATAAACTCCAATATCAACACTCGTACCAATGCCAGCGACTCGCGCTCACCTTTCTGAAGAAGAGAACAGACAGTGACAGTAGTTCTGAAGTCTCTCTCATCGTCTGCGGTGCCTTCGCTGCTCCTCGTATGTGGCTCATTCCAAACCTGTGACAGAAGACAGCGTCTCACGAATGAGACTCAAAGCAGAATCACAGTAGCACAGATACTTCATGCCGCTGGTCTCACGTTTTCCACTACGCCGGTTTTAAAAGTGTTAGCGGCTCGCTCGGCTTGTAAACAAACTGCGCATCACGATGACGTAGCAGCCTGTCACCTCTCAGAGGTGATGACGTAACCGGGCCATGGCACAGATCATTTGTGCAGGTGAGAGTGCGGGCCGGCGGGGGACTCAGACCCCTCCCCAATCTTACCTGGACACAGCACGGTTTGAATGGCCCTAGTGTGAGTGCGCCCTTAAATTCTATCACACAAAATGGACATTTTTGCATATATAAGCTTGCACAGAAAGGTTTTTTTTTTTTCCCGTCAGAGTCTTTGTGTGACAATGTGTAAATTGTCTGTAAATGATCATAGTTAGAGCCAGCATCGTCTGTGTTCTCTGTGCCTTCACTTGCACTGCCATTGTCAGACTGACTGCTGCTGCCCGCTCCGGTGTTGCTATGAAGGCTACGCTTGTTGTAATGCTTGCTTGTGCAATGCATCATGGGTAACTGTAGTGTGAAGCCAAAGATATTAGATTCGACTATCTTTGGCTTCACACTACGTTACCCAAGATGCATTGCGCACACAAGCGCTCTCTGGTGAAGTGGTGCAGTTTTGGAGTGGAGCCCGTGGGCAGTGAGTGACAGCGCTGTTTAAAAAGTGCGATCAGACCTCGTCACTCGACTCATCAGGTGAAAACAAATTCCGACGTTTAATTTAACCCCAACAGTGTTCAACGTCGTTCACATAATCTGAACAAATTCACGTTCAAGTTCTTGATTTACAAATGTGTTGCGTTCATTTCAAAGTTCACATAAAAATGAACGTGTTCAATGAACGCATTCATTTGAACTCGTTCATGCACAACACTGACTTTAATAAATTAAAAACCTAAAATTTTGTTCATGACATTATTTTGTGCTCCTT
Organism: Bostrychus sinensis; assembly: GCA_020698575.1. Classification (NCBI taxonomy): domain Eukaryota; kingdom Metazoa; phylum Chordata; class Actinopteri; order Gobiiformes; family Eleotridae; genus Bostrychus; species Bostrychus sinensis. The sequence continues at coordinate 30,436,884 of CM036242.1, forward strand.
TTGCTGGTCCCAAGCCTGGATAAATGGACCACTGTTGTGGTCCTCCATATGTCTGTTTTGTGTCCTGCAGCATAACATTTAAATTAAGAAATGTATATTACGTAGCCATTAGCTTATATGCTAATTATAGAAGCTAATTGCAATGTTACATTAAATGGCTAAACATTGACACACTCACCGTTATTAAAACAGGCTCTGATATTACTCACATGAGGTCGAGTGGTTGGGTTGTCAGTTCCCAAACCTGTCTTGATTATTCATAATTTGCGATGTTTGGTGGCTAACACTAATTGCTCCATTAGAAATGTATTACTGTCTTTTTTTAACTTCTGGTACCAGTCTTTGGAACGCAAAAATTCTGCTTACAAACACAAGAAGGGTCTATTTCCTTAAACCTTTATGTAAGATGCCATTTTACAAGAAAATGAAAAATACACTATATATGCAAAAGTATTAGCTCACCTGCCTATACACATATATAAACTTAAGTCTTAATCCATAAGGTTTAATATGATGTCAGCCAACCCTTTGCACGTCAGACATCTACGTGTCTGAAGTTCTCAGACAGAGAAGGCCTGGCTTGCAGTCTTCGCTCTAATTCATCCCAAAGGTGTTCCGTCGGTGTCGGGTTGAGGTCAGGACTCTGTGCAGCCCAGTCAAGTTCTTCCACACCAAACTCACTCATCCATGTCTTTATGGACCGTGCCTTGCACTGGTGCACAGTCATAGGAAGTGGCCATACCCAAACTGTTCCCACAAAGTTGGGAGCATGGAATTTTTCAAAATCTCCTGGTTTGCTGAAGCATTCAGAGGTCCTTTCACTGGAACTAAGGGGTCAAGCCCAGCTCCTAAAAACAACCCCATAATTCAATTCAGTTCAGGTTTATTTGTATAGCTCAGTATTACAACAAAAGTCGCCTCAAAGGGCTTCACAGACAGTTGATCAAACATAAACACACAATCAGACTTAACACACAATCAGCACAAACAATAACTACACTAAACTAAACAGACCCAGGACACTCCTGTCCTTAGACTCTCCTTCTCGGTAAGGAAAAACTCCTAAAAAACCCAGCTACGGGAAAAAAGAAGAAACCTTATGGAGCCCAACTGAAGGAGAGATCCTCTCCCAGGATGGACAAGCAATGTGTCTAGGACTGCTAGTCCCTTAGTTCATCTATAGGGTCATAGATCAGCTCTGTAAGGATTCATCCAGACGAGAGTGGGTGAGATAGGTTGAGGAAGTCCATAGGATGCAGCAGGTGGCCTCATCCAGACAGGTGAGTGGGGCGAGATAGGTCCGGGAAATCCAGGCTGCAGAAGGGGCCTCATCCAGACAGCTGAGTGGGGCAAGATAGATCCGGGAAATCCAGGATGCAGCAGGTGGGCCTCATCCAGGCAGGTGAGTGGGGTGAGGGAGATCCGGGAAATCCTTAGAGGTGAGGTTGAGGGCACACAGGTCGGGACAGGAGCACAGATGGGGTCAGATAAGATCCAATCGTCAATGGGACATCTGCCAGCAGCCAGGCATCTGAAGAGGGACAACTTGTGAATAGCAATGAACTGATTGGAGATATAGAGTATTTCATTATATTAATTACAGTGATAGAAGAGGAGCAGCAGATGAAACCAGAGGACAGAGGCTCAGTGCACCATACTTCCCCCAGCTTCTAATTCCTAGAGCAGCCTAGCTTCAACTGTGGAATTAACCCTATTCCTAGCTGCCCTGACCATAAGCTTTCTCGAAGAGAAACGTTTTAAGCCTAACCTTAAATGTAGAGACTGTGTCTGCCTCTCTAACATGAGCTGGAAGCTGAGTCCATAAAACAGGGGCTTGGTAACTAAAGGCTCTACCTCCAACTGTACTTTTAGAAATCCTGGGAACCACTAATATCCGTGCATTTTGTGAGCAGCAGTACTCGCTTGGTTGGTATGGCTCTATAACATCATTAATGTAGGATGGTGCCATACCATTTACGGCCTTGTAAGTCAGGAGAAGGATTTTAAGCCTAATTCTGAATTCAACTGGAAGCCAATGAAGTGAAGCTAGCACAGGAGTAATATGTTCTCTCCTGTTAGTTCCTATTAATAATCTTGCTGCTGTGTTTTGAACAAGCTGAAAACCTTTTAATGAGTTTTTGGGCACGCTGCCAGCAGAGAGTTACAGTAATCCAACCTAGATGTAACAAATGCATGGACAAGTTTTTCAGCATCATTTTTAGATAAAATATTTCTGATTTTGGCTATGTTACGTAAGTGAAAGAATGCTGTTTTACAAGCTTGGTTTATATGAGCCTTAAATGATAAATCTTGGTCAAATAAAACTCCTAAGTTTCTCACAGTAGAACTAGAGGCTACACTGACACTGTCCAGGGAGTCTCTCTGGTCAGAGAGAGCATCTCTCAGCTTTTTGGGGCCTAGTATAATGACTTCTGTTTTTTCTGGGTTTAGGAGGATATAATTAATTGTCATCCAGGTCTTTTATGTCTCTCACACAGGCACTAAGTTTCTCAGCGTGGTCATTCTGATCAGGTTTAATTGATAAATACAACTGTGTATCGTCTGCATAACAGTGAAAATTAATGCCATGTTTTCTGATTATGTTTCCTAAAGGCAGCATGTAAAGCATGAACAGAATGGGTCCAAGTACTGAACCTTGAGGCACTCCATAGCTAACTTTACTGCACTGTGAGGAATGTTCATTTACACTAACAAACTGGTACCTATCAGATAAGTAGGATTTAAACCAGCAGAGGGCGGCTCCTCTGACCCCTATGTCACAGTACTAATCTCTGGAGTAAGATGCTGTGGTCAGTGGTGTCAAAGGCTGCACTGAGATCTAAGAGAACTAGGATTGAGACCAGTCCATTGTCTGAACTTAATAACAAGTCATTTGTGACTCTGACTAATGCAGTTTATGTACTATGGTGGGGTCTAAACCCTGACTGAAAATCTTCAAATAAGCTATTGTCCTGTAGTTGGCGACATAACTGTTTAACTACAACTCTTTCTAGAATTTTTGAAATAAAAGGGAGATTTGATATTGGTCTATAGTTGGCTAAAATGTCAGGATCTAGACTGGATTTTTTCAGAAGCGGTTTAATAACTGCATATTTAAAAGACTGTGGCACATAGCCTGTTTCTAGGGAGGTGTTTATTATATTCAGTATAGATTCTTTAATCAGGGGAAGAGTTTCTTTAAAAAGTTTGGTAGGAATTGGGTCTAAAAGACAAGTTGAGGTTTTGGAGGACATAATGACTGACGTTATCTCAGTTTGATCTACACCGATGAAGCAGTCTAACATTACAGATGGTTTTATAGTGGCCTCCATTTTTACAGCTTTGGCTTGCTCTGAGCTGATCGTAGGGAGAATATTATTTAATTTGTCTCTGATACATGTGATTTTGTCGCTAAAAAATTGATGAAAGTTTTCACAGCTGAGAGTAACAGGGATACGGGGTTCTACTGAGCTGTGACTGGTGGTCAGCCTGGCTACAGTGCTGAACAGAAACCTAGGGTTGTTCCTGTTTTCTTCTATTAAAGTTGAATAGTATCTGGTTTTGGCCTCACGCAGAGATTTTTTATAATTTAAAAGACTATATTTCCAGGCATTCAGAGACTGCTCTGAGCTGGAGTGACGCCATAGCCTTTCTAATTTACAGGTTGCTTGTTTAAGGGAACGTGTTTCAGCATTAAACCATGGTGCTACTCGATTCGGCCTAACAACTTTTGTTTTAATGAAGCTACATTGTCTAGAGCTGTCTTTAAAGACTGCATGGCGCTGTCAACAAACCGATCACTTTTACTGGGACTCAAGTTATGGGAGCTGTTCTCAACATACTCACTCAACATTGTACTAAATATTGGCTTTATTATGTGTTTACACTTTGACACAGATTGGTCTGATTATGTTCTTCTAATCTGGGTTTTGTTCACTGGAACAGTAAAGTCTTTGAGTATAAACTGAAAGGTAATTAGAAAGTGATCTGAGAGTATAGGGTTATGAGGAAGGACAGTGAGCTCACTAATCTCTATACCATAGGTTAAAACAAGGTCCAGGGTGTGCTTGTGACAATGAGTGGGTTCATTTATGTTTTGAGTAAAACCTACTGCTGTCTAATAAGACTGCAAATGCATTACCTAGACAGTCGCTGCTGTCGTCAACATGAATATTAAAGTCCCCTACTATTACAATCTTATCTGAGTCTAACACTATACTGGATAGAAAGTCAGAGAATAGCAATTAAAAATTTGGAATAGGGACCAGGGGGCCGGTAGATGATCATAAACATAACTGTTTTTTGTTTCTTACAGTTAGGGTGATTTATAGTTAGTATGAGGCTTTCAAAGAAATTATATGTGTGTTTAGATTTGGGGCTAAGAAGTAAACTAGACTGTGATATTACTGCCACTCCTCCACCTCGGCCTGTGCTCCTAGCTGTTACATGTTTACATGACTTGGGGGAGTAGCTTCATTGCCTGGAAATTCCAGACTCACCGCTGTACCAGCGGATGAGTCTGGTCAGCCATAGAATCAATTCGATTTCTAGCGCGGAGCAAACGGGCAGCGGAGTTAGCCAATCAGAAAATGGCGGACGTGACGTTAACAAAGCGACAAGAAAGTAAGCAACGCGAAAACATTTTTTTTTTTAAATAAAGGCTTCTAGTGCTGCAAGCTGCTGTGGTTTAAAACGGAATTTACCGCTGAATGAAACAAACTCGGCTCCTCAGTGCGCCACCTTGATTGTTGTTGTTGCGGACGCTGCTCGCGAAGAACACGTGACTTAAATAAGCTAATCAAAATGCACGGTACGGTTGGGATTTGAGGAAACCACTGCGGACGGCGTGGTGACCAGACTGATATTTCTCTGTATAATAATACAGAGACATATCAGTCTGGATTTTCCAGGCAAGTAGCTTCATTAAGTTTCACATAATCATCCTGTTGTAGCCAGGTTTCTGTAAAGGCTAGTAGGTTAAGTTTATTATCATTAATTAATTCAATAACTAACAGGGATTTAGAGGAAATTGACCTAATGTTTAGTAATCCACATTTAATTACATCATTGTTTTGATTATTATTAATATTATTACTAGGTCTACAAGTTATTTTTATAAAATTTGTTAAATTTGTGGCTCTCTTATTTGTCTTTTGCTGTTGGAGTTAGAGTTTAGGCGGGGGACAGACACAGTCTCTATTTGCTCTGCTAAAATACCTTTATACTGGTTTTGTACCAGCTCGTAAGGAAGCTCAGAGAAGTGTTTAAAGCCTATGCCGTTTTCTGGGCACTATCTAGAAAACCAGCGGTTGAATGATGAAAAGCGGCTGTACATTTCATCATTAGTCAAATTCAGCAGGGGATCAGAGAATATTACGGTGTCCGACATCGACTTAGCAAGTTTGCACACCGACCCTACATTCAATTTGAGCACCTCTGATTGTCTCCGCAGGGCGTCGTTACCGCCAACGTAAATCATGATTTGACGGAACCTGGTCCTACTCTGGGCTAAAAGCCTAAGGTTTCCTTCGATGTCACCCACTCTGGCCCCCGGAAAACACCTAACCATAGCTGCTGGCAGCTTCACGTCTCTAACTATCGAGCTCCCAATCACCAGAGTCGATGGTTCAGCGGGTGTGTCGCTGAGGGGAGAAAACCTATTACAGACGGGAAGCTTTGGGTGGTCTAAGTGTTTGCGTTTAGCGCTATGCTTCCTTCTTACTGTTACAAAGCCGTCCTGCTTGTGCCCCGGCTGCTGGGGAGGCGCTGGGGGGCTAGTTTGGCTAGCGCTCCTGCTACTGCTAGCGCGGTCCGCGGTCCCTATAGCTACCTGGCTAGCTGGCTTAGCCTCAGCCTCCACTGTGCGGAGCCCTGCTTCTAGCTGCTCTAACCTGGCCTCCAAAATTAAAAACAAACTACACTTCACACATCTACTGCTATCATCACTAAAGGAGGCAGGATTCTCACTGAACATATGGCACATTGAGCAGAAAAGAGGGGTGAAGGCGGAGGACGGAGACGCCATGCTAATGCTAGGCTAAGATATGCTAAAGGCTACCAGAGACTAGTAAACTATTACTGAAAGTGGCTTGGACACGAAGCGATTATATACAATACTAGATTTCTCACACAGTAACTAAGTTAAACAGCAAGAAGATATGTCTTAAATAATTCAATTTGGTCAAATGACGAAGAACAGTTGTGTATACAGTAAGACCAACAACGGAGTGAACTCACCGGGAAGTGACGTCAGCGGCTCTCCACTTTTCAGCCATACACTGTCCACCAAGATGTTGGTGTATACCATACCATAATATAAATTCAGTTCTTTGGGTGGGTGAATGAATACTTTTGGAAATTTAGTGTCTGTTAGGAATCAGTGGAAACAGCTGTACACCATTTTTTGGATAAATAAATGAGAACAAACTGGATGTAGGGGGCTTGTTGATTGAGAGCTCAAAAACACAACACCATTGCTATGAATTGATATGAAAATAGGATTACGCAAACAAGTGTGAATAAAGCAAAGCAGGTATGTTTTTGATGAGGGAACATTAAAACATGGAAGAACGCTCAAAGAAGTTGATATTGCATAATATAACCCCTTTTATGGAGAAGCAGAACAATAGATTGGACCAGCCAACGTCACACTGCTACAGTGCACATAAAGAGGAATGTGCCTCCTTATTGGCTAATTTATTATATAATATTGTGTGTTGTTAATTCAAAAGTATCAATACTTCCAGATTCGTATTGATACTGAAACTAAATCAGTTGGCATCAAAGTAGTGATTCTTTGGTATGATTCGCACATCACTAGCACAAAACATATGAAAAAAATTGTGTTTTACTATACACTGCATTAAATCTATACTTTCTCGTCTTGTCCGCTGTGTCATACATTTTTATGATGTGCCGAAATGAGACAACATCATGTTCCAACATACTCTCCTGTGGTCGTGCACTTTGTCAGCTCCTCGTATGCGTGTGTCTGCGCCCTCATTGACACATGTGAGATCCAGCTCTGGTCCCATCCTTGGGGCCGTATCGATCGTGCCCAGGTAGTCCTCCTCACATGAATAATCAAAACTGCAGCTACCATCTGCCCTTCCTAATCAATAGCTATTTCAACGCTGGGACAGCACAGCAACTATTGATAATAAAAAGACCAGCTGAATATATATATATATATATATATATATATATATATATATATATATATATAGTGTGTGTGTGTGTGTGTGTGTGTGTGTGTGTGTGTGTGTGTGTGTTATGTCAATGCCCATCTGAGCACCATCATAACAATGGGAACAATCGATTGGAGTCCCAAGTTCACAGGAAGGTGAGACGAGCTATGCCAATTAGCTGAGTTAAGGTCACATCCCCCTTTTATTGTGCCTTCATTGCGACAGGACTGTATGATATATGTCAATAGGAGAAATATGGGATTAACTGAGAACCATTGCACAACCTTGGGGCTGAAGTCGTTGTCTTCTACCAGCCAACTTTGAATGGTCATAGCGAGGTTAATAGCAAAGTTTGGCGTTTGTTGTCTGCTGAGGTGAACAGTCTAGGGGAGTATATTTTTATTTTTATTTCTTTCTCCAGGACCCATCTGTCAACTATCCGCACAGTGTGAATTTTTTCGTTGTCGGCCCTCTACAGCATTACAGTGTTTTATAGAAGTTTCTACCAGTTTCATCATCATGGGTTCCAGTTGCTTAAAGAAATGCCACGAATGTAACAAGCAGCGCTGTGCAAAGAAATTTAGATGCTCAAGACCTCAATTTAAGTAGAAGCCCACACAAAATATACACTTGAGTACAGTACAGTGACACATTTACACCACATGAAATCTCCATAGCATTTTGGTAAATACTGTACTATTTTGTAGTATTTGGCTCATGATGTTATTCTAACCCTTAGAGCAGTTAGTGGTTTGCCCAATGACTACCATCTATGCTGAACAGGAAATAAGCTAGATACTTTAACTCATGTATTTAGGATCATAGTACTTTTTTAAACATACTTTCTGAGTACATTTTCCAAATCATGTCAGTATATGTCATGACAATTTTCCAATAAGTATTTTTTTTTACTCTAGTAATAGCAATATTAGTAGTAGTGGTAATAGCAGCAGCAGTAACAGTAGTAGTAACAGTAGCAGTGATCATAATAGTAATAGTAGTAGTAACAACAGTAGTGGTGCTCATTGTAGTGGTAATAGTGGTGGAATTAATAGTAGTAGTAATAGCAGCAGCAGTAACAGGAGTCGTAGTGGTAGTTGTAGTAGTAGTAGTAACAGTGGTAGTGATTGTAGTAGTAGTAGTAGTGGTTGTAGTCGTAGTAGTAGTAGTAACAACACTAATAGTGGTCGTTGTAGTGGTAGAAGCAGTAGTAGTAACAACAGTAGTAATGGTCGTTAGGAGTTAGTAACTTACTCTGTTGTGTTCTTTGTACTTTTACTTCTACTGTCTTGAGTAGTATAATTTTTAAGTAACAGAACTTTTACTTGAGTAACTCTGCATCTACCACAGTTTGATTTTGGCAATAGGTTTTAATTATTACAGGCCCTTACCCTGAATAGCTCAACTAAAATCCAACACTGAAGAGAAACAGAACAGCAGCAGAATGGTCCCATTACATAACTGCTGTCTGCGTGATGTATTGTATCCCATAATGCACTGTGGCCACTTCGAGGAAATCTATATCCAATTCAATCCAATGCAGACAACACACAGTACTGTATATTCAAACTGCCTGTATATACTGCTGCTGCACCAGACGAGACAAGCAGCACTAACAAATACACAATATGACAAGAAACTATACTTTATTCCTATAGTACAGCGGTTCTCAAACTGTAGTACAAGTATCACTGGTGGTACGCAGGCTTATTCTGGTGGTACTCGGGAGTCTTTTGCTGTTAGGTCCTGATTTAGCTTATCTAGAGACATTTTTTCAGTCCTTGATTTGTCCTTGTTTAGCCCTGATTGAGACCTTGTTTATTCCTGCTTTATTTGGTTTAGACCTGGTTTTATCCAGAACTAACCTGCCCTAGTCATGGTTTAGACCAGTATAGTCCTGGATTTGTCCTAGTAGTGTTTGGTTTATTAATGGTTTAGTCCTTTAAGCTCATTTTACCACCTTAAGATGGTTGAAACCCAAACCCAACTGTATTGACACTGTGAGTCTGCTCTTCTGATTTTAATTAAATATTGTAGCTTTTGTGGTACAGGCAAGAAACCAACCAGCCTTTTACAGCTGAGTTAAGTGATTACAACCGGACTGATTTTCTAGTGTTTGAATAGCCTTTTGCTGTGACAGAAAATAATTCAACACCCATTTTATAGCAAAGGCTTCATCTGACCATAGCATTGTCTGCGGTTTTATAACATTAATGAGTTGACTGGGACTCACTGTGAAGATCTTTATCTCTTGCTAATATTCATGATAGCCATATATTCAGTGTAAAGGCTAAGGCAGCTTCCCACAAATCAATCAGCGAAGTCATTGCAGCTCTGACCCCAGTACTTATATTTTAATATATTCTATACTTCTGTAAAACATCTCACAGCATTGCTGCAGTATTAAAAGCACAGCGGTTCAGAAGTTAAAGTTTAGCTTCAAACTTTCTTTGGACTGTTTCCAGTGGTTACAGTATAGAGCTTAACAAGTGTAGCAAGTTTTCCTTAATTTTCCTTAATTACCATGGACAACATGGACAAGGCAAAAGCATTCAAATAATCAGTATCAATGCAAGATAAAGCCAACTAAATCCAGCTACAGTGGGTTAGAGAAAGAACAAATATTTTTTTATTAATGGGATAAGAGCTCAATAGAGCAGATCTCCCTGAACTTAAAAAATATCTGGTTTGAGTTTTGATATTAGCCTTTATCTACACCATTGTTAGATATACTGTAGTATTTACTTCACTTACCTCTGCTGCAGGGATTCTCAAACCTGGGATTAACACAGAGAAAAATGCATTAATAAATAAATACAAAACAGGGACAAAAGCAGGACTGAGCTAGGTCTGAACCAGGTCTAAACCCGGTCTCAACCAGGTCTAAACTGAGTCAAAACCAGGACTAAACCATGTCTAAACCAGGACAAAACCAGATTGAAACCAGGACTAAACCAGATCTAAACCATGTCTAAACCAGGACTATACTATGTCTTAACCAGGACCAAACCAGTTCTCAAACAGGTCTCAACCAGGTCCAAAACAGGACTAAACCCAAATTAACTATGTCTAAACAGCTCCTAAACAACATCCAAATTGAGTCTAAACCAAAGACTTTAATCCCAAACCAGAAAAGACTCCTTAGTACCATCAGAAGAAGCCCAAATACCACCTTATCTGTACCGTATGGTATTCTGCCCTACCATAGTTTGGTGTAACCTCTACATTACAGCCAAGGCAGGGTGAAGGATGTACAGTATAATGGACAAACCTTTTACAGTGAAAGGCCAGATTGTTTTATTTTCTTCTCCCTTGTTTCCACATTAGAGAGGAGTTCACCTCAGGCTAATTTCCAACCGAGGTCTCAAACTGTTGCCGTGGTAACAGCCGGTTAAACGAACAAGAGCCTCAGACAGACATGAAGAGCAAAAGATCATAGATTTGTGGTTGGCTTGTGGTTTATTGATATAGTGGAAGAGGAAAAGTTGGCTTCTGGCCTAAGTTTATATCCACAGTCTCCGATAACCTTTACTGGTATCAATGTGTGACTTGTGTTTGAAGAGCAGGTCGGCCTCCTTGTAAGGTATAAAATGTGCTGTGATAAATCCTTTTTCCTTACATAGGCTACTATATATTCTATTTATATTCAGCTAGGTTTGAAAACAGTGCACAGAGAAACATTTGCGATATAAACAAGCCAAGTCCCGAGTGCCCTGATCTTTATGCAAACCCTGTATAATTTAGCTAAATAACCAGAGATTGTAATTCCATTCAAATAACTTCTCCTCAGAAAATGATTTCTTGTTTTTGTTATGTGCCCTCTTCAATTTCCCTCTTGGTTGCTCACCATGACACTAAAGACTTCCAAAAAAGCACTCCCACACACAAATAGGCTTCTTCCCAAGTTAATTATTTTCTATTTATTTGACTTTAAGTGTGATTTGTAAACTTAAATACTGTGAGTCACACAAAGGTTATGTAGCATACACATGCAAGTATTTAGCTTTTCTGCCAAAATATGTCCACAACAATTAATTTTTTTTAATTGACTTGACATACTGATGAAAAAAATACAATTTATGTGTTTAGGTTCATAGAGTGGTGGTGCACATCATTGGTTTATTGTTTGGTGTGAGTATGAACAATATACATTTTTGGTCAGAGCTGGAAAGTTTATCAACATCATTATCAACATCAATTATGATTTTATTATGATCACTTCTTAAAGGGTATTCTTTGGTCTTTTTAGACTTTATTTAACAGGACAGTAGAGTTTGGTTTTTGGTAAATTGCTTGTAAGTGGACTCGAAAGTTGCTGTCTATTTGCTCTGCATGCTCTACCAACTAAGCTATACTAAGGTAAGTTTCATCACTTTTTATTTTATGTATTTTTTTTTAAGTAAGTGTTTGTTACCACTGCAAGATATTCCAAAAGTATAAGAAAACTATGCTGAATTTTGCAATAGCATATGGAATTATTTAGATATTCATATCTGAAATTGTTAATTCAATTAATTATACATTTACACAGAAACAGGTCTCTTGATTTACTTGTCAAAACTGTGTCCAAAGGTTGCACAGTGGCAGAGTGGTTAGCACTGTCATGTCACCTCACAGCAAGAAGGTCCCAGGTTTGATTCAGGAGGGCCTTTCTGTGTGGAGTTTGCATCTTTCATCTTTCCGTGCTTGAGTGGATTTTCTGTCTTAAAGGTGCTATGAGCAGTATATTGTTTTTTAAATATTTCATAAAAAAATACCAACATGTGTGCCAAGATATGAGGTAAACATGTTTAAATCAAATATTACTTTTACCGATAAAAATGGTTCAGAGTTATTAAAAATTTAACATTTTTTTACATAGTGGCCAAGTTGTTTTTGTTTACATTTTTTGTTTTGGTTCTAAAATTACATTGCTGATTGTCCAATAAGAAAAGAGACCATTGTTTTGATTTAGACTGCAATACTATTTTCAAACCAGTACAAGCACATGCTGTTTATAGTACTTTAATACTAATATAGTTGAGCATATTTACAACAACAACCTTGTCACCTTGATCCCTGATTTACTGTGTTTGAGGTAAAATGTTCCACTAACTGTGATGTGCATTTGTGTAACATAAATGGCATATAGAAAGACAACCTGCAGAGACAATTATAGTATGCAATGTGCATGTACAGTTATTATCACAGCAGACGTGACACATTCTCATTCACAGAAATGTCCCACATCATATTTCATAGAACTATTTAATTGGCCTGAACCAAAAGTAAGTACTGCAAAAAAAAAAAAAAAAAAAAAAAAACTTTCATTCTGTGGATAATAAATGAACTGAAAACTTGCCTATTCACACACATCAAGGGCATATGTATAAACACTATTTGAAAATTGAATCGTATAGTGTTTGTTTTCATGTACTTGTGTCTTCAATGACATTATGAACGTCAAAGAGGTGAGAAAATACTGTGCAGCTCTAAATATTTTCTCCTTGTTAGAACAATGGCCAAGTAACTTAAGTGAGACATTCACATAGTTCAACATCACAAACCCACTGAAAACTAACATTTGTGTATGGTTTTATAATGAACAGATGTAAATGGGGGAGGGTACTTAATGGAAAAATCTGAGTTTAGTGTACCACGCCATGAAGTTCTGCAATTATCTCACTTGTTAAAAAACCCATGACTGCTTTAGAAACATGTATCCATATTTCACTTTGCTTCTCTTTTTCTCTCTTTATGTTTCTCTTTTATCAGCTGTTTCTGAGCGTTGGGGTAATCACTTTCTCTTTAGTTTAAGCAACCACCAATTCAATATTAAGTGGTGAAGATCAATTAATGGGAGTGTCACTTATACGACTGGGTGCCATTTTTTTTATACCAATACCAGTATCGTAACTTTTCATTTGATACCACAAAGTTATCAATTAATGGTACCCAGCCCTAGTCCCTTATTCCTGCATGTGAATGGCCAAAGCTTACATATGTTCTGCATTTATCTGCTGAAATCCTTGATAATAAAGCCTATGATGTACTAAGATCTTGTTTATTCCACACATGATTTTCTCAAAGAGGCTCACGCTGTCACAAGGTCAAACTGGTCAAACTTTAGTTTGGCTAGGCTTACCTCAACTGCGTAACTCTAAATACAGAGAGGGAAAAGTACAGAGATATCTGAAGTGAGACATGCCATAAAGAAAACAACATGGTAACTAATTTTCCTCCCAATGTGACTGCTTTGCTCAGCGCTCTACAAATCCTCTACAATCCAGTTGATGTGCTGAATGGCTTCTGAAGTAAGTGGCATGAAAGAGAAATATCTCCTTCCACCGCAGCTCACCAGCACCTCGAGTGAGAACCATAAAGTGTTTGTGAGGGAGGGATTTGAGTCTGCTCTTTTGACAGGTTTAAACCCAGCCATCCAATCTTAATCCTATGGGCAGAATGCTGTCTGCAAAGGATTCAGTCATCTGCTTTCAACCTCTGACACTGACAGAAAAATACACATCTCCCAGTGCCCTATTGCCATTGTGTTGCGTCTCAACATCTGTGTAAGACATAAGTAGCAATATGATGTCACATGTTCAATACGGGGCTTGCTTTAGTTACATACCCAAGTTAGTAATATGGATAAGAAGCCATATTGTCATTAATATGTAAAATAAGTCTGAAGTAATAATGTGTTTCTTTACAAAAGTAATATTACAGACTCAGCATCATATTTGAAACAATGCATTTCCAGCACTACATTTTTGACAATGTATTTTAAAGCAGGAAAATGCAATTAGATAGCACCCTGCTTTACATAACAAATAAGAAATACACGCAATAGTGCCCAGACCTAGACTTGGATCTTCTGGTTCAGGAGCAATTACACCATCTGTTGCGCCACAAAGCCCTTATATCTCATAATGTTTCATTATGGATTCTTGTTGCTATTTGTGCAGAATATTTAAACTATTTCTGGACCAAAACTGATTTCTAGATCCACACCAAAAACTTCTTATTCCAGTTTTTACCTTGCCTGAAATTTTATCAAAATTCAACTATGACTTATCTTGCTAACTGACCACCAATGAGTCAAACCTCTTTTTAACATAAGTTAGGGTAGACTTTATTGTCTTCAGTATTTGTTCTCTGCATTTGACCCATCCTTCAATGCCGCTGGCCTGAGGCAACCTGTCAGGAGCAGAGGGCAACTGCAGTGCAGCGTCTGGAGAACCTTCTCCAGATCTTGAGCCAGGATCCTGGTCAGGAGTACCTTGTTGGTTGATTATCCTGTTGTGCATGTTTGAGGTTGATGGGGGAAACCGGTGCACTGTGCCGCCATGGTTTAAGTTTGTGACCTTTATGTCGTCACAGTAATACATTACCACTGTATATTTGATTATAGTCAGTGCTTCAGTATCAGTGCTTCTATTACCTTGATGTTTCTTATCACACTCTGAACACCGTTTGTGCCATTTGATTAGTAATGAATTTACAAGGTGTCTGTCAAGTCAGACTGTGAAGCTCTGGTTTATTTATCACATCAATTGATGGCTGTATTGACAAACAAATTGATTTAAATTAACCTAACTTTTTCCATAGATGAAACAGCAACAAGTCATGGTCCTTACTAGGATACATAAAAAACTCATTTTTTTCATTACTATGTTTATTATCAAGTCAAACACAATATATCAGCAAAGAAAATGTTATTAAACCAAAGGAAATGGACACTTTTGACAATTCATTACAGCTCATCTCTTCACATCCTCTCATGGTACGTGTTCTGTTCAATCAACGCTTTCATAATTTGGGCCCAGACAAGGATCTTTTAAAAGGACCTGACACTGTTCTCGTTGCACTTCACACGTTTTGCCTTAGGCCCTTGTCTCATTTGCACTATTGCTCTCGACACAGGGGAGACTAAATGCTAAGTGGATCAATACTGTAACTAAAAAAAGGAATCCTTGCTCAAACTTTTGTTCTGCTGCGGACTCTTCCCAGTAAAGTGTTCTAAACGTCGTAAGACTTCATCCTCAGGGGAGTCGGACCAAATCTGCTGTTTTTCTTCCCTTGGTTCCCTAATAGGTCTCCTGAGCCCTCCAACCAATATGTGGCAAGAAGAGAGTAAAAACATTGATAATTTGTAAGTTATGCAGAGGAGCACTTCCCTAATGCTGTTGTGTTTCTCATTTATCCCCAAGATATTTCAGTGCTCATTTTGCCACTGTCCCCTCCACCTGAAGTGAGATAGTAACATAAGTGATAAGGAATCTGTCTGCAGCTTTCTAACAGACAGCTTTCCCCTCTGGGCAACTTTAAACAACCTATATAGTGGCTCTTTCTTAGACACAAGGCAAGGACTGTGTAATGTGGAGGTTCTCAAATGATGGGTCGGGGCCCAAAAGCAAATGTGAAAGAAGTACTCCAAATCTGTACTGTTCTGTTACTTTAAAATAGTAATACAGAGGTAGTGAAGTAGTGACATGAGGCAGCAGTAGCTCATTTGCCCACTAACCAGTAGGCTAGTGGTTCAAGCCCCGCTACCAGCTGCCAGTCACAAGTCAACAAAATTATTGCAGATACATTTATAATTGATTAATTGTCATATGTTAGTCATATAAATAATCTGCACATAAACAAACAGACAGAAAAGGTGTAGGCTGAAGCTCATTTTGCCTACCCTTTACATTTGACTTAACAGAATGACAGCAAAATAATTATCTCCACACACGACTAACAATTAATAAGTAACACGACTAACTTTCAGATTTCATATATGCTTAAAGTCACTCTTTTGAATGTTTTTAAGGTGGAAGAGGTACATAATTTAAATTCCTCTGTGCAGCTGTTCCATAGAGCTATCCCTTTCACTGATATACAAAATTTCTTTGTTTGTCCTAAATGCTTTCTTAATAAACATTTCAGTTGCTCTGAGAGCATACTGACTCTCTCTGATAGTGAACATATACTGCAGTATTTTTGGCAAAAGGTTTTATTTATTAAAGAGCCAAACGCGCAGAAGTGATGAATAGGGATGGGTATCGTTAAGATTTTATCGATACTACTCCTCTTGTTGATTCTGCTTTTTGATCCGGTATTTTATCGGTATTCTTATTGATACTTTTCTGTGTGAAAACAAGGAGGGAGAGGACAAATAACAAACTATGTACATGAAAACCTTTTATTTTAGAACAATGTTGTATTTTACTTAGTTTTACATTGTATATCAGGTAATTTATTATTATTGAGACACAATATGAACTTTCAGCCTGTTAATATATGATAATTGTTTTTTACAGTGCTTGTATCCGTATTCATTTCCCCCCTCCTTTTTTATTAAAATTTCATGCACTTATCTTTGATAAACAACACTTTAGTTACATGCTCCACGTGTGTACCGCTAGCATACATACCTGTTGAAACAATAGAGGCGCTAGACATCTCACTTGGACGGTCAAACACTGTGCAACTTTGTGCTAGAATATGGTGTATTTTAGCGAGGTGTTTGGACAGGTTACTGGTGTTACCGCCCTTGCAAGCCACGTTTTTGTTACATTTGAGACAGCGTGCGCTGTCTGTATCTACTTTAGAAAAATACAGCCACACTTTGGACCTTTTTGCTCCCGGTCGCTCTGCCATCCCCGTGCATTTGTTGTCACTTGTCAGTGGAGGAATACTTGTGACTGAGTGAGAGAGCGTGAGCAGCCCCTCTCCTTCGCATTGGAGCAGGAAAGGAAAAGCAGTGAGGAAAGAGTGAGAGATGGCCTGTCTTTTAAAGCCACATTGAAAAAAAGTAGTGCACGCCGTGGCCACGCTGTTGCCACGCCACTACACCGGTACTGTTAACAATACCGTTAAGGCTGAAACTTATCGGTCCGGTAAAAATTGATGACGTGGCACCGGGGCCAAAAAAATACCGGGTTTCGGTACCCATCCCTAGTGATGAATGCACAAATGAAGTTATCCACAAATGCAGATTCAACAATTCACATGAAAAACCCCACGTTTATAATTGACAAACATGATTTTTTTTTTTTTTTAAATTTGCACTAATTGCAAATTAGGGATTTTTTAATAAATCATTGCACTTGCAGCAGTGCAATTACTGTTCGATCAGTTAGACAAATATAGTTTCATACCTTGCCTGTGAATGTGTTAGTGTGATTGTGATAGTAATAGTGTGATTGGTGGTTGTCAGTGAGGCTGTAGGTGCAAATTTGCAGCCTTGCTTTTGTCAGTCTGCCCCAGAGCAGCTGTGGGTACAGAAGTAGCTCACCACCACTGAGTGTGACTGAGGTGTGAATAAATAATGCACCAAATTGTAAAGCACCATTGAGTGTCTAGAAAAGTGCTATATAGGAGTAATGCATAATAATTAGGGCCGGGAATCGATTTAAAAAAAATTAACTAATTAATCGCAAATCTGAAAAAAATTAATCGTGATTAATCAGGATTAATTACTGGTAGTTATTAATTGTATTATGAATTCACGTACAAACACAAAATTGTAAATTTATAACATTTATTTTGAATTATCCTTCAGATACTTTACTTGTGCAATGCAAACAAAACTTGCAAAGAAAATATATTAATAATCTCTTTGAGACCTGTAACTCAGGTCAAAGTTTGCCTAAATAAGGTACAACCAACAAATACACAAAACTTACCTAAAAAAACATGTGTAATCTCTTTTAGAACTTTAACAAAAATAGGTTTAATTCTTCAATTAATAACAATTGTTGTGTTTCACAACAGTGTAAATACTATGAACTGTGTTACTCCAGTGGTAATTGAACTCATCCTTGCATAGACTGCACATAACTTTTGTTTTGTCTATATTGCTGTCTGGTGACAATTTGAAGCAGAATTGCCCATTTAGCAATGTGTCTTTTTGGTCACTCATGTTGCTTTAGTTCGTTCACTTGTTGCATTAGGCTCATTCCAGATGAACTGCGCCTCGCCTGGATTGGGAACGAGTGCACGGCCGCAATGAGAGGAGGGGAAATACGCCTGTACTGAAGTCGGACAGTTTGTGGCTCAGATCACGCAGCATCAGCCCGAAATCCACTTCTCGCGTGTGTTGGTTTATCCAGGTCAAAACTGTAACTTTAGTCTGTATTTTTTTTTTTAAAAAGAGGCGGGGGAAGAAGAAGAGGAGGGCAGTGAAGTGTCGTGCGTTACGTTTCTGATCACTAAACTCAGATCCAATCACCTGTCCGTTCACCACTGACAGGTGGGCGTTTTCCCATCATGCACTGAGCCGTGCAGCCTCCTGATGAACTGTGACGGCTCAGGCGCTGGTCTCGTTTGGATCTCACGGTGACCGTCGCACTTGTGGCATCAGAGCAAGCAAAAAAATTATATTTTAAATATACGCACCATTAAGGTCAAAGTAAATTCATTTACAAATATAACTTAAAAAATGGGTCACAACAAAGTAATCAGGAATAAAATCAGGTCCCTCTATCAGACCAGTTTAGAAAGGTGAGGCCGGTGTAATAGATAAAACAGTCTTTGAAAACTATCCAAGAAAACTCAGACTTTGCCAAGTGACATCTGTCTGTGTGGGCACTACACTGTATATAGACACTGCGTGACTTATGAAGTATCATTAAAGGTTATTAACTTTTAATTACCACAGACAAATATAACTGTGAAAATGTAAGGAGAAAAAAGTATCAGAGACAGAGATGTGTTAATCAGACAGGTCCACCTCCACACTCTTATGGCCTTGTTTTATTTCATGCAGAAAGCTGTTTAATTGTATTAGAGACAATTAAAAGAGTCCCTAATGATCATCTGTTAATATGAAAATGCAAAGAGGTTGGTTCAATTCTCTGAGGTTGGCTTGCATTCAAAAGCATTCGTTTTTGCGGTGGTCCATTGAACAAGACCATGTAACAAATCAGCTGTCACATTAGTCCTGTGGGAATGGCAGACAGGTGAGTTTGACTGACAGCTCACTTTCTTTCTGCTAACTACTTTTAAAGCCTATGTGAAGGCATATGAGTTGTTACATTGAAGACTATGTTAATGTAAAGGACTTCCAGTGCCAGACCCCTTACTTCTGTTTTATGAAGTTTACTTCTACTGTATCACAATAGACTGTTGCAGTAGGCAATGTTTTGTTTTGAACAGTGGCAGAGAGAGATTTTTACTCGATGAATTTTGCACACATGAAGCATATTTTTACTTTTACATATATTTTTGTTTTAGGTAGAAGTAATTTGTATTCAAGTAACCTTTATTTTGTTTAATTTACTTAAAGCTGCACCATGTAAATTAGCTTGTTTCTTTGCTGTTTTTGGCTCATTTTTCTCTAGGGCGCTCCACCTGCATTTAAAGTAAAGCACTAATATAAGTACTCTGGAGTTCACTTGATTCCTGTTTTCTCTGCCTTTTGGCTGCTCTGCCATGACAAAAATTGAGAAATAGAGCCATTGCTAGTTTGTTGTGTGGCTAACTGAGATGTACTGCTTTCTCAAGAGATGCAAGACTTCAGGGACACACACAGGGTTGGCAGTCTTCATTCTTGCAAGGCTGGTTTTTCGCCCAGCGACTCCAGGGGAGAGGTGCAGTGATATTTTCAACCGGTAACAACTCATTTTGCCATCATACGGACTGTGAAACTGTTTATCTAAAGTGAAAAAGTTACTTAGATTCTCTTTAAGTAATTCTTTAGCTGAGTCATTTTGCTTCTGATTAATTGACGTCATATGACAATACTTTCACTTGTGTACGGATTGATTTTGAAACTTTTTCTTTCCATATAACAGGCTATTTGTTTCATAAGCTTGTTTCAATATTTCTATGGGCTTGATGTTTTATATAATGTTTAATCTTTGTCTGACATACCCTTTTGTTATCTGAAACATCACATATATTTTACGAAAGATCTGACTGCATCGATGGGGGAAAAAAAGAACAAGATTCATTTCTTTTCACAAGTAAAAAGTAAATTGTCTCTGCTTCAAAATACGCAGCTCTCCCCATGAAATGAATTTTTAATGACTTTTATATTGCATCTAACAAGTGCTAGACTTACAGTTTTTTAAAGTGTGCGCTAAAAGGAATGAACTCATCTAAATAGTTTTTGTCTCTGCTGTGAGTGTGAGACCGAACATGGATCTGTTGGATAACTTGTACAAACACAGAGGCCGCCACCATTTTAAAATCTCATCTTACTGATTTTAAATCACACACAGTCCAATCACTCAGCAGATATGAGACAGTTAACAGGGTTTCCATGTGTGGCCTCCTCTGGGGATGAGACAAAGCAAGCTTTTCATCAGAGTTTGCAGCAAAGCAGTACATCTGTCCGGAGTCATTGTGACTTTTTATCTCTATCATCTCACAACACTGCAGTAAGTACATGGAAAAGTAAGACATGGATTGGGGAAAATGCAATTTAACACAAGTCTTCCTTAACACAAATCACGTCAAGTTTTAACTACTTTTTTGTGAATGCTGTTTATTTTCCAAACCATTTTTTTTTTTTTTTTTTACCACAAAATACATTGGCAAACACTCATAGATCACAGCTCTACCACAACACTGGAACCTTCTTTAACCTTTTTTTATTGGTTGTATCTCACAATGACAAAGATATAGTGATCAGAACTAGACCAGGAATATTCTAGCTCTGGGGTAAACGCTCAACTGAGCCATAAAGCTAATAATTGTGACGACAAGATAGTACAGATTTCTTTACTGACCTCTTGTATCCCTATCTTGCACTGGTACATAATTTCTGGATCAATTACTTCCAGTCATTTCTCCCATACTGCCCACAATTAACTAATTAACTATTTCTTGAGTTATACCACTAACACTCTAACAAACCAACCAATAAGCAACACAAGCAAAGAAGATTTTGTGGATCTCTAAAGTAGTAATGCTTATTTTATAAGCAACACACTTACTAGACAAGCCATGTTGTGCGAACATATGTCTCCAAATAAACACAACTTTTTACACACAACAGTCCAAAGAGACAATGTGATGCACCACAGACTATAACCGGAGGCAAATCCACATAAGTTACAAGTATAAATAACTTTTTGGATTATTTTGCTTTCTGGGTTCACCACTGCAAATCATCTGACTCCTAACATGCTGTGATTTTGTTATTGTTCTGGCATAGGTGTTACGCTGGATGCCCCTCCTAATGCAATCCTCTCATTTAAGAATCAGAATTCTTTTATTTTATCTCCAAGGGGTAACTTTTGTTAAAGATAAATAACCCAACCATGAAATTAAATTATATAGAAATAAAATTTACATTATTGTAAAACTGAATAAATATCAGAAGCACAATACCCCAGATTTGTGTCTAAAACAGCCCAGGAAAAATAAACAAGAAATTGTATTAATTTTATATACAGTTGAAAGAAAAAATATTGGCACCCCTTGGAAATACTAGGTTTTTTTTTGCACGATTTTGTCATAAAATGTGATCTGATCTTCATCTAAGTCACAACAACAGACAAACACAGTCTGCTTAAACTAATGCTGAAAAAAAAACATTTTCATTTTTTTAATTGAGCATTTATATAAACACAGGGTAGAAAAAGTATGTGAACCTTTGGATTTAATAACTGGTTGATCCTCCTTTGGCAATAACCTCAACCAAACGTTTTCTGTAGTGAAGATCAAACCTGCACAACGCTCAGGAGGAATTTTGGACCATTCCTCTTTACAAAACTGTTTAAGTTCAGCAATATTCTTGGGATGTCTGGTGTGAATTGCTCTTTTGTGGTCATATCACAGCATCTCAATTGGATTGAGGTCAAGACTGGGCCACTCCAGAAGGCATATTTTCTTCTGTTGAAGCCATTCTGTTGTTGATTTGCTTTTATGTTTTGGGTCATTGTCCTGTTGCATCACCCATCCTCTGTTGAGCTTCAGTTAGTGGACTTAGTAGTCTTAAGTTTTCCTGCAAAATGTTTGGATAAATTTGGGGATTCATTTTACTGTTGATGATAACAAGTTGTCCAGGCCCTGAGGCAACAAAGCAGCCCCAAACCATGATGCTCCCTCCACCGTACTTCACAGTGGGGATGAGGTTTTGATGTTGGCATGCTGTGCCTTTTTTTCTTCACACATAGCGTTGTGTGTTCCTTCCAAACAACTCAACTCTGGTTTCATCTGTCCACAGAATATTTTGCCAGTAGTGCTGTGGAACATCTAGGGGCTCCTTTGCAAACTTTAAATGTGCAGCAATATTTTTTTTGGACAGCAGTGGCTTCCTCTGTAGTGTCCTCCCATGAAGTCCATTCTTGTTCAATGTTTTACCTATTGTAGATTTGTGAACAAAGATGTCAGCTTGTGCCAGAGATTTCTGTGAGTCTTTAGCTTACACTCTAGAATTCTTCTTCACCTCACTGAGCATTCTACGCTGTGCTCTTGCAGTCATTTTTACAGGACGACCACTCCTAGGCAGTGTGGTCACAGTATTGAACCTTCTCCATTTATAGACAGTCACTCGTACCGTGGACTTAGGAACATCAAGGTTTTTAGAGATACTTTTGTAACCCTTTCCAACTTTATGCAAGTCAACAATTCTTACTCGTAGGTCTGAGAGCTCTTTTGTGTGAGGCATGGTTCACATCAAGTAATGCTTCTTCAGAATGGCAAACTCAAAACTGGGGGGTGTTTTTTATTGGTCAGGGCCACTTTAACCCCCAATCTTCTCACACTGATTGGACCCCAGGTTGGCTGACACCTAGCTCCAATAAGCTCTTGAAGAGGTCACTAGCCTAGCCTGGGTTCCAATACTTTTTCTACCCTGTACTTTGATTTTTTTTTTTTACTTAAATGTTCAATAAAAACATGAAAAAATGTCTTCTTTTTTTTCTTTCTTTTTTTTTTTTTTTTTGCAGCATTAGTTTAAGCAGACTGTGTTTGTCTATTGTTGTGACTTAGATGAAGATCAGATCACATGTTATGACCAAATCATGCAGAAATTCTAGTATTTCCAGGGGGTGCCAATACTTTTTCTTTTCAATCACTTTCTAATTACCTTTCAGTTTATACTCAAAGACTTTACTGTTCCAATGAACAAAACCCAGATTAGAAGAACATTATCAGACCAATCTGTGTCAAAGTTTAAACACATAATAAAGCCAATATTTAGAACAATGTTGAGTGAGTATGTTGAGAACAGCTCCCATAGCTCGAGTCCCAGTAAAAGTGATTGGTTTGTTGACAGCGCCATGGAGTTTTTAAAGACAGCTCTAGACAATGTAGCTCCATTAAAACAAAAGGTTGTTAGGCCGAATCAAGTAGCACCATGGTTTAATACTGAAACACGTTCCCTTAAACAAGCAACCTGTAAATTAGAACGGCTATGGCGTCACTCCAGCTCAGAGCAGTCTCTGAATGCCTGGAAATATAGTCTTTTAAATTATAAAAAATCTCTGCGTGAGGCCAAAACCAGATACTATTCAACTTTAATAGAAGAAAACAGGAACAACCCTAGGTTTCTGTTCAGCACTGTAGCCAGGCTGACCACCAGTCACAGCTCAGGCGAACCCCGTATCCCTGTTACTCTCAGCTGTGAAAACTTTCATCAATTTTTTAGCGACAAAATCACATGTATCAGAGACAAATTAAATAATATTCTCCCTACGATCAGCTCAGAGCAAGCCAAAGCTGTAAAAATGGAGGCCACTATAAAACCATCTGTAATGTTAGACTGCTTCATTGGTGTAGATCAAACTGAGATAACGTCAGTCATTATGTCCTCCAAAACCTCAACTTGTCTTTTAGACCCAATTCCTACCAAACTTTTTAAAGAAACTCTCCCCCTAATTAATGAATCTATACTGAACATAATAAACACCTCCCTAGAAACAGGCTACGTGCCACAGTCTTTTAAATATGCAGTTATTAAACCGCTTCTGAAAAAAAACAGTCTAGATCCTGACATTTTAGCCAACTATAGACCAATATCAAATCTCCCTTTTATTTCAAAAATCCTAGAAAGAGTTGTAGTTAAACAGTTATGTCGCCACCTACAGGACAATAGCTTATTTGAAGATTTTCAGTCAGGTTTTAGAGCCCACCATAGCACAGAAACTGCATTAGTCAGAGTCACAAACGACTTGTTATTAAGTTCAGACAATGGACTGGTCTCAATCCTAGTTCTGTTAGATCTCAGTGCAGCCTTTGACACCATTGACCACAGCATCTTACTCCAGAGATTAGTCTGTGACATAGGGGTTAGAGGAGCCGCCCTCTGCTGGTTTAAATCCTACTTATCAGACAGGTACCAGTTTGTTAGTGTAAATGAACATTCCTCACAGTGCAGTAAAGTTAGCTATGGAGTGCCTCAAGGTTCAGTGCTTGGACCCATTCTGTTCATGCTTTACATGCTGCCTTTAGGAAACATAATCAGAAAACATGGCATTAATTTTCACTGTTACGCAGACGATACACAGTTGTATCAATTAAACCTGATCAGAATGGCCGCGTTGAGAAACTTAGTGCCTGTGTGAGAGACATAAAGACCTGGATGACAATTAACTATCTCCTCCTAAGCTTTATTGCTGTGATTTCCTCTTGAGGTTAAAGTGCAATCAGACAGGTCAAATAGAAGAGAAGGCCCTGTGATTTTATAGGGGATTTTCTTAAAAGTTGTGCTAAAAGTTGCCATTTTTTTTTGTCTATAATTCATCTTAAAAATATTAGCTAGTACTGTAAAAACTAACAAAATCAGTTTTTAAACATATGTGAGGTGGTAATTAATCTAATTAAAAACACCTGTATTTGAACAGGCCAAGTGTACCTACTTTTTAAAATGATATTGCTGTGTTATTAGGCTGTTTTTTTGGGGCTCCTGCAGCTGATTCTGTTCCTCTCAGATCTTCTCTGGTGATTCCTGTTGTGTGCTGTAGAACATCCAGTCATTAAAAACAGAGGAAGTTTGCTGTGCTAGGTTTTCAGGAAGGTTATTAGCCTGTAACATTAATGTTTAAAGAACAATGACCTCAAACTTCATAAATACGCTGCCCATTCAACTTTTTAGGCAACTATATCACCATGACAACGCAGACAGCTTTTCAGAGTGACACCAGACAAAATTAGAAAGCGCCATGTTCATCTCCTCCTTTAATCCCATCCACACCGCTGCTGCTGGTGAGCACCTGCGACCTCATGTGCGCTCGATCTCCGCGCTATAGCTCCGCACCGCACCTCCGTCCTCCGCATCGCACCTCCACGCCGCTTTGTCTGTGGCTCAACCCGACCTCAACCCGACCTCCACCGCGCATTACCGGTGTGAAGTGAGTTGCAGAGTTTGAACAAAGTTGCAGGGTTGCGCTGAATTTGCGGGGTTTGCTTGAATTCACAGGGTTTGCTTGATTTTGCGTTAATAGTTGCGATCGCAACATCGCGAAATCCTGGAGGGACTGACTTTGCAGCGGGGCGTTGTTTGTGCTCCGTCTGACGCCGCAAACCCGAACCAATTCCACACAATTGACGACACTGTGCCTTTCTTAGGAACGAGTTCTTCCCTGCTCGCTGCCATGTCGTTTGTGTTCCTCTAGCACGGAGTGAGGGCTGGCAGGCCTACCCACTATGAACTATGGGAGCCCAGAGCGCATCTTTGCTGTTCCTAGGACTGCACTCTTCTGGACTGAGATGTCTGATGTTTTTCCTGGGATCTGCTGTTGCCACTCTTCCAGTTTGGGGGTTACTGCCCCGAGTGCTCCAATGACCACGGGCACCACTGTTGCCTTCACTTTCCAGGCCTTCTCAAGTTCTTAAAACAGTGGTTCTGTCCAGGATGAAACAGGATGATTCTGTTCTTGCGCTTAGTGTACAGTGTCAGGGTGCTGGATTTGGGGTGGAACCCTCTATGCATGGTCAGGAGCTTCCGTGTTTTCACATCTGTGGTCTGAATCTCTTCCTTTGGCCAACTTATTCCCGCAGGGTATCTGTTGACTGGCAGGGCATAGCTGTTGATTGCCTGGACTTTGTTCTTGCCATTGAGCTGACTCCTTAGGACTTGCCTTACTCGTTGGAGATATTTGGCTGTGGCTGTTTTTCTTGTGGCCTGGTCCAGGTTGCCATTTGCTTGTTGGATTCCAAGGTACTTGTAGCTGTCCTCAATGTCCCCTATTCTGCCATCTGGGAGTGGGACCCCTACTGTATGGACTACCTTCCCTCTCTTTGTCATCATCCGCCCACACTTCTCAAGTCCGAATGACATTCCGATGTCACTGCTGTAGATCCTGGTTGTGTGGATCAGTGAGTCAATGTCTCTCTCACTCTTGGCGTACAGCTTGATATCATCCATATAGAGGAGGTGACTGATGATGGCCCCATTTCAGAGTCAGTACCCATAGCCATTCTTGGTGATTATTTGGCTGAGGGGGTTCAGACCTATGCAGAACACAGCGGGGACAGAGCATCTCCTTGGTATATCCCACATATGATGGACACTGCAATGGGCTTTCTGTTGGCCTCAAGGGTGGTCTTCCATTGCCTCATCGCGTTTGCAATGAAAGCTCTTAGAGTCCTGTTGATGTTATACATCTCCAAGCATTCCATGATCCCTGTGTGTGGCATTGAGTCATAGGCTTTCTTGTAATCAATCCAGGCGGTGCACAGATTAGTGTGTCTGGCTTTGCAGTCCTGAGCGACTGTTCTATCTACGAGCAGCTGGTATTTAGCTCCTCTGGTGTTTTTACCAATGCCCTTCTGTGCTGTGCTCTGACAATTGGCTCACTTCTCTCCGAGTTGCCTTGATTTTAGTCTCCAACCTTCTTTTCCATGGTGGATATGGATCTTTATGGTTGCTCTTTGGTTGATAGCCAGCGTGATAGTGCTTATTGGGGCTTCATACCCAAACTCTGGATGGGGAGTTGGTGTTAACTCCCCTCTGACCTTGCGTCCTGGCTCCTCCTTGCCGTAGCATTTGTGTTGTACCTCATCAATCTCAAGTTGTGAAAGCAGGTGCCGTTTGTGGATGTTGGAACGCTGAGCTACTAGTTGTTTAGCAGTGAGTGTTGATTGTGGGTTTCAAAGTTGCCATATTTCCCACATTCTCTGCATGTAACCCCTCTGACTCGGGTTACTGGAGTAGTAACATTCCAACAGAGCCTTGTTCTTGCATCTCGACCATTTCCGTCTTGTTTCAGTAGCCCACTTCTCATCAGGCTGCTCTGGTTCCCCAACACCTGATGCAGACCTTGTTTGACCGGGCAATGTCTGAACCGGTATTTCTGTGTCTCTCATCATTATATGAGGTAGGCAGTAGCGGCTGACTTACTTGTTACTTGCTGCCGATATATATATATATATATATATATATATATATATATATATATATATATATATATATATATATTTTTTTTTTTTTTTTTTTTTGCAAAAGAATTTGATTGCACATTGAATACATAAATAAAATATAACTGCATATAGTTTTATATGTGTGAACAGTATGAAGAAGAATTCAGTAATACATGTTAAAAAGAAGGTCATAACAAACCTTGACCAGATGACCGTCATGTTTAATCTTTTTTAATCAATAAAATTATCAAATACAAAATTCTCTTTTAAATCAATCTCCACAGCACTCTTTGCATGGCCAGTGTTGGTCATATGAGGTGCTGTTCTTTTGTGATTTTTCAGCTTGAGTCCTGGATTTAAGTATGTAGCAATCAAAGGCCACACACAATAGAGCTTTTTTTTTGTTTTTTTTTTTTGTTGATGCATCAGTATGAGGCCCATTAGCTATGTCCAGAGCACCACAATTCAGCCAGCGAATTGATATATTTTAGCGTAACACCATGTTGCTCTATCTCAAATGTACAGCATTTCAGCAGCTAGAAATACTTGAAAGAAAATGCACATTATGTCATCACCTTACCTGGCAGTATGTAGTCGGTGACTTGCTTGCTCCTGTTTCCTTTTAAAGTGCTGTGCTGATTTTGAACCCCGACTTTCCAGCTTTCAGTCAGAGTTGAAAGGTAAAAATAAAAGATCCGAGACACACAGGTGCTCCCAGTCTGCTGATTCAGACAGTAAAAATATCTTTCTGATAGCATCCGTGTGCCTTTCTTACTATCTTTCAAACCGTTAGTCACCCCAAACCTGCAGGATTTGACTGTTGTAAGCATTTTAAGGTTAAACAGGCAAAACTACCAGGGTCTGGCACAGGCGCATGTCGTTCTGTCAATTTGTGAAAAGGTAAGAGCTGGTCCACGTGTCTCCAGCACTGCGGTAGTAAAAAAGTAAAGAGCATGCAGCGTGATGGAAAGGTCGCTGGTTCATTTTAAGTTAACAGCCTTTTGGCAACTTCTTTTATTTGGCAGTCATATCGAGGCTATTTCCAATTTCATATGTTTTAGATGAGAAGTGCTAAAAATTTATTTATTAAAAAAAAAAAAAAAAAAAAGATTTATTTAAAAACTAAATCTTTACAAATGTATGAGAAAATCTATATTCAGTGCCTACCTTTATTAACAATCTGGCATCCTTTACAAACTCATTTCTTTAAACTGTGTTTAGGTGGTTTTCGGAAACTTGTAAAAACAAGTTAACTTGAGAGTTAAAAAAAATATGCTGTAGCTTTAAATTCAGGTTAAAAAATATCATGATGAACAGTAAGGTCCGTAAGTATTTAGACACTGACTCACGTTTTGTTATTTAAGCTGTAAACCAAAACGTATTAAAAATACAGTTATATAATTCATATGTGCTGAAAGTGCAGACTCTCAGCTGTAATTTGAGAGTATTCGCGTCCAAATTGGATGAAGCGTTTAGGAATTACAGGTCTTTAAAATGTAATAGCCTCTTTTTCAGAAGCTCAAAAGTAATTAGATAGTTGGTTCAAAAGCTATTTCTTAAGCTGCCTGGGCTATTTCCCTCATTAATCCATCATAAACTGAGCAGGTAAAATGTCTGGACATGATTCCAGGTGTTACATTTGCATTTGAAAGCTGTTTTTGTGAAATCGCAACATACAGTCTCTCAGTGGACGTGAACCAGACCATCTTTAGGCTGGATCAAAAAATGGTGAAAAACCTCTTCACAACATCCACCTTAGAGTAGAACACTCTCCAGGAAGTAGGTCTATTAGTGTCTAGGTCCACTATAACAAGAACACCACAAGATGGAGACCATTCATCAGCCTCAACAACAGAAAGGCCACATTAGACTTGGCCTTCTCCAGACTTTTCTCTGCCCATCATTCTGGTACAGGTTGGTTTGAGTCTCATCTGTCCACAGAATGCAGTTCCAGACCTGGGCTGGCTTCTTTAGGTGTTTTTGGCCAATTCTAATGTGGCCTTTCTATTGCTGAGGTCAGCACCAAGTCCAGACCTTTTACCAGCTCAGTTTATGGTGGATTAATGATGGAAATTTCACAGGCAGCTCCAGAAATAGCTTTTGAACCAACTGTCCAATTACTTTTGAGCTGCTGAAAAAGAGTCAGCTACACTTTAAAAAGCTGTAACTCCCAAATGCTTCATCCAATTTGGATGTGGACACTCTCAAATTACAGCTCAGAGTCTGCACTTTCAGCACATAATGATAATTATATAACTGTATTTTGAATATGTTTTGGTTTACAGCAAAAACAACAAAACTTGTGTCAGTGTCCAAATACTTATGGACCCAGCTGTATGAACTGGCATGATAGAAAAGTAAATGTTTGAACAGGAGCAACTGAGACATAGAAGAATTGCTTGCTGTTAGTATATAGTCATGCTCTTTCAGCTTTCAGACGTTTTGGGTCACCACAGCAAATCCTAGCATGCAAAGATTTGAACATTAATTTGGTAGCCTTTCTCTAACCACCACAAAAGACAATCACACTAACTCACACATACAGTCAAGGTGGGTAAAGTGTTTTGCCCAAAGACACAATGGCTGTATGACTGGATTATTCAATAGCTACACCTATATTTGAAAATGTGTTAACATTGTTGTTAAAGGGGCTATATTTTGCAAAATCGACTTTTCTGAGCTTTCTACCATGTTATAATGTTATTTCCTCATCAAAAACATACATATAGTTGTGTCTTTGTTTTAGTAATCCTCTATTCTTTTACATTGATATTATGAGCGGTACAGGTGTCTGCCTTTTCCATCTGACCATGCCCCTCCCCCCTCACGGTCCTGTCCAGTTCAGGAAGCACTGCTACAGCTCACGCCTCCCTCAGCAACCAAACAAATCATGTGAACTCTACAGGCTTTGAAGTGCTGAAGGGACGTGACAGCAGCAGGGCCGCGGGGAGGGAGGGCTCTTAAAGTGACATGGAAAGAGTGTTTCTCATAAGTGATCAAATGATGCATTTCTTCAATTAAGTTTTTTTTTTTGCAATAATCATTGTGTTTTCTGACCAACAAAATGTAAGTTGCTAATTTAAAAAAAGCTTAATATAGCCCCTTTAAATCGGACTTGTAGGCCTTACTAAGCAGTGAGAAAAACGTCACTGAGCAGCAACTAATGAAGAAAGTACTTTAGATTCAAGATTCCCTGTATAATAAAATTATTTCCTTGCTGTCCACACTGAATGCCTCTAAAATGTAAAGGTATAAAATTATTTAACAGTAGCATGCAAATACAATAGAAATATAAACAATTTAAACTATGCAAAATACAATAAATACATTTTATTTAAATTTACACCTATGCCTCAGTGGCTCACCTGGTAGAGCACATAAACCACATACTGTAGCAGCCCCCACTAGATGTTAAATCAGTTAACTAAACCTTACCATTAGAAAATAACGCACTCTACATTAAGGTCTTTCCTGCATTGTAGTCATAAATGTCTCATCATGGACACCATTTCTAATTTCACATACAATACCAAAACAAGGCTCAAAAAGACCCAATTGTCATTGAAGGTAACATGTCTATTTAGTGTATTCTTTCTTAGCAATATGCTTTAACAGTATCAAGAGAACTCTTACAATAGTTTCCAAAAGGTTTAGCCCAGAACAATTGTCTGTGGAGTCCAAGGCCTGGCCTATGTCCTTCTTCTCTCATTACCCAAGAGGCTGTGCGCTTTGTCCCAGGTCCCACTACAATGTGATGTACCTTCAATAGACAAAGGTTTCCAGCTGGGCTTATTCCTTCTTTCTTTCAACCTTCTCCCAATGACAGATGGGACCAACACTGGCAAAAAAAAAAAATCCTTGAAGACAAAGAAATTAGTTGCTTTTATATGGATCCAGGGTAGCTAGAAGCTGGGGATGTTTGGCAGGGGCTGGGGCTACGACTCGCTTGGTTTCAGTATCATTTTACCACTCATTGTTGTAAAAGAAAAAAAAAATATTACAGTACAGCAGTGGAAAGCCTGAAAATAATAGAAAACTGTCTGACACATTGTTTGTATTGTTTTACCCAACAGAAGACACCTCAAAATAAACAGAAAAACGTTTGCGGATGACACACACACATCCTCATGCAAGTCTCATTCTATTATTACCCAATATACATACGCACGTGGGCACACACCTCTGCTAGCTGGTGATAACTGCTTAGCCGTGTATGCTCCTGCAATTGTCAGGCTGCCAGGGCACAGAGAGCCAGGGAAACAAAGGAGGGGGAGGGAGAAGGAGCAAGCGATGAGTGACACCACAGACTGGCTACAAGGAGAATTAAACAGGTGCCATGGGGAGAGGCTGGCACAATGAAGGGGAAAAAGGTATATGTTGGTTAAAAATGTAAAGGTGGTGAGACAGATAACAGAAGAAGGGGAAATGGATAGAGACAGGAATGAGGCTGTTGTCATAGCCTTGGCTTATAGTGTCTTTTGGCCAACACACACACTCTTGTCCAGTGATAATAAGGAAGCCTGCTGTTTACCAATATGACATGAAACTACTGCATTCATCTTTTTCACATGCAATGTATTGTGCTGCACACGGCCATTATCGTATTTGTACTAGAAAAATACTTAAAAATTGGCTGCCAAATACAAACAATAGAAATCAAATTGTACTCACCTGTCTGAATAGGGCCTACCTGCTGCATCCTTACAGACTCAATATATGATGATATAGTTTCTCCTTTTTTCCCCACAGAGAAGGAGGGCCTAAAGACAGAGGATGTGGTGGGTCTGTTTAGTTTAGTGTATGTGATTGTGTGTATTGTCTGATTGTGTATTTATGTTTGATTAACTGATTGTGAAGCCCTTTGACGTGACTGTTGTTGTGATACTGGGCTTTAGAAATAAAACCAAATTGAATTGATATTCTAATTTGAAGTTGAGACACTGTAAAATGTAAATAAGAAAATATTACAATGATACAATGATCTGAAAATCTTGTAAATCAAGTCACGATATTCATTCACAATAAGCATAAACAACTTATCAGGTGCTGCAACTGAGACGTTTACCATTTCTTATAAAAGCTAATTTTGAATTTGATGAAGCAACACATGTCAAAAAAGTTGAGACAGGGCAACAAAAGTTTTCAACAATGCAAGGACGTTGTTAATGACGAATAATAGTCAATAGTGGGTTTGAGTCAGTCTCTTGATTCCTTTTGTCTGCTTAAACCATAAAGATTAAACTCTGAGGTGACACACATTCAGCCCAGAGCAGAAAAAATAAAACTTTTAAAATAAAACAAGCAGGAGTCATGAGGCTTAATCAGGAGGTGGTAAAGGTGATAAAGTTTGCTGCATTTGTGATAAAGTGAGGTGTAATTGCAAACCAAACCAATGAAATAACACAATGTAACAAAATGATCCAGACCTGGGTTTGGATTTCAGATGTGAGGACTCCTTTAGTTTTCTCTTTATCTTTACTGAATTAAGGTCAATGTAACCAAAAACCATACAAGCTATAAAGGCCTGAGCTACACCAGCAATCTGTTTAACTCCAGTTTAATAACTCATTTTGAAAGTGCAAACCACTCACTCTGCAATGCAATCATTGAACAGAACTTACAAATGAATCAATGTTAAGTGGTTTCAATGCTGCTCGGCATCCACCAACAGTTATCAGCCCAGCACATGCTGCTCATAAGCAATACTGGTGTAACAGTAAGTTGTCGGTTGTCAGTGCTCTCAAAATTCTCCTAGATGGAGAAAGTCTTTTAATTGAAGTAAAGCTTAAATAAATGTTAAAAAATCTATTATCCTAAGCATTGTATCTTAACAAAATGGGCTGTAACACACACACATATTTGTGCTCTTTTTATAATGCTGCTGTTCTGAGTCAGTGATATAATCTTTCATTTATTCGTCTTTCTCTTTTTACTCCTGTTAGTGAGCGCAGATGGCTGCAATTATTGCTAATAACCAGCAATAATCTTATATATATATACATTCAGTATGGTCAATTCAAATTCTACAAATCACCTAACACATACATGTCTTTGAACAGTGGGAGGAAGCCAGAGTACCCACTGAAAAACGTACTTTAGCATGGAGAGGACATGCAGACTCCGCTCAAAGCGACTGTAGTCTGGCCTAAATATAGAACCTACAACTTCCTTGCTAAGAGGCAGTATTAAACTATCTGCACCCTTTATGTTTTAGTTTTCAAGGAATTATGTGCCACATGCAAACATCTGATTTACAAACCAATATACCGTATGGTATCTCACATACACTATCCACCTTTTAAGCTAACATGCTAAGGTGTTCTGGAGGCACATCCTAAGAAAGTCAGAGTGCTGCTTTAAGGCTTGGTAGAGGACAAGATGGCCCATTGACCAAACGTCACTAGAGGACACAAGCACAGAACAGAGAAAAGGCAGAAGAACTGGGCACCAGTCCAGAAGAATATATAATAGGTGTGAAAAGGGAAAGAGAACAAAACAAACCATGAGAGTGGATGGTAATGTGTTGTGCCGCCACCTCCACCTCCAACACTCCCACTGCTTTCATGGTCTGCAGTCTGTCATCAACATGCGTCTCCAAGGACGGGGGCGCAGACAGGCCTCTATCAGGCGACTGTGGCCATAAAAGCACCATGTGACATAGGTGAGTAGAACCGTTCTCTCGTCTTAATTTTGCTTAATTTGCCATAACACTTCACCTCATCTCACATTATGTTAAGAGAAAAGGGGAGTGTGGAGTGAGAGAGAGAGCGAAGAGGATGTTATAAGTCAAAGCAGAAGGGCGAGAGGGAGAGTGAGATGGGGAGGGATTCAAAGAAGGCAGCTGCGACACATGAACTGTTAATGGCCTCCGCACAATGGGCCACCAGCACCACCAAGTGGCCAAAACAGTAGGGCTGTGTTCTTTCATGCTAGAGACATCTTCACATCTGGAAGTTCTAAGAAACCCATCAATGATTCACCCAAAGGTTTTTTGTCTTCCCTATTCTTACACAGACTGAGCTGAGCAATATTTTATAAGCCTCACATACAAGCAGACCGACACATTCCCAGTTAGAGAAAATAGCTGTATTTCCAATGACTATGATGATATTTAAATGTCAAACTAATGGAGTAACCCTTTGTCAGTGTGAAGTTCACTTATCATTTGAGCCAGACATATAAACAGCAATTTGACAGGATGTTGACGTATTAAGCAAACAGATTTCTTTTTTCCATTAAAATAAGCTTCATGTCTTTTTGGAAAAATTGGTCTCTTGTATCAACTTCCAGCTAAGTGACTTTTTTTTGTAAAAACAGGAACATCTTTACAGCAAGCATTAGTTACAAAGATAATGCATTTAAACTTTGACCTCATTCTGTGATTGACCCTCACCACCAGACAATGGACCTCACTTATCTGTACTAATACATTACAAATGAGCCAAAGAATATACTGGTAATCTCAAGCCCACTTGCCTATTGCGACACTGGACCGGGCCCTATCTGGGTCACTACAGAGTATGCTGTACTGCTGGTTCCCCATTTGTCCGTGTCAACAACTGACCTGTTTTCCCTCCCTTCTTCCTTTTGCCTTCTTTGCAGTGGAAATCCATTTAACTTTGGATCAGACAACCATTCACTTTGTGGTTAAAAATATATATTTGCAGTAAAACACTTAAAATCAATCACAGTGACCTTTAGAAATGTCCATCTTTAATGTGCTACACCTTGGAGCTTTACTTAACATTGTCTTCCATTTTCTAGTGCACTACCTTTGCACTGGCAACAATACAGGATTTTTTTTTTTTTTTTTGTGATCAAGAACCTCCCCTGAATTGGGCTCAGACTTGTGGACAATAAGCCGGACCTCAGGCGCTTGCGCATCACAGTGTCTGCTTTTTACTATTCTGTTGTGAAATAGCTAACTAATATCTCACTCAAAATGTCAGTGTTGAACCCTCCTAAGTATTCACATTTTGACTTGATTTGGACTTGACTTCAATTAATTTAAACTCAGCTTGGACTAGACTTTAGACAGTGGCAGAGTGGCACAGTGCTCCTGCCTCCCAGCAATAAGGTCGTGAGATTAATCCTCGGGCCAGCGTTTACACAATCTCTTTAAGTGAAGTCTAAAAATGCTCCTAGTGAATGGTTGTCTGTCTGTGTGTGTCTCTGTGCCAGCCCTGTGACTGATCTGACCACAGTCCAGGGCATAGGGGAAAAGGGTGAAAGAAGATGAATGAATTAACAATGTGAACAAATTTTATCCTTTTGTCAGTGGCCAAGAAAACTTCTAGACTCAAGACACATGTACCAACACCTGAACTATAACTGTAAGCAGATGATTGTGAGAGCTTCTTATTCTGAACACATATTAACCGCACAATGCAGTTCTGGGCTTTTTCAGAAAACTGACGTATACAGCAGTGGTAACAATAGCCATAGCACAACACGTCTTCCTCTCTCACCCAAGGGTTTTGGAGAGAAAAGCATAAATCTATGGAACCACTCAATCACATTTCCATATGTAAATACCCAGCCCATCTCTTTAGCGCCGTGTTAGCTCCCGGCCCAATGGCTCCTCTGGCACCCTAATGCACATGGGGCGAATTAACATTTGCTCTCATAGTCCGCAAATGGCAACCCGTGCCCGCCATAGAAATGAAACACAAGCGCCATGAAGGAGATAGAATAGGAAAATATTTGAGTGTGGAGTGATTAATAATTTGTCAGGCAGAGCAGTAACATTTGCTTTAAAGGGGCAGTGAATCGACAGAATGGGCTACAAGAGGAACTTTTGAATCAAAGCTTGTTTTTTTATTGGCATATTCATCTCCTGCTCTGCATTTAGAAGCCTTTGTATTGACTCAAATGTAAAGCAGTGAGCACAACATTTTTTTCCTTAGGTTGAGGTCTGTCCTATCCCACTGTCTATGGGTCTTTGGGCAGGATTCAAAGAGGATACATATGTTTTTATTAATTATTAATTGTTTTTAAAGCAAACTTGGTCACCTTTAGAGCAACATTGCAAATTTTCCAACCTTCAAAAATATTATCTGACTAATAAAAAACATTTTTAATAAGTACTGTATTGGTGCCGTGAAGAAACAGGTGAAGAGATCAGCAGAGTGCAGTTTGTTGCGGTCTTTTGAAGATAATTTAAAAGCAATTTTCTTCCTTAAACCTTTTGTATGATACCATTTTATTACAAATAGAAAACAGAGCTTTACACAATTTTTTGGGATAAATGAATGAGAGCAGACTGGATGTAGAGGGCTTTTGATTGGTCAGCGCTTCCTGAAGTGGGCGGGGGTTTGCAGGAGAGGCAGGAGCTTGTGAAATTGAGCATTTTGAGGGCTCAGAATGGCCGTGCTAGAGAACAGAGGATTATTTAAACATGTGTGAATGAAGCAAAACACAACTCCAGGTAAGGGAACAACATTATAACATGATAGAAAGCTCAAAAAAGTTGATTTTGAATTATATAGACCGTTTGAATTCACAATGTTCCCTAACTGGGGGGACATGCAGAGATAGTCAGTGGCCTGCCCAGGGATCAAAAGTAATAATTTAGCACATGCAAACCTCTGATTGCATGTCAAACAAATTGACAAAATAGGCAACTTTAGGAACTTTTGCATATGTATTGGTATATTCATGTCCTACTCTGCACCTATTCACTTGATTTAAATCTGAAGCCATAAGCACAACATTTGTTTCCATAAGTTTAGCACTGTTGAAATTTATATTCATGCTGTTCATGCATATGGACAAGACAAGCCAGACCATGCATTGAATAAAAGAGAAAAAACACAAGAGTAATATATCTCTAACCCTAACCTAACTCTAGTCCCTTGCAAAACATGTTTTGACTTTGAACATTTCATTATGCAAACAGAAGAAGGATTTGAATCAAAACAACAATCTGACTTTTACTGCTGCATGAATGGGTGTAAGTGTATGGAGACACTGATTGATGGCCTCTTTGCTGATTTGTTGCAAGTGATTTGTGGGTTAAAAAGGTGAATTTATGTCCACACTTCCTTTTCTACATGCATCGAACACTTACCAGTCCATTAAGGCTGAAGACTAAATGGGGATTGGTTTATGGGATAGAAGGGTGCTGAAACCTTATGTGCCACGCCACATGAGATTTCCTCCAGTTGCTCGTCTAACACGTCTCAAATTGCTCCTTACTGCTGTGTGCTGCTGTTCGAAAGTGCACTTGTTTTCTAATGAACAAATCTAAAGTAAAAAGACACATCTG
The DNA here is from genome assembly GCA_020698575.1 of Bostrychus sinensis. Lineage (NCBI taxonomy): Eukaryota > Metazoa > Chordata > Actinopteri > Gobiiformes > Eleotridae > Bostrychus > Bostrychus sinensis. The sequence goes on from CM036242.1 coordinate 30,474,621, forward strand.
TTATGTTTTTTGAAGAAAACTTGTGTTAGTGCTTTGGTAAGTATTTGTTTTTTTCCTCAAAATGTGTCCAGGTTGACTGAAGCAACATAAATGCACTTTTTTTGCAATCAGTGACATTCTTCAGTTCATTGGCTTCATGCAGTAAATCATTTTTCTTCTCATTTTCTACTGTTAAATGTCCTGTATGTCTTATTAACATCTGCGATATGGTACAGTTTCTTGTAAGCCTCAGGACTGATAGTTTCCCCGAGGCATCTCATCTCAAACATATGGCCAGTCATCTTGGAGAGAACATCTTGTAAAGCAAAACAGGTAAGTGCATGAATATAATGTCAAAATGTCAGTAAGTTTGATAGTACTATTTAGTTCAGTTTAAATATGAAGTTTCAAAGAAAAACAGTTGTATGTGATGATGTGATGCATTGTAATTATGCCACTTGAAGTGGTGTTTTATTCATAACAGTGCTTTGCCTAGAGCTAATTGCATCAGTAAGTTTCCATAAGGAAAGAAAGATGAGCATATCACCAAGGAAAGAATAATATGTATTTCACACATAACCCAGGTCCAGACAATATTTAAAAATATTTTTATAGTTTTTATTCATTGTTTTACCAAAATACTTTATTCAATTAATTAGCAATAAACAATGTTTTTCTCAAACAAATGTTGCTTTCACAACAAGGCTACTCTGTTTTATGTCTGTGAAAACTCTCAATCATCCAGGCTGGTTGAATCACAACAAAAGGTTTAAAAATAAGTCATATGGAGTTGTTTTTTAGTTGAAGACATTTCACCTCTTATCCAGGAGGCCTTGTCAATTCTGAAACCTTTTCTTGTGAATTTCTCTTTACCCTTTTTATTCTTTTTGTAGTCTCTTCTATTCCAGTCTATCATCCTCAGTGTTTAATGAGCAGTTTATATTTTTCCTACTTCATAAAATTTACCCACACGCGTTCCCAGATATAAACATGATGTAAACTATTGAATATTAGTTTTACTAATAAGAATGGTACAGCTAATTTATTCACAATAAATATGTACATAATGTACATAAGTTGTTTTACAGTTTTGTTTTGGTTTAAAACCCTCACATTGCCAGTCAATCAGAAAAGCCCCATAGGCCAATCTGTGCACGCAGCTGTGGACACAGCTAACAGCAAAGCTACAAACCAGTTTGCAAAAGAGTGCTCTGTGACTGGCAACCCACAGACCATTGTTTTAAGTTAGACTGCAGTACCGTTTTTACACCAGTATGAGTGCATTCTGCTTCCAGTACCTTAATTTATTTTATTTATTTTTTTACTTTTTCCCACAAACACAATTCTGACAAAGTTGTGACAAATCCTCTTTGAATTGTACTTAGAGTTGGTATAGTCCTGGTTTAGTTTTGGTTTAGACCTGATATAGTCCTGGAATTGTCATGGAGTTGTTCTGGATTTCTCCTGGTTTAGTATGGTTTATTCTTGGTTTAGTTCTTATTTAGTCCAAGTAGTCTTTTTCTTTTTTCCAAGCATACATTTTTCTGTTAATTCCTATTTTGTCCCACTATCTGGGTTAGTTTAGATTTAGGCTCATTGTAGTTCATTAAAGATGGCACTTGAGGCCAAATATTTTTGAGGTGGTACTTGACAATAAGTATAGACCTGTATAACAGGACTATAATGGCAGTGGACGGTGGTTCTGCATGGATCCAACATACAGGACAATGTGAAAAATGTGAACAGAATGTGACTGTTTGCAAATGTCATAAAACTACATTTTATACAATGGACCATAAACAATTTAATCAGGCGTTGAAACAGAGACATTTTACTGGAGACATTTTATTTTATTTCATGAAAATTTTGATGGCTAAAAAAGATTGGGTGAAGCAACAAAAAACGGGAAAAATAGGTTTTACTAAAAACACCTGGGGTGAGCATTTTGCAACTAATTAGGTTTGTTGGCACCATTTCAGTAAGAAGACTGGGTATATAAAAACAGTCTCTATTATTAGTACTGTGAAAACTGTTCCACAACCAAATGCACCACATTTTGAAAAAAGACAAATCCAATAGGCAGTAGTGTTAGAGTACTGTTGTACTGGGAGTAGTAAAAAAGTTTTACATTTGTAAGGTTTTGATTAGAAGATTGTTAGTTGTGGAAAGTAACTAGATATTTTTTATGTTTTTGCATTTTTTAAATGTACTTTCTAACAACCATTAGACTAGCTATAAAATCAGCAATGGCTTAATTTTTTTGATTTCCATCTTGGCAGGGCAGCTAAAAGGCAGAGGAAACGAGAGTCTAAGTGAGCGAGGGGTCACACAGAAGTCAGTTGGACTCATGAGGACTTATGATAGTGCTCTTCTCCGAAATGTAAGGAGATCCATAACGATGAATGCTTCGTTCCCCTCTAAGTAAATTCCCATATTTAATATTTTTTACTCAAATAATAATATTACTGCTAGTTGAGCAATATTATTTCAAAGTACTTATACTTGAGTACACAATCTGAGTACTTGCTTTACCTCTGATCATTGGGAAATAATAAACCACACCTTCCTCAAATAATACGGACTACACAATAGACTTTACGTTTGCTACAGCACCATCTTCACATTCATGAATCAAGCACAACAGATAAGGCTCGGTGCCGCTCCAGTCGAGTGTGACGGAGCTTAATGAGCCGTCTCTGAAGCAGCCTCACTTTGGTCATCGCCTGCTATTGTTTTTGTTGGTCCACCTGGTTGTCATTCCTCTCCACTAACTAGTCAAGCAAATTCCACTTCAAGCAACAGCTCTGCCTCTGATGTGTGGATCCAATAGTGCTGCTGATTAAACAGAGATGATGATGAGAGAGCATATGCCCACACATACTCATAAACAAGGTATTGTACTGTAGAAGTCTTCATCAAGCCTGTCCAACCTTGGCTCGACACTGATGGCTGTCCTGATCAGAGTACAGGTCAAAGATCCGTGAGCATCTAAAAGACTGTTAATGTTGAGAAGTGAAGTGTTATGTTTGTGAGACACGAGCTACATATAGCCTTGCAGCAACAGTAACAGCTCCCCTCTCAGGTGCCTGACTGTGCTGACTTCATTGTTATAAGCCCATTTACGTAAGCATCTCATAACCATTTATATCATAGTTTTCACAAAAAGTACAAAAAACCCATGTGATCCTAAAACCTCTATTTGAGCTTTGAACTTTTTAGAAATTTTCACTGAAGCTTTACATAATGTACAATGTAAAAACTGTACAGAACACCCAGACTGAACTGATCCATGTATAATTAAAATAAATCCATTTTATTTCATTTCATTGGCTTTTAGTGGGAACATAGAAAGTGGCCTTCGCACCTTTAACCGGATTAATGCATTGCCGACTATCACCACATCAACAAGAGCAAACCATTCAGACATTGATTAATTGTTGAAATTATTTCAATGTAAGTGATTATTACACCGGCGTAATAAGGTCTACAAATCCACTGCGCTATAGATGAAAAAAATAAATGCATAATGGGGTTTCACATCGACTTTCATTGGTCCAGTGGTTCTCAGACTGTGGTATGGGTACCATTGGTGGTACGTGGACTTCTTCTGGTGGTCTTGTGCCATCATAATTTAGTTGTATTCCTGGTTTAGCCCTCAATTTGTACCTGTTTAGTCCTGGTTGTTAAAACCTCGTATAGTTCTGGATTCAAGTATTTGTACTGGATTTGTCCTGTTTTAGTGTGTTTTTTTTTCTTAGTTTAGATTTGATTTAGTCCCAGTTTAGTAATGCACTTTAAAACAGCTCTAGATTTTTTTTAGTTTAGATTTTTAGTTCATTAAAACCATGTTTCCCAACCAGGGGTACAGGGACCCCTGGAGGTACGCAAGCACATTACAGGGAGTGCATGGAGTTATATGATCATTTATAGTATCTTTGTATACAGTATTTGGTTTTCAAAGACTAAACAAACCTAAATCAGGATTAACCCAGGACTGAGGGTGGCACACTAAAGAAGGACGAAACAGGGACTAGATCAGGATTAAACCTGGTCTAAAAGCAGCACTAAACCAGAAAAAAGCAGGTCTACAACCAGAACCAAACCAGGGCTAAACCAGAAAACAAAAACAAAAAACAAAAAACAAAACAAAACAAAAAAACAGGTCTAAACCAGGACTATACCAAGACTAAAACCAGGACTAAACCAGTTCTAAACCGGGTCTAAACCCCAGGACTAAATAAGAGTTAAACTTAGACTAAAACCAGGTCTATATCAGAACTAAACTAGGTCTAAACCAGGACTAAGTTGGGACCAAATCAGGACTAAACCAGCAACAAACAAGATATAAACCAGAACTAAACTAGGTCTAAACCAGGTCAAACCAGGACTAAACTTAGACTAAACCTGCACTAAACTGGGTCCAAACCAGGACTAAATCAGGTCCTGGGGGTACTTAAAACCAAAAAGGTTGGTGAACCACTGCATTAAAGATTGTACTTGGAAAGCCAAACATTTTCTTAGATGGTTCTTGGTGTAACACGTTGGAAGATCAGCTGTCTATAACCATCCTGTTGACTGTGGTTCTGTATGAATCCAACAAACTTGGTAGAAACTGTCTGGACCACACTAAACTCGTATGAGAATACAGTGGTCCTGGCTTTGTACTGGATTTTGAATACTCTCACATTGTTAATAAATTATTGATTTTAATCAGTTGTTGATTATAGAAAGACATGAGTGATGGAGCTGACCGGCTTTGGGCACTGTATAGTTGTCAGAAATAAACCACCACAAAACAGTACTTTTTTGACTCGGCCAGTGATTTTCATGAGTTGAATTCGAGGCACTGCAATAGGACAGGTGACCCAAGCATATATTTGGGGCTCGAGAGAAAATCTTGGGGGGAAAAGGCCACCTACTGTTTGGTAAAAACAATGACACTAATTCTCCAGTCTAACTTATAACATCAAGATAGAAGTTTTAGGATCATTAAAATTGTGCTCATTTTTGATCAGGTATTAAATACTTAAGCCTGTTTTATGACTTTTCAGAGGTCCATGAACCAAGAAAGGCTTTTGGGACCTGCTACGATTTCAAAAGAGGAGGAGATTAGAAGATCTTTAGACCTGGAAGATCTAGGACACATACGTAACAAGTTGTTCATGCTTTTTGATGTAATTTTGGTTGGTCTCGGTGAGAACCCTTGCATGAAGCCCAATACATTTTGTAATGGTCACTGAGTCGAGCACAGAAAAACATGAATCCCACAGCTGTTGAAAGGGTATCCTGGGAAAGAGGTGTGGTTTCAAAAACTACATTAATTTCATTAAGTGAAGAAATATCGTAACATTTTTGACCTTTGTTTATGGAAAAAATTTACAGCAATATTTTTTCACCAACAAACAGCCTTCACCAATAACCCTAGTTGTGTTTGGTTTTCTTCATTGTTTTTTTGTGTAGTACTCAAATAAAGCTTTTAATCTTCCTCTGTTTCTCTTCTTCTTGTCTATCATTAGTGCTGTTTTTCTATATAAATGAAAGAAGAGCATCTGAAATATCCTTCTGAGATTTACAGCCTCATTTCTGACGATGTCCTAGAAACATAACTCTCATTATCAGTCTCAACATTAAGACAGTCTGGCTCAAAATAACACAAGACATTAGCAAAGTAAAGGTTTAAAAATAACATAAAAAACAAAAAAAATATAAAAGCCAAACAACTTAGAGACATACATATGCATGTACCTTTGACACGATTAAGATGTAATTATGGAATACCAGTGTTATTTCCAGTGTTATTTCTTAGATTGGTAAGAATCAGTGACTTAAAAGGGCTATATTATGCTTTTATTCATATTTTAAACCAGTCTTGGTCATCTCTAGAAGAGCATTTCATGTTTTACAAGCTTTAAAAACTTTATCTGACTAAGAAAGAATTTGTTTATCCTACTGGTGCCCTAAAGAAACAGGTAAAGAGACCAGCAGAGGGCAGCAGAGTGTAGCCTGTTACATTTTATTGAACACAATTTAAAGAATAAAAGGAACTTCACTTCCTTAAACTTTTTTGTATGATACCATTTTACTGCCAAATGAAAGGCTGAAGCTGTGAAGAATCAGTGGAAAACAGAGCTGAACAGGGGAAAAATGAATGAGAGCAGACTGGATGTAGAGGGCTTGCTGATCAGTCAGTGCAACCTGGAGTGACTGAGGGTTTGTGGAAGAGGCGGAGTAAAACTGAACATTTTGGGGCCTCAGAACTGCCATGCCAGAGAATATAGGAATTCTTAAACAAGCGTGAATGAAGCAAACTCCAGGTACAATTTCCAAAAGTATTCGCTCACCCACCTAAAGAACTGAATTCAGATTATGGTATGGGGTTGTTTTTAGGAGCTGGGCTTGGCCGCTTAGTTCCAGTGAAAGGAAGTCTGAATGCTTTAGCACCAAGAGATTTTGGAAAATTCCATGCCCCCAACTTTGTGGGAACAGTTTGGTGATGTCCACAACCTGACAGAACACCTTTGGGATGAATTAGAGCAAAGACTGAGAGCCAGACCTTCTGGCTCTGTGACGTTGGATGAGATAGAAGCAAAGGGTTGGCTGACGTCATATTAAACCCTATGGATTAAGAATGGGATGTCACTTAGTTCATATGTGTGTCAAGGCAGGTGAGCTAATACTTTAGGAAATACAGCGTATGTTTCAGAGAAGAAAACAGTGTTATAAGATTGTAGACAGCCCAGAAAAGTAAATTTTGCACAACTCCTTAAAAATTATGGGATAAAGCAGTAGTAGTTGCATGGCTATAATCTTTAATAGTCAGTAAAGGAAACTATGAGTTTGTTTCTAGAACGTAGTTTTTCTTATATGAATTTTGAAAAAAGAAAAAAAAAAAAAAAAAAACACTTCTTCATTTAGGTCATCTTCAAATTAGTATTAGTCCAAAAAAGTATTGTTTTTACCTCAGGGGCAAAGCAGGTCATAATAGATTTGGCAATAGTAGTAGTATAGTAGTAACGGTAGTAGTATTAGCAGTAATTTTAGGAGTAGGAGTTGAAGTAATTGTAGTGGTTTCAACAGAAAATACTTTCTGCTTAAGTAAACTTTACTTAAAAAAAAAATACATTTTTCTCAAGTAACAATTATGCACTATTACTTCTACTTGAGTAATATTTGAAGTAACAGTACTTTTTACTTGAGTGCAGATTTTGAAAACTTCTGTTAATACACCAGCAACCATGTATTACAGCTTTTTATATGCAGTTGTATACCACATTGTTCTTTTAAGACCTTTGCCATACTCTCACAATGGAGATAACTTTTCATTATGCTTCATATATCATAATTATCCTCTTGTCGCGATGGGAGCTAATTATAACCCCACAATGTTCTTTATTTATATTCTTTCACCAAATCCTTATTATCAGGTTGTCAAGGCTGTAATTTCATTTCCTCTTTTGATGAATGTGAAGTCATTGGGGGTGGAAAGAATGGAAGCCTTTTAGATACCCCCCATCCCAAAGGAGCACTGTAGACCACAAAGTGATAATAGTAAGAGCATTGTTCAGCTGATCACCCAACACAAGCAAAAATAGGTTCTCTTGTTGTTTATGGCAATGACTGATGAGGAATAGTGTTTTTAAGGATCTATTTTGTGATGTTTGCTTTAGTCAACTTATTCAAAGGGTTTTTTAATGTTTTTAATATAAACTACGAAGATGGTTAAAGGAGGCCAGCATTTATTGTTGTGTTTAAAAAAAAAAAAAAAAGTTGTCTGATGTAAAAGTGTATTATTTGTACATTATATAAGAAATGGTCTTTCACGCACTTGGATACATCATCATTACTGCCTACACTTGATGTCACTTTGTAATGAAGAAAAAGGACATAATGCAAAACAACATGAAGGATAATTATCATAATTTTATGGCAGCACACTGGGACCTGACCTTTTAACCTTGGTCTACACAACTGTAATTAATTTGTTCATTCTGTGGCTCGCTATGGGCAATTTAGAGTCATCAGTTCACCTAACACGTCATGTATGTTTTGGAACGCTGGCAGGAAGTTCTCCGAGTGTCTGAAGAAAACCCACAGTAATGGGGGAGGACATGCAGACTTCAACCTTTCTGAGAGGTAGGAGAGCTAACCACTCTGCCACTGTGTACCTCCAATTGTATTTCATTTACCTTTAAATTAAAAAAACATGTGCTGCCAAATTTCTGCCAAAAGCATTTGCAAAAGGGTCCAGTCAGTCAGCCACCTCCTCAAACAGTTGTCTAAATAAATGCATTGTAAGATATTGTATTATTAAAGTACACATTACACACAGATTCATTGGTAAAATTATTTAAATTTGAGCTTTTTGCAGTACATAGTTTGATTTCACAGTCAATCATCTTCTTGTTGAGTTAAACTAACTTTGGCATGGGTCATATGGCATACCATGAGACAGTGGCATATGGTAATGTACGTCAATGCAAATGAAAGCAATTCTCACTGCCACAAAATGTTTGGCAGTAGAACATGTGTTAAATGTCATTATAGAGGTTGGTGTTTGGTAAAGGAACATTTACATGTGTTAATTAGGACATAAGGCTGTTTGTCCTATAGCCACCTAAAACCAAATTCATTATATTCTGATTTCTTCACACCCTCTTTTGGCCTAGTTTTTTGCGCCATATGCCCTTCCTTACCTATATATCTGGGCTTAGGACCAAGACATATCGTTGATGCAGGTTTTTGGCTCAAAAGCAGGGAAATTAAGCACTTCACTAAAGGGGAATCCTTTAGCCATCTACTATTTAATATCCCATGGTGGCTCAGACATCTGTTTAAAATGGTCTCTGTATGTCTTTCTGGGGAGATGTTCTAGGGCAGTGGTTCCCAAAGTGGGGTCCGGGGCCACCTGGGGGTTTGAGAAGGTACTGCGGAGAGGAGGGGGCAGAGGCTGTCTATGTTTTAATTCAATTTAAATTTCAATTCATTATTTATTTCAGACACATGATTTTGGTCCATAAAAAAAAACAAATAAAAAAACAACAACACTATTAGTCATGGAAAAAATAAATACATAAAAACATTAATTACATTTAAAAAAATCTAATTTGAAATCAAAGACTGTTAGATGATTGTTAAAAAAAAAATACTTTAAAAGCCAACAGTCAGTGATTTTGTATTGTTTTTTATAAAAAAAATATATGGAGAAAAACATGACATAGTCTTTTGAATAGAGGTAAGTTTTATAGTTGGGGGTTTCAGAAATTTAAAAGAGCCACGACAGTCTTACTTTGGGAATGGCTGTTCTGGGGTAAGTCCCATCAAGTGGACACACTGGAGAAGACCTAGGACATGCTGGATCAGGGATCTCCAGCCTTTTTTCAGCTGAGAGCAGCTTTTACAAAAGTATAATGACAAAGAGCTGCTTGTGTTTTGTGACATTTATTTTTATAACTCATTTCAACCCAAAATAAATGTATATAAATAAATGTTTGTTCAATGAATTTGCCTGAACATTTATAAAATGTCGGTGTCCACAACTCACATTTTCGACTAAAACAGCAAAAAATATTTATTTCATCTGCAAGTGCATTTTGTAATTCTGAATGCAGTGAATGAAAAGCTTGTACTGCAGATCAGACACACCTGGACTGTGTGGGGCCTTTCTGTTTGGAGTTTGCATGTTCTCCATGTGCCTGTGTGGGTTTTCTTTGGGGTACTACAAACATGCATAGGATGGATCAAATGCAGAGGACAAATTTCCTAATGGGGATAATACAGTATACCTCACTTACACGCATTTATCATTTACATTTGTAAAAACAGAACTCAAGAAACAAACTGTAATACTGCATGTTTTTAGCCTCTACGCTGTGGCAGTGCTTGCTGCTGGTCTCATTTCACTAAGACTCATCAAGCTTGAGTGCAGCTATTTGATTGACGACTAACTGGCAAATAATAATGTTGTGCACGAAGGTGATGTGCAGCTATGAATTTGTTGGATACAAACATGCACACAAGTTGGTTTGCAGAGTGATTAATCAAATTTCACTAATCAAGCTTATATAGAGGATTCATTAACCCTTAGGCGAGCTACCAGAAACTCTCTCTCTCTCTCAGTCTCTCGGTGTACTGTTGGAGGAGCAAGAAGAGGTGTCTGGGGAGAGGGAAATTTGCCTAGACTACCTTTGCTTCCTGGTCTCAGATAAATGATTTAGTTGTGATTAAAAATGACAGAAAAATAAAAACAGACATAAATGAAAATTCCCAAAAACACAAATTAAAAAAAAAAAAAAATCATCAAGTGAATATTTGTGTTTTACTTTGCACCGAACTTCTGAGATAAACAGCCTTTTCCACAATATTCAGACTTATTGATGCAGCGGTGGTGTTTCAGGAATAAAGGTTTGAGGGCTAGCTTGATATGCTAATCGCTGTGTTGCTGAGGAAACTTGGCTAGCACATTACTTCTTCAAAACGAATTAGAAAATCAGGGGCTATTTTTTTTTTTTCAAGTCCAAACAGCATCAGTGATTACAGTTGATCCAGCACCAGCTCCAGTGTGGGATTGTTAGTTTAAGTGGGCAAATCTGGAGTAAATCTGCACAACATACTTTTGAGTGTCTCCAACTGCAGAGCCTTGGCATTCGAGCACAGAGCCGGTCCAGTGCGCAAACATTGGCCACGCAGCGACAATGGCTGTGGACATGTTAGGATTGGCACGCTGGCGATTTTAATTATGAGACAGGATACTGGACAAATACAGAAATCATCATTTGCTATTTCCGCCATTTTGCATGCAGTCCTTGGAATCCAATCCATCCCCTGGTGTTTTTTTTTCCTCCGGGCTGTTTCCGAGCTGATGGCACACCTACAGAGAGCACGCTGGGACAGAAGCTCATTTGGAGAGAGCGTGTCCATGTTGTGCAGTGCAGTCTCAATTCCGACTAATATAATGCAGCTCGGGTTTTTATTTCTAATGCCTGGCAGGTGGCATTGTTTTGCATTGCTGAATTTCTCGACCTCTTGTTTAGTCTTGACCTTTAAAGGGTATGTCAGACATTTGGCCTGGCAAAAACTTCATGAGGGGCTTGAATGAATGCTCCGGTAACAAACTCTGAATAAACACAATTAAACAGAAGAAAAATATCAAGACAACAAACCTTTATTATAAAGCATAACATAGGATTGACACTGTTACCATAGAAAAATGTGTTATAAAAAGGTTACTGATAGGTGTTATGCAGTTTATTATTAAGTTCTAGGCACATTTAAAATAAAGAAAATTAAGAAATTGCAATCTCTTTCCAATTAGTGAGACATATCGCAGTCACATACTCACCCTTGGGTCTTGTAGTTCAGTCAGTTTTCATTATCATTCACCAGCACGTTGTGTTATAACTCTACCAGATTGATTTTCATTTTTACCAAAATAATAAAAAATAAATAATTAAAAATAACTGCTTCTTTGTTATATTTGACTTCTTTCTGACTCATTCCTAACTAATCAATGGGGATTTGTTTGGGATTTTTACCTCTGTCTGCCAAAGAGTTTTTTTCATTTGTTGGTTGGTTTGTTAGTCTAATAGAAAGTAAAAAAGGCCAGACTTTAAATTATTCAGGGAAGGTCAGTATACCAAAAACAAATTTATTTTGCATGTAGATCCTCAAGGAAACATCACATGTATCTAGGATTGTTACAATGGATTCTGTAGTATTGTGAGATAGGGTCAAAAATACTAACTCGAGCCACAAGGGGCCAGTAAATGTATAAATTCTTAGTTTTAGTGGACTCTTTACCATTCAGTAATTTCAAGGGCTTTGAGGCTCAATGGCTAGAGCATTTCTAAACTAAATCCCAAGATCAAGTCTTGTTTATCTTCACCATTGCAAGATAGGGCCAGTGCTTTGGTGGAGGTTTGAATGCCTCTACTTTTAGCCTACAAAACTATCCTATTAATTGTAAATGCACACTGTAATTGTCTTGTAAAGTAACAAAAAGTTGTGTGTCATACATTAAACAAAGAACAGCTGAGATGAAACTGATGCAGCTGTTTTGCCTCGAGACAGGGTCGCGTTTACTGCTCAGTCTTAAAAAAAGTATTGTGTGTTCAGTGTGTAAACTAAGCCTGGAGGCAAAAGAAATCATCTGCTATTTGTCTAAATTTACTTCTGTGCTCTGAACAATTATCACTGATCGTATAACAATAGCCGGCTTTATTGGTGCAGTGACCTCATTTTCTGTCAGGGGAAAAACTAAGTAATAATAACACTCATATGCAAAAGTAAGAGGTGGCTCTATTAAATGAGCAGTGTAGTGACGGTGCAAAGGGTAAGTGCTGACTGTTTCTACCCCTTAGGTCTTCTCTGTCATTTTGCGCATTCGCATAAAGTGTAGTGGTATTCCAGTTTAATTTTGAATCTTGGGGAGGGAATAAACTAGATATTTTTTGGGACCACACCTCTAACCAAGGGGTAGAAGAAGTTTCCCATAGTTCATTTTGTTAATTTCTAAGATGGTAACACAGAAAAAAAAGAAATATAATAATAATAATAATAATAATAATAATAATAATAATAATAATAATAATAATGTGTATTTATGTATTTTCAGCAATTATAACTAGTTTAAATTATAAAAGTGTTATGTTACTCTTGCACCTCTTTATATAAAAGGGTTTATATAATGCAAAATCAACCTCCTTTATCCAAAAAATCAGTGTACAGCTTTGTTTTCATTGATTCCTTTTCATGTTGTAGTAAAATGGCATTATGCAACAAGTGATGTTTCTTTCATTCTTTAAATTTTGTTCATACAACCGCAACGGTCTGCACTCTGCTGCCCTCTGCTGATCTCTTCACCTGTTTCTTTAAGGCCCATGACCCACTGAAAATGGTTCCGCGACCCACATTCGGAGCCCCAACCCATCAGTTGAGAATAACGGCTCTAATGGATGTTTCATTTCTTAGAGGTGTTTTACCACTCTATGCTTTTGTGGACCAAGAGGAGGGGCTGGGGCGAGGGGTAGGGGTAAGAATGTGATACAGGATTGGGCTCCACAGCATATATGTGTTAAGATCAAGAGTCACATCTCATAAACCATTTGAAGCACGAGTTAATTGTAAATGACTGAACAGTTAATCTATTTATTGAATCATAATCACATATTATCCATAGGAGTAATGAAGCTTCAGCCGTCCCGTGCCACCCCCCGGGGCAACAGATGTTTCACAAGCCAGATGGTGTCTTTCTTCTTCGGAGTAGTTCATTCTCTTGCCAACTGTTTAATCCCTACATTTGTTGCTTGTTCTGTTTTATTTTATTATTTTTTTTACATGAAATTATATAACATTTCCTCAGAACCAATTTGGGGTCACCCGATTGTAGCAGACGAGTGTAGGCCGTGACCAATTCAGAGCCTAGGGCAAGATTTTAGCTGGTGCCCTTATGGAATGAATTACACCTCCGATCATAGCATGCACCCCGTTTGTTTAAGAATATTTTTTAGATAACACAGTAAAAACTTGGGCTGCAGATTTATCGGTGTTGCAACAAATGTAAAATCTCTGTCACAAGATTAAAAACTAAAAGTATTGCTATAATATTTTGGTTTTCTATCTGACTTCTCTCCATTGCGCTCTTGATTTACACGCTAAAATCTTTGTCCTCATCAGCAGCTTCAGTGAAACAACTCTGGGTGCGATTGTGTTCACCAGATTTTCATTGTGTTGCTGTTGTCTGAGTCACATGTGCCTTTGGTTCGCTGCATGTCTCTCACTGATGTCATTGAAGGTAGGCATGTTTCACTGCTTGCATCTATGTTTTTGTACTAAATCAACATTTTCAGATCCACCAGACAAGGCTCACATGCTCAAGAAATAGCTGGACCAAAGAACAAGTTACCAGCTAAATTATTATTATTATTTTTGAACATTTTGTTAATTGTAAATTGGTGTTAATGGTTAATTTTTCACAAGTCCTGGCATTTGTAAAAAGTAACTCCCATGATGCCTTTTTTCATTTTATGAGACAATTTATAGTTGAAAATAAAAGAGGATAACTTCAATTTGTCATGCGTTGTTGTACTTTAATATATCTTAATGTTAAATATATTTTAGGGTGTACAGTATTGGTAAGTTCTACAGTTAAAGTGATGGGTTTCAATTGATTTCTTCTTGACCTCATTGCCATTCTGTCATTCACCAAGGATATATGTTTTAGCCAGCAATGATTTAATTGTTTATTTGTTTGTTACTCTTTTAGCAAGTTGCATGCACTCAATACGTTTAAGAATGTATTTTAAACGACACAGAACAGTAAAAACTACCTTGCCTTGTTTTAGTCAATGTAGTTTTTACTAGTATTTCTGTATTTCTGCTACACTCAATTAAGCCGACTATATCAAAAAGGATATCTAAACATGGGGCAGCAGTAAGTCAGTCATAGAGACATAGAGACATTTGCCCAATAACCCAAAGGTTGGTGGTTCGTTCCCCGCTACAGCACTGCGTACTGTCTTTGTGTCCTTGCCTGTATGAATGTGTCAGTGTGACTGTGTTTGGTGGTGGTCCAAGAGGCCGTAGGCACAGATTGGCAGCCACGTCAGTCTGCCCCAGGGCGGCTATGGCTACAGAAGTCGCCCACCAACACCAAGTATGACTAATGAGTGAATGAATATTGCAGTTGTAAAGCGACTTTGACTGACTACGAAAGTACATTGGTTACATTGGTGTGGGATCCCAATACATTGAAAGTAGGCCTACACAATATATGTAGCAAATTTAATGTAATATTCTACAAATTGTCTGTCATCTCATTCATTTTACTCTAATATCATACAGTAAAATCCTTCATGTATTGCACTTTTATGTAAAAATGGTGCTTGCTTTCAATTGTACCACCTACAGTACAGGCTTAGATGCCATGGGCACCTGGGACTGTATTTCCAGGCAGGAGGTGTAATGGTGTTGTTTTACAGCTTGTATTTCAGAAAAGACTACAGTATCAGGCTATTTTTACTCAATGAGGAGCCACTTGAGTTTCGCTGGAAAGCCGTCGGCACTTTAAGGCAAGTGTTCTTGGATTAAATGGATGAACAGAATTAGGACACGCTAAAGGGTGTATATTGTAGTTAACCTGGGAGGATTTTCATGCGGTGCGCAACAGGTAAGCTCTCCAGATGCTATTGTGAGAGAGGCTTTGAAGCTGCAAAACAATCAATACAGGAATACAAGAAGAAGAAAAATATATAATATATATATGGCAGAACATGGACGCCTGTTTCTAATTGGTTTATTCTGACACCAGAAGTCTGGAAATTCACCCTGATGTAGCCCGCAGCAACGCAATCATTATTCAGGAGGTTACTGTGTTTTTATCAATGTCTTTCAGATTTTTCCTGTCATTCAGCGATTTTGGCCCTGAGGTGTAAGCGGGAGAGAGAATTGAGTGTATTTTTATTTTTTTTTAAAGATGTAAAAGTCTGCAAAAAATCTCAGCTTTATAAACAGGAAAATACACACGCACATTAATAAATAAGAATATTAAAGAAAAGTTACACTATTTAAGTTATTAAATTAAAAAACACATTAGTACACAGTTAACTATTTCAATCTTTGCTCATTTTAAGGGGAGACACTACAGGCAAAATGCTTTTTTTTTATTTTTTTTTTTATTTGAGCCAGTGTGTGGCTTACCATGTAAGCTTTCACACAGATTCAAATAAAACATCCTAATTACACAATAAGGCGTTTATTTTAATACATTTAGTCAACTTGTGTTTATAGATTTCTATTACAAATATTAATCTTAATTAATCTTGTTTTCTCAAAATTTGTTTTAGTCACACTCTGATTGAGATATTTTCACTTCAGTAGCAAATACAAGCACCAAAATTTCCAGTCTTGTACTTAACTATATTGTGAACGCCTTTCCAGAAGGATTCGTTGATATGTAATTCCTAGCCTGATTTATTGGTCATTTTACTTAAAACAATGCAAAATTTGATTTTTAAGGCTACTGTCAGTGTTTTCTAAATAATTAAAAGACAAAATCTGATATCCATAATCTGCTCAGTAAAAGCTGTTTTATGTAGCATATCAGCAACATAAATCAAGATCATTATTAATTTTTTTTATGCATGCAAATTGTTTTGTACATGAATATTTGCATGCTAAAACATTAAATGAGTCACTTGGAAAACACTTGCAATACATTTTTACGCATATATTTATGTCAGTAATCTACAGAAAAGTTTCATATTAATATATAAAATTACAAAAAAAAAAAAAAAAAAGACCACTGACAGGTAAAGCAAAGAACACTCTCTCTTCTTCATGGCATATATTAGGCAGCAAGTAAACATTTCCATCATCTCCAAAACTGCTGCTCTTGTGGTATGTCCCCAGTCTGTGAGTGTTAGAATCTATCAAAAGTGATCCAAGGAAAGAACTGTGGTGATTCAGCGACGGGGGGAACGAAGGCTGGCCCCTCAACATGCTGAGGAAGTTGAACTGAACCACTGAAATACATAAAAATACATTAAATATTGTAATTAATGGATGTGAGTCTGTATGTGGGAAATATATGCATGTTTTCAAAGGGTGTAAAGTATTATTTTTCAATTTTTCCTACAAAATCCACTCTATTGTTTACATTTTCCATCAGATTTATGTCATTGTTAGCGCTGTCCTTCTTTCACATATGACACTACACTTCTACCGGAAACAATTAGATGTCTGTGGAAACACTCCCTGTACTGCTGTCATTCATCCTCTGCTCTATCAAGACGCTTTGGTTGCTGTCACGGCAAAATGTATTCTTGTGCCGAATGCCTGTGGACATTGTGGAGTATATCGGCAAAAAAGTCTTCTTTTTTCTTCCTTTTATTCTCGAAATGTCCTTGTTCTGTCATCTAATTATTCTACCTACCATTGTTATGCTGATGACACCCAGGCTAACCTTTCCTTTCCCTCTGGCAGTACACAGCGCGTGGTATTCATTTGTGCGTGCCACGTTGACATCTCTGTATGGATGCCTGCCCACCACCTCCGAGCTCCAGCCTTGACAAGCTCTGAACTCAAGGCTGTATGGCTGCCCCGTGCGAGCTCTCCCCCTCATCATAACTAACAACACTACAGTGACCCCTGCCGCCTGTCAACAATTTCCAGCGCCGTTCTTGACAACCATCTGTCATCGCTCAGACATTCGCTACAACAACTCACATTGCCGTCATATACTGTAGCTGCTCCCCTCCACTCCAGCCATTTCACAGCATCCTTAAAGGCTTTCAGACTTTCCGTTTTGGGGCTGGCTTGAAGACCACACATTTTAGCCATACCCAGGAAATGCACCAGTATACACAATTATAGTCTTTAGGACAGCTGCCCACTCTGAAGCAGTATTAATGTATGAATAAACCATTTATAGATGCTGAATTAACACTTAACATAGCTTTACTTATCCTTAAATGGATGCTTTTATTTATATTTTTAATAAGAGGATGAAAATGTCGCACATCAGTTACTAGGGACAGGTGCGTAGGAGCGGAGCGAGCAGCCCAAAAGTACATCAAATAGAAAAGAATCCATGCACACCATCGAACTTGCAAATGTGAGAGTTTATTAGGACTCAACAAGAGACATTTCAGCTCTAGGCCTTTGTCAGGTAAATGGTGGAAGAGCTCTAGGAGGCCATATTAAATAGGGACTAGCTATGCCATTTATTGAGCAGTGAACAATAAAACATAGAATTTTATTATTAACATGCATTATACAAATTAACAGTGGAAACACAACTCATTCAGTGTGTATTATGAACATTAGAATAAATATTTATAATACATATAAATATAGATAAAAATTGATAATACATATAAAAAAAGGCAGTGTATTTGAAAACATAATAATATTTTTAAACCAATCTTGGTTGCCTCTAGAACAGTACTGCATGTCTTACAACCTTTAAAAAATATTATATGACAAAAAATAAATTATTTTTTCAATAATTACTTAGTACTGCTGTAAAGAAATAGGTGAAGAGATCAGCAGAGGGCAGAGCTGTTACACTCTTTTAAACAGAACCAAAGAAAAAGTATTTCCGTAAACTTTTTGTATGATGTCATTTTACTACAAAATGAAATTTAGCCGTGAGGAATCAGAACAGAGTGGTAAAATGTTTTTGTCAGAGAATATATGATTACTTTAACATGTGTGAAGCAAAACACAGTGGCAGGCGTGTTTTTGATGAAGGAACAACATTATAACATGGGAGAAAGCTCAGAAAAGTCAATTTTACATAATATAGTCACTTTAAATGATCTGTAAATAACCCTCTATAGAGTTATTATGAAATTCTGCCACAAGTAACCCTGATAAATGGAGAGGGATTGTGTCAGAAAGACATAAAATTAATGCCAAATCAATATTCAAACCACTGCACAGTAGGAGGCAACCAAACAGAAAGAAGAGTTTAGAGTTGGCACTAGATCCATTTCTCACTTCAAAATAGTCGTAAAAAAAAAAAAAAAAAAAAATGGTTCTTGCATTGAAGTACTTGTTCATATGATTGAGTTTAAAGGCTTTTGACATTTATTTATTACTGTTTCAGAATGAATTTTTCCTTTGCCTTTCATTGTGATAATTTTATTTAAGCTGAATGAAAAAAGATGGGTTTCAAAAGTAGATTATCCTACAATGACTGCTTTTACAGAACATTATAAAATAGAATTAAAATTTGTTTGCACATTTTACTCCATCAGAAATGCAATCTTTTCTAGCTCATAAAATGCAACTTTAAAATGCCAACTTCCATTTTAATTGTGCCCACCTTCACATGTTTCCCCACTGAGGAAGTGTTGCCTGAAGTGTGGAGCCTTAATAAGGAAATAGCATACACCATGGGGGGCCAAATGGGGAGCTAGGTGATGAACTTGCACTGAGTTTGCTGTGTGCATTTGTGCATGCAAGCCGGATGTCATGAGATGTCTTTAAAGCAGCCATGTTGATTGATGAAAAGACCTCGAAAGTGAATTAATATTAAAATATAGACTGTAAGAGAAACATCTTTCCTTTCAGCCTCTCCCTTCTGGGTTCACCACAGCAAATCCTCCAAGCTTGCAATATAGATTTTACACTGGATGCCCATGATGCTACCCTCTCTATTTATCCAAGCCATCACAGGGAGTACACTGGCTTTTGACCCTGTGGCTGGACTTATATGTTAAATATATTACAGTGGTGCTTCTCACATTTTTCACTCCAAGCACAACCACAGAAAATATCTGGTTTTCAAAGTACCCTGTTGGTACTGGTCTAAATCAGGACTAACTCAGGTCTAAACCCAAGATTCAGATAGTGATTTTTGGAGTTGGTAGCACTAACCCTCTGTCCAACATAAATGCAGACAGTGCCATTGGGCCACTTGCGTTGAATTGCAGTCCTTGTGTGAAAAACCATGGCATTGTTTAAATCTGACAAATAAATTAGTTCTGTTGCAAAGAGAAGCTATTTTCTTCTCAGACTTCTTGCAAAAATCAGATCTTATCTTCCAATAAGAGATTTTGAGAGAGCTATTCATGCTTTTATCACATCACAAATTAATTTCAATTTTTAATTATTGTTTTTTGTTATGTTTTAATTCTTTGGCACCACAGTACCTGACATAGCTGCTGTCAGAGTTCTAAGGTCTGCAGAAAAGCTCCTTCTGGCTGTTCCCAAGTCTAGACTTGTGTCCAGAGGAGACAGGGCCTAACTGTGGAACAGCCTTTCCTTTAATGTCCAGTCAGCCCAGTCTCTTGAGGAGTTGAAAACCAGACTGAAAACACACTTATTTTCTTTGGCAATCAATACTGGTCAGACTATCTTGGCTTTTACTGGATCTTGTCTTTGTCTGTTTATTTTGACTTCAAGCCTGTATTTGTTGTCTGATAGATCACAAGATTGAATTTAATTTTATTGATTGAATGTTTTTATTGCTCTGTTTATTTTATTTAATTTTTTTACACTGCCTATACAGCACTTTGGCCAACTGAGGTTGTTTTTAAATGTGCTCTATAAATAAATTTGACACTGACATTAATGATAATTAATAATTAATATCATGACTATACTACGTCTAAACTGGAACAAACCCAGAACAAAAAGCAGGTCTATACCAGGAATAAAGAAACAAGGACTAAACTTCTCTTCAAAAGGGCCTACACTCAGGACTGATCCAGGACTAAACTGAACCTAAACCAGGACTAAGAACTAAACAACGAGAGCTGGACAAAAACAGGACAAATCTAAAACATCTGTTTGATAGTTCAAAAATACCAGACATGTGTATGCCATTATAAAGAGCCTGCGTACCACAGTTTGAGAACTACTGCATTACAGAAAAGCATCTTCACCAACCTTGTCAGTTCATTGTACTGCACCCACTTTCTTCTTGCCCGTGTTCCATTTAGTCCAAAGCTAGCAGCCTGGCTTTAACCTTATTCCCTTTCTCTTCTCACCCTGGGGCAAAAGGTAAATGGAGGATTCTATCAGACCAAGCCCCGATGCTGCAGAAGGCTTTCAACTCTCCACCAATTGAACCCACACGCTGCAGAGCTGTCAGGCTGAGCTGCTGAGCCATGAGGACGACCAGTGAGGGGTGAGGAAAATGCATACGCCATTACCGTCTGTTTATGCCGACAGATGAGGGAACGGGCAAAAAACAGGGTCATTGAGCAGAAGAAAAAGAAAATTGTGCTGTGATGCGAACAAACACAAAGCAAAAAGAGTGGGCTATCATCTCCTCCTGATCAGTGTTGCTACTGCTGGACTCTCCTTGTCATGTTTATATGTATGTGCTATTGCAGTTTCTCAAACGTGGTCCCGGCATGGCTGGTGCTATACGGTCTTCTTGTGGTGGGAATCTTTGCAGTTCAAGCCCTGATTTAGATTAATTGAGAGCCAGTTTTATTCCTGTCTTAGGCCTGCTCTGGTTTGGGCTTAAATCTGAAGTTTAGACCACTGCTTAGTCTGGGCTTAGTCCTTATTTAGTCCTGGCTCAATCCTGGTTTAGTCCTGGTTTAGTCCTGCTTTGGTCCTAAATTTAGTCCTGGTTTAGTTCTGAAATTACTACTAGTTTAGTCCTGAATTTAGTTCTAGTTTAGTCCTGGTGTAGTTCTGAATTTAGTCCTGGTTTAGTCCTTGTTTTTTCTAATCTAGTGATGCATTTGTCTGTCAAGAGTTTGGCTCATTTTAGTTCATTATTAATGGTCCTAGGAGAACCAAATATTTTCTTTTTTCGTGGTCAGTCTGTAAGCAAGATAACTAAAAAAAGTAAATGACCAGTAATGAGCCATTGTGAGATAAGGCCAGTTATTTTAATTGCGGTCACAAGAGGTCAGGAAAGGACCAAATGTATTAGTTTTTTATTGTTTCATTAACATTGTGTGACATGAAGTCTAGAGTACATATAATAAAAGCTCATCACTACAAAATAGTTGTGGAAAAAAAATGTATAAATTGTCTGAGTGATCATACAATTTCCTTTTCTGTTCATTTTTATTTGTGCAATAGTCAAGGTGTTATGTTTGGTACGTGAGCCAGCGTGAGGTAGAAAAGCAATACATTTACTTCCAAGACACGTGATCTAATTACTTGTTACAGAGTTATGTCCCGCAGCATCAGAAGTGGTTATTTCTCCTTGTGTGTCCAAACTAAAACAAGCGCCGACCAAATCAAGAGCGTTGCTGAGAAAGAAGTGGGCTGGAGACTGGAACTGATTGCGTGTAATGGATGGTGCAGTGCCGCCGAATAGGACTCAGCAGGTCTGTTACAGCGGTGGTGTTTTATGCTATGGGAACCAATAACACAAAAAAATAAAAAATAAAAAAATTCAGAGCTATTTTCAACTGTTCCTATGTTTTCCCGTTGTGCAGACATTGTATTGGCACATTTTTTCCCCAAGAACATTAAGTGGTGGAAAATAACTTGATGCTTGAAAGTAAGTGTTGGCCCAAGTAATTACACTATACTATAAATTATTTAGAATGGTGGCGAAGTTGACTGTAATAGCGGTAGTATTAGTAGTAGTACTTCTAGTATTAATAGCAGTAGCAATCAGTCCTTATTTAAGTTAGCTTTAAGTCTCTTTGAAACTTTTTTTTTACTTTTTTACTGCTCAAGCTATAATAAAGATGATGACTACTTTTACATATTCTTGAGTAATACAATATTTTTTATGTAACTGCACTTTTTCTTCAAATGTGGAGTCCTTCTTCTGCCAAGTAGGTTTTTATTTGAATGAAAATACTTTGATACATGATCTGTTGTGAAGCAATGCATTTGGCCCAGCATAAAAATATAATTTACTAGTACTCTACTCCTACTAGTACTATGGTGCATGGGTGGATTAAATGAAGAGAAAGATAAAAAAAAAAAAAAAAAAGACTTGCACATTAAATCTGACAACTAATGTATTATTCAAAATCTCTTTAAGATGTACTAAAAACACAAAACACAGGGTCAAAATTACATATTTACCTTGTTAGCTTGTGCTGTGGGCCACTGGTTCACAGAAGGAGTACACTATGCAGTAAAAACAACTGACTTCATATGCTGATGAGAAAGGCATAAGCTTGTGTAGCGGTTTTTGAAGATGTGCTCAAATGTGTAACAGCTGAGTATTGTTTCAGACCCCAGTCTACTTGAAAGTTTGAGCGTTCACATTTGCCTGGAGGCATGTGGAAAAACAAGGCCTGTTCGAGAGCGTGTCCAGACGGCCTTCTGACTCCACAGGAAAGCAGATGGTTCTTAATAATGCCCTCCTCTCAGCTTCATGCCCCCCAGCTAGCCAACCACACAAACACACATATAACAACATCTATACACAAGCTCGCACACAAAGCTTTTAGTGCGTTGCCAGTTTTACAGTTTTCCTGCCAAATTGGCCTTTTGTAAAAATTCACTCGTGGATAAAAGTCATAAAGTTGAAGGTTGCAATTTTGGGGTCTGCTTTTACATGATAGTGTCATAACACATAATGTTTAGCAGATGGGGAAAAAAGCAACAAAAAAAGATATGAATGCACATTGACACCAGAGTCAAATATCTGGCATCCCAAGGATGATGCTAGCAGCGCATTCCTCGCATGAGGCCGTGGCACACTGCTGCTAGGGCTCGCTCTGCACAAAGCACCATAAGAATCCAAAGTGCAAAGACCAAACGGCAAACTGCTGAAGAGCATGAGCAATCACCCAACACTAAAATATACTCATGCACACAGCGGACCTCACAAACACTGTTTTTTTAAACAAGTCAGCTCACTTTATATGCCATGATGGGACTTAACCACATGGTTTACCAGTTGACCACTGGCAATTTGCGAACAGGGGTTTTGCAAGTTTTTAGTGGTACAATAGAACATAGAAGAAGTAAGTAAAAAACATAACAAGTTGTTACATACCAGGAGATCTGAAAACATTTCTTGTAAATGGTTAAACTTAAAGCAGCCACAGGGGTTACAAACTGGTGTACCTTTGTGTGTCCCAAGCCTGTTTAAACTGAGAGGGGTTGTCATGAAGGGCATCTGGCATTAAAAAAAAAAAAAAAAAAAATTGCTAGAGCAATATGCAAAACAATGTGCACTAGGAGGCTTATGATTTGCCGTGGCGGCCCCAGAAGGGAAAAACTGAAAGGAAGGAAGTGGTGCATTACGTTGTATTGTTTCCACATGACTACATCTTTGCTGCTCCTCGTTTAGTCCTCTCTTGGCTCACAATAGTTACAATCTTTCATGAATGTTTTGACATGTTTTATCCATTGATATTACTGCATCTGCATACATTTTTAATGACTCATGGACAAATGTGCTTGTATGTAGCTTAACTAATGCTATTTGTAAGCATGCATATTTTTCATTTTTTGTATCTTGCTAAAGTCCAAGCCTGTGGCAATTCAGGTCTTCACTCTAGAATCCGTTTTGACTTAAATATTGTTATGACCAAATGCACTATGTCCATCAGTACTGCATGGCACTTGTATGAAATGCAAATTGAAATCGAATGGTGAGCAGTATTAATGACCAGGCAGAATATAACCAGGAGCACTGTGGACACTGAGGACCACATTATCTAGCATAATAAACTGCACCAACTCAAGGTTAAACTCAAATATAGCTTTGAAAGAGAAACCCTTTGGTATTCCCAACTCATTTACATACAGAACCTTGCTTCTGCCTATCTAGTTAGTCTGCCAAATGCTGTCCCCGAGCGATAGACCGCTCCCATGTGTTGATCCTGAAATGCATGAATCCATCACCGCAGCTGTTGGAGGAGGACATTTCCAAACGTTCTTCAAGTGACTCCTGTCCTGTTTAAATGCTTTGACTAATGCTTCTATTAATTATTGTATGTCGCTGGGGTGACATTTAGAGTTAGGAGGACATGATAGTCATCCACACTGGAGCCATAAGTGTATTAAACATTTAAATCAAATATGTATGAGAGTGAAGTATTCTTTGACAGAGTGCGCCTCCAGCCTGTCTGTCCTGAGGGGCAGGGCGTGTGTGCATGTTGTGAATATACTTTTGTAAAGCAATGAAGCTTTTATCTGAAAGTGCCTCCAGCAGAAGCAAGACATGTTTGAATGAAGGTTTTAAAACTTGGTCAAAGCACAAAAATCACAAACACAAAATCGTAGTCATTTGTTAAAAATTCTCTTTAGGGACAGGTTTTCTGTTATGTTATAAGACACAAGAAATAGTATTTTACAGTTAGAAGTAATCCATTAAAATATTAGCGTTTTCATTTATTTCTTTCTGGGTACTCTGGCTTCCACCAACCAAAGACATGCATGTGTTAGATGGATTGGTGCATCCAAATTGCTCCAAGTGAATGAATGTGAGAGTGAATGGTTTGTCTGTGTATGTCTCTGTGTCACAATGTAAACTTTAATATCTTTTACTTTAGGAATAAATACTGTTTCATTTGAGCCACAAAATCCCACAACAGTAAAAAATCTACTAAAACTAATCATTATTATTATTATTATTATTATTATTATTATTATTATTATAAATGATAATATTTGCATTCATTATTTCATGAAGAGGAAAACATAGATTGATAGATTGGATTTGTCCAGTACATAATGGTCTCTATTTAACAGTCCCAGACACATTTACAGCCTGTCCATCTTGTGAGTGGGTCTCTCCTTCAATGTGGTTCCCATAAGGTTTCTTCTTTTTTTCCCCACAGCTGGGTTTTTTTTAAAGACAGGGGGTGTCCTGGGTCTGTTTAGTTTAGTGTAGTTATTGTTTGTGTTGATTGTGTGTTTATGTTTGATTAACTGTTTGTTGAAGCCCTTTGAGGTGACTGTTGTTGTGATACTGGGTTATATAAATAAAACTGAATTGAACTGAAAATTTTATTTGTGAGATTGGGTTGCTTGAGAAGATTTATTCATTTACACATTGAAGAGAAAAATCTTTGTGCTATGAATAAACACCACAGACGGAGATACAAGTTCTTGAGCAGTTCCTTCTGTTTACCAATCACACAGATGTCTCAAAGTGTTTGTCATAAACATGATGGTGAAATGGGGACATGTAATCCCATACACACAAGACTGATACAACATGCAAATATCTATATGTGGAAAGGCATGACTAAAGATTTAACAAGGAAGTGTGTGTGTGTGTGTGTGTGTGTTTACCATGTCTTTAATCTGAATACCTCATGGCCAAACACTAGCTTTGTTCATCTAGTCTGATATATTTTAAATCTAGTCACCATGAATTTGATCATATGTAATCGATGGCGAAAACTTCCCAAAACATTGGGTTGCACCAAAAGATAAGCCCCTCCTACTTTCTTTTTAAAAGCAGGACAGTCTGGTTCCTCAGCCACAGCAAACTGTTTCCCCTCTGTCAATTTGGAACTGGCCTATCACAGCCGTTTATCTGCAGCGCGTCTTACAAATACGAACGATAATCTCTTATTGGAAATAGCCAAGATGGTGCTGGCCAATAATGAGCTAATTTAATAACGTCTGGCATTTATGGCATTGATTGCTTTCCCTTGTCACATGTGGATTCTGCTGAGGTCCATGTTGTTCAGTGCTCTTTGTGTTTCTTCATCTTGCTGCCATTCTAACAACAGTAAAGACCCGCTGATGTCCGACGTAACGGCCACATTCAACTAAACTGACAGGCACTATTTCCATGACACTTTGAAAACCATCATTATAAATATTAATAGTTACATTTTCTATTCCAGAGTGGTTTTTTAAAAAGCAGAAAAACAATAAGCACATACTGATCATTAGGATGACACAAAATGCATAGAGGTTTGACTGATTAATTTGGCTCAGCTTTGTTTTGACTGAAAATATCAACATGACAGTGTAGCCCAGTGAAATTATAATCATTTAAATGTGTCCTATGCTTTATGGTCTGAAGCTCTGCTGCCTTTAAATTATTACTGGGCTGAAGATGTTGCCTGCCCTGGCTACTCCTCATCCCCAGTTGGCATTTGGCATCGGACTGGGTACGCTCCATCCTGCGTGCATCTGCTACAGTGCTGGCTGTCAGGCGGCCAATCACAGGACAGCAGAAAAGATGAAAAAAAGAGGGGAGGGGGGCAATTCTCAAGCCTGCTCCACTACTACACTATTAAATCTTGGGTGGTAACAATTGTTGCTGGTCTTCACATGTCTTTGGTGGTTTTCCTTCCAGCTGGATATGACTGACAACACTCACCGCCCACTCTGCGCCGCTCAGCTCATAATGATGGGACTGATGTGTGTGAAGGAGCACAGAATGATGTTTGGTGCCACTGTGTCAATCACGCACAGATGAGCTGAAGCACAGATGGGCCGGGTGCTTCTCTGCTCCTCAGGTTTCTCTGATTTTCTGATCAAGCACATTACTCTGTGTTCCTAATCCCAAAACTCTTTTTTTCATCCTGTAATGACATTGACAAGGCCCTGTCCAAGCACGGATTGAGGAGAAGCTCATTTTGGTGGATAGCCCTACAGAGTCCAGATCTAATCATTTAAGATGGTTCATTTAAAATGTTTAAAAGTGTCTGTGGCAATGGTAAATTTAATTATTCTTGTCCTTGGAGATTAAGATCCTATTGCTGTGTTTTCAGAGCCGAGTCAGTTGGACGCATTTACTTCTGTCAGGTCTGGAACCCCTCCCATTTAAACAGTTTTCCACCCAAATTAATCCTATACTGACCATTTACTAATCATTGTCAAAAATGAATTTGGCTTCATGCAATGCTTTATATGATTTGTTTGTATAAAATGTGTCACTGATACACATATTTTAGGCTCACATTATATATTTAACCCTGAAAATAGTCGAACAATTGATGATTTACCACTTATTCCCATTAGAGGTTGCTGATGGTGGGAGCCTATCCCAGCAACTATGGACCTTAAGCGAGGAACATCATGGACATCCACAGAAAACAATTCACTCTCACATTTATTCAAGGGACATTTTAGAGAGCACGCAGACTAGAACCCACAACCTCTTTGCTGAGCGGCAGAGGGGCTAACCACTCTGCCATCGTGCACCCCAAATCAATCCCATAACCCATGGTTTCTAACTCAAAATGCCAAAAGGCCTATTTGTAAAATATATGAGAGATGTTAGGGGTTTTCTACATTCATTCATCTCTATGTCTTAAATTTTATTTCTGGTTTTATTTTTTACTATAAGCAGAGCAAGCTGGTGCTGGGTTTGAGCCCCAGTCATGGTCACTGTAACTGTGTCTATTGTCTATTATCTCAATGGCAGTATCCTATAAATGAAAAAAGAAATTAATTATATGTGAGA
This sequence comes from Bostrychus sinensis, assembly GCA_020698575.1. Taxonomy (NCBI): domain Eukaryota; kingdom Metazoa; phylum Chordata; class Actinopteri; order Gobiiformes; family Eleotridae; genus Bostrychus; species Bostrychus sinensis. Next base: position 30,502,417 of record CM036242.1, read on the forward strand.
ATAAATGATACACAAAAATATCACATGTACATACTTTTGTCTAATTAAACATCAAAATACTGAGCAATCTCTGTCAACAAACTTTCTGTTGTGTGTTGTGTGCTTCATATAAATCCACAATTAATACTAATTTGCAGACTTGTGGATGTCTGGCAGGTGTAGCGCAGCTGGACTGAGCTGGGCCCAAATGGCAGAAAATCAGAACGAATTCATTTTGGAGTGAAATGATTTGAGCAGTGAATCTGAGGTTTTTGTGCAAAAGTGGTCTCAGACAGACAGAAAGACTAACATATTTAAAAGCGACAGTGAGCAAAAGAGTGGTGCTGCTGGCGATGGTGGTGTAGAGGGGAGGAGGAGTGTCTAAACCCATCTGCCGTCTGCCTGCTTGTCATCCATAACCAGTCAACCAGTACTTTAGGTGGCTCACAGTTTAGCATTCACCAGACAGCCATAACCAAAGCACACAAGCATGGATCTCTTTGGAAAAATCATCTGATAAACAACATCTAATTAGACACTTAGAGGGACTTGAAAATCTAGAACCAATGACATTATGAGCAACAATGAGAGAAAATGTTTGTGTACTGATGGTGACAGTCTTTTCCTTTAAAAATAATATTTGCAATACACTATTAGGTTAAAAAATCTACTCTAACTCCCTTACTTTTATTCATTTCATAAACACAAACATTTCTCTTCCTCTAAAATGACAGGAGAGGCAGAACTATTTGGTAAACAAAACAACCTACACCTACAGAACCGCCCATTGATTATTTGTTCAATTCTGGTACTGTTTGTCTTATTCAGTGTGTTGCTTACTTCGGTTAGGTTGGCAGATTGAGCCCCAATACCAGCAGTGCATACTATCATTGTGTTCTTGGGCAAGACACTTCGCTCATCTTGCTCATTAGTTAGGGTGATTGTGCAATTGGTGATCAAAAGTGGCTTATGAGTGAAAAAAGTGGCTTATGAGTGAATAAATAATGCACCAAATTGTAAAGTGACTTTGATTGTCAGGAAAAGTGCTATATAAGACTAATGCATTATTATTGTTATTATTATTATTATTATTATTATTATTATTATTATTATTATTATTATAGAAGAAGAAGAAGAAGAAAACTAATAATAGTAATTAAATATTATCATCATCATGCTAAGCCCCAAACATACAGTGAATCACAGACAGAGGGCAGATGTTGTGAAAGAGGTCACTGGCGTGTGATCAATTATTTTATTCTCAGTCAAAATAAATATATTTAGTCTGTCCGGTTCTCAGTCTTGTGGGCAACACAACATAGTTCAGCCATAGTTTAGTGTCTTGTAATATGTTCTGTTTTAGAAAGAGACCAATCATTTCTCTGCCTTTTGCTGGATGTGGATATACCCCAAAACTTGACTCTCAGGGAAAAAAACAAACAAAAACTTTTAGAACTAAACTATTTTGTGATTATGGCCAAGAGAGCAAGGAGAGGAACTCTTGAAGTGCTTAGTTGAAATCATGCAAAATGATGGCTTATTTCAGTTGTAATAACTTGTTTTGTGTTTTCCCTCAATGATTCTAGACAATAAAATACTTTAAAATGTCCATAAACCATTTGGACAAATCTCTTCTGAAAACAAAAATAGATGTTACTGTCAGGACACGGTATGTATGCTTTCACTGCTCTGTTGCTATGGGAAGTGGTTAGAGGTGTGCAGAAGGTAGTGTGGCAAGTCAAAACATGCTAAAAGTGGATGCCGGCAACCTGGGAATAAGACAATTAACTCCATTTCACGCTATTATAGAGAAAGGCAGACTGCAGCAATAACTGCCTCCACTCTGGGTCTACTCAAGACACTCAAAAATATGTTGTTATTGTACTTCCAGCAGACTGTGCCCTGCAACACAATGAAAAAGTACACCAATCAGGTATATCATAATGACCGGTGACAGGGGAAGTGAATAACACATCTGTTCTTCATGGCACCTGGTAATGAATGGAATAATTCAAGTGAACATTTTGTCCTCAAAGTTGATGAGTGTTAGGAGCAGGAAACGTTGCCAAGCGTAAGGATTTGAGCGAGTTTGACAAGGGTCAAATTGTTATACCCAACCCTTTTTTTTTTTTTTTTTTTTTGTCTCATGTACCCCCTGGGCTTTCTTGTCATATCATGAGTACCCCCTGCACTTATATGTGTTAATAAGCTTTTAAAATTGTAACAAAAACTTACAAAGACATTTTTTACCTACCTTTTCTGTGAAACTCAAATTCAAAATTAAGTAATCTTCCTATAAAAATAGAAAACCCTTTACGTTTATTTTAGTAAATATATTCACTATTAATTTAAATTGATATATTAAAAATAAATAATAATCTTAGGACTCATAGTAATTTTACTATAAAGAAAAAGTACAACCATTTTAATAACTCCTTTTTTAAATAAGCCTTTAAACCTTAAAAAAAGTTACAAAATATAATATTCTAATAATGCTCCTTTTCATCCGTGAGACACCTGAGCTTGTTCTGATAAAAAAGTGTCAGTATACACAGTGCATCACAGTTTGTTGCGAATTAGGCAGGTGGTCATAATGTTATACTGTACCTGATTTACACTACAAGACTTGAACTGAATTTTTGAGGGTCAGTCCTGTATACATCGATTTTATAAATAGTTGACACAGACCCCATAAAGTCGTGCTGTCTCACTTGCGTTAAAACTGTTGATGGAGCATGACACTTGGGGCCCTAGGTTCAGCATAGGTTAAATAGGAGGGAGTTGATTATGAAGACGTACCTTGGCCATCTGTGAGGGTGGAGTGCCGTGTCCTCTAAAGTGCTCAAGGCTCACGCTGTAAGACAAAGAGCACAGGTATGAGGTTAGGTGAGGTTATGTGAGGTGTCCTGTCCAACTGGCCCGCAGCTCCTGACCAGCCGTCCATGGAGGCTATAGCTCTCATCCTCCCTTATGTTCTGACCTGGTAGCAAGTACTTTTAAACTTTTACTGAGTCAATAGTAGCACAAAGTGTCTGGTGTTTTTGACAAATTGCTGGTAATTATAGAATCCAGCCACAAAGGGTCACAAGCCAGTGAGCTTTTTGTGCCAGTCTTAAGCCCCAGTAAATGGAGAGGGTTGCTTCTGTAAAGGGAATCGGCGCAATCTGTTTTAATAGGTATAAAAGTGTATCAGAGGAGAGCTGTTATTTCGTTAGACCAAAACAGGGGTTTGTTTTACTCTTCAGCACCTTTGAAAATGTGACACACTATAACACTGAAATCTAACACTTTTTCTCATCATTATATATACTGAAAAGAAAAGTAGACCTTGATTACATTATATGACTGTGCTATGGCAAGTAACAAGCTGCTTTTATTAATTTGTTAAAAATTGCTTTTTTACCTCTATACACATTATTGTTGGGATTCCTTGATATCTGACATGGCTGCACACTGTATTGTAATTTGATTGTAAGAATGAAAAAAGTGAGGCAGTTGTATAGTTCTGTGTCAGGGCAGTGGGTGGGGCCTAAAATCCAGGACTGCATCCTGGCCGAAAAGGCTCTAGATTAAATACACATTCGGATGGAGGACGGAGCATTTTGTCCATTGCCTGCGTTCATTCTGTCTGTACTGCAGTTCATTTTCCTAGAGACTGTGGATATGAACAACGAATGTGCAGTACATGGGTTGACCATTGGGGTCACTAGTGAACACAGCTCAGCCGTGGCAGCAGAGGAGTGACTAAAGCAATATTGGACCGACAACTTCATTTTCACCTCATTTTGGTGGCTCTTTTTAATAAATGTGGTGCAAAAAAATGCCGCCAAAACTGCCATGTTTGTTGCTGTGGTTCCTCTTTTTTTTGTCTGGGTACAATCATTGACTGTCGATGATCGCCCCCTACTGGTTATTTATCATAATACAGGCGCTGACATAGAAAACGATTAGAAGCATAAATGCTACACTTGGAACGGACAGATCTGTTTAAGTATGAAATTTGTGTATAAATGAGCCTTAAGGATTTCAAACCTGTTACCTATGTACACACTCTATCATATTAGCAACATCTAGATGTGGCCTATAGTGCATTCACGTGGAAAGCACTTTTCCGAGTTAAAAGATCCACATGAACGCCTCCACAAATCGGAAAAAGAACTCAGGAACTTGGGCCAAAAACTGCTGCCCAGCTTCCCCAAATGACGTCAGCAGCTGTTGCTTTTTATACATGAGCCCTTTGACTAGATGTTGCTAATATTATGAGTTTGCTAAAAGCTGTCACACAAGTAACAGAATTGCATTAGAATACCAATCGTTGCTGTTAATTGATTTTACCAATAACTTCCAAGCTTTGGATATTTGCAAACATTAACATTCAGCTTTTTAGTAGTGAGAAGGCTAATGTTAAATCTGACTAGTTAGCTAGGGTAAACACTAATTAATAACATTATTGACCAATAACTTTGTTGGTCAACATATGGTGTCGTCAACATCCTGACTTTCCAAGATAAACATGAACAAGCCAGAAGAACAGCTTCTCATCTTAAAAAGAGATGCACCCGAGGACCACATGAATGCAGCAATAGACCCTAATGTCTGTGGCACATTTTTTTTCCTATTACATTGATGTTAAATAAAATTGCTATTGACACACAGATAACAACATAATGATAATAGAATCTAAAACAGCTTTTGTGCTTGTTCAAATGTGGACCTCACTCAAATGAAAGAAACTAATGGGATAGTAAAACAAAGAAACTAAACTATACTATAAATACTATAAAGATATTAATGTCTTAAATAAGTTAAAATAATATGTATGTAATAAAATTATAAAACATTGAGTTTGGTGACCTTGATGCACATAATGGCTAAAGATGAAATTACAAACAAGAGTCTGTAATCATGGATAATGTCTTATGAAAAAGGATAAACAGACATGCATCAGTCTTTTGTGGAGGTGACCTATCTTCACATAACAGTGTATACGTTTAAATAAAGGGACAAAATGGAGTGTAAAAGACACAAGAAGGCAGAAAGCATGGGGTTCAGTGATAATAGGCTGCATTAGCCACATCTGCGGGGAATAGGCCTGCGGAGAGGCTACTTGCTCAGTCAAGTGTAATCTTCAGTGGCTTGGCCTCTGTGGCTGCCTGCATCGCTGAGTAGTTTGGGTGGGGCCAGTGGAGCCGTGTGCACTGCAATGAGTTTCTTTCTCTATAGCAGGTAGGTAGGGGATACAAATAACACACATAGTGCAAAAACACAGAGGGAGGGCATCAGAGCGTGTAGGAGCCCAGCATGAAAGGTAGATCAACAGTGATATAGAGAGAAAACTAGATGTTAGAAGGGGACTGTGGGGAAATTGGCTGGAGGGCGTGAGGGGATGAGAGAGAAGATAGAAACTCAGACAGAGATGGTAAATAGAAGAGAGCTGTAGATGCGGAGATGTGTTGCTCGTACAAAAAGACCGGACTGAATGATAAAGAGGATGTAAGTGCGGTATACAGGCGCGGAGCTACAAGGATAAAACAACAGATACAAGGTTAAAGACGGGGTGTTAAAGCAATAGATAACAACAGGAGACTCAAAGGAAGGATCACAGACACAGTCACCTGTAACAGAAGAACGCTTGTGTCAGTAAACAACACGAGGGTAAGTAAATAAGGAGAGTGCAGAAGCTCATTAGGAAACCAAGAGACGTTTCTAAAGCCATTAAAAACAGAGTTTATTTTCTAGTATTACAGTTTACAGTTTAATAATGTAATGTTTAGCTGCTCTGAGGGTAGACTCAAGTATATTTTTAGAGGGCATGGTGGCCTCTGCTGGGTCACCTGCCTGGCCTTCTGATGTTGACGATGATACAAATGTCACTCTTATCAACAACTCCATGATAAACCCACTGCATTTGTTTTAAAGAAACTTTAGTCAAATTGTTTTTATTTGAGAACTTACAGTGGGGCAAAAAAGTATTTAGTCAGCCACCAATTGTGCAAGTTCTCCCACTTAAAAAGATGAGAGAGGCCTGTAATTTTCATCATAGGTATACCTCAACTATGAGAGACAAAATGAGAAAGAAAATCCAGAAAATAAGTATTTGGTCACCTACAAGCAAGATTTGTGTCTCTCACAGAGGTGTAACTTCTTCTGTAAGAGGCTCCTCTGTTCTCCACTCGTTACCTGTATTAATGGCACCTGTTTGAACTGGTTATCTATATAAAAGATACCTGTCCACAACCTCAAACAGTCCCACTCCAAACTCCACTATGGCCAAGATCAAAGAGCTGTCAAAGGACACCAGAAACAAAATTGTAGACCTGCACCAGGCTGGGAAGACTCAATCTGCAATAGGTAAGCAGCTTGGTGTGAAGAAATCAACTGTGGGAGCAATTATTAGGAAATGGAAGACATACAAGACCACGGATAATCTCCCTCGATCTGGGGCTCCCTGCAAGATCTCACCCCGTGGGGTCAAAATGATCACAGGAACGGTGAGCAAAAATCCCAGAACCACACGGGGGGACCTAGTGAATGACCTGCAGAGAGCTGGGACCAAAGTAACAAAGGCTACCATCAGTAACACACTACGCCGCCAGGGACTCAAATCCTGCAGTGCCAGACGTGTCCCCAGACGTGCAGGCCCGTCTGAAGTTTGCTAGAGAGCATTTGGATGATCCAGAAGAGGATTGGAAGAATGTCATATGATCAGATAAAACCCAAATAGAACTTTTTGGTAAAAATTCTACTCGTCATGTTTGGAGGAGAAAGAATGCTGAGTTGCATCCAAAGAACACCATACCTACTGTAAAGCATGGGGGTGGGAACATCATGCTTTGGGGCTGTTTTTCAGCCAAGGGACCAGGACGACTGATCCGTGTAAAGGAAAGAATGAATGGGGCCATATATCGTCAGATTTTGAGTGAAAACCTCCTTTCATCAGCAAGGGCATTGAAGATGAAACGTGGCTGGGTCTTTCAGCATGACAATGATCCCAAACACACTGCCTGGGTAACGAAGGAGTGGCTTTGTAAGAAGCATTTCAAGGTCCTGGAGTGGCCTAGCCAGTCTCCAGATCTCAACCTCATAGAAAATCTTTGGAGGGAGTTGAAAGTCCGTGTTGCCCAGCGGCAGCCCCAAAACATCACTGCTCTAGAGGAGATCTGCATGGAGGAATGGGCCAAAATACCAGCAACAGTTTGTGAAAACCTTGTGAAGACTTACAGAAAACGTTTGACCACTGTCATTGCCAACAAAGGGTATATAACAAAGTACTGAGATTAACTTTTGTTATTGACCAAATACTTATTTTCCACCATAATTTGCAAATAAATGCTTTAAAAATCAGACAATGTGATTTTCTGGATTTTTTTTCTCATTTTGTCTCTCATAGTTGAGGTATACCTATGATGAAAATTACAGGCCTCTCTCATCTTTTTACGTGGGAGAACTTGCACAATTGGTGGCTGACTAAATACTTTTTTGCCCCACTGTAGATGGCTTTGAAACAGCTTTGGAGAAACCTTGCTGTTGCTGTTATTTTCTATTGTATCAGATCGCATCTAGCATTTTATCTGTTTATTTGCCCATTCTCTTACATGAATTATTTAGCCTTGGTAATGTCACAATAATACTTAAAACTCTTGTCATAACATAACTTGCATGATTGTACTCTTCATCATGTGAGGAATGCGGAGTATCTCCGTAATGTTCAAAGGTTAGGTACACAGCTCTTATGTGCTGTGTTTGCTTTTTGAGTTGAAACATATGTATACATGTTTACTTTAATACATATGTAGATATAAAGTCTCCTAGCGCAATGATTTCAACAAATAAATGCAATGAGAACAAAACATTTTTGCCACAGGCTGAAATATCTGCTAACAGCTAATGTTGTATATTGTCTTGTATATGTTTAGATGTCTTATGTCATTTAGTAAGTATAAGTTCAATGTCTGCATGGCCATTGGTTAGAGATTTGGGCGGCACGATGACATTGTGGTCAGCACACCTGCCTGACAGCAAGAAGGTCCTGGGTTCAATTTCTGGAACGAGTGGGGCCTTTCTGTGTGGGGTTTACATGTTCTTCCAGTACCTGCTTAGGGTTCCTCCGGGGGGAGGGGGCTTTTTAATCTCAGTGGGACAAAGAAGTTAGTCTGGTACCCCTTCGCTTACATTTTGTTTCTGTTGCCCAAGCAATGACAGGTGGATAAAAACCAATCAGAGAAACAAAGAGCAGGACATAAGCAGTGCACTGCTGAACTGTATCCTAAACAAATATGGCTGTTTCTTGCCGCTTTTTTCATAAAACACTAGAATATGGCATATTATGAGTTGCTCTACTTATTTCTGAATGGGTGCAGCAGCAGGACGCAGTTGTTCAAAGACTTGTGGAAAAAGACGGTTTGTATGAATGTGGTTATTACTTCACTGTTGTTAAAATGGCAGCAAGAAGAAAATCCCACAGAGGACTGAACAACAACTTAGACTTCAGCAGAACCAACAGGTGATGAAGGAAAGCACTAAACACCATTAATCAGGGCAGAGAAGTTATAAAATTAGCTTGGTAACCAGTACTATCCTGGTAGGCTTCTGCATTCATAAGATGTGTTGCAGATAAACAGCTGTGATAGGGCAGTTCCAGAAACTCTTCCCTCCGAGTGGGAACCAGACTGTCTGACTTGTGAAAAAAGTAGGAGAGGCTGGCTCACCAGGCTATTACAGAGCATGCTCAAACATTAAAAACATGTTTCAAATTGCAAGTTGCTTATTCGAAATCAGTTTTATTAATGTTGTGGCAATACACACATACATTGACTGGATGGTTAAAAATATATAACACAAATACGTTTTTCCTTTCAGCTTTTAGCTTCTGGGTTTGATTTGCCTCTATTTATCGAGGCTTGGGACCAGCACAGTAAATTCTTGTTCTTGTACTTGTTTTTTGACCCCTTGTGTCTCTATTATATGACTACTGATACCTGCATTACTATTCATACTAAGTTCTTTTTGTCTACATTTCACTGTGTGTTGTCCAGTTGTGCGTTTGACCGGCAGAACATTATATAACTTGTCCTTCAGCTTGTGATTGGGCTGTTTACGAGTAAGAGGTGTGACTTCTTCCCCGTTCACCTCCTCCCCACTTGATGGGCCCGGTAGAGAGCTGACCTTTAGGAAAGAGTGGTGAAAGGAATCATGGGATACGTGGAGGGCACAAGAGATGTGCGTACCCCCCGAGGGAGCTCGACACACTGGTAGACATGGGAAGTACTTGTACTTGAAAGCAAATGGGAATCCGAATGGAAATGGAGGCACACAGGGAAGTGTTGCCTGCAGGGTGGAGAGAAGTTGTTTGGTGTGCACCACTGAGGTGGAAATGTGTGCATGGCCTGGCATGGCGGGTGGGCAATAGCTTTTTTTAAGAAAAAATTCAGAAAAGCATTTTAGGACGGGAGATTTTCTGTGAGTGTATTTTGTATTTTTGTGAAAAATATTAAGCACAGCAACAAAAGATATGAGCTGAATGTCAGGGTTTTAAAGGTTTTAATCTGCCTTTAAGATATTCAGCAACCAGACATTACTCTGCTGGCAATAAAAGAGAAGATATCCAGTCATTTTGGAGGCTAAAGACACAGCTCAGAACTGAAAACAAAAAGATCTCCAGGGAACATTCAGTCACAAGGAGTTACAAACCAGTGTACTCTTTGTGCCGGTCACAAGTCTGGATAAATGAGATTGCAAATGATGAGCAGATGTTTTGCTGTGGCCTCAGAAGGCAAAAGCCAAAAGCAAAGAGATTTAAGAGAATATGTCTGTTGAAGTGTCACGTCTTCATCACAGTTAATTTTGATTCAAATACACACAACTACAATAACAACTCACTTGTGTAAAGTGTAGTGTTTACTTCCATTCAAAAAATATGTGTGCATTGAGGTTTCAGATCAACTAATGAAGCAAAAATACATAATGTAAATACAAAATGTAAATGTTTATCTGTTTTCCACTTTAGATTTAGAAAATAAACATAATCACTAATAATAATAATAATAATAATAATTCATCGAATTTATATAGCGCTTTTTTGGACACTCAAAGACGCTTTACAATTGATCAATTATTCATTCACTACTCAGTCACACTTGGTGGTGGTGAGCTACTTCTGTAGCCACAGCTGCCCTGGGGCAGACTGACGGAAGCGTGGCTGCCAATCTGCGCCAACGGCCCCTCCGACCACCACCAAACACAGCCACACTAACACATTCACACAGGCAAGGTGGGTGAAGTGTCTTGCCCAGGGACACAACGACAGTATGCGCTTCAGATGGGATTCGAACCGGCTACCCTCCGATTGCTAATAGAGCACTAAATAGGACCTTCGGCATTATTAGACAGTTAAGAGACAGATTTTTGTATCTTAAACAATATTTTATCAAGTCAAATACACTTTTAGGTGTTTATTTTCATATTTGCTGGCAACAGCTTATTTTTAAAGGGACACTCTTAAGGAAATGTGCAGTTGACGTCCCGTACCATCAGCAGCCCCCATCTCCAAAGCGGTTATTGATTTAGCTTCTAATCTACAAATAAATATATTGTCCGAGTTTATTTTTCCTCGCTGTCAGCAATGTTAAAAGGACACAGCTCATCTGGCTGATGGATGGGAGCAAATGTAGCCCAGGGCCTAAGGGTGGACCGCCAGAGAAATGTACCTTCTCCACAAACACAGACGCAGCGACGGACACAGAGTAAACAGTGCCTCCAGATGGGACCCCCCTCGTGAGCGCTGTGCTGGATCCAATTATGTGTCTGTGTTTGAAAAGAGCTGCTGTTGTGGGTTGGGGTTGTGACCATGTGCTTCTTCACACGTGAGACTCTGCCCTTTTTGCAATTCCAGTTTGGTTCCTGCATCCAAATACTGAAGAAACGTTTCTAAAATTCATATTTTAACTGATTATCTTTAGGTGGACTAAAAGGTACACTGACAAGAAACTATGTGTTTACAAAATTCATGATAAGGACAAACAATAGAGTCTGACTGAGAATCTCGGTAACATGGACAAACTTGCAAACGTATGTCGATAAATTAGAATAATGTGGTCCATGTATTTTAGTAGTTCAAATCAAAGTGAACAGCTTGTTAACTCACTACACAGAGCGAAATATTTTAGGCAATTGTTTGTTTAAAAATTTGTATCCCATAAAATTACTTTCATTCATTCATCTTCTTCCGCTTATTCCCGTTAGGGGTCGCGGGTGACTGAAACCTATTCCAGTAACTTTTGGCTTTAGGCGGGGTACTCCCTGGACAGGGGCCAGCTTGTCGCAGGGCTGACACAGAGAAAAACACAGACAGACATTCACACGGGGCAATTTAGAGTCACCAATTCACCTAACACATGCATGTCTTTGGACAGTGGGAGGAAGCCGGAGTACCCAAAGAGAACCCAGGATAACATGGGGAGGACATGCAGACTCCACCCAGTGAGTTTGTGTTTTGGCCGGCCGAGAATTGAACCCACAATCTACTAACCACTCTGCCACCTTACATAATATTTTAGCATCACCACAGTCATCACATTTAAAATAAATAAATGCCTGATATTATAACTGTGTACTGGATCAATATGTATGTGTTTAACTTCTTGAAGTGAAATTAATCCATGTTCACAATATTCAGATTTTTTTAGGTGTGCATGATGGGAGAGTGGTTTGTGCTCCTGCCTCCCAGGACGAGCTCAAACTCCCTGAGGGGAGTCTGCATGTCCTCCCCGTGTTACTGTGGGTTCTCTCTGGGTACTCCTGCTTCCCCCTGCCATTCAAAGACTATAAATTGCCCCTAGTAATGAATGTAAGGAACAAACTGACCACTGTCCAGGGTGTACCCCACCTAAGGCCCATAGTTTTTTTTTTTTTTTTTTTTTTCATAAAGGCCTTTTTTATAGAAACTGAAATAAATTATATACATTCAAGCTATTTCACTACAATACTTGACCACAAATTGCTAATTTAGTCACGGTGTTTAAATCCTGAATTTAGTTCTCAACATAATAAATAGACAAATGCAAATGTACATACACAATTTACCTCTTGCTACTTAAGAAACCACTAACTATACACAACCATCTTTATACTAGATGTGGTCAGAGTCAAGGCCTTTATTTAAATCCTTTTATCCGGTCATACTGCTCTGAGCTACATACTGTAGTTATAGCAGCTCATTGCGTGGTGACGAGGTCAGGCTTGTGTGTGTGTGTGTGTGTGTGTGGGGGGGGGGGGTCAAGGTTTCCGGTTATTGTTACTATAAAACTTTCATTCCCACTACAGCTTTGTAATAGGCACATTATACTTTCATTGTGATTTCATCCCGTGGCATAGCAGTGGCACGCTGGCATGTAAACACGGGTTGTATAGTGGTAGGTCTGAGGAGAGAATGAGAATCCTTGCCTCTAAATGAATGCCATAAAATAGCATCATTGTGAGTGTCACGTCCTTTTTCCAGAGGGCTTTTAGTGGCTTTATTGGAAACACTGAGGACACCTTTGCATTCTTCGTCTCCTCACGTAACCTTTGTGTGAGGTTGTCATGTGCCACAGTGTGCCATAGCTGCCTGTATAGTGTACACAGATGACAGGTTTAGACCAGGCAAATAGCATGACAAGACTATGACTCATGCCCCTTATGTCTAACTACTCATTCATTTTCAACTGATTTTCTAGTTATGAATCATAGGAGGCTGGAGCATATACAGTAACAACTACTTAGGGTGTGGGCTCTCGTCGTGTATTCCGGCTTCCTCCCACTGTCTAAAGACATGCATGTGTTAGGAGAGTTGGTGACTCTGAATTGCCCCGTAGTGATTGAATGTGTGTCTATCTTATTGTCAGCTCTGTGACTATCACCACCATCCAGGGTGTACCTCACCTAAGGCCCATAGTTGCTGGGATAGGCTCCAGTCACCTGCAACTCCTAGGGGAGCAAGAAGAAGAAGATGAATGAACAGACTTTCACTGGTCAATTTAGACAGACTAATACCATTTGACATATTTGTGGCTGCAGGCAGGAATCTGTAGCACATGGCATACATGTTTTCTTATCGATGTTTTCTTTTTATTTCAAATTTATATTATAAAAACACAGTAAATCCAAGTGGGTGACTAAAGTGACTTCACGTATATAGCAGTGTATATGCATGTAACCCACTCACCATCCTCACCCAGAGCGGATCTTTGTGCTTATTTGCCATAAGTGACATTTATATTGTGTGACTGGGGGTATGAAGTGATATTGCAGCTTGGTATATGATATTGCACCCTGTGTATTACTTCTTTACCTTGTTGGTTTGCTGAGTGCATGTTCTAATATAATAAATTACAGCGCAATTTATCCTTTTGCCAATCTAATTTACTATTATTTGCCAGAAAAGCAGAAGAACTGCAGTAGTAGCAATAGTAAACTTTTCAACAACAGCTATGTCAAAAGTCCAGCCCAAGGTCAGATGGAATTTTGGAGAGATGATTATGATTTTTTAGTGAAAAGTTAAATAAACAGCTTGTTGCCATGTAGTCTCTGAGTCAGGAAATGTGCAGATATGGCTCCAAACTGAAACTGATGTGTCATTGAAAATATAGGGCACTTGAACAGCATGCTTGTGTGTAATGAACATGATTAAAGCCATCTGTTTAAGCTTTTACAATCTCCAAGGTTTACAAAAATAATGGTTTGTTTTATTATATACATTTGTTTCTTTTATTAATTTGATTATGTTCAACTAATAAAATGTGTTATCTTTTTAAATTATATACTAACCCATTTTAAACTGAAAACATATAACACAGAGTGTTTGGCTCTAAGTGTAGGTGTTAATTTAAAGAATGGCTCATATTTGCTTGTGAACTTGTTTGTTGAATGATAAAGTGTTGGCATTGTGCTTCCATTAAGCCTTTGTATCCTGCAGACAGCCAGAAGGCACACAGAGGTCAAATGTCAGCCCTGTCCCTGTGGGACTTCTCTTGCCCTTCGACCTTTGGGTGCTCATCCCTGATGCTCAGTCCCCTGAGGTGTCAGCTGAAGATGCACTCAGAGGCGTGGTATGCAAAGGCAAGGGGAGGAGGTGTGGAAGGAGAAGGGACTGGAACTTGAGAAGGTGAAAAGGACAGTAAGTGGTCTGAATGATGCTGAAGGATGGAGACAGGACAGGAGCAAGAACAGGAGGCTAAAGCTGTGTGAGCTTCAACTAAAATACAATGAGGTTGAGGCAGTATTAGCAGCACATCTCTGGCCAATTACTCTGCTGCTGGCCCTGGCTCTTCTCTCCTCCTTCCTTTCTCTGTGCCCTCTCCTCTCACTTCCTCTATCTGGGCTCTAACTATCCATGGGCTGTCAGCAGCAACAGATCCCTAAATGATACCAGTCTGCACTGGCAGGTTTTATCTTCCTGTGCTACAATAGGAAAGAAGGATCTGAGGGAAGATAAGATAGGACCCAGCAATGGTGACAACAAGCAAACACATAATGGTGAGGCTGCTGTGATAAAGTGCTACACTGCCATCTAGTGGTAGATCAGATATCAGGGGCCCATTACAAGATGCAGATGAGTATAAGTTGAGTCAAAACAGTGAAAATGTGGTTCACAACATCAGGCAAAAGACAAAGACATTTGACAAGTGACCACCTGGTTTAGTACAGTTTAGTTTATAAATTCCTTAAATGAGGTCGCTTTGAAAACACAAACACTTCAGAAAATATCAATATCAAAAAGATACACCGTGGTCCAGACAGTCACTAAATTAAGTTTATCCCGAGAAACAATGTGTAACAAGAAATTTATAACCATGATATGTGATTACTGTTCAGTTTATTGTTTCTAAATCCTGCTTGTGCTTTTTGAAATGAAATCAGGACTTTGTTATTAGTGATTCTTATGAACATTTTTACTGCAAAGGACAGTCTTCTGCCTCAGTGAGAGCCCACAGAGTGAGGCCTGTATTGCGACCTCAGAAACCTTTCTACTGTGTGGGGGCAGTGTGGTCCTGTGGGCTTCAGTAAACCAGGACAAACTTAAAAATGACAGACAGAGAGCTCCTCTAGAGTGTGGTACATCAAATATTGATGTCTTGTAAAAGTAAAACTAATTAAAGTG
Organism: Bostrychus sinensis; assembly: GCA_020698575.1. Classification (NCBI taxonomy): domain Eukaryota; kingdom Metazoa; phylum Chordata; class Actinopteri; order Gobiiformes; family Eleotridae; genus Bostrychus; species Bostrychus sinensis. Next base: position 30,517,532 of record CM036242.1, read on the forward strand.
ATAAAAACACAAAAGAAATACATAGGCAAAAATAGGTATTTTAGACTGGGGTCATTAGTGACCCAGATACGTTTTGGTTTATAAAATTCTCAAATGACATCAGAAACCCAAAACGACTTCTTGAAGACGTGGACAACAAGTAGCCCGACAAAGTCATGAAAAATCAAATTAATAAAATAAAGCATCTCTGAGATATGACAAAAATATATGCCTGGGCTCAGGTTTTACCTCCCTTGGTCAGATGAGGGTTAAAAAAGCATGTTAAAGCAGGTAACAATGTCCATCGCATAACTGTGTCTTCACTCTGTGTATATTGCATGTTTTTTTCAATATTAGAGGCGCAAAGTCTACTTTGTCAAACTATTTTTATTATATTTATTTGTTTTGTAACTGTTGCAAATATAACAAATAAGTCATTCCTCAAACATAATGTCTATATGCAGTACATAGGTTTCTGTAAAATTATGAACGCACACATATTCATGAATGAAAAGGTGGTGTGAATTATACTAACAATGTATTAACCTTGACTAGACTCAAACTGCAGTGGTCTTGGCTTTGCATGGGAACAGAAAATTACTGAGAGCACAAAAGAGTGCTCAGGTTTCTCCAGACAGGCCACAGTGTACACGCTCTGAAAATAACCAACAATGTGGGAGTAAATACAACACACAACTCGAACTTCATGCTCTATTGATTTTCTTTTTGTGCAAAGTAAATGGCACATAGACAAAAATGTACATATGTTTCTAGTCTGAACTATTGCTAACATTAAAATTAAATAATAAGTAAACCTTGCCCTGAACTAAAATTGTATATGCATGGGAAAAAAGAAAATAAATGAACATATATGTATATCCTGTATATCCTAAGAGCACATCCCATGTTGTGAGGTACAATAGATCAACTGCTACTTTTGCCTAATTATAGTTAAGCCCAAAAACTATTCATACCCTGGCTTCTTGTCATTACTCTTCAGGTATCTCAGCAACTTTACCATCAGACAATTCTGGTCTGGACATCAAGATGTTGAAGAGGAAGTACAGAGTTAAAAAATAAAAAATAAAAAAAGAAATAAAAAACTTGCCAGTGAATAAAACCCCTGGAACCTTTTGGTAGCAACATATATTGGTCAATGAACTTAGTAAGCTCATGTATTATGTTGCTGGCTTTTTAAAAATCTTTAGAGAACTCGAGGAATGCAATACCCATAAATAAAATACTGAAAAAATATGAAACTCAAAAGAAATCTAAAAAAAAAAATGTTTTTTTTTTTGTTTTGTTTTGTTTGTTTTTTTGTTGTTGTTTTTTTTTTGTTTGTTTTTTTTTAGATTTCTAAAGAATAGTAGTAGAGAATTATATGAAAAATGAGAGATTACTTTGCACAATATATCTGAAGGAATGATAGAGCCTAAAAGTGTTGCTTTTGGGTGATAACTCATTACCGTTTGGGAATTGAAAATGTCTTCTTTAAAAGAGTGTATACAAAGAGTGTACCATAAAATGATTTTATCATAAAAATTTCAAATAACAATGATAGGCAAGGGCAAGCAACAGAAAAATTTCAACTATGACCCAGCCTCACAATGCCCAAACAAGAACCCAAACCATCATCTAGCTCAGGGTCAAATGCTCAATTCCATTCAGACACAAAGCCCTTATTTCTCACAATGGTAAAGAATCCACCAAATCAAATCATTTGTTCCTTTTGCTGACACCTCATGGCTGGAGCTAGTATCTTTTGCCCTATCATACAATGGTACATACATAATCTTTAAAACACTCCTGGACACAGACAATGTTCAGATCCATTCCAAAAATAAATCATGTTTTCCATGGCCCATTTCTGATCTTCCTGAATGGTTGTTCAAAATCCCACCATTACTTGTTTGGGTTCCCTTGCTGAAATACTAAAAAAAAAAACAATTACCCAATTACCTCCTTAGAAAAAGTAAGAATTTGTTAATGGTTTTGAAAATGTATTTCAAGCACCTACTACTGTCATTTGCAAATCAAACGATTCGCACACAACATTGGTGGAAAGTAACTTATTTTACCAAAGAAAGAAATACATTTTCTAAAACCTATTTTTACTCTTACTATAGGAGAAACATTTTTGTAAAGGAAGTCATTTTTAGAATCAAATGAGTACTAAGCATTTTTTTACCTCAGTGGCAAAGCAGTAGTAATAGTAGCAGTGGAAGTAGTAATATTAGTATGTAAGAGAAAGTGTATTAATAAAGAATATGCACTTGAAGTAGAAGTATACTTGAAGGTAAAGTAAAGGCACTTGAAGGGCACTATTACCTACGCTAGGATTTTATTTTATAATGGAAAAGATGTAGTGCCAAGACATGGAATCAAAACAAGGGATCTTCTAGTTCAGGATTAAATGCTTTATCAAGTGAGCCACAAATCCTTAACAAGGAATCAACTAATACTAATTTAAACTCTTTCTCTTTTACTGACCAGTTTAGGCTGGAGTTAGTTTCTTTAGCTCTAACTCAAAATGCTACCAAATGCTTTAAAAATACCAGGATAAGTAGTAGCTGAGGTAATAGCAGTAATGTTAGTAACAGCAAGTACTTTATGTACTTTTTTAAAAATTTTGCAGTAACGGTATTTTTACTTAAGTACATTCTTAGAGTACTTCTTCCGTTTCTGACACACCAAGTATATCCATAGCATATGCAGCATTGTGTCCTTGTCTGCAGCTCCAATATTGTCCCATAAACACATTTCCTGTTAACGTTTAATTAGAGAGTGTTTTGATTAATCTCCGAGGGCATTTTGTTTAGTGGCGCCACTGCTTTGTGCACGGCCGCCACATGTCATGGTGTGTGTCTTTGTGTGTGTCAACGCCGAGGTTAGTAAAAGGTGCAAAGCTTGGGAAGCAGATAAAAATAAAATCACAGGGCCACTACAGAAATAATAGGACATCTGGTGTAGACATCTGGAGCCAGAGGACTTTTAGGAGCTTCCCGGCATCCTCTCACCTTGCGGGTAAATTAGCAAAGTGTTGGAAATATGGCGGGGGTAAACGATGCTGACAATCACACAGAGGGAGGACAGTTAAGTCACGTTACTGGGGGATTCATCATTCGGAGGTCTCTTTTTGTTTTGCATGGACAAAAACGGAAAAATGATGGCCAATGAAGGAGACAAACTGGCTGCAGAAGTTTTTGGATGGGGGTGGTGACTGCTCTATTCATCTTTAGTGTTTAGTTGTTCGCATCAGTCTAATAAATGAAAATGTGTTGCTCAATGAATGGGGCAAGCATGACTTTTAATTATTGGTGCTGGAGTCAAGACCAAAAACCCAAGACATTGGAGGAGATATGGGGGGAAAGGGTTATTGTTGTCACTTTGTCATGTTAAATTACGATTCATTTCAAACAAAATCACATTATAAATGAAAGATGTGCTGCATTTGATAATGAAGCTTTTCCACCACACTGATAAACCAAAAGCACTTGGAGAGGGCAGATCTCCAGCATGGCCTATCTCACAATGGTGAAGGTGAATGGTGAAGATATGAAGCTGTAGTGTAAATTCAACCAATAAGACTGTGATTTCCCTTCCCTGTTCTATTCCCCATCATCAGTCTGTTACTGTCAGCCAATTACAGCCTGCCATCTTCACCTGTCATCCAATCACCTCTCGATCCAATCATATTTATACTCCCTCACTTCTCAGTCATCCTGCTGCTCAGCTACATGCCACATCCCCCCTCCTCCACCACAGAAGCAGAACCGTCAGCCTCCTCAGCCTTTCCTTCTCCTTAGAAAATTCCCCTAACTAATCTACCACACTCTACCTTCATCGCGTTGCTGATGTCTACCTGCTGGGGTCTAAGCGCCAAAGTTTTTCCTTCAATAAATCATCCGTTACACTACACTCATTTGTCTGTTTGTTTTAAATCTCTACACATTTCGAAATAAAGCCCAGACATGGACTCTAACCAGTGGGTTTCAAATGCAGAGTAAAATGCTTTGGCCATTGTCCCACAAAACCCTTATATCTCACATTGGCAAAGAATCCTAAACTAAGCAATTGTTTTGTTTGTTTTCCTGATGCCTTGTGACTGGAGTTAGTATCTTTGGCCCATGTCCAGATGGCGTCCCGGATGCACATCACTAAACATGTCTTCCTTGGCTCATTACTGATCTTTCCTAAAAAGTCCTTCAAAATCCAACCTTTACTTTTTTGAGTTATCTTACCTACAGACCAACCAACAAAAGCAAAAAACATTACATCGATGGCAGATAATAAATCAGTTAATGCTCTTGGATGCTAAGAAGTATGCTGTATGCAGTTTTGAAGAGAAACCTTGAGAATTGTTTCTGACAACAGTCTTAAGACCAAGGCCTGTCTCAAGCATTATAAAACTACTAATTATAAAAGGCATGAAGAAAACAAAGGTCCAGGCACTCACTTGGTTAAAAAGCCTTTAAGAATTGGAGTCATTAATACACACCAATGCGTGTTGGCTTGCACCTTCCTCAAGGTGTGAACACAGAGCAAAGGGAAACACTAACTTATGCTCACTGGCTGCAGGTGTATAGCCAGGAGTGGTAATACTGTAGTTCACCTCTCAGTCACAAGGGGCAGTAACAAGACATTTTGAAATTGAGGAAAAGCTATAAAAGATGTAGCTGTCCCCCCAGACATAAGGGCAGTAACAAGAAATTTGGAGTAGAGGAGAAACAGCAACAATGGCAATGATCACTATCCCAGATTACCATTTTTACAATACAAATCCACAACTATAAAAGCACATCTAGATCAGCAGCTTACATTTTGTTGGTCAGAAAAGACAATAATTATTGAAAAAATCTTATTTGAAGAAACTCATCATCTGACTTCGAGAGAAATGCTAAGATTAGGTCCCTGTCACTTTAAGACCCCTCCCTCTACGCTGTCCCACTGCTGTCACGCCCCTTCAGTGCTCCTCACAAAAATACTTGTTGTCAAAGCAGTGTTTGAGTGTTGTCTGCTGCAGTTTGGGGGTGGGCCTGTTGGGTTGCTGCGGGGGAGGCGTGAGCTGTAGCAGTGCTTCTTGAATAGGGCAGGACCATGAGGGGCCAGGAGTGTGGTCAGGTGGAAAAGGCAGACATGGGTGAAATGAGCTGTTTTGGACTTTCACAAACTCACTGTAAAAGAAAAGAGGATTACTCAAACATGCATGAAACAAAAATACAACTCCAGGTATGTTTTTGATGAGGAAACAAAATTATAACATGGTAGAAAGCTCAGAAAAGTAAATTTGGCATAATATTGCCCCTTTAGTATATTTAAAATATATTAGTATATAATATTAAGGGTCTTGTTATTTTGGTGAATTTTGCAATGTGATTCTGCTTGATCCTTGGAAAAGATAACATTATTATTGACAGTTTATTTTCATATAAATCCTCTGCACACCTGGCAGAAATAATGCACCATTCACTTGGCTGTCACTGCCCTTTACCCATGGCTTATAATGAAAAAGGAAAAAACAACATGGCAGCTAGTTTTGAAATGTCAAATTTCTCATAGATTAGCTTATGAAATTAGGTGGTGAATAAATTTTTCCAATAGGTCACGCTGAATCATGCTTAACTTTTACCAAATAGTAGTTTGTGACTTTATGGAGTTTATTAATGCAGTGAGTCACCTAATTATAGTTAGACTACCAAAACTTTTCTTCAGTTTAATTATCGAATAGCATATTACTCAGGGTTTGGTATAATACTTAATAGAACAGCACAAGGAAAACTGGAAAATGCTGTTTTAAACAAAGATGCCAGTCCTTCTCTGGTTTTTGCGAGAACACATCATGGACAGAGCAGTTGGTGAAAGTGAGTGCCAGAGATGGTGTCAGATGTGATATTGATGACAAGTCCATGTGCTTGTCTCCGGTTTCCCCTTGGCTTAATGTAAGGTCACAGTGGAAAGGTGGGACAACAAATGCCACCGAGTCGTGCTGACAGCTCAACCCCTGGGACAGAAAATACCCTTTTTTATTCCACGCCCCTCCTCCAAACTTTCTATTTCCTCTGCTTTGTCTTTCTCTTCTTTTTCTTGCCTTATTTTGTCTTGTCACTAACAATTTGTGTAAACTTAACCTTTGCCTTTTGGAAGTTCAACATTGCCACCAAATGTAGTGTAGATTTTCTATTATCTTTTGAATATGTGCTTTGCTGTTAGGCCATGATTGTTTCTTCCACAAACGTTTTAGGATATCTGCTTGTAAATAGCAAAAATTTCATCAGGAACCCTATACTATATTGCTTTTGTAATAAATTACTTTCTGTGAGTTCCTGTAGCTTTTTTTTTTAAAGTTTTGATTGTAAATTCATTGGAAAAACAGGCCAACAATATTTTAGGACATTAGGACATCTAAAACTCTGGAGAATAGAGGTTTAAATGCTGATCAAGTTATGACCAGACATTAAGCCCACTTCTGATTCATCTTACTTGTTTGTGAACACATCATCAAAACAAAGCATGATAAGGAGTCAACATCTTGTGTGTTCACTTTGTCTGAAATAAAAATAATTCTTATTATTTAGCAACATTTAAGTTTAGTTAAGTTTAAGGCCCTCATAGGGGAATCCATTTACTGCATTTGAAGCATCCCTCCAATGCCTCTGTGGCAACCTGTCAAGAGCAGTGGACGACCCTGAGCAGCGCCCAGGGACCCTTCTCCAGATCTTGAGCTAGGATCTTGGTCAGGACTACCTACCTGGAGAATTAGCCTATTATCCTTGTTTTAGGTTCATGGGGATACATCAGACAACCAGATAAAACCCACCTAAGCACAAAGGGAACACAGAAAGCCCCCAGCCCCTCCAGGAATTGAACCCAGGACCTTGTTGCTGTGAGGTGACAGTGGTAAGCTGTGGTTTCTTTGTCCCTATTATGGATAATTTCTTACATTTAAAAAGTGCTGATACTGAACCTGTTAATACAGTACATGACAAAGAAAACACAACTCTTTTATTCAAAGCATCATTTTTATTTGAGACATGGGCTTTACATTTCATTAAATATCAGTCAAAAATCTCTCTGTAAGACCTCATCAAACAGATACCACATGCCTCCTCAGTTGCATCTCTCTCCTAAATCCCTCGGCGGCATTCATCACCTGGAGAGCGTGCTGACTTAGAGCTGTGTTTTTAGTGCAGGCTGTTTCCATGCTGCTCCAAATGCTTGAGTCCACTGTACACAGAGAAGGAAGCGGTAACATACTGCGCAAATACAGCTGCCTGCATACCCCGGCACTCATTTTAGCCAGTAAAGAGCGAGCCATTAAGTGATCAGAGAGTGTTTCTGTGGCCCTACTCAGCATTCTAACCACAGAGCAGCAGCGTTATAAGAAGACATGGCAAGGCAAAGGACAGGGCTTACATTCTGTATTTATTCCCTGTGCTCGGCTTCAGAACCCTCCGTCAGACAGTGTGCCATAATGTCGAGTCAGATTTGACCTTGAGCTGGTCCGTTGTCTCAGTGGATCCTCGCTCACGCTGTCACATCAAACCTCTTCACTGTTCTTGATAAAAAACAACAACACAACAACTGAATCCCAATGATGTATTGAAGTATGTTGAGTACCACTTGCATTAGCAACCAGCACAGGAAGCTTTGTCATGTTCACTTATTCAAATAAAACAATATATACGTAGATGTCATCCTTGAAAAATCAGTATTTGCGTCCCCTTTTTCTATTCATGTTTGTCTGTGTACACTTGTTGTACATCTGAATAATGATAAAGTCTGTCTAGGTTTCTGACTCAACAGCGCTTCTTACTGGAGTATGCCAGAACATTAAAATCATTAATCTTTTCTCTTTTTTAAAAAAATAGCATCACATTCGGAACCCAACACAGGAAGCTTTGATTTGTTATGCCCATCATTGAAAAATCTGTATATGGCTCCCCAAGATATACAGTGCTAAAATACATAACTAGCCTATTTCACTTTTTTTTTTTTTCTCTCTCTAATTCAACCACACCTCTTCATGGAGTGTGCCAGCATATTCAAATCATTAATAATAAAGCCTATATGATCCAGCCACAAGAGGTCAAACTTTGTACCAGTCCAAAGCCTTGATAAATGGGGAGGTCTGCGTCAGGAAGCGTAAGATCTATGCCAAATCATAATGCATAAGAGTAGAAAGATAACGCACACCAAAAACAAACTTGTATGAGGTGCTGATGTTAGAAAACAATTCAGAAACACTCTGCACACTCTGCCATTGCATATGTCAAAGATATTTATTTGATTATGTTTCAGCTCAACAGCCTTCATCAGATCAATCTATGTTTTTTAGACAACACAATGCAGCTAGAATCACAATGCATATCACTGCATAGTAGAAGGCAGATAATTTACTCTGGCAACTCTGAACGAGAAAAGTCAAAAGAAATTAACAATAAAGCCTATATGCAAAGTCTTAAGATCTTGTTTTTTCATTAGCATTACATTAGCAACCAGCACAGGAAACTCTGTCATGTCCACTTATTCAAATGGTACAGTACATGCCTCAGTTGTCATCCTTAAAAATTCATATTTATGTAAAATGACAGATCTCTTGTATACAAAGAGGCAATGCTTTTGTAATATGTATTTTTAATGAAATGTTTCCCAAAATCCCAATATATGTTACACTGTTTGTTTTGAGGACAGGGATTAGCTGAAGATTTGCACTTAATAATATAATCTTGGCACAATGTAGGGCACGTACAGTATTCTCCTCTCACCGCAAGCCCACGGAGGATTTGGGACGTCCAAAACATGGCAGGCATTAGAGAGCTGCATACAGTGTGTGTTACTGATGAGGCAGGACGGTCTGATCTCAACTCTATTGTTGTTGGACTGAGCCTGTGCTCAAGCTAAAGCTCGTCCTCTTCTTCGGTTTGGCGGTGACTCATTTAGAATATGAATCATGATGCTGGTCCTTTATGAGGGAAAAGTGTGGAATTTAAATTATTTAATGTTTCATAGTATGGTGTTTCTACTGAACATGTCATTACAAGACTAATGAGTTTTAATGTTGCCAAGTCTTGTTTGTTCAGCTCGTTTGCATGCATGCTGAGGACTTGTCATTATTGAGTTAGTGTGAGTGTAACTCACACTAAACTCTATAAAATGCATGCGAACATTATACTTGAATTTTCTTTATCAGGGTAACACTCTTGGATAACTGTCTGACTAGTGTGGCATGCATCCTATTAGCAAATTGACAATATCAGTCCAGGACACAACTACAGCCTGTCCATCCTGGGAGTGGATCTCTTTTTCAGATAGCTGGATTTTTTATTTATTTATTTTTTTCATACTGAGAAGGAGGGGCTAAGGACAAGGTTTATTTGATTTCCTATTTGTTTGCTTATGTCTATTCCTTTAAAGCTCTCTAAGGCAGATGTTTTGATATTGGGCTATATAAATAAAACAGTGGACCTTTGCTTTTTCTTTAATTAGCTAGACAGGAAATCAGGGAGAGAGACGGGGAAGCATATAAACTCGAACTTTGAAGTGAACCCAGGCCACTCCAGTATGTGCTGTGCGCTCTGCCAGGGGAGCCATTGAGGCTGTATACATTCAGACACCTGGTCTGAGCATGCGCCAGAGCTGTCGTCAGGTTTAACACTTGCTTATTTTATTTTCATCAAAATCTAAAAACCGTTGAATACCAAGAATACCAAGCACCTCCAGTCTACTGAAAACAAGAATAGCATATAAACCAGTAACATTTTTAACATTAACATTAACATTTGGACTAGACATGTCCAACAATTTGGCCCTAAGACACATTAAGCCACCCCACAGTGGAGTATGGTGGGTTGAGGGGCCCCAGTGCAGGTTTTCAGGATGAGCCCTAAAGTCATCAAGCACATTTACAACATTACATGAAGTTTACACTGTATGTCCATGTATTGTATTATTTTTAATGTGTTGCCCACTGTCAACCTATGTTACTTACTTATTTGACCAGACTGAACATAACCACAAGTAATGCAAACACATTAACCCACCGTCAAATAATATATATTTTTTCTTATCCAATTAATGCTGAGTGTATTTTCTTTTTCAGTGTGTTGACTTGTGCATTTTGGCAGCCTTTGGCCTTCCTACCAGTAACACATACTGTATATGCCGGTCATAGTGTTTATATGAAAACTCAGCCAGTTTATTTTCTTAGTTAAATTAAAACAATGTGCATGAGCACTTTTTAAAGTGAGAATATTGCTTGTCAAAAGCTGTTTTTATTTTATTTCACTGTAGATACTGAGATGAGCTCAACTTAATAATGAAAAAAATCCATTTTTTTTTTTTTTTTTTTTGTGTGTGTGTAGTATTCCCAGAAACGGTTTGGTGAAATTGACATTTTTGTATTCAAGCTTTGTTGGCCATGATTAGTTTTGATGTTTTATGTAGCTCTCAGCTCTCTGTATAGAGTCTAACCTTCATTTAATACATTTCATTACTCGTGTTTTATTAATTCCACATTGAGGCTGATTAACACCTAAACTGTAAGAAAAAAAAATACTTTTGTATTTACTGGTGAGAAGCTTGTCAGTCTATGTATAGCAAAAACAGACAATATTATCTCCCCACCCAACAACACAATTGTTGAATTCATGTCGCCCGGGATCAGTTGCTACCACTTTCTTTTTGCCAACATCACACAACGGATGCTATAAATCGCATAGTCTAATCTAATTTATCTTTTGCCATGAATCTGAGTCAGTGATCTTCCATCTAATACCGTGACAGCTGTAAGGAGCGCAAAAATGAATATGGCATTAACTAAATCCAAAGTTAGCTGCACAATAGGCCAGCTTTGTATGTGACTACACTATAGCACTAAGCCCTGATCCTGGCAGATAACTTCAGCAAATGGTATCGTTTCATGAGACCTAATAATATCTAGTATTAATAAACCAGAGTGAAAACAACTGTTAAGCAGCTTGAGACTCCGTCCGAAAGTGTGTCAGTCGCACAAGTGTGAACCCGTGAAGCTGCCAGAACAGTATGTGAACATTTGGGCCACAGTCACAAGCAGAAAAAAGACTTCCCTTCTACAGTGTTATACAGTGTGTTAGGTAATATTAAAAGAAAATTGAGCTGCCCCAAAAATACAGCAAAGTAAAGTTCTAAAAAGTTTTAAAATGGAGCTAAAATTATAAAGAAAAGTTGCAATATTTGTATTATTTGTGTTTTTGGTGCAAAGTGTTTTCAATTATTTACAGTACTTTGATCATAACAATAAGTTAAAATCTGTCATTTTCTATCAAATAAAAATATTGTATTGAATTTATGTGACGACCTTCCATGACACTCATCCCTTAGTCATTTGCACCCCACAGTCTGCAGCCATCCCGCACCAACAGCCTCTCTGACCACCACCAAACACGTAATCAGACTGGCACATTCATAAAGGCAAGGACACAACAGCCGTATGAAATAGTAGCAGGGATTGAACCACCAACCTCACAATTAGTGGGCCACTTGCTCTACGTCCTGACCTCATGCCTCATGCTGCCCTTAAATGCTTTATTCGCTGCACTGAGGCCCAGGGCAGACCCAGGACATGCTTAAGGTGCTTCTCTTGGCATATCCAAAGTCAAGAGTGTTGCAACCCAGTTTAAAAATGCAAAAATCTCACACAGGTGCCTGACAATAAGACTATGTCATGTTTTCCCCATAGATTTTTATAAAAAAAAAAAAAAAAGTTACAAAAATCAGACTGTTGGCGAAAAATAGTTGAAAAGTAATATTTATAAACTTGTATATTATAAAAGTATATGTGTATTCATGTGTATGTATTCAAGTGCACTTAATTGGAATTCATTTCAAACTTAATTTCTTTTTATTTACTTAATACAATGCAATACCTCCTCGTACCACCAGTAGGCCCCATATCCCACTTTGGGAACCACTGCTCCAGGCTCATCTCTCTGAAGATGGTGTCTGGGGAGGTGGAAGTCTGGGCACCTTTGCTTTGCGAATAAGTGAAATATAGTACCCAGAAATCTTTGCTTCTGTGAGCCGAGGATGAAAGAAATGTGTATAATGCTTGAAATGCTTGATAATATGGGACTTAAACAGGAGAATTTATTATAAAAAAAAAAAAAATACAGTATTTGGTCTGTTTTTCAAGCATTTTAAGCATTATATGCAATTCTTTCATAATGGGATTACATCCTGCTCATATTTTAGGAACATCAAAAATTTTTAATGCTATGCAGGAAGAATAATGGAAAATTATCTACTGGGTATGTGAAATGATTTGTGTAAATCCTCGACGCACAGTTTACATTTTGTTACAGTTACAGTTACAGTTACAGTTTCCTTTTTACGTTACTCACTGTTCATCCCCAATTAAACTGTGATACCAGCATTAAATTCTTCTTTTCAGATGCTCTTTCGTATTTTAACTAGCCCCACATTCAAATTCTGTATAAAAACACAGTCTTTAGCACTTCACTTTTTTTTTTTTTTAATTCAAGAGACTTATTTGGGAATTTGTGAGATTGCATTCACCTTGAGTGCTTGAGGCTCCCTCTGTTCCTATTGAGATTGAAGCCTTCATTCCACTGTTCTTGTTCTTGTGGGACGTACTTTAACACTCCACTAGTACCAAAACTGCTAAAGTCAAAAAGACCGGCTTGGCTAAGAAGACCAGGCTGAACAGAGAAAATCCAATTTAATTAATCTATAGAGGCTTTTCAAACTTTTCCAAAAGTCAGACAGTCACTGCAACATACTGTACTTTAACGGGAAAAGTGTACAGAAGAATGGGAATTTGCCTATTATGTGATGATTTCTATAAGAAGAGGGACGCTCTTGTTGTGTGGCTATTCTTTATTCGTCTGCTAGTTCAATTAATCATCTTAGGCGTACTCTTATTAAGGCTCATTTATACTCCCATTTTGTAAGTAAACAGATTTGTTCGTTCCAAGCGTTGTTGGCGTCACAGCATTTGTACACACAGACAACCATTCACTATCACATTTATTATAAGTGGACAATTTACATTCACCAGCTCAACAGTGGGGGGAAAAAATTAAAAAATGGAGTACCCGCAGAGAATGCCACAGTAATTATAGAAAATTTGCAGACTCATCTCAATATCACTGTAGTCCGCGTGGCCTGAAGATCAAACCCACAACCTCCTTGCTAAGAGGATGATAACTAAGAGGATAACTGTTCATTTAGCCAACTTCATTTTGTTTGGATCTAAACTCAAAAGGACCCATCTGGTTGACTTGTAATTAACTGGTGAAAGGTCCTGGTCCACTTGGCATTTACAGCAGCATTTTCAACTGTGGACCAAACAACAGAACAATCTGAGACTTAGAGGCACAGTAGATGGCACTGTCACTGGAGAGATAGTGGCTAAAGGCTCAATCTGACAGAATGATGGTAAACTTTGTGAAACTTAAAGGAATCTGTACAGTATGTCCTCTTGCTGTTACTGTAGGGTCTCTGTTAGGGCACTTCGGCTTCGTCCCAGCATCTTGTGGCTCTTAGTTGCCCCAATAATAAATGACTGTGAGAGTGAATACTTATCTGTTTGTGTGTTATGTCTCTGTGTCAGCCATGTGACTAACTGACCACCTGTCCAGGGTTTACTGCACCAAAGGCCCATAGCTGTTGGAATAACGGGAAGAAAAACATCAAGGTAACATAGAAAACTCACTGGATTACAATGTTCTTTTCTTCATTCCTCCACAAAAAATACACTTTTAGCATTCTAACTAAATTATACTATGGTCTACATTTAATGATTTGTTCAGTCATCTGTGTACCACAAGCAACAAATATGTGTATTCCTTTACAATACAAAATCTGATTCAAACTATGACTATTCACTACCAGATTGTGAAGAAGCACTTGCCACCAACACATAATGACACAGCGGCTACAGAGATATGAGGCAGATGGCTGAGGTTTATAGATGCATCGACGTCAGACATGAAAGACAAATCATAAACATGAAGTGTAAAAGTTGTAAATGCAATGTCTCGTGGTTATTCAGTTGCCTTGGGACTGATTTGCCAGTGTAGTAATGTTTTGTTGCCCAATTGAAAAAAAAGTTAAGTGCATTTATAAAGCCCATCTAACTGCACAGAAACAGCACACTTTCAGACACTTTTTCCAATCTGTGGTGATGCAGAATGCCCTTAAGATAATGTCAGCTGGTAGAGGTGTTGAGCGTCAAACTTCACATTACACTTTGTTCACATTTTTTTCATGACACCAGAAATAAATGAAGGGAAAAAAAAGTAGAGTGATGTGTTATTAGTGAAAGATGCAAAATGGATATGTCAAGAAAGATGTCTCCTACTTGCAAGAGTTCTGTCCATTTTTTAAAAATACATGCAAGTGTACTTCTTGTGCCGGATAAATGGAGAGGTTGTGTTAGCAGAGGAGAGGAGGAAGGTGTGTTTGCAGGCAAAGAGAGAAGGAGAATGGGAAGAGAGTAGGACTGAGAGTATAGGGGCTGATGTCGGGCGACATGGTGCAGAGAAGGAAGGTGGATATTCTTTGTGTTCAGGAGACCAGGTCCAAAAGTTAGAGGCTTAGGAGCAGGAAACAAAGGTTTTTACCATGACATCAATGGGACACGAAATTATTAAAAGACTACTAAAAGAAAAAAAGAAAAAACTATATGTAGCTACCAGAAAGTTCATGAGTCCATATGTTAACTAATAGGGATGTACATAACAATATTGGTAATATTTTGATATTGCAATAACACACAAGTCTCTAAGGGTGTATTCACACCAGGAAAGTCCGTTGGTCCTCTTCTTTGGTCCAGATCGAGTCCGGACTTTGGCACCCATTGGCCAGAAATGACGCGGGCGGGGCAAAGCAAAGACAAGGAACCTGAGGAAAACAATCATGAGGACTTGTTACCGGGATATTTATTCGGATTTTACAGCTACAGATCTGTGAAAAACATATTTTCAGTGTCAAAAGCAGATCATTTGAAGTCAGTTTCACCGCACCATACTTGTTATTTTGCAACGGTGAAGGTGTGGTGCAGGTCGCTGCAGGTGAGAAGACGCGCTCTGTGCGCTACCCACAGCAGCAGTGCTAACAAGAAAACGAGAGAACAGGTAGGCTATAAGTGCAAATATCAAAGAGGCACTGTATCTTTACTATGGCTCGTGGCTTTTTGAGCGACTTCCACGGCTGTTTTATTTTCCTTAATGCCCGGCTACGGTGGTTCGTTAACTCCAAAAAGGCTGGTGACGTTTGTAGTTGGGCCGGATCGGGGCCGGTTCATATTCACACCGTAAGCGAACCGTACCAGAGTCCGTTTGGAAGCGGACCGAGACCACCTCTTCAGACGGGTCTTGGTCCGCTTGTTTGGTCCGGACCAGAGTTCGCATGAATGTATTCACACCTGCACACTTGGTCTGGACTAACGTGGGAAACGAACTCTGGTCCGTTTTAAACAGACCAAACGAGGCAGGTGTGAATAGACACTTAAATTGTTTTGGATTTTTTAGGGCTAAATAGCATTGTGTGATTGCAGAGGGAACTACATAGACCATGATCCTTTCCCTTTCAGTGCAGTCCACATGACATAACTTGCTTTTTCCTGACCAGTGTTGTTGTGAGCCTATAAAAATGTTACCATGAGATGAATATTGTCATAATACCTTACTGTGAGATTTGGATGCTGTTTCATCCCTACTAACTAAGCTATCCTCAAGTTTATAAGAAAAAAATAAAATGGTCATATTTAGTTTAGATCTGGAGAATGTATTTGCCAGCAACCTTAATATATTTCCATCCATTTGACAGCAGAGGAAGCATTAACCAATGGGAAAACAAAACACCAACACTAATGAAGCAGAAATTGCAGTATAACAATGCTAAGGGCTTGTTTTCCATTAGTTAATGACACAATCACGTAAAATCCATTTTAACCCCTAATTGATGTACTCAAAAACTCCAAATTGAGGCTTTGAAATAGTCACACTGTTAGCAGGCAGAAACAAGAACCTGGGGTGGACCAATCGATAGAAACTTCATTACCGGCGATGGCTGGCTAGTAATCTCCCTGGCTGCAGCTGTGAGGGGCATACATTGTAGCCAGGCACCTGTTCTCGGTGATGTATCCAGCCTGCACCTGCACCAGCACTCGCAACAAAACACCGAGGTCTAACACGCAGTCCAACCATCAGACCATCTCTTCGTCCATCAAACATCACAAGTTATTTTATCTGCTCTCTCACTTCCAGATGAGCTTTCTCACGTTGGCGCCAGGATGCATCTTTAGCGGCTGACGAGGGGAGAAGTAGAGGATGAGGAGCAGCAGGGGAGGTGTGATGAGGAGGATGAGGAGGGAGAGGGAAAAGGCGTGGAGAGATGTTTTCCAGTTATTAGGGGTAGACTTGGGGCTGATGCAGTGGTAATATTATGCCAGGACAGCTCCATTTTGCACCAAAATTGGTTCCATGCAATAGCAAACCAGAGACATTTTAAACATTTTTCTCTTTTGTGCTGTTTTCTTTTATGGAAAATTTGGTCCCTAGTGGAAATGACAAATTATCTCCCGACAGAAAAGAGCTTTTTTCCACGCTTTCAGCTTTTCCACGCTTTCATAAACTAGCTGCAGTAAGAGTTGCTTTTAGTCATTTAGTCGTGTCTATTACACACAGAGGGGAAAGAAGTAGTCTTAATATATACTCAAGTAAAAGTACTGTTACTTAAACTACTCCACAATATACTTGTACTACTACCCCCAATATCCCCAAACCTGCTAGTGCAAGCTTAGTGTACTACCCAGTTTATCAGATAATTTGAGTAAAAGTATGGATAACACTTTAGAATAGCTCTCTACTATTAAGCAGTAATAAAGCATTCAAAAATATGTAATTAACAATATTTTGTTGACTAAATACTTTATAGATACTGTATTGACAGAGGTGTTTATCATTTTGCATTGATTTGCATGAACCTATTACACAAGAATGAACTAATAATAACAATGTTTATAACTCAATGATGTTTTTAAATGTTGAAGTAATGCTTTGTAAATAATGAATGAACTGCTTACTAACCCTTAACTGATACTTAACCAATGCTTTATAGTGTGAGTTATTCTAAAGTGTTACCAAAATATCCTGTTATTTTCCAGTACCTACACATCTGAGAAGAAATAAGCATCCACATTATTCATTCTCCCACCAGTAGATGGCAGTGATAGAGCAATAACATCTATGCCATGCTTTACATACAGCACACAAAACAATGTTAACTGAATGCTTTAAATTGTGTTGTTCCACTGAGTAAAAAAAGAAAACAATTTACCCCCAAATAACAAAACTTTTTAAAACTTTTTGTTTCGTCCAAGTTTGGGTGATAGTGAAGTGGTTTCCTCTTGAGACTGAGGGATGCAGCTGCTCTGAGCCATGTGTACACCAGAGTGCAACGGGCTGGAAAATGTTGTTCCAGACACAAACCAAAGAAAGAGGATTGCTTATTTGGGGTCCTCTACTCTGTTATGTGCCAATCTCACTGCCACAAGCCAATGCGGAGAGTCCAAAGACATTATTTATATGGTAATGAGAGCTGAAATGTAGATGTCCAAATGCTTGAAGATAGTTTTTGTAGAGTTTGGGTGTCATTTTGCATTTGGGAATAGGTAGGAAATAGTTCCACTTAGGTATCTTATTTCAGCATATTTTTAAAGAAGTGCTTTTAGACAAACACACAAACTGGAGCATTTGTATATATGCATGTCCAAATATCAAGTACATTATATAGTTCAATATTGCTTGTTTGGGTAATCCTGTTTGCTGGGCCCGTCCTCTTTTCAAAAGCTGAAAACAAAATATGTTAGCATCATTTTGTTATGGCTGTGCTAATTAGCCATTTTATTCTCTGTCCATTCCCCACCTATGCCAGCAGGATAATATAGGATCTTTGAATTCACAGTTTGGGTGAATTTGTGCCATGTCATTTCCCAGCTCTCTCACTGATTACCTGTCTGTCAAACTGTGTATACTTTATTAAAGCAAAACATAAAAAAAAAAATAATTAATTTGTGTATAGACTTTGATTATACTCCACCCACCTCTAAGCCAGCATGAACCCCTTTAAAATGTGACCATTAACAGAAACCCTGATGCTTTTAATGAAAATTGTTATGTTCAATTTGTAGCAATTACTGTTTTGTGGCATATAGAGGAAATGTATTTGATTGATTGAATAGATGTTACAGCGCTGATTTGCCAAGAGGCATTACTACACACATTACATTAGTCCTAACAACACAGCTGTGGTTTCCCTATAGAGGGTTTTAGATCCAGCTGGCTCAATAAGCATCTAATGTACTGGCCTGTGGTTTCTGGCTTTTGTCAAATTGCACAAAATAATTCATATATAGGAAAAATGGAGACTGTAATTTCTCACCAATGCATGTGTTCAGTATATATATCAGTTGCTAATCATGTAATGTAAAAATGGACACGGGATTGGTTCAACTAGTCTATTAAAGTGCAACTCAACCCTGGCCCAGGCCTTACTCTGCCCATTGCCAGAGACTGAAAACCGCTGGAAAAGTGGGCAGAAACCAGGCAGACACAGAGGGGGAGAACTGAGGGAGGAGCAGGGCCTGTCATGGATATCCTCCGCAACAGGGTTGTGTACCAGAAAGAAAAAAAATATATACATCCAAAACCATCCCACTGGGAAGAATACTGGCCACATTTGTGTAAATGGAAAGCCTACTAAATGTCTAAACCTAAAAATTGCTGTTAAAAAGAGTCATGTGGATGTGGAAAGTAAATCTTTTTGTGACTTCATTCCTTTAGTCTTCGGTCATTTTTGTCCCACAAATGCCTTAACACTTTTATTTTGGAGGCGTTTTTGTATTTTTTTTCCTTCACAGAGGCTAACGAGCGAGAGCAGAGTTAGTCCGGTTCCTGACTTCGCTCCCGCTGTCAGAGGGGATGGGCGGGGCAGAGGGCACTGAAGGGCAAGCAGTTGTGTGGCGTTTTTAGGAAAACAACAACCTGGCAACTACAGGACTGGGACAAGTGCGCAGGAGAGAGAGAGACAGTGAGGGCGTGGGGAAGCATGGGGCCATGGGAGGAGACCCGAGACACAGGTGTGGTAACAAGGTAAAATACTACATCACACTGGTCTGTCTGCAACTACTGAGCAGAGGTACTCACCGTTTGACCCTAGGAGGGCAACACAACTGCTTTTCACCACAAAATGCGAATTTAGACCTTTTTTTTTACAAAGTGAGCAAAGATCCAACTAGAAATAGTGAGATGTATCATTAAATCCCCTTTTGTACAGCTGATCAGCTAAATAAAGTGGTTTAGGGTTGAGTTGCTCTATAAACACGGGAAGAAGTAGCTACTCAAAATTGAGTACTGCTACATTAAAAATAATACTCAAATGAAAGTACTTAAACAATTATTGCCTGAGTAAAAGCAAAAGGTTGAATAATGCAAACTTTAAATATTTTTTGCAAGTACACAATAAAATTTACTACTGCTACAACAACTACCAATAATACTACGAGTATTTGGAAAAAGCAGTCATATTGCATTTGGCATACTGCAACTGGCTTTTAAGTTGGTTACACACAGCAGAAGTACTTAAAATCTGTACTCACGTAAAAGTACTGCTGTTGCTGTTGCACTACTACTACTAATACCATTACTACTATTTGTAAAAAAATATATAATCTAAACCTAATAGTTAATACTAGATAATAATAGTTAATAAGAGATATTGATAGATAATAATAGAAAATAAACTTGACAGAATATATGTTTCTGTTTTTCTAATTTTTATTTAGGGCAGTGGTCATATTGCTTCCAGACAACTCATTTGGAGTGAAAGTTTTAATTAAACATGTCATCATCTTTGTGTTAATCTTTTTCCCAGTAACAAAATAATCGCCTACCACGCCTTTAATGCATTCATACTTGCAACAGAAACAACAGGATGTGGTTATATTTTAATGGAAGATGATTCATCAGGACTTAGTGAGCACAACTATAGCTGCTAATCTGCATGGTCATATCCATTTTACTTAACAGGCGCTGAGCTGTCTCATGGCCATCAGGAAAAAGCTTAGTGGGACTTTGATTAAAAGAAAGGCCCAAGGTTAACAGGACATCTGTTAGCAAATCTGGCCCGAGATTACACAGCCTCATCTCTCTCACTCTCTGCAGCAAATGATGTAATTAAGAAGACCAAAGTAATACAGAGGCCTGGCCCAGCCTGACCTTTGGGGGGCTTTTTGTGTGGCTAGTACAGCACTAGACGCATGCACACAGTAACATTTTTGTTTTTCTTTTTATGAAGTAAGACTAAAACATATTTTGGCATTTTAGCAGCTACTTTGTGCTCTCATCATATAGGGAAGAAGTATGCTTTAGATTGATTTGTAGAGACTTTTCTCTTGGTTAACTCTTTCGATAAAAGTTATGCTGTTTCTATGGTAACTGACTTGTTCAGTGAGCCTTTTATTGAGTTTAGCCTTAAAAAACTTTAGGATGTCTTCAGATAAAGGTCTCAAGGATAGCTTTTGTCAAACTGAACCATGGCAACAAGGCATATATAGCTGTGCGGATTACAGTAAGTACACAAATATCAAAGGTCCCCTATCATGCTAAATCTACTTTTGTTTGAGCTTTTAAGCATGTTATAATGTTGTTTGCACCTCGAAAACATACTAGGAGTATTATTTTGTTTCACTCACACATGGTTGAGTAATCCTATATGCTGCTGTCTCTTTCTCAAGAGCTGAAAACATTTGATCTCGCAGTTCTGCTGTGAAACCAAGAAGTAATCCTGAACGTTTCCCCATACATCGTCACCCGACTTGTTCTGATAAATTGAGCACTTAAATTGCCATCACTATAAAACAGTAACATCAATTAAATATATCTGTTAGCATCATGTTGCTAATAGATGTGCTAAAAAGTCATTTTATGCTCCGTCTATTCCCCACCTTTGCCAACAGGGGGCAACAGACATCTAATCCAAGCCTTCTCTTCAAAGATAAAGTAACAGCTCCCTAAAAGAAGACGTTTTCCATACATATACATTATTTTAAGTTATAAGACGTGAATGCAAAGGTGTCCATAAATATTTCAAAAAGCCTGAAAAAAAGCATAATATGGCCCCTTTAATTTTTGGGGAAATTAAAAGCATAACAGTGAAATGTTTTGTTTATGATAAAACAACAGGTGGCTGATGGATTTGTGAAACAACTCTGTAGTTCACTATTTTACTTTTTGGCATTTCTGAATGTGTAAACTATATCCCAGTCAACAGCTCACAAAAGAAAAACATCTGCAGCAAAATAAACATAAATAAAGAGTGTGCTTATAAGTTACAGAAGACATGGGTGTATTCTTAGACTTGTAATAACATGATGGCTCAAATTAACTGCTGATCTCTGATGTGTAAGGTTTGCACAAAACCAGATTTACCTAAAATGAATATTTCCACAAGGACATAAATTCCATATGGACACAAACTTTTTTTTTCTCATTTAACACAAATTCTACCAATGCTTGTCTTGCATATTGTGCAGGGGTCCGGTGTTATGACATATTTGTCAGAGAGCACCTCAGAGCAGCTCGGAGCATAATTTACTAGTTCTGCTGCTGTTTTCCCACACTCTCAAGCTGACTACCACTGCCTTACTTTACACTAATGGTGGACACATCTGAAGATGTATTTTACAAAACATGTTTTAGAAAAATGGTTCTAGAGACAGGACATTGCAAATTAGCCGAGGTTATGCTGTAGTATTGGATGTGTTGAAAAATAGTATGCATGTATAAGTAAAAAGTACTTACTGCTACTACTGGTATTACACCACAGCTGCTACTACTAATAATAATACCACTACTACTATGACCATTGTAAAAAATCAATGTATTCATTTAAAGATTTTTTGACATTTTCTTGAGTTAAAGTAAAGTGTCTTTCTCTTGTTTTCAAAAATCCCCAAAAAGTTAGTTTTCTTCTTAAGAAAACAAATCTAGTTAGTAACAACTTCTGAAATGAAACATGTTACTGTCAAATAAACAATAAAACACAGATGACTTATGTTTGGTGTATCTACTTCTGAGTCTCAAAATTATAAAAAAATAAAAAAAATTCCAACCTGCAGTAGCGGTGTGGTGAAGTTGGAAGATACCTACTAAGAAATAATCATGGATACCGGGGGAGATTGTTAGAAGAGACAGAAGTTTTACTACACTCTACAAACTTCTGCTCGGTGTAAGTATGTAACATGGGTAAGATACAAGAAGACTGTGTGATTGTATAAATATGGATTTCACAAAACTGCACCACCTTTAACTCAGAGTTAGAAATGTTGAACAGGGGCTGAAAAGGAGCATGAATTATATTGGTGTTCAATATACAAAATAGTTTTCATGCCTTTTGGCTTTTTCTTTCTGGGGTTGCCACAGAATTTTTATGCTAGTTTGGCATAGGTTTTATCCTGGATGCATTTATATATTTGACTTTTAATTACCCTAAATCAAGGGAATGCAACACTAAAGAAGGACTAAACTAGGACTAAACCAGGTGCAAATCAGGTCTAAACCAGGACTAAACCAGGTGCAAAACAGGTCTAAACCAGGACTAAACCAGAACTAAACTAGGACAAAACTAGGAACAAAACAGGTCTAAACCCAGTCTTAAACAGGAATAAACAAGGACTGAGAGAACTAAACCGGGTCCAAACCAGGACAAAAACCAGGACTAACCAAGGACTGCACCAAAGGAATGTAACACTAAAGAAGTACTAAACCAGGTCTATAACCAGAACACAACCGGGGAAAAAAACTAGTCTAAAACTAGAACTAAACCAAGAATAAACCAGAACAAAACTAGGAACAAACCAGGTCTAAACTATATATTTTAAATCAGGTCTTAAATCAGGTCTTAAACCAGGACTAAACCAGGACTAAGCAGCCTCTAAACCAGGACTAAACCACGATTAAGCCAGGTCCAAACCAAGACTAAAACAGGTCCTGGGGGTACACAAGACCAAAAATTTTGTGAAGCACTGCTCTATACTACTGCACCCTTACTGCTGTTATACTGTCACTGTCAATGTTAACCTGATGTGCTGATGCCTATATATGTCTCACTGTATAACGTTAAAACAAGTCAGTTACACTTAGCAATATGTGTTTTTTACACCTTTTTATATATTTTGAATTTTACCTAATTAACATTGCTTGGTGCCTTTTGTAACATGTTTGTGATGCTGCTGCTGGAATGCTGCTCTAATTTCCTTCAGGATCAATAGAGTATCAGTGTACAGTCACTATTTACACGAGTGTTTTGAACAATAGCCTATGTTAGTAAAGGTCAATGTGTCACTGCCGTTTTGTTTTTGTATATTCTGCCCTCCATTGCTGTATCTTTAAAAACTTTGCACTCAATCAGATGACACCATGATAGGCACAAGTACCCTGCTTTTCACCATCCAATATGCAGTACGATGGGAGCAAAGGCTCGGACCACACGACAGAAAATGATTGTATGTGTGACAGTGTCAGCCCTCCCTTTGGCAGAGAGGCTCAATCAGTCATTTTGTCTGTGCAGTATGTTTCCAATCCCAGTAAACAGCTGGCCTGGCATTTAGAACACACAGGGATTAGAGGGCTGATTTATTTAAGGGCTCAATCCAGACTCCAGCCACAGCTACACTTCTTCTGCCAAGATCACCTCTCTGCTGGTTTGATTTATGATCTCAGCATAATGTTTAATGGTATGTTTAAACACCTTAGAAAACCTCACACATTAAAGCATTAGTTAAGGGTGGCTTACCAGTTTATTATTTACAAAGCATTACTTCAACACATAATAGACACATCTGAGTTATGGACATTGTTATTATTGTTATAATTCTTGTATAATACACTCATTATAAAAACAGTAGTATAGTATAAATACAATACAGTCTCTATCCTATACTATTTATTCATTATAATATTTTTATTACATTAATGCTTTATTATTAGGGGTGAGCTATTTTAGTGTTTGGATGGAAATTTGGAAATTCACTGGCTACGTATTTATTCAGTGGTGATGTGACAACAGGAATTTAATTTATCAGTGCAAGAAGCCAGAAACATCACATAATTCTAGCACTGAGTTTTAATAAAATAATCTCAAGTCTGCTGTTGCTCAATGTGTCTTGTTAATCTTCACTTTTACTCCACCACTGTCAGGTATGCACACTGTGTGGGTGTGTTAGAAAGTGCAGGTGCCTCTCGTGTGTGGGGTTATAGGGTGTGTGTGAAAAACAATCTGTGGCCTAAACTGGATTTCCCAGTGGTCAACACCTCTCATTGGTTAGCATTAGGGATTCATTTGCATACGGTGGGAGTGTCCTGAGACAGCACTCGGGATGAATGACTTGTTCAAGTCAGACTGCAATAAGGCACCGAACCCAACAGAGGTCTGCTCTGTGCAGCTCTCAAAATGCCTGGCTTACCTAAGCAACAGCGGCAGCGGCAGAGCTTCCTGCTGTAAGAGGAACAGATAAGTGTTGGACTTTACAACGCAAATATGCTCAACAGAAAACACCCCTGCCTTAGCAAAAGAGGAGGGATATGGGTAAGTCTTGGGTTTCTTTCTACACAAATAAGTATATTTAATATTTAATTATAAGACTTAAAATGAAATGGCTTCAAGTGGCTTTTAAAGTTGTTTGTGTTCTCCACTAATGTACTAATGTACATAATGCTTATAATGTTTTTATAATGTATGTTTCTAATGTAGGATCATGTAATGTATATAATGTAATGTAATCTACATAAATGTTTCACTTACTGTAGCTTAAAGCAGTAATTAAACTAAATTGTATGTTGTCTTTTCTTATAGGGTCTGTGCATCTTCCTGCTTTACACCAGCCCCCCATCCTGTTTTGGAAATTTCAGCAAACCAAAAGAGCTCATCTATAAGATAAAAGAGGGATTACCGCGTGGGACCTTTATAGGGGCCATTGGAGTCGACCTAAACTTGGATTTTACCACAGAGCCCCCCTTTTTATTCAATCTGGCTCAAAAGAAGGTCAGCGAGCAGTATGTGACCCTCAATAATACCACGGGGGAGCTTTACACATCTGCCACGGAGATTGACAGGGAGACCCTCTGCCCTGATAACACTGAGGCAAAGGCCTGTGTCCTAACACTGGACGTGCTGGTGTTGCCTCAGCAGTACTTCCAGCTTGTCAAAGTGAAAATCTTTATTGAGGACGTGAACGACAACAGGCCAAAGTTCCCTGTGGATGAAATCGTGTTGTCTGTCCCAGAGAACTCACCCATCAATGCTCGTTATGCGGTGGAGCAGTCAGCGGTTGACCCTGACTTGGGGCTGCATGGGGTACAGACGTATTGGCTGGTTAATGACTTTGGAGTCTTCACTTTGGATGTTGAGGAAAATGACGGGGGCGAACTGACCCCATTTCTCATAGTGACTGAGAGGTTGGACAGAGAAACACAGGCTGAGTACATCACGGATATAATAGCAGAAGACGGTGGGACCCCTCCTCTTCTTGGGGCAGCTACTTTGAAAATCCTCCTCTTGGACGTCAACGACAACTGTCCCAAATTCACAGAGTCACACCTCAACATCACTGTGCACGGGAATACAAGCAAAGGGGCGCCCTTAGCACGACTGCACGCTTATGACCCTGACCTTGATGCTAATGCTCAGATCAGCTACGCCTACAGTGAACGTGTGCCAAAGGACACCAGGAGCTTGTTCCATTTGGACAGAAACACAGGCGTCATCAAGCTAGCAGGCAAAATAGACAGTGGCACAGCTCCACACTACAAACTGACTGTATTAGCCAATGGCCCTGGTTGTATCCCAGCTGTTGCCACTGTTATTCTCAACATAATCAAAGTTGTTAGTGGACCACCCGCGATAATACCCAGATATATAGTACCAGAGAAAGATGGAGTGGTTTATTTAAAGGAATCTGAGCCACCATTTTCACCAGTTGCTTTTTTTACAGTCAAAAATGTTGGATCAAACCAGAAAGTGGACTGCCATCTGGAGGGGAGTGGACCTTTTAGGCTAAGCCCATACCAGTTAATTAAAAATGAATACTTATTGGAAACCACTGAAGCACTAGACTATGAAATAACTCAAGAGTTTGACCTAATCATCGTCGCTAATAATTCACAAGGGATAGTCATTAAGGCATTTTTAAAAATTCAAGTGTTGGATGAGAACGACAACGCACCAGTATTTCAACAGTCTATCGTTGAGTTGTCCATTGAAGAGAACAATGCTCCCAATACTTTCCTAACACAATTCCAAGCCACGGACCAAGACAGCGACAGCAGAGGGGAAGTCATCTATCTTCTTGGCGGGGATGCGCCTGGGATCTTCGCCCTGGATCGGGTTACGGGCGTCCTGACTGTCACCACGTCACTGGACCGTGAGGAGAAAGAGACCTACCGCTTCATAGTGAGAGCGCTGGACCAGGGGACGCCACGGAGGGAGTCCATTGCGACCGTTGTGCTCACTGTGCAGGACCGCAACGACAACAGCCCGCGCTTCATCAACAAGGACTTCACTTTCTTTGTGCCGGAGAATTTTCCAGGATACGGCGAGATTGGGGTGTTGTCTGTTACAGATGCAGATGCAGGGGAAAACGGATGGGTGGCGCTATCTATCCTAAACGGTACTGATATATTTATGATTGACACAGGCCGGGGTATATTAAGAGCTAAAACTTCGCTTGACCGTGAGCAGCAAGGAACGTATCAGTTGTGGATCGAGGCTGTAGACGGTGGCGAACCGGCTTTGTCTTGCATTACAATGGTGACCGTTCTATTGTTGGATGTAAACGATAACCCGCCTATTGTCCTCTTCCCACAGTCCAATCAATCTTACATGTTAGTCCTACCCAACACTCTTCCCGGGACATCCATCACAGAGGTCTACGCCGTGGATAAGGATACAGGCATGAACGCCGTGATTGCTTACAGTATCATTAAAAGAAAAGGTGGCGAACCAGGGTCGTTCGCCATCGATCCCCAAACGGGAAATATCACTCTAAAACGTGAACTCAGCAACCGCGGCCTGTGCAGCCTCTTGGTAAAGGTCAGCGATCATGGTCAGCCCGAGCCCCTCTATTCCACGATCATGGTCAACTTTTTTGTAAATGAAACAGTGAGTAATGAGAGCTACATCCAAAGCTTGCTGACCAGAGAGGCGGACATTGAGGTAGAGGAGAAGCCCTGGTACATTGGGCAGATGAAGGATGGGCCTGAAAGATATGAGCTGTTCCCCTGCCAGCCGGTCCTCATCGCTCTGTCTGCAACGTGTCTAGGGCTGTTTATCGTGGTTGTGATGCTGATGTCATATATATGCTGTAAAAGGTTTAAAAGGCACAGAAAGAAGAAAAAATCAGAGGCGGAAATACCATTAAAAATTAAGAATGATTCGGTGCAGGTTGTGAACAGAAAAATCAGGCAAATCTCAAATCTTTGATATCCACCAACATCCAAATATCACTGCTGTTTACATGAATGTTTACAAGACTCATTGTACAAAGTGTAATTATTATCAGTTGCTTTTTGGTCTTGGCAATACAGTTATTGTATAAGCAACTCGAACTACAAGAGTCCCAAAAGTGAATGTCATGTCCTACATCTTATATTAACTGTTCTAAATTCTGGTACTAGATTCTGGTATGAGCTGATCCTCACCCCTTAAGTAGTGTTTATGTGCAAAAGAATACACATTACTAGACTGAAGGTATAACGCTGAACAATATGGAGTTCATTTATGCCTTAAATTATATATTTTCTAAATTGCTTCATTCAAACATGCTTAAGCAATCTTATATTCTCTGTCACAGCCATTATGAGGATTAAAAATGCTCGGTTGCATGAACCTCTGCCTTTCCCACAAATCCCCGCCCACTTCAGGTAGCACTGACCAATCAACAAGCCCTCTACATCTGCGCTCATTCATTTATCCAAAAAACAGTGTACATCTCTGTTTCCACTGATTCCTCACAGCTATTTTTCATTTTGTATTAAACAGGCATCATTGAAAAAGTATAAGGAAATGAAGCTCCTTTTAGTTTATTTATTTAAAAATATGAATAAAAGCATAATAATCCCTTTAACTGTAATTGATCTTATAATCTTATTTTTGTCATTTTTATTATCTCATGAATTTGCTAAAACTCATATTTGGACATAAACATGTTGAAGTGGCCTAAAAATATCCAGAAATAGGCCATTGAGAGTATTGTGAATATAGCATTATTGCTGCAATTTTTAACATTGCATACTTCAAAAGAGTTCAAATTTTGTTTTTAGTTTTAGTTAATATATCTAACACATTTGCATAACAACAGCTGCATTGCAAAGCGCAAAAAGCAAACTAATTAATACTATGAAGCTCTGTGTAAATAATGTACAAACAGTTTTTTCAACTTTGTATTCTACTTTTGCATTGGCACGAGAGGTTCAAAATACATTTCAAGACACAATGTTCTGTTTAAAGATTGTGGAAAGCTACCCTTTAAACTACCTGCCATACACAGGAATGCCATGAAACCTTAATATATCCTTAACAGTGCTCAGGAAGTTATCAAATACAGAGGGCAATTGGAGATGAATTACTTATTTAATGCCATGTAATCCTGTTTGGTTTGGAGAGCTTACTATGTCAAAGTACATTCAATAGTTAAAGCATCATTAACAGGATTTGCAAAAAGTACACTATATGCACAAGATACCTCTGCAAAGCATTTGTGCAATGGGTTTGTCAGCTCGTGCCCGACTTCCTGAATGTAATGGAAAAACAGACTCCACAAGAGGTCCATTTGCGGGAGTCCGAGGGAGTTGTTTTGTCAATAATAATGTGTTTGACATCCCTCGGCCATTGTCGGTAACCAGATCTCCAGCTTCCTTTCTGTGAACGCTTAAGAATAGTTATTAGCAACCTTTAAATGCCACGCAGGTATAGCAGAAGTCACTTTTTTTTTTTTTTTTTTACTATGTCGCGCTATCTTTGAACATGCTCCTATGTAAGATCATGCAATTCTCAATGTGTCTGTAAAAGATGCCTAGTGTTTGTGAAGGAAAATCAAAGTAACTATTAAAGATGTTTTATTTTTATAATACATTGTATTTCATTGTATTAATGTGTATTTCATATAAAAAACAGGGCTATACTTTGTCTTATTTGTGAAATAGATTTTATTTCGGCTGAACTCCATAGCAAAGTGGGAAGTAGTAGTAAAAGTAGTAACATTTATTGTAGCAGTGGTAGTTGTAGTTGCACAAACAGTAATAGTAGTAGTAGCAATGGTAGTATCAGCAGTAGTGGCTCCAGTAGTAGTAGTAAAAGCAGTGGAGATGTAAAAGTTAAGAGACATATGATAGTTGTGAACCAAAGCAATACTCAATTCACACAACAGTTCATGTTTTTTTGTTTTTTTGTTTTTTTTTGCATCGGATTTCATTGCATTCATATCTATTTTATAGCCAAAGCTGTGTTGTACTTTGTCTTCCTTGGGTATTTAATAGTACTTCGACTGAACTCAGTGGCTCAGCCTATAGTAATAGTGAAAGTATGTTTATTGTAGCAGTGTTAGTTGTTGTGATTAAAATAGTGAAAGCAGCAATAGTTAAAGCACTAGTAGTAGCAGTAGAACTATTACAAGTAGTGGTCATTGAAGCAGTAGTAGTAGTGGTGGAGATGAAAGTGTGTTAAGGAAATTAAAAGTGCTAACTTTATTGTTGTCATCACTTTTGTAGACCAAAGCAACAGCCAAACTCTCACAGCATTTCAAAGACAACACTTGTTTTTTCAGCTGCCAGAGTCTGGATCACTGTAGAATACATTATTGTGAGCCACATTTCTTATTTTATTTATCACACGTGTGTCTCCACAGTGCTTTATGCCTTTTAAAACAGCTGTTGTCATATCTATGTGTAAGCTATGCAACATGTTGGCTTTAATAATCCCTCTTTATAGCAACTATGCCCACTCCCAAGTGAGGAACTTGAGTGTATTATGCCCGATGGCTTTTTGAACTTGTTTTGGGCTTTGGTTTTGGATCTTACAAAACAGAAAACATCCGGGGTATGCGTTGACAAATGCAGCTTTTGAAAACTATAATCAGGCATGCCATGTTATCACAGGGCACGTCAGCGGCTCAAACAGCTCAACCTAATCCACCATAATCAACTTTGGTCAAAATGTGTGTGCCACAAATAGGATGATTGATGACATTTATACACGAGTATTCACATAATGTGCATGTGTTTAAAAATAGGGTGACAATGGTGTCGTATCAAGGCTGCAAACAGGACTGAGTGACAGGCAGGAAATGAATGTTATCACCCTTACGCAACTGAACACGAAATATTCATATCTCATTATTGGAGAACAAAAGCTCTGCTCAGTCACGCAATATGGGTAACAGTTTGGTTCAAAAGCCTTTTGTCTGTTTGCCAAACCAAGCACGGATGTTCATATTCATGTCTGTGTGAAAGTGAGCGAATGAGCTTGATGCATGTGCTGACAAGAAAAACCCGACCAAGATATCACTGAAAAGTCATGTCTTAATTTAATTTAACACAAATTGCACACATTTGTGGTGCATCTGAGTAGTTTGATGTCTTCACTTTGATTGTTTTTCAAGGGATTTTAGGGCTATTTGCTTTCAATGCTTAGCAAGAGTAGATATGTGCGAGAAAGAGACAACAAGTCTATGAGGTACCCTGTCCACCAGATGAGCCTCAAAGTAGCCCCTTCTTCCTGAATATCTACATTTGGTTTTATCTTCTGATCTTTTTTGATCACTTTGCTCAGTGTGAAAACACAAGATTCTTGGTTCTTTCTGAATCTGCTGGTTAGATATTATGTCAGCTGCCAGAGGTGGAAAGTAACTGGATATACTTACTCTAGCAATTATTTTAAGGAAACATACTTTTACTTTTATCCCAGTAAAATGTTCTTTTTACTAAATACAAAAAATGTCTGCAAATGAGTAAAAGTATTTCTGGATAGCAGCAAAGAGGGCAGACATAGTAACAGCAGTAATATTTATAGTAGTAGTGCATTTTGGACTCATGCGGTGTACCTTGTGTTTGCATTTTGTTTATTACTTTTCTGACCTCATGTGATTTCAAAATTCTATATCATGTAAGCATATGTGGTATTTACACAAAAAAGTCAGTGATAATTTCCTCTCATGTGAACTATTCTCCAAACACAGTCTGTATCCAATTACTATTGAAGATGGCACTAACCTTAAATATTTGCAATAAAGGATTGCAAGTGCATAAGTTAATGTTATTTTAAGTAGAATTATGGTAATGCTGGGTCACCATTTATGTGAAAGCACAGTCAAGCTCTTTAAAGTCAATCCAGTTAAGCAGGTTGAGGCCTTGTGGCTCACTTCATTTTCAGAAAAATTGCCCTGAAGGATTCCTCTCGTGGATGAATTCAGTCATAAACACAAGGATTATGTGCAAATGACAGATCAAAGCATATCTGTGGGCAAAGCCTTCAATTCAGAAACTGTCCAAAAAAGTAAGCCTTAAAACTTTTCCATTTACAGTACTGTGTAAAAGTTGTTGCTAAAAGTAAAAAATAACCAGTGCCTTGGCAGAGGTCTACTCTCTCCAAGTGCTTCAAGGTTTGATCTTTCTTTCTTATTTTGTATTTTTTGTACATTGTTAGACCTGTCTTTGCTCATAGCCTTTCTTGAAAACCTGCCTAAGACTTTTGCACAGTACTGTAAGAGTTTCAGAGATCAAAGCTGCTCATTCATCAAACACAGTCGGTACTCAGTCAATAACTTGATGATGTATCCCATATCAGCCTCTGCTCCACAACTCATAATTCAGAGACCCAGACCCAGGCTGTTGGAGCCAAATGACATTAAATTCAGACAGGTTGTACCAGCTCCACATTTGTTTTCACACAAAGCAAATAATTACAGCATAGGATTAATTTCATGAATAACAATAGATTTTATTGGGTTATATGAGCTTTTCTTTTTCACCCACTTCAACTCTTTAATTATACATTTTTCTTCATTTTGAGTCGGGAAACACTATCACACAAGCCCAAAGGCAAAATACAGCATAACCCCAGCTGTTCCTATGACTAAGTGTGCTCCTTTGTGCAATAACAAACTGTGGGTTTTGTTATTTAATGCAATGTCATTGACAATGTCAGTAATTAACAATATGAATGTGTTGGAGAAAACCCAAGAATAAGAACTTTGTTTTGTTCTGAATCTCTGATTAAATGTGTTTGTCACAAGTGAAGTTATTCAGTAAAACAGAGTAACAATTACTTTACTGATCAGCAAATAAACTGATAATATTTGGAGGTAGAAAGTAATAAGATACTTTTACACAACTGATTTATTTAAGAATGTTTTTTTTTTTTTTTTTACCTTTTTTACCTTAAAAAAACTGCTTCAGAGTCCATGTGATGGTTAAATATGTTGTTGCAGGGTGAAAAAAGTCTCATTCACCTACCCCCGGTGTATATTGGCAACAAAACAGCCTTGCAAGAATGGGATCGCAGACCCAAAAAAACAGAAAAAGACCAAGCGAGGGGTCAGTAGTGCTTTACTCCAAAATATAGGGAGAGCTCTGTAGAGAAAAATGGGACCAAATAGGCAGCGTCACATTGTTCCCCTTTAAGTAAACTATTATAACTATAATCAAAAATTTGTATTATACTTGAGTAATACCTTAATTTTGTTGAGCACTTTTACTACTACTTGAGTATTATTGTTGTGAAGTAACAGTGCAGCCTTTACTTTACTTCCTCTGGAGTTAACAAACTACAGAGTAGTTAAAGTTCAACTAGACTTGTCTGTTTCCTTAAATCAAGCATTATTTATAAAACCTAATACCAGACCCTGATAAATGTGTCTTAATTGAATGTCAGTATATGGGTCCATATTTGACCTGATTTCTGTTCTGATTTAATGGACTCTGGTCATTGATTGTTTACAACATAATTTTGCTAACATTAAGAAACTGTTATCTTCAAATTTTTAGTCAAATAACCCCCAAACAGGTCTGCCCTGTTATCTGTCCTCTTATCTTTATTGTTGTTGCAGTGTTAAAACCTTAGCTCCCTACTAATAGATCACTGCATAACCTTTTCCAGAGATTCTTCATGATGGCTTCCTGGGATGATAACAGACACAACTTGTGTAATGATGCTTTAAGGTGATGGATACTCAACTGAAACCTGTCATATAATTGCATCTATGAGACACTGCCCATTGCTTTTCAAACAATACTGAATAACAACAGTGGGACCACACAGTTAGACCATTCTCAGATACAATACTTGCATAAATCTGGTGTTTCTGCATCATCCGTTTGTGTAATTAACATTGACCAGTGGAGATTGCTTCTTACGTCACACAGAGGACCATTGACACGTTCCTCTCAACAGTGTGACCTCACCATGGCCCGAGATGCCAGCATTAATTGTTCTTGGCTTTCACAGCTGTGACATGCAAATAAATCTCTTTTTTCTCTGGACACACACGCTTTGAAGTTGTAGAGCTTCAAACAGCACTCACGTCTCCGGCAGTAATCCAGCCAGACATCTCCAGACCTGGACCTAAACAGTCAAGTAGTGCCTCCATCCTGTCTCTGAAACTCTGATTGACCTACCAGATTACATTGGTGCCCCTTGGGATTAATATCAGGCATAATTCTCAGGCCTAAGAGGACTTTAATCAACAAGACATTAGTCGTGTCTTCTCTGCAACTTTTACACCCACAACCATGGTTACCTCTGCCCCAGCGGCCTCCTCCCCTCCTCTGTCTCTCTCAACAGGAAAGTCTATCTGAAATTACATTAAATTCTTAATGGCGTAGACAGCCAAGTAATTACCATCAGTCACAGCCAGATCCCATTTCCAGATTGGTATTATTGCAGTGTCCCTGCCTTGAAATGAAACAAATAAAGGCACAATGAATGAATGGTGCAGCTTGGGTTACACAGATCTTGTGAAGAGATATCAAGTACGACCCCCACCGACACACTTTGTTCGCCATCTTTAATGCATCTCCATATTGTCATAATGAAAATCACTGCCTTCTTTGATCTAAAAGCATCTTTTATTTGCGTGTGATGTAACAGAATATAATCCAGTCACACTCTTTGAGCCGCTCTCTGGATTGGGTTACTAATTTCCTTTAGTCTACTGTCTTGATCTTTCCCGCGGCTTCATCACGTTTCATCCAACTTCATCCGCTGCAAAACATGGAGCGCCTTCCCTGGAATTAACTATGGCCACAGCTCAATGAAACACTGGTCTGATTCCCATATTATTTCTATTTTTAAACATACTATAGCTTCATGGTGGTTCCCTGGAATAAATAGGCAAAATAATCTTTATCTTATTCTTTCCTTCCAGTTTTTCCATCTGGGCTCATTCATTCATCGTCTTTTTCCACTTACTGTATTCCCATCAGTGGTGACAAAGTACTCAACTTCATTACTTGAGTAAAAGTATAGATCCTCCAGGTCAAATATTAATTATGTAAAAGTTGATTTCCCAGTAACTTTAACCATTAGGCAGGATACACCTGGGACAGAAGCAAGGTAGTCGCAGGGCTCACACGGTGACATAGACAAACAAGGGCAATATGGAGTCACACATACATTTCTTTGGACGGTGGGAGGAAGCCTGAGTACCCGGAGAGAACCCATGGTAACACAGGGAGGACATGCAGACTCCACCCAGAGAGTTTGATGTGTTGGCCAGCATATGACCCCCTCAAATGCATTGCATACTATTGTTTGTGGTGATTAATATTACTTATAACAGGACTTATAATAAATTCTAAAATGGCATATTGAATCTAAACTGCAAAGCACTCAGGTCTATTTTCCATATATTCTCTATCACCATTACTGTGTGCTGCTTATTGCCTCTCCCAAACTCATGGACCACTCTTTTAGACAATGTTTTTTCAAGAGTTTGGTTCTCATAACACCTACAGACACATGTACTCATAATTTATTTTAAGTACAAGTGTTCCTGCCAAGCTTTGATTTGTATAGCCCTATAAATTAGCTAGTTTTCCATTACATTTTAGCACGTAACAAAAGCACAAATCAGTGCAGTCCACTACAAAGGAGTTTTAAGGTAAACATTCATTTCATCAAATGTCATTTTCAAAGAGCCGCCTCCAACAATAGCAATAAATGTGTCCAACTTATTACACTCTTAATATGAGTGTGCTACAGAGCCCTTGTTTTACCATACTGTCTATTGTGAAAGTGCCTCAGTTCAAAGAAAGTTTAATTTCTTTGTAAATGAGTCAATACTATTGGAAATTCAAAGTAATTTCTTGCACAGTGGCAGAGTGGTTAGCATTTACAGGTTGTGGATCCGATCCTTCCAACCATCCAAAGACATGCATGTGTTTGGTAAATTGGTGACTCTTAAATTGCCCCTTCTGAATAAATGTGAGAGAGCCCTGTGCCTAAGGGTGTACCCCACCTAAGGCCCATGGTTGCTGGGATAGGTTTCCTTAATTTACCATTCGAATTACAGTCTCTGCCCTCCTGTGTTCCTGTTGTAAATTGGTGACACTAAACTGGCCCAAGTGAATGTGAGAGTGAACGGTGGTCTGCCCTGGGGCACACCAGTCATTATCCAGCCTCAGGCCCATAGTTTCTGGGAAAGGTTTCAGCCACTTGCATCCTCTAATGGGAGCGATAGAAGATGAATGAATGATTGTATTAAAAGCAAGAAATACAAAGCTACCAAAAACATGATAAACGCTTAGCATCAGCATGGCGCCATGTAGTGAAAATTATCTTGTAACAACTGCTCATGGAAAACAGCAGGCCACAATACAAAAACACTATTGCGGGGATGCTCTGATACATTTGCCTATAACTGCCATAATATACCTATTTTTAAAGTGATTCAATTATTTATGATTGCTCCTTTTTCCTGCTACTTCTTGCATAAATGTTCACCTGCTGTCTAATGGACCTCACCCACTGACCAACGACTGGTGCGCCATAAAAGCCGGGCATTCACTCTTATTCACAGTGAATGCACTCAGTGACCTGTCAGTGGCCACAATGCAAAATAATTAGGCTATTTAAAATTTTAAATGTATTACTTTTTAAAGAAATAATTCATTTTTATGACCATTTCAAACTCCAATGAAAAGAAACTTAACAGACCTTGACATAAATATGGCATATAGGTGCACATCAGTACATTTATTATTATTATTATTTTAGTAGTTCAATCTAAAAAGCAAAATTCATATATTAGGTAGATTCAGTACACACAAGGAAATATTTCTGGGATTACAGTTTTAAAAGATACTGATTTTTTGTTTGTTGTTTGAATTTAGTTTCTATTAACTGTAAGCTATATTTTTAAAAACATAAAACTGAAAGAACTATACTTCTCTACTACTACAGTTTCCACTACTAGAGCTACTACTACTACTCATATAGTAATACTTTTGCTACTACTATTTCTATAATTAATACTACTACAGCTCTTCTTAGTAATGCCACTGCCACTAACTGACTTTTCCACAATATTCAGACACATTGATGTGTTTTGACAAGATGTAATCATTTTTATACAGAAAATATGAATGTAATAATATTGTTTCTGACAGGTGCCACATTTGCATATTACTTCAGTCTATTTATTATCATTGATTTGACCTCTTACTATGTGACGTGTGAAACCATAGTGTTCATAAACTAAACCTGATTGACTGCATTTGTTTCATTCCAATCCTTCGGTGTTTAAATAATGTCCTAAACCAAAGTGTCATTACGTATTACTATGTGTGTTTCTATAACCATACTCTTGCCTATCCACTGTAAAACACTACAAGCTAAATCAACTTGAATAAACTGTGGAAACTGAACAACATTTAAGTTCATTATAGTCCCCCTACATTATTTCTTTATTGGAGTATATGGAAAATGTTGAAAATGTGTTTTTTTTTATATGTTACTTATACATTTTATTAAAAACATTTGTGTTGGTAATGCTGTAAGCTGTAAAATCATTCTTTGTTATTATTCTTATTCTATTATTTTATTTACTTAAACTCTAAATTAAATATATCAGAGTTCAAATAACACTGTTCTAAACAACAGCTTTAGTTTTTAGCTAAATTTACCAATGCAAAGGTGTCCAAAACTATTTAAAAAAAAAACTAATATAGGACTTTTTGGACATTTAGAATAAGAAGTATTTAGCAAAAGTATGAGTAACTTTTACACTTTTACACTTTTACAGTGTAGAGGCATCTGAACATGACAAACATGTAGGTCTAGCTTTGAGCTTTGTCTTGTTTTCTCTTGCTGAGGTCATGGTTGGACACAGCAGGTGTGTTTTTGAGATTGTTGAGTGACACGCGTTTGCTTTTCTGATTACAGCCGACATGAAACATGGACATTTGCAGTACAGTCAGGGCCCAGCGCCCCACCAAACCACAGACATTATGGTGTGTGTAAGCTGAAGCCCCTAAGCCCCGCCCACCTGACAAGTACATTTTCAGACGCCACCTGCACCTGACAGCTGCGCAGCACTAATTGCCATTTAGATGGTTAGAGCTCACTTACCTCCTGTGGCTCTCCTTACGGCCGCTGTACGCTCGAGGCTGGGTAGGCTACTGGCGTGTAACAGTTTAGACCTGAGACACAAGTTACAACATTAAGGACTGGTAACAAATGGATTAGTTAAAGTGTACAGTATGCTAGATGTTACTGGATTTCTTTTGGGATCTGTATCTAATCTAATCATGTACACTAGTATTTTCTAATTACAGCGACCCCTAGTGGTACGTAGGCACTTTGCAGGGGTTACTTGGAATATTTTTTTTAATTTATTTCCAAAATGATAAGAAAATATTTGCAGGCATATCATTCATTCATCTTCTTCCGCTTATTCTTCTTCCGCTTATATTCTAGATGAAGGGAGCCTATCCCAGTAACTTTGGGCCTTAGGCAGGGTCCAGCTAGTCTCAGGACTGACACACAGAGACATACACACACAGTCAACCATTCAGTTTCACATTCATTCACTAGGGGCAATTTAGAGTCACCAATTCACCTAACACATGCATGTCTTTGCACGGTGGGAGGAAGCCAGAAGAAGATTATTTTGAACATATATATATATATATATATATATATATATATATATATATATATATATATATATATATATAAAATAATTAAATGTAACATGAGTTTATATTTTATTTTAAAGGCCCGCAGTTCATTGTTTAAGTTTTTATCTTGATGTTGAGAAAAAAATGCAGGTGAATTAATATTTACAATAAAGTAAGTATAAAATGGCTTTGTACTAATAAACACAGATGTTTTTTATGACCACATTTTGATCAGCCCTCAACATGTGAGAGTGAAGGCGTACTCACATCATAATAAAAAGCCGATGGTACACATAACAAAACAAAAAAAAAAAAAACACTGATGTACACAACTCAACTACAAATGTGTGGGCAGAGAAAGAAGTTCAACCACATTACCCTGAAAAACAGATTTTCTATGCCTTTACCTTTACCTTGGATATGTGCAGGCTCGTTCATTAACTCCTCTTTGCTTCCTTTCATTCTATGCAGTAAATAAATACTTTTCAGACCTGTGTGCTTTTTGTGGCCTAAACAACTATTTATTTAAGGGTGCACGAAAAACCCAAAGCATTTTCAAAGATACCCAGCAACTTGCAGACATGGACCATAATGCCTTGCTTTGTAACTGTATGCACATTAAGCCTGAGTAAACTTTGTAGATGTGGGACTATTAGATATTCCTTTTTTTGTTCTTCTGGTTATTTCAGGTTTTACACACAGTTGCAAAAAACTATAATAGTGCAAATTATAAGTTTCAGGAAAATAATTGTGCCTTTCTAATAAATGGGCCATATCTGGAAAGGAATTAGTCTTGTGAGAGCACATTCATCTCTGAGGCTTGCAGTCAATTCTTTGAAAAAGTATTTGAAAAGTACTGAAAATGTCAGAAAACTATTCATAAAGAACAGAAAAAGATTACCAATTACTGCTAAACCAGCTAACATGGTGCTTGGAGAGTAAATGTTAAAATGCCTTTTGACTTTTTACTAAAAAAAAAATGGAGTTCTCAATCCCCGGCTATGATTTTAGAAAGTTGTGTGAGCGGCGGACTTCTGTATTGTGGTTGCTTTGTGTGTGTGTATGAGCAAGTTACATTTAGCTTGTGGCATGTGCTACTGAATCTTCAAACCAATCTCTTCTCTGTGGGACAAAGCAAAAGGGCAAAATGACAATTAAACAACAGACCTGAGAAACGGGAACACGTTGTCCACTACAGCTCAACCTCTATCTGTGAACATCCTTCTGCAGGGCATGTGAGCATCTGCAGAAAAGAAATGCTCTGTAGATAATAATCATGCAAACGACTACACAGAGTTAATGTCAATAGACCTTTTTCACATTAAATAGAAGTAGTTTCTCGTTATGTTATCCCATTTCTGTTTAGCGCTCGTCTACGGCAAAATGTTTTCAACAAGCTCACTAAATCTCGCGTTCCACAATGTAGTGAAAGTTACAGAAGCAAAGACACTCACAAATAAGCCAGACAAAGGCTACAAATTCTTTCCTAAAGAATTTATTCACGATTACAAAGGAAAGAAGAAGAAGAAAGCTTAATTGCTATTGTGGAAGTTCCAAAGAAAGAGGCGAGGAGGAGGATGTCAAGCCTCTGCAATATTAAACTTCAAACAAACGAGTAAATGAAAAGAACATTCTCCTGGTAAAAGAAATCTGCTCTGCACACCCCTCCCCCTACACCCCCACTACAAAAGCGTACATTTCATGTGTGAGGTCAGTGTCTATAGTGTCCACCACACTATCATCACTTAGCATTAGCTACCTGCCGATGACAGCTGTTAAAAAATGTAGTACTAAATTCTGCTACACTGAAAATATCTCAAAGAAATTATACAGGCCTGTAGTTTACATATTTTTAGCTGATTTTGACTCAGTGAGTTTGATGTTTTGCTAATAAAATCATGCTCATTTGTATTAACAGAGATCACCTATTTTAAGTAATATTATGTAATAAACTGTCTTTTGTCTCTGCATCTGTAGAGTATAAAATGTAGTCAAGGGGTTGGTAGCTGTCAGAGCGAAAACATTTTTATTTTTGGGCTTGGCTATTTTACGCTAATTACAACCGCGACCAGAAGTATTGCGACACAACTTCCAGTTGAAAACGCAGATGTGTGAAAAAGGTCTATAGGGTGAACAGATGGCTGCACA
Organism: Bostrychus sinensis; assembly: GCA_020698575.1. Taxonomy (NCBI): domain Eukaryota; kingdom Metazoa; phylum Chordata; class Actinopteri; order Gobiiformes; family Eleotridae; genus Bostrychus; species Bostrychus sinensis. The sequence continues at coordinate 30,557,890 of CM036242.1, forward strand.
GCATTTTCAACAAAGATCATGCACCCCTGAAAATTGGGTCTCTGTCTCATCTTCATTGACAATGGCTATAAGTGATTTAATGTATTCATTTATTTATCGAAAAACTGTGTACAGCTCTGTTTCCACTGATTTCTCACAGCTTTTTTTTTCATTTTGTAGAAAATGGCATTATACAAAAAAATAGGGCCTATATTATACTTTTTTGTGAGTCTTTTAAATTAATTTAGGACACATCTAGATTCCCATCTTAGGTTTTGTTGATGCCACTGTCCCGCTGCTGTCACGCCCCTTCAGTGCTCCTCACAAAAACACATGTTGGTGCAGAAGCAGTGTTTGAGTGTTATCCGCTGCAGTTCTGGGGTTTGTTGGGTTGCTGCGGGGGAGGCGTGAGCCGTAGCAGAGCTTCCTGAACAGGACAGGACCATGAGGAGGGAGGAGCGTGGTCAGGTGGAAAAGGCAGACACCGGTGAAATGAGCCGTTTTGGACTCTCACAAACTCAATGTAAAACAATAGAGGATTACTCAAACATGCCTGAATGAAAAAAACACAACTCCAGGTATGTTTTTGATGAAAGAAATAAAAAGCTTTTTTTTCTGCACTCTGTTGCCCTCTTTTGGGCTTTTCACCTGTTTTTATGGCACCAGTAGAGTACTTATTAAAACATTTTCTTTTAGTCAAATAATAAAGGTTTTAAAATGTCTGAAATGAAAGACTGGTTTAAAATATGGATAAAAGCATAATATGGCCCCTTTAATGAAACCAAATACACATTTTTTTGTGTGTTTGTGTGTGGGTAATTATACGACAATACAATAGGGACCAGTTACATTTGCCCATGAGTTGACAGATAGTTGCTGAGCAATCATCAATGTTAGTCAGCGACACAAGGTTTTCAGATAAATGTGATATTTCTCCTTACACATTTAAGCAGCACTGACCTTACTTGAGAACTAACCTCTGCGATGCTGCAGACAGGCGCCTGTTCTAACTCAGCCCCGGAGCAGCCTAATGATCGTCCGCACACTGGCCAAACTTTCACGACTTCATTTTAATTAACTGCATATATTTATTTAATGCACTGCACTTTTCCTCTTTCCTCACCACAGGGTGGTCAGCCTGGGGGATTTAATTTAACACCAAAAAAATAAGATTACTGCTGTGCTTTTTATTTATCATTTTTCTGGTCCAGTGGTGTTCTTAACTTGTGATGATTATAATTGAGATGATCAAGTAATGGCCCTCTGATGACTATTATCCAGTTGAGAGGCGATAAAGTACAAGTATAAATCCAGTTTATTTTGGCCGTACAGTAGACATTAATTAGAGCTCCTACATGCAAGTGTCGTGCACAGGACTGCACCAGGTATCAGGTTTCCAGGCAACCTCACCTGATCCACCCCCATCTGCTGTGTTTAACATCTGTCGTCTGAGTTGAATGATACTGGTGAGTATACTGCACATAGTTTGTCTTTAAACATGCTCAAATCTGAGAGAAATTAGAAAAAGTTTTTGTAAAGTTTGATACGTCAGCTTATTCCACTATGTCAAGCCCAAGACACATTTTCAGTAATATTTTGCTTTTGTGTGTTGCTTTAGCACCACTTTAATGTTGATTCTGTAAACACTGAAACTATAACTCACCAGGCCAGTTCACCAACAAATGGCCATTACCTGATCATTAAAGATAGTAATTTATATTGGTACTGCAAATGTGTGTGGCCTCAAAACATGAACTGAACTGCATCAAATTTGAAGCTGTATAAAAAAAATGTAATATGCACATATCCTTGATTTTAAAATATATTTGTTGCTGGAGTCAATGTTCAGTCTTGGCCTTGAAGATAATAACCTGCAGGGTTTTAAGGCTACATGTCCCATCATCAATTTTGCCTTTATTTGGACTCATGAATAAACTGCAGCCAGCTACCTGTTTCCTCTCTTCTGTGAGCTGTGATTGGCTGAGAGAAAGATATGTTGGCAATTTTTAGGGTTTAGCAATAGGACAGAGTATAGGAGGACATTGAGAAGAGAGTGGGGAGAGACAGGCAAGCTGTTGAGTCAGAGACAGGCTGCAGACACCTTTACTTCATTAGCCTATATAACAACATAAGACCCTTAGGTAACTTCAATCCCATCGGTGTGTGTTTGTGTAGTCGGCTGTTTCACACTTTTTCTATATCTCAATACAACAATTTTTCTTCACAAAGTTTCCCTTCCATCAGTCACCTTATATATAGAGGCTATGTTAATCATGTAATCAGATATTACTGTAATTGCACAAATGTGTTTACCAACCTGTATTAATTGGCTCAAATGTTATTGCAGCTCTAGTTTTGTCCAAATCTGTTCTGTCTTTGACTTCTACCAACTTTCGAACATGACATGGCTTTTCAATTAGGACTGAACACACCACTGATCAGCATCACTAAATGGATGCAAATGAAAGTTAGATCTTTTTTTGTACATTTCTTGGTCAAATTGGCTAATAGCCTTTGCTCCCTTGGATGAAGAAATGACTTCCTGAAATGCATGAGTGGTCGATATTAACAAGAAGAGCTCATCTGGCACTCCATTACCTCAGTGTGATGCAGCGGTCAGTCAGCCGGACAGACCCACCACACACGGCATCTGCTGCACTGCCTTTTAAAGAGGACGAGGGAACATTTTACCAAAGCAAAGCACGCTCCGAGTGCCTGCCTCAAATATAGTACTATACCGCAGTGATTTTGTAGCAGATTCTTGTTGATTTAGACGTTGACAGTTCCACGTCACGGCTAACAACTGGTCACAGCCACTGGACAATGGGCTGGAGTAAATGACAAAATCTCCAATAACTGCCTGTCAGCTGTCACCAGAGCTTGTAGCAAAACAAGCAACAAGAGTATCAACAGGCATTTTTTTGTACTTGCTAAAAAGAAGCACAGAACAAAAGGGGTGAGTCTGAGTAAAATGCTAGAACATAGGATCGGACAAGGAGGATTTAAGGATAGCTAAAGATGTCAAAAACTATTAAAGCTTAAAAAACTTTGTCTCATTTAATTGGGTTTCATGGTGTATTTATGTTAAAGTTGAAGACTGAAGATTGTTTTGGTTGGAGCGGTGGATAACACTATGACCACTGACACTGACAGGTGAAGTGAAAAATACAGATTATCTTTTCAAGTGAAGTGAAAAATACAGATTATCTTTTCAACATGGCACCTGTTGGGTGGGATATGAAAAATGAGCAAGCGTAAAGATTAGAGAGAGTTTGACAAGGGCTAAACTGATGGCTAGATGCCTGGGTTAGAGCTGCTCCAAAACAGCATTTAAGCTGCAACACCTTATATTTCTTTGCTTCTAACTAGGTCTGCATGCTCTATAATGTATTCATGATCAGTTTGAAAAATTTGATTGACTTGATTTGACTTGATTTTAAGCTGTTAAGGTAAAGGTATACTTTACTGTCCCTGTAGGGAAATTTGTTCTCTGCATTTACCCATTCTTCAATGTCACTAGGGCAACCAAAGCAGTGGGCAGTGCAACTCCCAGGGGCCGTTCTCCAGATCTTAAAGCAGAACTCAGTAACTTTTTTACCTTAAATAAACAGTTTTGGAGTCTGTGTGATGGCTTAATGAGTTCAGCATGTCCCTCTGGTGTCTCTGGGCTGAAAATGACACTTGTTAGTATGAGGGTCACAGAAGTCTTGGGTCATCGCGTGAAAGCAGCACATCATGGTTAGAGCAAAACAACAAACTTGTGATGGCTTTATTTTTTTATTTTTGTTGTGGCATGTTCAGATGGCAGAAAAAAAAGTACAGTTACTCGGATCACATTAGCAGTCAGCCAGTGTTATGAATATTTACAATACAGTAGTGTTTTACTCCGAAATGTAGGGGGAGCTCTATAGAGGAAAATAAGGCAAAACAGTGAAAAAACAAGCACTGTTACTGAGTTCTGCCAGGATGTTGGTAAGGAATACCCTGCATGTGCATGTATAGGAATCAAACCCAATACCTTCTTGCTGTGAGGCGACAGTGCTGACCACTTTGCCACTACGCAGGGTTGGCAGTAAAAAGAAAGTATCCTGGCTTGTGTTAAAAGTGTTGCAAAAAAAAAAAAAAAAGTGATGGTAGATACAGTATACGCAAATATAGAAGCTATTCATTTGTTATGAGATGTTGGAATAAAAGCTACTTAAAGGAACAGATGCAGAGTTAAGTGCCTCTGACGTGGCTCATTTCCTCTCAGTTTGTCTTGTTACTGAGGGACAGCATTCACCTAACATATGGCATGGGCCCACTCATAAATTAAACACTAGTATAATGGCTGCATTTATAAAGCACTTTTCTACCCCCTCTGGGCACTCAAAGAGCTTTACATCAGCAACCATTCACAAACACAAACACACATTCATATACTGGTGTACGCAGACACTATACAGCCACGTGATAATGTGGGGGAAGAGCAAGGATTTAACTGACAACTTCCTGAGCCACTGCCGCCCAGAGGATTGCTATTATTATTTTGATATAGTTGTAAAAGAAGCATGCTCATTTTATTGTTTTTTTCAATCAAATTGCATCCTGAAGCATCCACTGTTATTCTCTTGCAAGTGACAGTCAACACTGAAATATACTGAAATGCGGCCACAACACACGCCCAGGTGCAATGTAGCATGTGACAACCAGTCCACAGCGAGCGGCGGATGTGATGCAGGAAAAGTGGATGCAAAATCTGTGGAACTGTCCTCATGGAAATGTATTCACTGAGAAATCCGAGTCCTGCACTGGGTTCAGCTTAATCTGGAAGCAAAACATGTTGGCTTGGGAAATTTTTCTTGAAGTGAATGGCTGCATTTACTGTATTGTAGCTCTTTTCTACTAATGCTGGCACTTACAGCACTACATAAACTCTCCATTAACCAATTTACTTGTGCAGTGATTTATTCTCCGACCACAGACATCAGGCTTCATTCATGAATGTTTTCTTAGAATAGTTTCCTAAGTACCCCTTCTACAGACTGCTTAAGGGAACTCTATGTTGGATTTATGACATGTTCTCAAGCTTCCAGGTTCTTTCTCAGCGCAACACAACTCTACGAACACTGCGCTCCTCATTACATGGCATTTACATTGAATTAACTATGTATTAGGACAAGAAACGCCCTTTAAACTCCATATATGGTCAGGAGACAGGACTTTAGTGACATCTGTGAAGTGTGGACTCACAGGCAGAACAGCCCCGTAACCAGGAAGCAGGTCTCTGACAACTCTATCTACAGCAGCTTTACAGCTTCTGCAGTGATTAAAAATGTCCAAAAACACTAAGATGCAGTCAGTGGAAGCAAGTTTCAGTCACAAACTCAATGAAGTTAGGATGTGGACACTGCTCAGAGCTGCAATGTATCAAGTACGAAGTCTGTTTTAGGTTTATACCTGGTCTATATCACCACTGATCACTGTTTTTCTTTTAAATAATATATTTTAATGAGTGAAAAAAAAAAAAAAAAAAAGTATTCTACAATCAGCCTAATTTATATATTTTGTTTCATTTGGGGGTCTGATAAAAATACAAAACTGCATACAAAATGTCCATGTGTAAGAGTCCTCAGACCTGTTCTTTGTTCTTCCAGCAAAACATTTATCAGTTAAGAAAAAATTGGTGAATGCCAAAAATCTTTGTAAAAACAGCTTAAGTACAAATTTACTCATAAGAAGGGTTCATGAATGAGGCCCATTGTGTTTTTTAAGCCTATACCAGCAACTATGGGCCTTAGGCAGGGCATACTGTATGTGGCCACAGAGACATACTCACAGACAGACAACCATTTACTCTCACATTCATTCACTAGGGCCAATTTAAAGTCACAAACTCACCTGACACCATCATGTCTTTGGACGGTGGAAGGAAGCCGGATAGAACCCGCAGCAGGACATGGGGGATATGGAGACACCCCTCAAAGTGATGTGTGCTGGCTGGTTGACAGGAGCACTAACAACTCTGCTGCCATGCAACTCAGTTTGTTTATAATGACAATTTTTATGACTCATCCAAAGTCATTCTCTACAAGTACTAAATGTCAGGTTAGTAATGTTATTTTTATAAAGATACAATACATCAGTTCTACATTTTGCACTGCTCACCTGCTTCACACAGGACCTCTGCATTTCTCACATTTAGCGACAACACTGTAGGCTCCACACAGCCAGACACAGGAAGAAATAAACACCTTTTTCTGATATAGTGCAGACTATAAGCCTCTTATGAGCACAAGAGCCTTATGCGCTCATCATCTCTGTAGATCATTGCTTTGTAGCTCCAATGTAAATCTCTGTTGTCCGTGGCTTAATCCAGGAATTGGAAGGATTTACTTCTTCAATTTATTCGAAACGCATTGGACCCTAATTTAGCATAAAGCATAAAGACAGTGGTGATAGGTGAGTGGTGATATTAAATGAAGGGCATCAGACATATCAAATGCCTTTTTGTTACAAATAGAGGCCTCAGCTGGGAAATTTGAATGTGACATTTTTGGATTTTAGATGGTTTGTCAATAAATGTTAAACTCCTTAAAATGTCTGTACAGCCTTTGGATTGTATGAATTGTCCAAATGTTCTAATATTATTATTGTGACATTTAAATGGATGGTGCAGTCTCTTAATTAATATTTACCTCAGCCAAGGGGGTTATGTTTTTGCCATTCTTTGTTTGTTTGTCCCATTAGCAAGATAACTAAAAAGAAAGGTGAGTAATAGAAAGAAATGTGCAGCTTTTAGTGTGAATTGGTATCATCATGTGGATTCAGGAATGTTTAAAGGACCACTGTACCATTGTGAGATAGGGCCAGCCCAGAAGATACTAACTACAGCAACTCACCAAGGCATGAATGATGATTAGCCTTAGTTGATTTTTTACCTGTGCGATGTTAGGGTTTTGGGGTTCAATGGAAACAGCATTTATCCCTAAACTCTTTTAAGGGGGAACAATGTAACTTTTTAAAAGTAATTACACAGTTTTGGAGTCCATGTGATGATAAATGAGTTGTTGCAGGGTGAATAAAGCTCCCTGCATCATCCGGCATATCTTGGTGAAAAACCAGCCTTGCAAAAATGGGAGAATCCACACAGTGTCCCTGAAGTCTCGGGTCTCGAAAGAAAGCGGAACAACCCCCTAAGTCCAGGTCTGGGCATTGTCTTTACTCCTATTTAATTATTTTGTTCACATCAGTTTACCTGAGCATACAAAGGTTACTGAAAATAAAACATCTTAGACATACTGTAAATATGTGTGTGTGCGTGAGAGCTTCCACAAGGATTATTTGGCCTTGTGCCAGAAAACTGGGGTCGTTGGTTTGTGACTTTGAGTTGACCGGACACACGTGATCACAATACGCTGCTGTTTAAATCCTATGCAATGTATTATATGACAGGGGACACAGAAGACAAAAGCTTGAAGGGCGTGCAGGCTGCATGATCCCAACAATCTTATCAAACTGTGACTGGCTTATGTTCTGTAAGTCAAGAGATGTTCAATTCAATTATAGATAGACTATAATATAACAATAATATATCATAGACTATAATATAACACATAAATACCATAGAGTTACATTTTCTCTAAGTTTTTGAATAAATTGTACTTCTAGGAGTAGTTTTATTGCATTATACTGTTTATTTTAAAGTAACAATACACTCACTTAAGAACAATGTTAGGTTACTCTACCCACCTGTCAGTTACACTATTTATGTTTCAGAGTCATTTGCACCACAAAATACAGTCCTTGGAGTGTTTTTTAGTGAAGTCCCATATTAGCTCATGATACCAGAAGTAGTGCAGTGTCCAGAAAGAGGCAAGGTCACTTTGTGGTTTTGGTAACTCGAGACCTGGGGACAAAGCTCTCACAAATCCCCGGGACTGGAATAGTCTGGTTTTAGAAATGCGGATGATGGTCTGTCAGCTCCAGGGACTCTTTTAAAGTGTCCTTTGTGATTCATTGACGTCTAAAAGTTTCTCTATTGACCAAAGGCTGTCTGCTGGATTGTTTTGTTTGTTTTATTGATTTGTGAGCAACTTCTGACTTACACATAGAACACAACAAGAAGCTGACAAAGTAAATGATAAGTGATGGACTTTTAGACTAAAATTGACAAAATCAATTTCAAAGAAGTATTGTAAAATGTAAATAAAGCATCATTTATTCCCAATAGAAGATATTCCTCTTCTATCCAATAGAAGAGGAGTGTACTTTTTTTTTCATTTAGGGCCACATTTTTGTAGGTTGATGAGGGAAACTGAATGGAGGGAACTTCCAGACTTCACACTTAAAAGGCTACACATGGTCCAGGACCAAGGCAACAGAGCTAACCACTGTATTTGTACTTTATTTGTAGAGACTAATCTGCTTTTCTGGCCTTTTGTTGCCCCATTCCAACTTTTTGAGACATGCTGCCACAATCAAATTCAAAATAAGTTGGTATTTTTCATGAAATGGTAAAATATCTTAGCTTCAACACTTGAAGAATGGTTATTTTTACACAGTGCCTCGGCTTTGTTTTTAAAATTAGATTTGTTTTTGAATCTATGTTAATCTATAATAAGACAGCCTGTGTTACCTTAAACCTTTTGGGGGATTTTGACATTGACTCAAACTAAAAGCAGAGGTCCTAAATGAACCCAAAGCACAGCTCACAGTGGGAAAGAAGTTATGAAAATCTTGAAGCAGAACAAAATAATAGTCTCTTTGGCCCAAAGGGTCAAAAGTAAAGCCGTGCTTCATAGTTCACTTCCTCCACAACATACAGTAATCACCTAATTAGGACAAGCACAGAGCCAGAGGCGAGGGTTATAATGAGAGTTAAACTGATGAAGCTGACACACAAGATGGACAAATCCTGCAGTACACCGATGTTACACAACAAATATCACCCATCTATTAGCTCCAGAGGTCAAGGGCAGTGGGCTCCAATGCTGCCGGCTGTAATGATCTGTAGTGGACACACTGGACACTCAAGCTGGCAAAGAGCTAAAGCATGTTTTTCATTTGGGACCACTGTGGTAGAACTGTATTCTTTCTTGGGGACAATGGCTCGCCCCAGGGATTTCAACCACAATACCTAAAAGTACGTGGAAAACAAGAAAAAAGCTTACGGTAATTGGACCACATTCCCAAACCTTTCTGCCCAGAGAAATACCTTTATAAGATGTCATTTCGATGGGTTTTAATATTGATTTAGGATTGATTTTTCAATGCAAAGTTTTGCTCAGAATTGATGTACTCAGCTAAAAGCCCTGATATGGACTCATACTGTAGATCTGGTTGGACTAATGGTAGTTTTTCATCTTTTGCAGAATTTTTTAAGATGAATGTATCCATATTGCATGAGCAATTGTAAAAGTACTAGAAGAATCTTCCACAATTAATGAACCAGTGTGTTCTCTTTCAAATACTTATTTTCTATAGATGTTCCATAGGTATTGGTATAGGTGTCTTTTCCTTCACATCCAGTGTTCAAGCAAACTCAAAGCTGTGTCAGATTCTTCCTGGGCTCTGGTTGTTTTTGGAGTTTGAGTGAAAAGCACTTATAAGGCCATCTGCAGGGTTTTAAGCAAAGGTGAATATCTCAGGTTTAAAATAACTTTAGGCCTCCCATTGAACAGCTGCTGGGAGAATTCACAATGAACTCAAAGCAGATTTATATATATATATATATATATATATATATATATATATATATATATATATATATATATATATATATATATATATTTTTTTTTTTTTTTTTTTTTTTTTGCAAATGAATGCTTTGCTTTAGAAATAAAGCTATAGAGAGTCAGATAATAACTTGGGCGGCCCAGTCCATCTGTAACAAGCGGAAAATGCATTTTGTGGTATCCCAACCTCTTTTATCCAATTAGAGAGGTTATGAAACATTGATGGACAAACTATGACAACTAATGTACTGATAGTTATTGTTTTCCATTGTGGCTTTGGCTAATGGGAAAGTGCAATAATGTTGCAACAACTGACAGAAAGTCACATATTTCTAATTTAAAGGTGTGCTGGTTAAAATAAGTTTTAAGTTTTTGAAACACCTCAGTGTTTTAAGAGTGAATCTTCTTCCCTTTCAGCTTCCTTTCATGCATCACCAAAACAAATCATCTGCCTTCAAATGTCCAGTCATTTATTTTTACATTGAAAATGTTTTTGTAAGTACTACTGATGCCATAAGGAAAATAGTGAAGAGTGCAGAGAGTGCTGAACAGTTGCAGTCTTACTGGACATAATCAGTTAAAAAAAAAAAAAAAAAACAGGAAATTTTTTGTATGATGCCATTTTACTACAAAATGAAAAATAGTTGTGATAAATCAATGGAAACAGACTTGTACACCGTTTTTTAGATAAATGAATAAGAGCAGAATGGATGTAGAGGGCTTGTTGATTGGTCAGTGCTTCCTGGAGTGGGCGGAGGTTTGTGGTGTAAGGCAGAGGTTTGCGGAACCAAGCATTCTGAGGCCTCAGAAACTCAGCACCAGAGACTACAGGATTTCTCCAACAAGCTCTAGCAAACTTCATCATGTATGATTTGAACAAAACACAACTCCAGGTATATTTTTGATGAGAGAACTGTATAACATTTGATTTTGTGTAATATATCCCCTTTAAGTTTTTTTTTATTTTTAGTTTAGACAAACTGAACACCTCTGTATGTGAAGCACACTCACATCAGGTCTATCCACTGGGTTTTTCATAGACATTAGTTTGTCTCTACTGCTCCATAGCAATTTACATGCTCAAAAAAGATGGAGTGATAATCATAGTCTAAAACCTATCCCCAATTTTGAGAATGAAGTCTATAGATTTTAGGGTCTGTGGCAGTATACAGTATTTCTGAGGTAGCTAACCAAAATGGACTGCAGAATTAGAGTAAGAGTATATACATAGATTATCATCATAACTTTAGTAACAGCCGAGACCCCAGATTCAAGTAAAAAGCAGAGGTGGAAGAAGTACTCCAAATCAATACTCAAGTAAAAGTACTATTACTTCAAAAGATTATCCAAGTAGAGGTACATTGTACAAATATTCAACAAAATTGTTCCTTTTGTAAAACTAAAGTAGTATTAAGGGAAACTAAAGTATCTGTACTACCCAACTACTACTACGACTACAAATTCTTTAGAAGATGTACTTACATGAGTTAAAAATATCTGGTTACTTTTCACCTCTTGTGAAAAGGTTTTGCAAGGGATTGCAAAGACCTACATGAGGTAAGCAGTATGTAATTTTGTGCAGGAAACTTTCTTCAGACATGAATCCAGGGATTAAAAAAAAAACTACAAAAACAGCTGGAGGAGTGTGTTACATAATCACTGTTTACCTTTTACTGTTGTAAGTTTCAATCTCTTCACAGTTTTCTCTGCTTCACATAGAGTGTACATTCAGATTTAACAACATAGCTGCCTTTGCCCTTGTGATCAGATAAGGTTTTAAACAGCTTGTTGTGAAAACAGAGTGAACAAACATGTTTTTATGACTTAGTCTGCTGTGAAAACCCTGTCTAATGAAAACCACACACCTCTTCAACCTCTGACACCAGCAAAAGGACTCCTGTTTGTACTATAAGAAGAATGTAGCTTTAAATTCTTTGTCTGCTTTGATCATTAATATCAGTCACGGTCACATCGGTCAATGTCAGGGCCACACCATATGTTCACGGTGGCAGCCTGCTTCTTTATTTGCTGTTTTATACAACGGATGGTGGACAGCAGAACCAATGTTATTCTTCATGGAAAATGTGTACAACGAGTGTACACGTGTACTTTACCCTGTGGACACATAGAATTACCAGAGGAGAAAGGAATATTCAAAAACTGTACTCAAGTAAAAGTACTGCCCCTCAAGTAGAAGTAAAGGTACTCAATAAAGTAGTTACTTGAGTAAAAGGTTTTTAAAAAGCACTATGAAGGGCCCAACAGATGGCCCCAAGGTTTTTCTATCATTTGCTGATTTGAAAAATTTGTGAACTATTTAATTCATATTCTGCTTGTTAGTGCAAGTCATTTTAAGAGGCTCTATCTGCCATTTGTCCATCTGTTATACTTCCTGTTTACCTGGGCCCTGCTTGCAGAGTTTGCAAGTCAAAAATGTCTCAAAGCATTCATCCCCCTAGAAAAATAATCAGTCAGTGATTTAAAAAAAAGAAATACACCTATCCTGCTTGGGGCCCCCGCATGCACAAGACCAGCCCTTTCACTAGTGCTTCTGCTATAACCACCACCACCAGTACTACTTCTATTACTACTACTACTAATACTACTACTACTGCTGCTACCTCTACTAATATAACTACTATTACTATTATATAGCACTTTTTTTCTGCCTCTATGGGCGCTCAAAGCACATCAAGGAACCAGTCACCCATTCACACAGAGTCTTACCCAGAGGTGGACAGTAACAAAGTAAATTTACTTGAGTAGTGTACTTAAGTATAGTTTTTAAGAATCTGTACTTTACATGAGTAGTATTTTTAGGGGTAACATACTACTTTTTCTCTACTACATCTAAAAGATAAATATAATTCTTTTCACTCCACTACATTTCTAAAAAAGCAAAAGTAAGTAAGAGAAATTATCTTAAAACCGAAAGACAACTGAGTTACTCCCTAAATATTTTTTAACATATAATACTACTCATATTTGCTCTCAGGAACTAAAAAGAACCTCTGGACACAATCTGGAAAATAATTGATTAGTATGATCATAATACCCAGCTTTATTTATAATACATATAGTTTTTGCTGTAGAACAATCTTATGTATTATGGTTTTATAAATTGATCTCAACATTCATTCATTCATTCATTTTCTACCGCTTATTCCCGTTAGGGGTCGCGGGTTGATCTCAACATTTCCTCACTAAAATTTGTGTAAATGTAAAATGTATTTAAAACAAATACTTCAGTAAAACTTTTTATTAGCTTTCAAAATGTTCTCAAGTGTAAGTATGTTTTAGAAAATGTAAATAGAAAAATGTACTTAATAATTACTTGAGTAGTTACACCTGTAATTATTGCTGTAAAACTTGGCTTTGACGCTTGAAACTTTTATCACAAAAAATGGTGGGAAAAAATACGCTGAAAAAGTCACTAGTTAAAATCACAAAAGCCATTGCTAAGCCCAGATTAAACCGTTCTTCATGTGTAGCCATTAGCTGCAGCTGGACAGGGCCCATAAAAGTGACAGAGAGGCACTTTAGTCCATGTTTGCTTTTGCCGCGCAGCCCCTATATGTGGTAAATGGTAAGAATCGATACCAAACTGCTGATTTATCATTCGCCTTGAGTCCGCACTGTCTCCCACCAAACTAACTGGCCCCATTTGACCATTATATTGTCATGTGTTATGAGTAACGCAAGGAGTGCCTGGCAACAAACGCTGGCAGGATGTTTGAAGAATGACCTACGTAAGGCCATGGTCGGCTACACACTCAAAAACAGCCATTACCACTGACAAGGAGCACCTATCTGGCTCATTAAGAGTTTCAACCACACTTCAGTAATAACCGTGAACTCCCAGACACAGCCAGACGTTATTAAGGACACTTGTACCGATGTGTTGGAGAGGCTGATGAAGTGTTACCATTCACAGGATGATAATATAGTACTTTTTATTGAGTTAACCCATGGTATTTTTACTCATAAATATTCATTTTAATCAGAAGGTTTTTCGCAGCCTTGAGTCCTGTCTGCATACATTTGTACTCATACTCTGATTAGTCAGGCCTCTATAATGCACTAAAAATACACTGTTAAAAAAAAAAATGCTGCAAAAACTCAAAACCTCAAGGATCCCTCAAGATTTTTGAGTTTCGGGGGCAATTCAAAATTGCAAGTTTTCAACAACATAATTTTTTTGTTCACTTAATTTGACATTCATATGTCTAAAAACTTTCAATTTTAAGTTTTACTCACTATCAATATTTTTTAACTCATCTTACAGCCAACTTATTGTTCAGAAAAAAATTCTTGAGTTAAATTTAGTATATTTATTTTTAATTTTTTATCAATAATACTTTTTCTGAACAATGGATAGTAAGTTGGCTGTAAAATGAGTTTAAAAAAAATAATAGAGAGTAAAACTTATATTTATTGTTAAAAACTTGAGATTTTGAGTTGGCCCCAAAACTCAAAAATCTTGAGGGATCCTGTTGCCTTGAGTTTTTACAACTTTTTTTAATTTTATTATTTTTTACAGTGTATGAAAGCCGACATTAAAGTATTAATTTGCAATTAATCCATACGCTTATTCCTGTTAAGGGGGCTGGAGGCTAGCCCAGTAACTATGGGCTTTCGGCAGGGTACACCCTGGACAATGGCACTGACAGACAACCATTCAGACAATTGCAAAAACAGAAAGATTGTTGGCCCGAGAATCAAACTCATAACATTGTTGTTATGTTGCTAATCACTCTGCCATCAGGCATCCCAATCATTTTAGGCACAAGTCAATAAAATAGTTTCCTAATGTAAACTTACACAAAATACAACTATAGAGACAAAAGCAGTTTATTCAGGTAATGCGTGAAGAGGTGACTTTTACTTGACCAGTTATTTTCTTCAACATCAAGTCATTTATAATGCACTAAAGACACAAAAACAGACATTTTCAATTAGGCATTAATCATAAAACACAAACAGGGATCTTATATGGTAAATTATGTATTGATTGGAAGTCATGATAACTGTAAGGAGACTTTAAATTTAATTATGAGCTTGAAGAACAACTCTGAATCTAAACTGAGGAAATAATCCAATTGTGTGCAGCTATTTTGGTCATTATCTGTCAACTCATCAATCAACAGATTAGACGTAATTGGACTTAACAAACACTGCAAACCAGGGTTAGAACAAATATGACGTCTGAACAAGTGTATGAACTGTTAAGACATTTATTCAGTTGTATCCTGTTTATGAGAAATGACATGGTAAACATGTAACAATATTTACCAATATGTGAAAGAGTGTTTTGGTAAATATTACAAAGATTGCCGATCTTTTTCTTAGCATTAAGATATCATATAGTTTTTTTTTTATTAATTCAGTACGCTGGCATACTCCAATAAGCACTAAATATGTTTGTTTACTCATAGAAACAGCACAAAAAAGAAAAACGTGAAAAAAAAAGAGATGCAAAATGAAAAGTGAATCTGCACTGCTGTTTTATTAAGCAGAGATAATTGCTGTTAGCATTGGTTTATTGCTAAACATTATCTCGATGTTTAAGGTAAGCTCTAAACTTACATTTGATCATAAATGACTATTGAAGAATGACAATTTTTTTACTTACCAGTATAGAAAATTTATTTTGTTATTAGTGTTATGTTTTGCACCAGCAGCTGCACTGCTCAGTGCATGATGGGAAAACGCACACTTGTCAGCGCTGAACGGACAGGTGACAGGATCTGAGTTTAGTGCTGATCAGAAACGAAATTCACGACACTTCACTGCCCTCCTCTCCTCCTCTTTTTTTTTTTTTTTTTTTTTTAATACAGACTAAAGTTATAGTTTTGACCTGGATAAACCAACACACGCGAGAAGTGGATTTCGGGTGTGATGGTGCGTGATCTGTGCCACAAACTGTCCGACTTCAATACAGGCGTATTTTCCCTCCTCTCACTTGCAGACCGTGCACTCTCGTTCACAATCCAGGCGAGGCGCAGTTCATCTGGAACGAGCCTAATGCAACAAGTGAACGAGCTAAAGCAACATGAGTGACCAAAAAGACACATTGCTAAATGGACAATTCTGCTTCAAATCGTCACAGACAGCAATATAGACAAAACAAAAGTTATGTGCAGTCTATGCAAGGATGAGTTCAGTTACCACTGGAGTAACACAGTTCATAGTATTTACACAGTTGTGAACCACAACAATTGTTATTAATTGAAGAATTAAACTTATTTTTGTTAAAGTTCTAAAGAGATTACACATGCTTTTTTAGGTAAGTTTTGTGTATTTGTTGGTTGTACCTTATTTAGGCAAACTTTGTCTGAGTTACAGGTCTCAAAGAGACTTAATTTATTTTCTTTGCAAGTTTTGTTTGCATTGCACAAGTTTACAGTAAAGTCTATGAAGGTTAATTCAAAATAAATGTTCTAAATCTACAATTTTATGTTTGTACATGAATTCATAATACGATTAATTGCGATTAATTGCAATTAATAACTGGTAGTTATTAATCGTGATTTTTTTTTTTCAGAATCACAATTAATTTTTTTTTTTATCGATTCCGGCCCTAATATATATATATATATATATATATATATATATATATATATATATATATATATATATATATATATATATATATATATATATATATAGTAAAAGCAGGACAACAGGATGAGAATCAAGTAAATGATTTCTGATGAAGGTCTTTATAGCAGCATATAGATAAATGTATATGTATTACTAAAACTAACCATACCTGGCTTAGGCTAACCCTCCAGGCACCTTGAGGCTGTATACAGGCTTTTACTTTTACAGGCTTTTAGGTTTTATTACTTTTCAGTAAATAAAACATGTTATTATGAGCTCCTAAGAGCAACTTCACATAGTTCAGATATCTGCATACTTTCAGCATAATTACTTCTTTCATATTATAAACCTGCAGCAAGTAAATACAGCTATAAAGACAAAAACAGGTAAAAGATTGAAGAGGCATATTTTTACATCCATTTATTTTCACACCACAAAGAAACGGAAAAATGTTTCTGAAAGAAGTCATTTGTTCCTTTTGTGCCGTGTTTTGTTGCTTTGTAACTAATCCTTTTCAAATCAAAATGGCTCATGAAAAAGCAAGGTGTTCTCGCTCTTTGTCTCCACCAAATGAAAAACGGCTCACTTCAAAAATTAATTCAATAATAACAGCTTTTAACATCTTACCCTAGGCTGGGCACACAGACCTTTTTCAAGTGCACACAGACATAGGTGGAAAGTAGATACTTTTGCTTAAGTAACGTACTTAAAGGTAAATTGACTTTTTATCCATGTTATAATTTTATAATTTGATTTGCATCTCAAAAACATTCCTGGAGTAGCATTTTGTTTTATTCACGCAAGTCCTGTATGCTGAGCTGCTGCCCTTCTCAAGAGCTGCAAAACGCTCAGTCTCACAGCTCCAGGAAGTGCAGAAAGTGTGTTTCTAAAACCCATACATACATTTTTTAAGAATATGTACCAATAAACTGTTATTTATTTGAGGATAGAATCTCTAAATAGGTAAAGCAGCAATGGTAGTAGTTTATAGTAACCGTGTATGTGTTTTAGAAGAAGATCCAATACTTAAGTGGTAATAGTTTGATGATAGTAGGAGCAGTATACATGCCTTATTGAGAGTAAATTTGAGAGTAAACTGTTCATTCAATGTGTATGCATTTATTTTGATTCAAGTAATCATTTTGTTGAGTTCTTTTATTACAACCAGAGTATTATTATTCTAAAGTAACAGTCAGGGTTCATACACTTTTATACCAAGAATTTTCCATGACTTTTCCAAAACTTTAGACTAAATGTCCAAGAGTCAAATGACTGAAATGATTTATAAATAGTATTCAAAATGTCCAGTGTGGTGCATTAGAAACTTTTCTGCAATTTAATTTGTTAAAATTGGAAATTAGTCAGTTGGGGGAAAATAAACAAACATCTGGGGCTTTTCCACCAGAAATATATTATTCCATTAATATTTCTGACTTATAGGCTACACACCAGTGATTAAAAGATAATTATGCTTGGTAAGTTGGTTAGGAACACATTTTTAAAAAAGTAAATTAAGATAGAAAGTAGGCTGGCACAGGTTTAATTAGTAGTGGTCGAATGTTACTCAGGCTGTTTAAATTTCCAATACTTTTCCAAAACTTTACATCAAAATATAAAATTCCAAAACTTTTACCAGACCTGGAAATTGCATTTTAAAATTCCATGACATGTCCAGGTTTTCCATGACTGTATTAACCCTGAACAGTACTTTATACTCAGATTTGAGTACTTCTGCACCCAGACATACAGATGAACAGTAGACATGTTCCTGCCTATAGCTTAAAATGTCTGCCATGCCACAAAGACAATTGAAATGAGATATAGTGCACTCCTATACTGTATCTGCAAACAGGACACTGGATCAAATTCAAGGGTAAAAGGCAGTGTGGTACTGTGTTGGTCCTTTGTCGCGACAACTGTAATCATTTCACTCCATGAACCAGTGCCACTTTGCAATACAAAAGGACATTTGCCTAGAGCTCCAAGATCCAGAGCATGCCCATCACTGCTCTTGTTTTGCATGTTAGTGGTAAAGCCAACTACCAGATGGCGCTTTTGCCTCCATTTTTATTCAAATTCAAACAGCAACTCTAGGCCTGCCAGAGAAGTGAAAAATCAATGCAAACAGCCCATTATGGAGACTCAAATCTGCTCACTAGCCCCAATATTCAGTGTTGACAATTTACTGGGTTGGTTATCTTCCTAAAGAGCGTCTACTCTAGTTGTTTTATCTACTGTGTGGTAATACACTGAGTTCTGGGTTGAAGGCAGAAAATGAACAGACTGCGAATGCTTCATTTTTGCAGCGAATTGTTGTGGCACAGACACGAACATAATCATTCAAATTTATGTCTCAGTTCATTTCAAGTTCAGTGTCAGGAAATGAAGTTATACAATACTTCTTACAGTCTTCTGCACACATTTATTCAAGGACAAGCAAAACTCAGTATAATAACTAACGTCTAGTCTGTTTTTAAAAAAATAAATGTATCGCTCAGAAACAGAAACTTTATACCTCAAGATTTAAAGTGCAAGTAAAATAATGTTTGTGTCAGATGGACGTGGCATCAAGGAAGGAAATGGAAATAAGTGGTTGATGGAGACACACAAATTCTGCCATACTATGTGCCAGATCCAAGCTCATGTGGGCTCATGGCAGGGCATCCAGACTAAAACCTTTGCCAAAGTACCCATAGGAAGGATTTACTGTGGAAAAGCTTGAAGTAAAGGAAGCAAAATACAGCAGCCAGTATGTGACCCTCAATGAAAAAAAGTTTGGACACCTCTCATCTAAAGCACATTGTATTTTAATGTCAAACAACTAAAGAATTTAAATCTCTGGTGCCCATACAAAAGATTTGTTTGGTGTAGGTTTTTACGCTAGATGCCCTTCTTTCTCTCCGTTTTATCCAGGCTTAGTCTTGTCCTTTTCACTGCGCAGCTGACTTTATTGTGTAAACATTCACATGTGGCTAGGTGATGTGTGTTGTTCTAGTGGATTCAAGAGAAGCCCCCCCATTGTCTCAGGGTGGTACAGAAACACGTCTTCAAGGATCTCCCTATGGAGCATCTCAGTGCCATCATGCAGAGAAAAAGCAATGTTTTTGAAAGGGTGTGGTAGCCTCTGCTGGTTCACCTGCCTCCAGAATTACTGTGTAAGCGAGTACCGCATTTGTTTTTAAGTGCTACTGATGTCTAGCTGCTCCGGCTGCCTTTTTTAAATTTAATTTAATTTTATTTTTTACATTATATTTTTTTAAAGTGTTTTGTACTGTTAAAGCTTTCAGCTAAGCCTATACACGACTGTGATGGGTGGAGCCATAAACACAATAGCCCCCTGTTATAAAGGCACTACAGTGTACAGCACTCAGTCTGGACCTGTGTGACTCTGTCCCACCAGGTACTACTGAGAATTATACCCTGTTCGGACTTGCTTTCAAGTCGCCTCTCTGCTGGGCTCCTTTTTCACGTCTACCATGAGCAGAAGAAAGGCTTCGGTTGTGAGGGGGCGATGTAGAAATTATGTAAGAAAGAGCACATTTAACACGATCACAGGGTTCAGATGTCAGAGCACAATAGGACGGGGCCAGCAGGACGGGGGTGAGGGTTCAGGTACGCAGCAGCAGAATGGCCCACAGCTGTGAATAGGGATCCAGTGGAGAGAACCAGGGCAGGTGGGAAACGCACATGGGGATGTTAATGTGGGAAAAGGACTTTTGGTGGAGAGGGGGAAAAAAGCATTCCTGGAGCCGCTGGAGGTGATCAAGTTGCACAACAAGCTGTTGGTCACAAAAAATTGTTTTGCTGCTGTTTAAAAGCATTATCAAGATATTTCATGTTAGTCTATGTCATATTCAGCAATACCACAATTTTGCATTGGAAGAATTGTATTGTACAGAATTGTATTGTGACAAATACATTATATTTCCCAAAGTATTAGCTTAGATGAGCTAATACTTTGTCCCTAGTGAATGAATGTGAGCATAAATGGCTGATTATCAGTGTATGTCTGGAGGTGTCAGCCCTGCAACTAACTGCCATTGTCCAGGGTGTATGCTTTGACCCATGGTGGCTATAGAGGGTAGGTTCCGGCCACTTGAGGCCCCTAATGGGAACAAGCAGAAGAGGATGAATCAGTGCACAAAAAGGGCATTCCAGCCCCTTGTAATAAAGTGAGGCACATACAATAAATGGAGTGAATTAATGTACACTATATTTTCAAAAGTATTAGCTCAGATGAGCTAATATTTAATAATATAGTGTCTATATACTAAAGTATATACACTTTTGGCAATATAGTGGACATTGATTGTCCGCTTGTTCCCATTAGGGGTCTCAAGTGGCTGGAGCCTACACACTATAGCCACTAACAGCCAAAGTGTACACTCTGAACAATGGCCAGTTAGTTGCAGAGTTGAACCTCCAGATATACACTGACAATCAACCACACTCACATTCATTCACTAGGGATAATTTAAAGCCATAGATTGACCCATACATGCATGGCTTTGTATGGTGAAAACCCATGGTAACACATATACATTCATTTACATATTCAATTTGGAAAACTTGTACTAGTGGTCACGAGGGGCTAGAAACAATCTCAACATCTTTGGGCAGAGACAGCCATCAAGTAACTGCAGAGCTAACACGTAGAGACTCACAGTAGGCAACCATTCACTATGACATTCATTACGGGGCAATTGGGATTCAGGAATTGACCTATGCACAAATGTATTTGGACATTAATAACTTGCTGTAATCTCAATGTGACGTAAGAAATGTGAAGTCCTGGAGTGTTTTGTTGACAAGGTTAGTCCTTCATGTAGCACTTGTACAAAAATCAACCAGGCACACATTCAAATTAATTTGCTCGGCACTAAGCGCATGAACCGCTGAGTTGAGCACTTCTACAATACAATACTGATGAATAGTAACAATGAAAACACTAAAACATTATGATCATGCCATGCACAACACTTCAAGTAATACTGTCCATATTCATAATTTCATTTTATTCAAGTACTCGCCAAGTCAAATCCAATCATAATTTAAGACTACTCTTTTGATAGCTACATTACAATATTTCTGTTTGCTTCTCATTTATGACCTTGTGTTTATTAAGTCCCATGTTTGAGGGACCAAGGGAATTAATAATAGTTGCATCTGGCCTTTTTAATCTAAGATGGATTTAGATCTTGAACCCAAATATCAGTTTGTCTGATTGAAAACCAATCCTTCATGCTTATCTGGCCAGCATGTCGGTGCGTCTGCGGTGGCACTATAGAGAGCTTCACTTTCAGTTCCTCTCTAAAGGGATAGGTTTCCATATTACCAGCCGTTAATTATTCATCTGTGCTTGCTTGGCGCCTCAGTTGGAAAATAAAGCAAATCTATTGGAGCGGTGTTACAGAATAGCACTGCGACCTTTCCGCTGAACTCTGTACCATTGTCCATTTGTCTCCCACCATGGGGGAAGAGTGAAATCGAAGCCCAAGTGAAGATTATTTCTTGATGTGTAAAAAAAAAGTAATCTGGACACAGCGCCACAGCCCGTAAACAGGCAGGACACTGGTGTGCGCAATGCTTGAAGAGTTAGGTACAGTTCCCTTTGTAATGTGCAAAATGATATCTCTCCAGTGTTACCATCTCTATTACAGGGGGAAGAGATTGTCTTACTCTGTGGATTTGCTTCACAGAACACAACAAATGAGCTAGTGCTGGGTGCTAGTCTGATGGTCTACAAGTGGAGATGTAATCCATAAAAAACGCTATTAGTTTAACTGTATCTGCCTCAAATAAATGTACACACCGCTTTTCTATTTTCTTTTTATTTTATTTTGCCTTTGTTAAAATAAAGCACATTAAAGCAACAGATCCGCTACTTCATATTTATAATACATTAAGTTTATTTTTAATGCATCCAGTTAACAAATCTGAAGATCATATGCAGTAGATATGTCTTAGACCAAATCAACAGGTGCTCATTTGGGGATATCTTGTTCGATGTCGACATGTTGTCTAAGCCCTTTGAGGAATAGTGTCCCATCAAAGCAGACACTTTAAAGTTCAGGAAGCACTCTGGATCAGCGCAGTTAACGACATCTGCCATGGAAGATGTGGGGTAAGCACTGGAGAAAAATAAGAAAAAGACAAGTTTGCAATTTGGCTCATTTAGTATTAATAGATATTAATTATATGACAGATTATAAAAAAGGACTAGTTTCTTGGCAAATAGTGGGCATAGGTGAGTATTTGTTGTAATATATCCTGAATGTCTGTTATTTACAGTCAAGTGATACCTTTTTTTTATTTAAGAAAAATTGTTTAAACACTTAGTAGTATATTATGATAGTGTTTGTTAAAAAAAAAAAACAAGACCTCAGGCTCTTGATTTGTCTACCCTACTTATTAACAATAAATCAAAGTTAATGCTAATAGAAAGTAGCTAATTCAGAGCTGTGTCTAGTTACAAAGAGAAATAGCTAAAAAAAAACGGAAAAAGAGGAAAGCAAAGAGAAATGTGGGTAAATTGTGTTAAAGCCGTCATGTTATGTGTAACAATGTAAAGATAATTGCTAGACAGCTTGGTGTAACAAAACGAGCTAGAAGTTTAAGGTAAGCTATAAGACATCATTTTGATTACATGCTATAGTATTTGTAAAGGTGAAAAAGTCTCATTTTCCTTTTCTTTCTTTTCTAACCCTAACAGGAAACAGCTAAGTTGTTAACTGACAGAACAGATAATGTATTTTAGGTAATGTGCCCTTAAATTCATGTATTCCACACTTGAATAATAATCACAAACCTCAAACCCTATTTAGAAAACTCAAGATGTATTCTAATTATCTATCATTATGAACTTTTGTTACATAGCTAAAAGACAATTTAAAATTTTTCAAAGCCAATGTTCAGAGATGGACACAGTTTGTTGAGAGAAGTGTGAACTTGTTGCATGTATTTACCGACCTGTCAGGGTAAACACAGATGCATTAGTCTCGTGCTCTCGGCGGCTGATAGTACTGCTGTGTGGGTCGGCTACGTCTTGGCTGTCCATCTCCACCTCGACGAAACTCCATTGAGCTGTCATAATAACTGTCATCGTCATCCTGCCAATAGACCCAGGTCGTGAGAGTACTGATGTGTGAAAAAAGATCATTAACCAACCAATACTATGAAACATACACATTTGCATCTAAAGTAAAGGGGTTTAAAACATGGGACTGTTACATGTCAGTATTTTACATCTTGAGTGTGGAGAAATTTTACGCAAGTATCAAATTTACGCAAGTATCTTGTGATTTTGGTGCACTGTGTTATTTAACAAGGGATAATTCTTTTTCACAAGAGCAACCTTCCAAAATGACTTATAAAAGTATATACACATATATTATTGTGGAGAAGGGCTGTAGTTGACCAAAAAAATGGTTAAGCCCAGCATAGCACCAACCAAGGCGATATGGCACTGAAGGGGCTTATTGTAACACAAACAATGAGTTCAAGTGAATAAACATATTAAGAATGTTGAGAGTAAAATGTACTTTTATCAAGAAAATTGCTGTTATCTTAAATAAAATGAAAATTTAAAGTTATCAAGTAATAAATTAGTCCAGCTTTATAGATGCAAAGAATGCATGCAACCAAGACCTCACTGATA
The DNA here is from genome assembly GCA_020698575.1 of Bostrychus sinensis. Classification (NCBI taxonomy): domain Eukaryota; kingdom Metazoa; phylum Chordata; class Actinopteri; order Gobiiformes; family Eleotridae; genus Bostrychus; species Bostrychus sinensis. The sequence goes on from CM036242.1 coordinate 30,581,845, forward strand.
AATTACTCAACCAAGTCCAGAGGCAGTCAGCCCTATTGTGGAGTTAAATTATTTCAGTAGGTTAATTCAAAATAACTATTCCAAGCAATTATTTCTTTTAATCGTGAAGGTTATGGCTTACAGTTAATGAAAACCAAAAGTCTCTGTCATGAATTCACTATCTCATAAAATATATGAAAATACTTTTTACGCTATGTAAAGTAAAATATTACACAGTGTTGCAGTGAACTTAAGTTATTTTTTTTCTCACCAAGCCATCAGCAGGAACAGGTCTGACGTTATCCAGTAGGACCTCTTCACAGTTTCCATAGTCACTGAACACGACCACTGCCGTGGAGCCCGAGGGATGTACAGCGTCGATCCTTGCATGGTAAAACTTTTCACACACACACAAAATACCACAGACAGAAAAAAAGGGAAATTGTAATTATTTTATAACATTAAATGTCAAGAAAGTTCGGTGGTAAGTCAATTAATTCAAACATGAAGCTGTCAAAACTGCCTGAGAGAAGAGTCACAGAGGCATTAATTATTCTTTGATGATTTAAATGTTAATTGACAAGAGGGTCTGAAACTAATGAATACATTTAAATATACCTTGTTGTCTTCCCAGTACAGAGCTAGACACTCGTCTCCCGGTTTCCATATCTGTTGTGCAGTATAACCTCTCTCTTGTGGTCGATGACCTTTGCCCTGGCCCGGACGTTTTTTAGGACCCATGTTGTTATTAGCATTGTTTTTCCTGGCGGGAGCCTCTTTATTGGGAGGCATGCTGGAGTTTTGTGGCGGCTTAATTGGCCCAGTCCGTTTGTGTTCAACATCACCATTTTGGAAATACAATGGCTCCCCTGGATTGAATCCTGAGCCTCCTCCTCCCCCTCCTCCTCCTCTTGTGTTAAAGTTAGACGGTCCGTTATCTCGTAGTCTGTCAAAGTTTTCTGAATTTGGCCGTTCGCCCTTTCCTTTCCTCCTGCCGGTGTTTGTTTCATCAAATCTGTTATCTGTACGTTTGGGGCCGCCTCTTCCCTCTGAGTCATTGCTAGCCGAGTTAGTCATTCTGGATGTGGGTGCGCTGTCTTTTGGCCCTTTCCTGTGCGATGCGTTCACACCATCTCCATTTCGGGACTGCTGCTGGAAAGACCCACTGAAGTCCATCTGGTGCTGGGGCCCTTTTGAACGTGTGAAAGTGTGGGAGAGAGAAGAAGAAGGGAAAGCCTGTTCTTCCTGCGTCTCTTTTCTGTCATTTTGTGCCCTCTCCTGACCTTTCCACTGCTGAGGCTGAACCGTAGAGGCTGTGGGGTTGGAGACAGGCTCTTGGCCAGGTTTGGGAAAGTCAGAGTCCCGGAGGAAACGAGGTGGTCTATCGTTCCTCTGCTGCCTGTGGTCATTATGGGAGGAGAACCTGCTCTGAGATGTGCCTTTGGGGTAGACTTCGGAGTTGGAGAAATTAATTTTACTGTCATGTTGTCGCTGAGGTGCATGGCTCTTTGGCTCTGTAGAAAACAAGAGTGATTTAAGATTAAAAAAAGTTTTGCAAAAGTTCCCTCATTAATAGAACCATAATACCGATCAGTCAGAACATTTAGACCACCTGCCTAATATGCATCACCATAATGACCTGCAATGCACTGTGTATTCTGATGCCTTTCTATAAGAACTAGCATTAACTTCTTCAGCAATATGAGCTACAGTATCTCGTCTGTTGGATCAGACCACTGGGGCCGGGCTTTGCTCCCATGTGCATCCCATCCCATTTGGCCGTTGTAAAACTTTCCCAGGTCCTTATGCATGCCCGTTTTTCCTGCTTCTAACACATCAACTCTGAGAACAAAATGTTCACTTGCTGCCTTAGTAGGGTGCCATGATATCATGTCTCCTTTCAGTGGTCATAATGTTATGCCTGATTGGTGTACCTTACCACTGATAAATGTAGTGTGGATATAGTGTAGAATAGGTTGTACTATAGAGAGAACAAAGATAGACCAACACCACCCTCTACCAATCACAAAGGTAGTTTTTTATATACAATACAATAAACCTGGTGCTCACCAATGGATTTTCTGATAGGGAAAAAAGAGATAGACCTGATCTATCCCAATACTGTACATTACTCACCGTCAATGGAGAAATTTCCCATCTTGGATTCCAAAAAGTCAAATAAAGTGCTTGGTCCAGATGGCCTTCCTCCACCTCCCTCCTCATCATCCTCATTTCTGGTCCGACCTCGTCCTCTACCCCTGGCTGAGAACAACCAAAAAGTAGAGCACATAAAGAAATCAAAGGTAATGTTGTTCTAACATGCAGTATACAGTCAAAGATGAAACAACCTGAATCTGAAAAAGTGAATGTTCAGTAGCCACTTGCAGCTACAACAATAAAAGGTTCTCTCTCTGTGCTTACAGTTGTTTTACCACATTATGATACAAAAGCAGTTGGTCGTTTACTGGGATCAAAAATGTTGCCAGGAGTAGATTTTCAGAGCTGAAATAAATACATCAATGACGGCAGGTATTCTACAATATCAATCTAAAAAGCTTTGTTGTGAACACAGTAAACAGAAAAGCGTGTATGCAATTTGTGGCAAATGGGATAAAACAACCAAGAGCACCAATGTGGGCCTTAAAGTGATTTTCGCTGCATTTGAAAAGCCCTATTCTCCACTCCTCCCACCTCCTCGCTCAGCATGAACAAGGGGCGTCTGAGGCCACGCTGCATTTGTCTGAGGTCAAAAGAAGCAAGATTTGTGTTTTTTGTGTGCATGTGTGCTGTTGTTGTTGCATACTGACCTCTTGGCTGGAACTTGTTCGATTCAGCTACCACGGGGCCAGCTCTGCTACCAGAAGACCCAGTAAGGAGGCTGTTAAGAGCCACCTCAAGGTTGTTGTTATTGTCCATCAGAGCTTGTCGGGCGGCTTCCCTGTTAAAACCCATCTCCATGATGTCTCTTAGAGCACGCTCGTCCACCTGAGCACAAAAACACAAGGACACATAATCAAAACAGGCTGTGAAGAAAAGACAAGACAGAAGGTCCTGGAATAATGAATGCTGTGTAAGTATTTATTTGCAATGAACACTCACTATGGGAATATTTTTGTGTATATGGCCATGTGAGTAGCTTACAGCAATTAAACAGTAGCGAAACATAATAACAGTCTTCTATTCATGTTTTGAGGTTGGACAATAACTATACAAAGGCAGACATAATAAACAACCCTTGAAAAGAAAATAGCATATTAATAATAGTAATGTTCAAGTGGAGCAATAAAATAACAGGTCATACTTATAACTTTTATTTCCCGCTAAAATAGTTGTCTACAAACAGTCTCACCAGCTCTCTATAGTTTCCATCTGATCTTTCTGGTCTGTCTTCTCGTCTCCTCTGTTGGTATGAGTCCCGACCTCGAAAAGAGGTAGATGTGGTGGATAAATTACTGCCTGCATTTCCTCCTCCTCCAAATGTACGAGGACCCTAATATGAGATAAATAGAAGATTACAAGATTACATTTAAAAAAACAAACAAACCAAAAAGTATATTATCAAACTGCCTATTTCGTTTTACTTTGACAGATGTTATAATTATGAAAACACATTCAAAATATGTCAGTAGTAAGCTCAGGAGTGTGTGTGTTTTATGGTAGAAATGAAAAACAGCTGAAGTGTATAACCTCTGAACTTAAACATGACATTTTAAGCATTTACAAGCATAGACAGCATGGAAACATCCCTAAAAATGTTTAAGATATACATTTTCATAGCAAAAATTAGGTCAATAGTGGTAGGAATATCCAAAAGCAAAAAACATAACAAACCTCTTTGGTCTTTGCCACCTCAGCAATGGCTGCTATCCGCTGCTTTTCAAACTCATCATTCTCGTCAACATTTTTGACAACACTTTGAGTCTGTAGGGTTTTCCTCTGGTCGAGCTCCCTAGTGTCCACTTCCTCTTTTCTGGCACACTTCTACCAAAAAAACAAAAAACAAAAAAAGAAACAAAACAAAAGGCAATATTCCTCAGTCACATTTAGCCTTTTTACAAAAGTATCCATTACATTAAAGCTGTAATAAAGTCTTGCCTGTTAATTTTACAGAAACCAAATCTCTAATCTGCTTTTGAGTTTGCCGTTAATGCTTTGAACTTGAATTGGGAGCAGTATTGTGTTTCAAAACCATCAGTGGTGAGTTGGCGAGAATGGAGATGGAAATTCAACTCTTGAGCAGCAGAGGAAAAGATGAGTCAGTCGTATAGGTCTGAGATCAGCTGTGACCTCTGCTCACAAACTGATTCATCTTCTGTTGGTTACACCGGCTGCAGTCCCTTTTCAGTTAGTTAAGGGCAGCACAATGTGGGAGGGACTTATTACAGTGGGCGTGGTAAATGGCAACATTATTAAACTAATGTAAAGATGTTGGTTGCTTGTGAGTACTTGAGCTTGAATAAAAATGTGAAACACAGAAAAGCAAGTGCACAGACAACAACACAACATCAACAAAAAAAACTGAATTTACCTCTGAAGGTAGCTTCAGGTGAAAAAAATGAAGCACATCTTGTATCTAGTTTAGTGATGGCAGTTGAAAAACGAGATATTGCTTTAAGTTGCAAACAGTAGGAATTCACTGAGCGCTAACTATTTAAAAGAGCCCTGCAATTACCCTATAACACATTGTGATTCTTATATATAACGGCAATGCAACTGCAGACATCCAATCATAAGTCCTCAAGCAACCCAGACTAAGTCTAAGTTCTCTCTGAAATGCTAAGAAACACTGAAGCATAATTCCCAAAGTGCTACTCTTCCAACTGTATGAGAGCTTGAACAAATCTGGAATAAAGAAGAGGTAAAAATCCCCAAATCTAAGTGCCAAGCTAATACGGCTATATCCCACTGAAACCTTGATCTTCACCAAAGGAGTACTGCCTGTCAGACTGAAAACTTGTTCTATTAGAAATATCTGTATTAAAGCTAAATCTATAAATTCTTGGGATGTACAACATAACAAATGTAGAAAGTGTTGAGAGGTTTAATTCCTTCTGAAGAAGGCTAAAGTTGTGAAGTGCAATGGAGAGGTTCAGAAACTTTCAGAGGCCAGTTTGCGACAGTTCTGTGGCAATGATTACATGAACTGATTTTTGTTTTTCCATTTCCTTTGAGGGAAAATAAGTCTTTCGAATGTAATTGAATAAAAAGAAGGTTATACTGCATCTTTCTTTGTTTGAATTCTCTTCTATATGCACATAGAATATGAAGAGTATAACAGAGCTTGAAATAATACTAACTTTAAATGTTGAGTTGAGAATGACTTTCATTTTGCGTTTTATTGTCCATTATTTAATGATTTAAGAATTCTTCTATTTGAGAAAATTCAATGTAAAAATCCGGACTTGTTTTGGCTGTTGGATGGCGTTATGTTGAGTTGGCTGTTTAAAAATTAGACTTTTGGTTTGGCAAAATTTATAGAGAGAGCATGGACACTGAGACAAAGAGCTCTGTATCCTGTCAGTTAATGTGAGCATATTAATAACGTATGTTTTTGTATAATTGTTTATATGGTAACATCTTTCTCGTAAATGTTGACAGTGTCATATAAGCCTGTATGGGCTGCGCACATTTGTGTATGTCACTCAAATAAAACTATTCATTCATTCATTTATTCATTCATTACCTTTAAAGGTAACACCAACCGATATACTTGCAAATAAATGATAATAACATCTTAGTTTAATACATATATTGATATCTCTGTAAAGATACACTTCTGAACTGTTGTACAGCCTTACAACTAACCTCTCTGGGAAAAAAAGTACCTAAAGTTACCTTTCCTCTTGTCCTGTTTTATCACATTACCAGCACAAAATATATTTCGGAAAAAAGGGTCCTTGGTTGTATATGAATATAAAAGAATCACAATTCAGCCTTGCATTTTAAAGATTTATGGGCCAGTCACAATCAGTTCTTGTAGATCAGGGAGAATAGTGCCAGAAAAGGACAAGGATCTGGCCCCTAGCATACATTATAAAGCATGCGTAACTTGTGTTAAGTTGCTACTGATTTTAATAATTTTAATAAAACTGCAACTTGTTTTCAATGTATTTTTCTAATGCATTCTTCTGATGTTTGCATTAAGTACTGAATATGTTGTGTGTTATTTTAGTTATAGTATAGTGTACGTACTTGACCGAATGGCACAAAAGGAGGAGGTCCACCTTCTGCTCCAATGTTATTCCTGCTGTGTTTGGCCAGACTCTGTAGTATGAATGATAAAAAGAGTTTATTCTGGGCTGAGGAGACCTCACAGCATTAGCATAGCTGTGAGTGCACTTGATTTAAGATGCAAAATTATTATTAATGTCAGGGTATTGTGTCATTTAACAAAAGCTGAGTCATCTTTGAAGAAAAATATCACGCTCACCCTTTGAAGTTCCCATTTCTCAACCATGTGATCTACCTCTCCTCCAAGGACAGAGATTTTTGAGTCATCAAGTAGCAGAAGACCGTTTTTAATCTGAACTGTACCAAGAAGTTTTACTTTAGTGCCAGGGGGAGTGTTGAGACTGTAAAACAAAACAACACAGAACAAAACAATGTATTTTATTGAACAGATTTATTGGCATAAACATACAAACATGCTTTAAGGGATGCCACGTGTCAGACCCCTACCCGACTGCTTTACCCACACCACTTTATAAATGACATGGCACAGTGCCAGGGGATGGGTGGTGAGGCTAGGAGAGACTATTAATAATCCCAGCTGCGCAGCCATCCTCATGGTAAATTAAAAGCCCCTCTATCTCATCAGGTCTGATAAGGCCTCTGCCTCTCTCATTAGGGAAGCACAAGGACTTAGAGGGATTTTCAGCTACTGATGCCGGATGCCAAAGCAACAATTAAAGATTTCACTCTGAACCCCTGGGATAGATGGGCTGTACTCCTGATACTGACCGATACTGGCATTTTTTTCTCTCAATTGAATCAGAACACACATCTAACAATCAAACTATTGAGACTCACATCATGGTTGCTGCTTAATACCAACTTGTCATCAGTTTTTATCATGGTCTTGCACGCCGAAGCAATCCCCAACAGCTCTCCTAATCTATTTCATCCTTCTTTGCCTCTCACTTCTGGCCGCATGCACTCTGATTCAGCAGACAGTTTCAGAAGAAACACTAAGCACTGCTGCTGGCAGCGAGTTCACGGGACTCATAAAGAGGGTATTTGTTCTGTTCTTTCCTCTCTTCCCATCAGGAAGTCAAGGCCCACATTCTGGCCACTCCACCTGTACAGACAGGCTTGTCACCATGGCAGCAGTCACCAAGGCCACCGTTGCTGGGATGGAGATGCAATTAACGCTGCAAATTGTTAGATCAGCTGCCACAATGTGGAAATTGCAGATAAAGGGAAAACTGAAGCATGTGGTAGGGTTAAAGTAATGACAAGGAGGTGAAGGAGAAGACTGTGTGAAATGTCTTTGCTTACACATATGAGGAACTAAAAAACACACCTCATCTTAAATTATGTAGATATTAGAAAATGTTTTTTTAATAAAATGTAATTTGCTCCTGTCAGTAGAAAATCATACATCATACAATTACATTTACACAGTTCCAACAAAACTACCAGAAGAGGGTTTTGGTTACCTTATCTTAGACAGGTGTTTAAACTCCAGTCCCACACAGGTGGTATGGCCATCTGTCATTTGGAGGCGCAGCATTCGTGGTGCGCCCTGGGACTCTTCATGGTCTTTAGACGCTGAAATATTCCTCACCTTCTGCACCTGGAGAACACATGGACCCTCCAACTGCAAATGGCCACAGGAGAAATTAAACATTTTAAAACTGAAACAATAACATGGGTAGGACTGAACACACCTACATACCAGAAGATAATATTATGATTACATTATGTGTAGCATACGCCACAATAATTCAGTCCAAGTTAGCATATAAACTTTTTTGTAAGCTACAACTATTTAAAATTAAAAGTTAATTCTCAAACATGTATGGGATTATTTAGTTTTCCTTCTTTATTTATTTTTTTTTTTAGATGAAGTGCACTCCCAATCACTTTAACAGTTTGTCAGTGTATCAGGGCCATCTAGTGGCATTTCTGTGAACATCCATGATGGTAAGTTTAATTTTCGTTGGTGAAAAGACTAGGTTTATAGGTTTTTACCTTCTCAACTCTTCCACTGTTGATGTCTGTTGGTAGGATTTTTTTCCCAATAGGCCTGAGATCACTCTAAGAAAAAGAAATTGGTTTAGATAAATCGGTATGAAAAAACCTTTCACGCATCAAATAAACTATTTGATGGTAGAAAAAAAACAGTCAAAGTTCAACGGGGGTGAGAGGAAAGGAAGGACCTAAACTAAGCAGAAAAAAAAAATTGCTTGCTATTGCCAGCAACAAAAGAGATATTAGGGAAATATGAGTACAACACAGTGACATTCAGTTTGTTAAGTCCCTGTGAAGATCACTGTTCCAATATGTTCCACCTGATCCCATGTCCAATGCCAAGTATCGAGTGACAAGCAAGCTCAGTTTTAAATGTCAGTTCTGTTTAACAAAGCATGCATCGATAATAACTGACAGGTAGTTGATCCAGTAAGAAAGTAATAATTTATAAATGCCAAATATAGACATAGTAATTGTAAATGCCAACATCATTTTTGATTCTTCAGTGATATTCAGAAAATATATGTCAGTGGTAAGCAGGTCTGGGTGCAGTATAAACATCACTGCTTTACATCAAGTCACTTAAAGATGAACTTAACTAATAGGCACCTCTGGACCTCAAGCAACAGAAATCATAAAATTAAAATAAATGTATTGTAAAATGCATTTTAAAAGGGATTATATTATTTTTTTTATGTTTTTAGAAATTATTTTGCATACACCTGCATTAGTATTTCATGTTTTATAACTTAGGTGTCTGCTGCCCCCTGTTGGCAACGATGGGGAATGGACAGAGTGTAAAAATGCTAATTAGCAGAGCTATTAGCAACATGATGCTAACAGACAAAAATGAGCTCAGTGCTTCATAGTGACATCAATTTAAGCGCTGAATTGATCAGGGACAGTGTATGAGCTTTAGAAATGTGCAGGAGCACTTCCTGGTTTCACATATTGAAAGGATGGGCTCTGCTAACATGATTACTCAAACAAATGTGAATAAAACAAATTACTACTCCAGGTAAGTTACTGAGGGGCAAACAACATTATAATATGGTAAAAGCTCAACAACGTTGCTTTAGTCGATTTTATAACAGACTTTTAAGATGCAAACATGTTGAGTAGCAGCACAACTGAGTATTTTCACAATTCATCATTAACCATCAACATAACCAAAATATGCATCTATTTCATTTCCACATTTGAAATGCAACACTTGTAAGCATAGAGAGCAGAATCAAAATAAATCAAACAATCACCAAATTCCCCACATTATTGAAACCATAAAGTCAATAAGGGGTTTGTGTTTATTTGAAATGCACCGTATAATCAATCATATCACAGTGAGTTTTATTTTTAATATAAGGGTTCACTGAAGACCTCACAACAAATGACATCCAATCTCTTACAAACATATAAGTCTTATAAACATATCTTTCCTGGTTCCCCTCCTCCTCTCCTGTAAGTGAGCACTGACTGGACTAGTTTCCAAGAACACAAGTGAAGGAAACAAAAATGCAAATAAAATAAATGAAAAATGCTCACTCATTTAAGAGCACGAGAAAGAATCCCATGAAAGAAGAAAGAATCCCACATGCAAAACTTTAAGAATAAGCTCATACTGATCTTGTGGAAAGTGCAGCAAAAACTGGATCAAATTAAGGAATGAACTTACATCAAGTGCAATACGTATGATGTCACTGGTTGTCACTTTTTCAGTAGCACCTTTGAGGTCTGATATGCCTTCATCACTGAGGTACCTGTAAGAAGACAAATGGGAAGATGACAGAAAGATGACTGTTTGGACACAGATAAAGCAAGGGCATGTTCCTAGTGTCAAATATTTAAAAAACAAACAAAAAAACACAGAAAATTATGACACATTTTGTATTTTTTTTTTTAGGTATAAATGCAGAATTTAATGGCAATTTTAATAATTCCTCAGAAATTTTATGTGAATTGTTTACAAACATGCAGCTGCTCAACATGTTTTAGTTTAACAGTTAGGGCACGATAGGGATGATAGCAATTTATATGGTTTTAAATGCAAATTTTTTTTATTCAATTCAGTGGTTGTCAATTCAACCATCTCGTGTGTTACAAGATTTGAGTGCCTGAAGTGAAGTTTGTACTAAAGGTTTCAGCTGACCTCAGCACCATATACGCATACTACACGTGTGTTTTCCTAATTCAAACAGATGTGTAAAGATTGGGATTCCCGAAAGCTAAATACTACTGCAACCTATGTAGTGGTTGGTTAGATTAGCTAGAGACAGTGGTTTATATCGTTTGATAACGTGACATTTCTTTGCCCTGTAGATGTATCTCCAACACGACGTTAGAACAAAGTGAACAAGTATTATTCGTGGGTACCTCATAAATCTACCGATGACGGGAAAACAGTGTTGTTACTCTGTATCTACCAATCTGGCACCACAGTGAGTTAGCATGCTAAGTTAACACTAGCTAAACTGGCACTTACCAGCCCTCGTTCTTCAACAAATCTGACAATTCCGTCATCTTCGCCCGAACCGTAGCTCTGATCACACAAATACTTTAGTAATAACACAAAGGATACGACTATCTAAGTCTGTAAACCATGTTATTTGTCCAATGAAAGAAAAAAAAGCTGCTAACATTGAGCGTCTCAGCGTCAGCAACGTCATTGGCCCAGACGCATTGTACGAGTGCCGAAAGGGTAAAAAAAAAAAAAAAAAAAAAAAAAAAAAAATGTATACAGCGTTTTTATATTGTTTTTTAATAATTTTTGGGGGGCTGATTTATTATATCTTCTCTGATTAAATTGGTTGTGGTGGTTTGAAGGCATCGACTTATCAGATAAAGTATCACACGAATTCATACAAGCACTTTTTTTCTTTTCTTTTTCTTTTTTCACAGTATTTAATTTGTTAACTTTTGCTCCAATATGATGAGAACTAGCAGAACTGTATGCTATGCAATTGTTTTTATGAGACGAGCGCTCATGATAGTTATTTTGTCGACACAATTTTTAAATTCCACCACACGATGGCAGCAAAAGTATACAGAATCAACTGAGGAGATTTTTTTTTTTTTTTCCTTTGGAGGAGATTAATGATGATTATCTTTTTAAATATGTTGTTTATAATAACCAAAACCAGTGGTTTTATTTCCCAAGATGAATGACAACATAGTACATGTAGCCAGATACATTTAAATGTTTTAGTGTTAATAGTTATATCTTAAATTGTATTGTATTGACCTGTTTAGTCTCACAAGTAAGAGAGGTGGTAATTTGTCATCAAATATGTGTGGCTCAAATTAGAGAGATAAGCTAGCCTATATTTGCAGCTCATGTATTCAGAATTTTGTGTCCTCCTTGGCAATCCCTGCTGTTTTTCTGTCAGTCTGTATGAGATATGTCACAGACTGCTGTATAATGTCATTTTGCATATCTTTCTGTCATGTCATCTGCCTGCGTTGTTATGAATGTCAAACAGATATGACACGTCCCTTGTTGTTAGACTAGAGAATGTCATTCTCAATGAAATCTGACTGCATGTACAAATGTTGTCCTGGTGGGACTCATGTCTGACTGCTCAGATTGTTGTCCTGTTCCTGTATTTATAGGGGAAAAATGTAAATAGATGTTATATTACAATCCAGTGGCACAGAAATAAGAAAAAGATTGTAGGTTTATTTATTTATTTATTTATTATTATTATTATTATTATTATTATTATTTTATGATAGGCCCTAAAACCATGAAGCCACACCTCACATACATTAAGTGTATGTTAAATTTGTGATATGTAAATCGGACAATAAAATTGAATTAGTAAAATGGTTAATGTTGAGAATAAACCATTAAGTCACTTAGTTTGTAATGTGTTGTGTAGATAGTCCCTACCCCTACTATTCTCATTATAGAACAGGCTGTCATGTTGATCCAAAGGTAAAAAAAAACAAAACAAAACAAAACAAAAAAACTATAAAATATAGACAATAATAAATAAACAAATAAATAAATAAACAATAATATAGTAAAACAAAATCCTATACAATTTATGTTTTATACCAAATTTACAAATAAGGTAAATGTTTTTCAGTTAATTTCTATTTTATCCAGACCTCTTTCCATTACCGTAGGCTTGCTCAAATCAAACAACCAAACGCACCTAAGGGATACGCGGGTCATTTAAAGGAACGCCCCTCAAAGCAACTATTGAGTGAGGGACAGCTCATTTGTCCAATGAGAAATCACTTTAACTGTAAACAAAGATCTTGAGCCAATGGGCGTTCAGCGTCTGTGTGTCGACGCACGCCATTGGTTGAATCAAACCCGCAGAGCCGACAGCCTTGGTGCGCGGGTCTGTCAAAATCCCTTCCACATAAAACTATCAGGAACAAGCGTTAACGACATAAAATAGTAATGATAATTGATTTGCGTTAGCGAAATACCACGGGGATTGTATGGTAAACAAATTAGGCTGTTTTGATGCTCTTCGATGGACTAGTGGAAACTTAAGCGTTACTTGCCAGCATATTAATTGGATTAGCGTTGAGTAAAGCCAGTGTGGTATCTGTGGTGCTTTAGCCATTTGCTAGTTAGCTAAACTGGTAGAAGGAGAGCTAACATATTTTACATTCAAGAAATTACTGTGTTTTTGTAGTTGTGCTATTGTCAGTCAACTATATGGGCTCGGACTAGATGTTACGTTGTTAGATGTGTACTTGACATTTTTTTGATTTGGGGGATTTCTGCAAGATACTGTGGTTAGTGTGTCCTGCCATTAAAGCATCATGGAGAGTTATGGTCATCGGTTTGACTCCTTTGCTGGACGAGACAAAGCTCAAAAGAAGAATGGGTCTGCCCACAGTTCGTCCTATTATGATGAACGAGATCGCAAGCCAAAGTTTGTAAGTAACGCATTTTCTAACAGCTTTTTCATCAATTGTATCTTTCATTCTAGCAACGTGAAATGTGCTACTGTAATAAACTAATTAACATTTAGTTGAGTTCCCAGCGCACTGTTTGGGAGTATGGATAATAATCTGGTAGGACTCTTGAAACGTGAATTTAGAAACACTTTGGACTATGTATTGGTTTCTTTTATACTGCTTTGTAAGTCACTTCAGTGAGATGCTCAGTCCAATTTCTGTATATCACATGAAACAGCCCGAAGCATATAAGTGTCAATTGCACTAACACCTCACAACAAGCAGTTAGAATAGTAGTTTTATTTCTGCACTTCCAAAAAAAAAGTACTTCTGATTTGTCATTAAGAAGACTATACGTAAATAGGCGTCTCACATCTACATTATTGTAATTTAATGTACTTTTAAGACTATTTTGCATATGTTGTTCTTTTTTCATGAGACACTGACCTTGACTGTTGACTGACTTGGTGTACCAAATACTTAAAATTAGCACAGGGTTTAGCTCCAAGACTAATCCACATACCACCTACTATACAACAATAAGATCTCTTGTCTGGCAATTGTCTCCAGCATAGATACACAGATAAATTTACTACATAGATTTCATTTGTAGCCTGTTTATTTTCTTTTAAGATGTTCCACAAGGGACTTAAAATGACCTAATTAGCTATAATAATATTAGTGTTCAAAACACTAACACATAAGTTTTATCATATTAGAAAACAAAATCTCTTAAGAGGAGAAAGAAAATGTCGTTGTCTTTAAAATTAAATCCATATTTATTAATGAAGACATCGATTTAGATGCCTCACTGTAGTTGACAAAGAATATAAAGCAGCTTTAAATAATGAAAATTAACTTTACAATAAAGCAAGTTTATAGTAGTAAGCAGAGATTAAAAGAATATGTGCCCCTTTATGACAGCAGCAGCCACAATAATAGATTAAAGTAAATTCATTATAAGGTGTTTATTAAAGACAAACTTTTCTTGTTCATTTCAGGACTGTGGCTGCAGGGTACCAATGTGAAATATAAATTATAGATTATTTAGAAAGAAAAAAAACAACTAAAATACATATTTTGCACTTAAATTAAAACTATTTTCCAACAAAATGTTTTTTAAAATTAGTTTATTATTGTATTGTATAACAGCAAACATGTCCAAAGTGGGGCCGGGTGCCATTTGTGGCACTGGTCAAGGTTTCATAGGGCCCTCAGCCTCCATGATAAAATGTATTACTTATGGCCTAACACTTTGGTACAGTCTGTCTATAGCTTTAGCTGTACATTTGTGCATCACATGTACTACTTTCTGACTTGTGTTTTTTTAAGTTTAGTATGTTGTGAAGTATTACAAAACGTGTCATTAAAGAGCTAAACATATATTACCTGTGTGCTTTTCTATGTTAGATGTTATTTTGTTGGGAATTTATTATTTGGCTTTTGAAAGCAAAATACTTATAAAACAGTGTGCATTCAGTTTATATTTTATGAGGGACTGCCAGCCATTGGACTCTTGTAAATCTTCAAAACTGGCCCTCTTTGGAAAAAGTTTGGACCCCCCTGTATAACAGCATTCATCTCCAAGCCTTAAAACTCAATTGTTTTCTCTCACAGTACAAGCTCTGACACAACTAAAGCATGTTTTGAATTTAATTTAAATAATTTAGAAAACTGTGACGCTATAACTAAAGTCATAACATTTTCTAAGTTGTTTACCTGTTAATGTTCTCTTACTTCAGGTAAATTATATTTTTTAATAAAGTATGTCACAACATCCACTGTCTATATTCAGATCATTCAAAAGGGGGCACTGCAATACCATGAAATGAAATGCAGTTTGAAGCTAGACTGCCTTCAAAAGCTTCTTCATTCTGCTCAGTGCTGTCTGTCCTTCCAAGCAGTGCAGTATCAAAAGAGGAGAAAAACACACTAGATATGGTAATGAACATAATGAAATGTGTTAATGTCCTTTTTGAGATGCTGCCTTTGGCTCCTATATATAGAGCAAAGGGAAAGATGAGACAGACCGCCTATTAGCAAAGCAGCAGATTTTTTAAAGCTCTGAAAAGACTTTATGATTACATTAATAATAATAATGCCAACTGAATGAATCAATCACTAAGTTTAAATCTAGTCTTTTCAAACATCAGTAGCTTAAAAAGCTCTATTTATAAATAAAACTTAACAATAAACAGCACTAGTCTTTACTAAAGGAACAGGTGATTTAAATAATCTGCTTTTGCAATTAGTGATAGGGACTAGGGGCTTGTGATTTTTAAGATGTGTGGAAGGGAGACATTACAGGTCTACATTTGTTTGTTTGTTTGTTTGGAAATTGGAAATAACATAAATGTAAATGTGGGCAGTACAGCATATAATGTTTGTATGTGGCAGGAGAACATCACACGAAGAGTTTTTGCCTATGTCAATTAGCCTTAATACGATCTATGCATATGTCAAATGAATAGTGGGAAGAGTGTAGAGACTGTTGTACTGTTGTCCTTGGGAGTAATAAAGTTTTTCAATTAACTTAATGATCCTTTATAATTTGTCTTATGACTTTTACACAGTCACCGGAAGTTGTGAAATCCTACAGAGCTCAATTGTCAAATCCACCATTCAACTGGTTCAGCCTCAAATTTATGGAAAACAACATTACTGACCACCACTGTCATCAACACTCCATGGGCAAAAAGCTCTTATATTACATATTAATAATGTTTTGGCTGATTTGTCAGAGTCTATAATGACATTTTCTTTTGCAGTCAGAAAATGAAGTTGCCATTTTATTTTGGATAGAGGTTAAAATCTTCCAAAAGTATGTTGAGATACTCTAGTTATATCACAAGGTGCAAAAATGCTTGAAGACTGAATAAATTATTCCCAGTCATAACACGTTAATAATTGCTCTCCAAAAATGAATACAAATGTCAGCTGACAAAATCTGTCTCAACATTGTGATTGTTTGGTCTGGCTGCTGTCTAACGCACATTTTGGTATTGCTGTTTTCTGTTTTATTATTCCTATTTCTTCTAGCCAAGTGTGGGGTTACTTGTCTGAGTTAATTGAAAAAGATGTTATCACAGTTTAATTAAATGAACAAGGTGATAACAGAAGGTAAAATGAGTTCAGTGGCACTTACAAATTACTGTTGTCAGGGTTTGTCAGCTAGTTTATCCATTAAAGGATTGGAAATGCTAGAGATTTTTGCTCAGTGCCAGTTTGGGAAGATATAATGAGCCATAGTATATTGAAGACACATGTTTGCTTGCTGGCGTTTAAGTATCTAATTAGTGATGGGACTGAATTAATAATGGATCGGAGGGAAGTGTCCCCAGTTTACCCCAAATAAAATGGCACAGTGGACTTTAATTATTGCTTTTCAGCAGCAATGCCTTTATCCCATCTAGAGTAAGAGATCAGAGGGGGCATTTAGTTAATGATAAGAAATCTCTTTGCAGAGACTTGAGTAGAGCAAAAGGACAGTTCAGACTGCAATATATTATTCACTTGAGACTCAAAACTGATTACTTTAAAAACCTAGACATTATATTATTATTCTCAGAAAAGCAATGTTACTTTGGTTGGTTGAAAATTATGCTGTTTAAATTTTGAAGTTTTGTTTTTGTCTTCCTTTTAGCTGTTCCCTTTCAGGGGTCAGTGAATAATCTGCCATTCTGCCTCCATCAGTCCTCTTCATCCACTTTGCACTACATCTGTAAATCTCTCTTTTTGGTCTTCCTTTAGGCCTCCTACCTGGCAGCTCTAACAATCCCCCTTCTCTGTTCATGTCCAAACTACCTGTCTGGTCTCTCTGATTATGCTTTACCACTCCAAATAATCCAGTTTACTCAGGGTTTCTGCAGGGTCTTTAAAAAACAAAAAGTCTTAAATTGTAAAATCTGAATTTAAGGCCTTAAATAGTCTTAAAATGCCGAGATGCGGCCCGTTAGGTCTTAATTATGTTTAAATAGTTCTCAAATATGTCATGTACATTAGATGCAACTACCTAGAATCTCCACTTAGAGCTTAGACCTTTTCTTACCAAGATCACAATGCTTTGCGGCAGTTTGGTCTCACCTTTTTGTGCATGCATGCTTACAATATACAGCAGGTCTAATTTATATTTAACAATGGTCTTAAAAAAGTCTTAAATTAAAATTATTGAAACCTGCAGAAAACTTGGTACTCTTTGTGCTGGTCCCAACCCTGGATAAATGCAAATCATTATGCAAAATCACTGTATTCTAAGGCGTAGACGGTTTGCTGTGGCGGCCCCTGAAAGGAAAGCCAAAAAGAAAGAATATGCGTCCCTTTCTTTACTGCTTAAAAAGCACTCGAAATGAATGAAGTGCTTTATATTGACCTGGGAATAGGTGTATCCCCACTGTATTATTGTGACACTTGTCCTTATTATCATCTTTTCACACATTCACTGGCTCCCACAGCACAAAAACCCAAAAAATAAATTCATAATTACAACCCTTACTGACCTTATGTTGACAGCTTGGCTCGCTTTGATGCATTTGTAATTGCTTTCATTGTTTTTTGTGGAAGAGGGTCAGTTCAGGTGAGCACTCGGGAAGTCTTGTGTTTTTGAAGGCATTTAAAAACACAGTTTGAACAAGCAAACAAGACACTGGATCCAAGTTTAAAGGAACATTAAGGCAGTCTGAACAGTGTTAATTTTACCACATTAATTAGTGAGGTAGCCCCTTTGACAGGTTGACATTTTTAACCTAACAAAATATTAATTAAACACTGACCTGAATTGCTAATTGGTTTCTGTCTGACCTGCTGTCACTCCTAAAATATTAACCTTTCTATATTACTTTCTTCAGCTTTGGGGATGGCAATGTATAAAAAAAAAAAGAAAAAAAGCTTTTTCTTCAGTGAGCAATACCAATTAGATCTAATCCATTTTGCATTTTGACTACTAAAAGTACAGATGGCAACTTCCCAATCGGTCTCAGGAAATGGCAAACCAAAAACCTGCTGGAGAATAAAAAGCAGCAGCACCACACAACTTGTTTGGCAGAAGATATTTTCTTTGGGGTGCACAGATAGCAACAAGCCAAATGCCAGTCACATCTTTCGCAGCTACTTCCTCCTTTCTAATTTGCTGGCAGGGTTTTTTTGAAGCCCTTGTTAGGCAGAAATTGTGCTTTAATTGAAAGGATTGTTGTGGCTTCCAAGTTAATATTTTGGTTTACACTTTTTTAGATTTGGGTTTTCCCTTGACACAGACATCAAATCATCTGCATGTTGATCTGAATATTTCATTGGGCATAGGTTTTGCGCTGGATGCATAATCTTCATTTATCCAGGCTTGGGACCAGAAGATACAGCACTGGCTTGTTACCCCCTGTGGCATCCTTTGTTTACTAAAAAACATTTCTACTGTATGTTAGCTGTATACAAAAAGACTGTGAAAAGTAGATAGTCAAAATGGTTGTTTAAAAAGTTGAATCTTTCAGACTACATACACTCACATTATTCCTTGAACAAATAATTTATGTTATTATATGCATTTTAGCCTATATGATAATGTGTATTATTTTGCCATTGTTGTGGTTTATAAGACTATTGTAATGCAAGCTTTTAAGGTTTTAGCTTTTTGGCACTGGATAATTATCTTATATTTTCTATTCAGTCTTAGTTTGATCCTTGTATTGGTAATAATTTCAAATATACTTTAAATAAAAATGCTGAAACTGGTCTGAATTACAGACACTTGAAATATACCTATATGCTGTGCAATTGTTTTAGCTGGTAATGCATTTTTTCTGCTGTATGTAAAATAGTTTTCAGTGTCCTGACAACACCTTTTTTGTTTCTTACTTGTAGCACTTGCCATTTAAAAAGATGATGGCAGATGATGTGGTAAGATTTACAAAGATGTAATATTATCTTTAATTTCTTTGTCATCGACTAACAGTTTGACTCAAAATTTGACTTTAAACTGTATTAACACATGCTTCTTGACAGACTAATACTTTGTTCTCTAAACTGTGGCATGTGCAGTTATTGACACTTTTAGCCATGCTCTTTTTCACATTTTCAGGATTAACTTCTTTTTCTGTCTTAAAATGTTTTTCTATTCCAGTCACTTAATTGTATTTTTTATTGTTTACAGCTGGATAGATTCGCCAGCATCCGGATCCCAGGGAGCAAGAAGGAACGACCGCCCTTGTCCCATGCTAAACACGGCTCCAGTGACTGGTCCATTTCTTCATCGTCAACCTCTTTGAACCGCTTTGAGGAGCTTTCATCAAAAATCACTTCAGAAAAAGAGATACTGGGTTTGTTTGAGAAAATGATGGTACGTGTAAACTTTATAGTGTTAAAATTCCTTGACATATGCCCATACAAAATAAAAACTGAACTTGTATATAAGTTCAAATACCGCAGAAAGTTTTTGGATCGTTAGATTTCAGTTTTAGCATCCTCCTGCTGTTTTCTTTTCAATTTTTTAAGGGCATCCGCAGGTTGGGGTTATTTTCGCTTGCATTTTAGATGATAAAGCATACACGCCTTTGCTTCAACAGACTTTGAATGCCTGACTGATAATCTTGTGTGAATATTTTCAGTGTTCAAAGTCATTTTAACTGTGGGAAGTATCGTATGTGTCTCAGGCTCTGCTGAGAAGTACTCTGGCTGTGAAAGCTTAACCAGTGAGAGGGAGCTTAGCTTGCTTTGCTAATATTCAGCCCCTGACTTGAGGATTGAAAGACAAGCACAAGACACAGCTGTCCGTTTGCATCAGCCTTATTCTCTTTGTGAACCCAGATGTACTGCTTCTCAATACAGTGTGGAGTTACATCACGGTTTACACAGTTTTTTGTTTTTGTTGTTCAGTCAGCAACACACTCATCAGGACGCATTTCTAACTCTCAACCAACAGAAACTGATTTTTTGCTTTCTGGAAGTTATTTCACCTTATTCTTCTGGATCACAAAGAAGCTGACAGACTCAAAAATAATCAAGGCATCATATAGTCTGACCTCACATTGTCAAAATAATCTATTTATTGCATATCTGCATTGTTCAACATGAGGTGTTTTGACATGGAGAGTTCTTAAGGCATAGAACAACACACAAGACATCTCAATATAGTGTTTCACTTTCTAGTTGAGGAGGCTGAAATTAAGCGCAGAACAAATCACATTTTTCCAAACTGAGGGCCAGTGAACTTCAAAAACAAAACTAAATGAGTTTTTCTCTCTTTTCAGGAGGACATGAACTTAAATGAAGAAAAGAAGACTCCGCTGAGAGAGAAGGACCTGAGTACAAAAAGGGAAATGGTCATTCAGTACATGTCAACTGCCTCAAAAACTGTAAGTTGGCTCAAGAAAGCTTTTGTAGACAAAGGGAACAGGGTCTGTCATTTTATTCTTTAGGATTTTCTAACACTGACATGATCAAGTTCCATTAGATTTGTACCAGTACTGTGTATTTTTTCTTTTAGAGAGTATTAAAATACACTTGGAGAACTTAGATTATACTAAACAGTTATACAAATTTGTACCCATTGGTAAACTACTGCACTGTCTCTTGCTTTCTATTTGTTTCACTTAAATCTTTTCCAAACTGAAGACCATTGATTTTCTTCTCCCAGAGCAGAGAACCACTGACCTGTGTTGTGTAGTTGACACAAAATCACCCTTTTACCTCTCAGTAATGCTATTACTGATTTGTCTGCTCTGCCCCTGTTGCTCACAACATGTTGTACAAGCCCATCTTTATTGTCTGTGTACAAAGGATACACTCTTGACTGAAGAAGCAGCACAATAAAGCAGCTTATAAGCACATGGGCTGGCAGAATACACTCTATTATTCTGCCTTTATGCATCTAAAGATCCTTAGAGCAATGCAAATTGATACTTTACCATTTTGTGTGTGGGTTTAAAGAGGACTATATCGATCGGCTGCAATATTATTGCAATTATGAGCAGGTAAAATGGAAAACATTGATTGTCTTGTTACATGTTGTCCTTAAAATTAATGCGCAGCAAGCAGCCCCAATTATTATAAATGTTGAGTTTGTTTTCAGCTCTTTCCTTTTATTTATTTGGCTATGATTATTTTATAGAACATTAAATTGGGGATAGTAAAATAAAAAGTGTTTTTTTGAGTGAAGTTTTGACAGCCTTTCCCCTCCCAAACTGAAGCTAGAGCATATACACCTGAGAGAAAAATATTGAAATTACTACAGTTCGGGGCTTGACGTGTCAGGGGAGTGACAGACTGGGCAGAGTTCCATTGTTTTGGCAGCTTGCAAGGGTTGGGGATTATTTATTCCTGCCAGCAATGATACAGGCAGATTTCTGAGGCCTTTGATGAATCAAAAACATACCCAATGATATGTGACGTCTTGGCTTTAGTGCAGCTGGCTCTCAAAAGTATCTCTGTTCGCCACCCTCGAGCTGAAAAGACACACAGCGTGGAGTTTGAAATGTCTTGTTTATATATTTTGTTCATAGATGCAACAGCTATGCGCTAATAGTTTAGGATATGTATAGTTTTAATTTGGGGAGTTAAATTATGTTAAAAATGTACAGCCAGCACACAACTATTTACTTTTCAATACTTTGTGAATGAAAGAAATATATTTATTAAACAAGTTTTTACTATATTATAAAAGTAATTTTAGACTTGACATCTATGGTCAGTTAGTCAGTTCATTTTATCCAGCCACAGAGGGTGACAAGCCAGTGTTGTCTTTGTGCCGGTCCCAAGCCTGGATAAATAGAGGGCTATATGAGGAAGGGCAGTCACTGGACAATAGGGTGCAGATGATTTGCTGTTGTGACCCCACAAGGGAAAAAATGAAAGGAAAGAAGTTAATTTTATGAATCTTGCGTGTATCTACAAGTTTTGATCTAGTAAGAAATGATCTGAGATGGGACGTCTGTTGAGAATATCTTGTTTGGAAAATGTGTCATATTGGTGTAAATATTCAGAGTTTGGGGAACTAATTAAGAGACTTGAATTTGTGTCAAATTAAAGAGAACACAAAATAAGCATTGGGTTTATCTCTAACCCTGGGCTTTAAGTAAGCCTTTTGGTGTCTTTCCAAGGCCCAAAAATGAGGCGACCACAAACATGTCATAATCCTGAAGGCTTAGTATTTGTTCGCCCAAACTTTACAGATTTTGTTTTAATAAGTAATTTAGACGAGACATGTGATATGAATATTCAAGTAGGATTTTGTTTTTAATGCATATTTAATAGGAAGTTACAATATAGTATACATTTATTTTGTATATGATAATTTGCACCCATATTAACTAATTTAACCATTACAAAATGTTCCTCAAAGTTGGAGGGCCCAGAGAAATTCAATCAATGCACAGACTTTAAACTTTTAATAAGTTGTTTGGATTACTTTTCCCCCGACTGCTCTGAAATGATGATTTTTTTTTTCCTTATTTCGTTGCAGGGCAGCTTGAGAAGCAGCCATCAGATATCTCCTCAAGAGTTTGTGGGAGAGCTGAAATCAGGGGTGATGGATGAGCGCCTGTTTGCTTGTTTAGACTCTTTGCGAGTGTCTCTCACCAGTAACCCTGTCAGGTAGAGTACCACTGCTTTCAAAATGAGCTTTCATCTTTACAGGCTTCTTTCTATTACCAACAGATTTATATTTTTCATTACTTTGCTTTTCTGAAAAGACAGAAAAAGACAAAGTACATATGATTGCTGCTCCATGCCTGATAAGACTCATAATGCATAGTTCCTAATAAGGGTGCTCCGATCAGGGTTTTTGAGGCCGATCACCGATCAGCCTCTGCTGTGATCGGCCGATACCGATCATGGCCGATACCGATCACGTGGTCTTCAATGTAGTAATGTATTGTATGCAGGCTATTATTAGTTCCATTTGAAAAATACTGTAGCCTTTGTAAATATAAAAGAACAACAAAATTCTACTTATTTTTGTTTTAGAAGAGGTTTTGTTGCATTATTGGTCTTTAATGTGTGCCCAGTGTCTGTGGCTTTGTTTGAATGCTCCGCTGATGTAAAAATCAGCTGTTCTTAATTGGTTCCTTTAATGCGAGTCCGCGGGTGCAGCGCCTGTGTCCGCGTAACGCGCAGCCAAACCAGGTTGAAACACAGTGGACTAAAGAGCAGACAGCTCCTGCTGCCAGTTTTGACAACGTCTGAATGAAGAAAACGTGCAAAGAGAGCAGAGAAGACAACGATGAAAGGTGCTCCTCTCAGACACACGGACACATGGGCTGCCTTTTTACTTTCTCTTTCCATTAGCAGCCATTTGGTGCAGTTTAAGCCACAAAACGCACAGTTTTCTCCGCGCAACAAGACACAGGCAGACTCTGAACTTTCTTAATCCTTTTAACGTAACTGTTAGCGGGTTAGCTGTAGCTCTATTTACGTTGGTGTTTGCAAATACACACACTGCTGCGCCTCGGTTCTGTCCCGTGCGCTCCTAAAGCAGGCGGAGACACAGCGGGGACACAAAGCAGCGCCTCCAGGGCAGGTTTGTGTTAGTTATAACCAGGGCTTAACTTAAAAACACTGCTAAAATAACGCTACTGCTGTTTAATCAAACCGGAGTTGCAGGACAGTAAATGTGAGAGCCTCGCGTGTTTATTGTAATTTGATCGGCCCTTCTGATCGGCCCATTTTACCGATCACTCGGCGGCCGATCGATCGGAGCATCCTTAGTTCCTAACCCTAACCCCATCTGTTAGCTCCATGTTGTAAATAGCTGTACTAATTAACCCTCATACCTGGCTTTGTCCACTCCCCACCACTCAGTACAAGCACTTGGTCATTCTCCTCTCATGTTTTAACTCATATCTTCCCAACTTTATTCACATGTGAACTCAAAGGAGATGATCAGAAGGCAGCACTGTCTGTAGAGGGCTTTAGACAGAAAGTCCAGCACTCTGCTGCTACATTAAAACTATGCTGGATTGGACTGAAAGAGTGAGGGACATGCACCTAATCCAAGAATATTTCACTCTGTATGTTCTGAATTGATATAATACATGCCTAATTAGGAATGCCACAAAGTCAAATTTTAGTGTTACGATTATTGTGAGATGAAATTTGAGATTTTGCAATTTTTACAATTATTAACATCACCAAAGGAAACACAGGGTAATTTTTATTAAATGCTTGATTCACACTTTTAACCAAACATTTAATGACCAGGTGTTTACTTTTTTCCCCCACCAACAACCCGTCTGACTCAGTCTTTGAGATTTTTATTTCTTTTACATTTTTTTGATTAGCCTGAAGGAGTTTATAAACATGTACTAAGGCCTGGAGGAAAATCTTAACTTCTAAAATTCTTACTATTATTCTACTGTTACTTTTAGAATCACAAATACTTTTAAAATTGGTTAATCCTGACATCCTTATACTGAATATAATTTCTTTAAACCTTTTGAAACTACTGAAACAATATCACTTTTTAAAATCATTGATATGAGCCTGGAGATAAGTTGATGTTCAAACAAAAATATACTTTAGTCTTATGTAAATTAAATTATTCTCTTAAGCTTTTCACTGGTGACTTCAGATGACAGGGGTCTTGCATCATGTTGTGGTCTGTGAATCTGAGTGCTTTCTCTGTTGTATAATGTTATGGTATTTTTCTGCAAAGAGGATAGAAGTATTTTTTTGCACATTCACATTTTAGCATTACAAATTTTTCAGACAAATGTTGGTATTGTTTGAGCAAATTAATGTAGCACCTGGCATCAACAGAATCTGTATTTAACCTTGGCAGAAAATCAGCATTTGAAGTACTCTAACCTTGATAGCATTTTTTTGTTTGCCATGTACAAAGGTCAGATTGTGGATATTTGCTCGATGATGGCAGCTCTCCTGTATGACCCTTAAAACCTCTCCACATCTTTAAACGTTCACAGCGCCATTAGCACGCTACTAGTTACCCCATCCTTTTATGAAGCATACATGACAGACAGCACACAGTGAACTAGACCAGAGCAGTTACCTAATTCTATGTTTTGAACTAGTACAGATTTATCAGGATACACCAGAAAAAAATGTTATGTGTAGATTCCACACTAGCAGAATTTGTTGTTTTTGTGAATCATCAAGCCTCTATTTTTGCCCTGTCATTTGCATCCTCTTCTCTCACACTGACTAACTTCATGTCCTCTTTCACTACATCCATTAATCAAGACCTCCTAACTGGCTGCTCTAATCCCAGCCTTCTCTTACTGATCTATTCACTATCGCCATCTTCTGTACTTCCTCAACCCATCTCACTCTGCACTCCCTGAGTTTTACATCCAAATCAAATAAGATGCATTAGTTGTCCATATGATAACTTTGCATGTTTGATTTAGTGTAGGTTTTGCATCGGATGCTTTAAACAGCCTATTTATCTGGACCTGCACAAAGAGTGGACTGTCTGATTCCTTGTAGTTGTATTGAGTCTATTGTTTGTGCACACTTTAAATAAATAGAGGTAAGAAGACACGGACATTGCTTTTCATTACACAACTAAAATGGATATGGTGACCATTAAAGTTAGTTTGCAATTTGCATGTTTTGCATCTATTTCTTGTATATCTCAAGAAATAACTTTGCATTGTTCACATCTGTCTTTTTTACTTTGATCATTGATGATAAGTAAAATGATTTTAGAGGAGCATTACTATCACAAGGCTCAGGAAATTAAAACTTTGTTTGTTTTGTTAGCCGCTTTTGCTTTAGATAAAAAAATGTTATACTTTTTGTCTTATACAGATTGCCCCTTGCTCTAAACTCCATATATTATCTTGTGGTTGTGCTTGACTTGTTCAGACTGACTCGTTACCGCTGCAGTAGGTAATATGGTCCGTGTGGAGGCTCTGAGCATTGCCCTATGACGCTTTCACTAACCCTGGGACACTTAAGCTATTCCAGCTCCCACTTTCTTGTTCAGAGGAGAGGCCATGGTATGAGACTCCAGACCAGCAAGGCTAGAGAATGTAATTGTATAAAAGGGATTTGATAAATGGACGTGACAAAGAAGTGGAAATTGGTTTTTGATATTGTATTAACAGTGACCTTCAGCTTTAAGCTGAAGTTGAGGATCCTTCTTTTATGCATCAGTGTTTTTAATAAACCTTGGTACTTCTGTTGGCTTCCATGCACCTGCTACAGATGGACCACACACTAGGATCCACTATTCCTTAAAAGAAGATGGTATTGTCAAAAGTGTTTTATATGGAAAAACACTTGCTTTCAGACCAATATCTTCCCATAGACATTGATTTTGTATTATCTGAACTTGTCATCAGGCTGCTTTACCCCCACAAGTATTGACTGATGCTACATAGATCTGTATATCCCACAGCTCAATGCCCAAAAGGAGTAGCAGAAGTTACTCAGTTTACATTGAATCTATAGAGATAATTTCATAAATACCAGTTCAGTTCCAGTAAGACTTTTTTGCCATCTTCTTCCCCCATAGTCTTCTGAACTAATTGGAAACACTGCACCAGGGCTAGGCAAGTGAATATAAAATGCAAGTTCTGGTGCATTGCCACATTTTAAGACATCCTCGTTTTAAAATGTTTTCAAAAGAAACAAACATGTCGTCAACATCATTTGATTTTTATCAGTTTGCACTAAGATTACCACCATTTGATTTACAACCAGAAAACCACATAGTGTATGTTTTAGTTTAATATTTTGTGCATTTTTAAACAAACTTATTGCATTGCATTGTTCCAGATCTGATTTTTGTCTACTGCTTCTCTTTTTACAGTTTCATTTTTTTTTTATCCACTAACATTAATTGATTAATGAAAACTGTGACAAAAACACCTTTATTGCTTGTCTTGACATTTTAAAAACATTATACCATGACGTCATCTGCTCCCTAATGAATGAAATGCCCTCTATTTTTATTTCAAATGTCCCATATAGTGAGACTACTTCTGTTCTGTCTCTGGAGGGCCATGATGTAGTGAGTTAACTCAGTAGCTCCAGAACACCATTTTATAGTTAATTTTTTATTTCTGGTTCATAGCGGCGTTAGCGAGGTGCAACGCTTTGCTGTATTACACGGGAACCTTGGAGGCATTCTCCCGAGACACTGTTAGAAGTCAAGCTACCTTAGCTGTGAAGTTAGCCTGATAAGGCGCCTCATTTTTCTCTTTGATTTATGGCTGTTTTTGTTTCTTGGGGAATGGGATGATGAATTTGTTTTCCTTATTTATTAATGCTCTTTCTTTCACACACTTTCACGTATCTATGATGGTCCACAGTTGAATTGTGCTGGCCTTTAGTTAATAGGGGTAATGGCAGTATGTTTCCACACATAAAGAAATCATTTATTACTACTGGCTGCAAAGTAAATACACGCCATATCATCTTACAAGGTATATCTATGGTCTTATTATGTATTAAATTACCTGGTGTCAAAATTAAGCCCTTAAAAGTATTTTATGTTATGGACATATATTACATTTTATTTCAATTAAAAGTTCAAATTGCAACATAATTTTCTAGCCTTTTAAATGTTGGTAATTTGTAAATTAGTTATGTAAATGAATTAATATATGCAGTAGATGTTGACATTGATGCTCAAGCTTTTCAAGTCAGCCAGCTATTGTTAATGTATTTTTTAGAAGTGAAATTAGAATTACAGTCCACATATAAAGAGCTTGTACAGTAAAGTATATTTGATAGCTTATACTTGAAAACTAAATAAATTTGGTATTAAATTTTATCATGAGCACATTAAGCAGCATTAAAAAGGTCATAAAAATTCTTGTTGATAACTTAAAAACAATGATTATGAAAGTATATTTGCAATAATAAAAGAAGAGAAAACTAATAATTTTGCCAGGAATGTACTAATATATTACAAGCCAATTACTGTATCAAAAACCTCTTGTACATTTAATAATTTGTGACATGTTAGTTGACAGAGCCATGGACAGATGCTTCTTGGTAGTCAGAACCATCTCACTTATTGCTGTGGTTGTAGGTTGCCAATAAAAAAGCATTGACATGAACTTTTTTGATTATTTTGCATCTCACATCTCCAGACACTAAGGACACTGAGACTTTGAATGTGATTGAAGTTTCTCATTTGGGATGTGGGAGGGTGCCAGATGTTACAGCTAATGAAACCCAAGGGCTGGCAGAGCACGCCAGATTAGCAAACACAATTTAAAATGCTTTAATCACTGCACGGTCTTCGTAGACAGCATGTCAAATGCTTACAAACCACTTAACCCACATGGACAAAGAAAGTGGTCACATATGTACAGTAAATAAAAACAGAATTCAGTGGTTTGGAAATTTCATAAAACCACCTTTTATTTCCAACAGAAAATAAACACTATCAGGTGTTAAACTACAATACGTTTGTTACCATTTAAAAAAAAAAAAAAAAAGCCATCAAAATTTAAAAGAGCTATATTGTATAGTTATATTATATAGCTCTTTTAAATTTTGATGGCAGCCATACAAAAAAAAAAAAGTTGGGACAAAGGCTGGAGATAAAAATTGCTCTAATGAAAACAGCTAGAGCTGCATTTTTAGATTAATTAGATTAACTGGTGACATTTCAGGAAGGACTGGATATAAAAAGAGCATAGACAAAAAAACAAAAAACAATTTGCATGATGTTAAACATTAAAAAGCCTCACTAAAAAATACAATTATGTAATAAATAATTATTTAATGTTTTATATAACCAGTGTGGGTCAGTTAATGTCACAGGCTTGAAAAAGGATAAATATTCACAGCCACAATCCAAGGTAAGGACCACATTTCTATAGAATAAAAGTATTTTCTGAGAAGAGGCCTGTATTCAGTTTTCACAGTAATGTCCCTGAATTTCATCTGAACATCATTTGAAAAGGCGAGAGAAAAATATGAGCGAAGGTTGGAACCAATGTCATTCGCCCTAATACCTGAGCCATATTGCAAACACGTGTTGCTCAGTGCACAGGGTTGCTTTCTCATCTGGCTAACCCCAGCTCTGTCTGACCTTCCGGGCTTTTATTTCCACCGTTGTCCTGGTCCTCCAGATGAGATTTTCTTCAGGAATGTATCACATTGCCTTGCTCTGACTTTTGCCTCTTTGTACCTTTTCAATGGCCCTTGAGAGCTGAGTCAAGTCACCACAACCTTCTTCAACTTTTCATTTTTGTGTTTTAAGGTACAGTAGGCATCTTTTGAATTTAGCCAGAGACCTTGACATAGGAGGCCTGTTGTTTTCCACTGCAATAAGTCCTGCTTCAGATCAAACGATTATTTCCATTTGCTCCCTGCCCCACTTACTGATGATGAAAAACTAGCATGCACTTGCCACTGAGCTATGCATTTCAATGAAGCATTTGTCAAGACCTCCACCCCTCCCACTTTATAACCACAATGGCCCTGGCCATGGCCTGGTGAGAAGCTAAGCTAAATTGATTTTTTTTCTCCCTCCAACATGAGCGGCTCACATCTTAGCTACCTTGGCAGAGGCCTTTTCCGTCTTTATCAGCGTGGACGTGACAGATTTTGTCAGGCCTCCTCATTCTCTTGACCCTGTCTTTTACATGCTGTCACACTCCTTGATGTGGAGTCCTACAGCGCTTTTCTGCCTTTGTTCCCTTTTGTAAGCGGAAGCCATAATAAAATGGGTTTTGTTGCAGATTCATACAAATTTGAACATGTTTTTTTTTTTTTTTTTACCCAAAAGTTGTGAGCATGGCTTACTGACAACGTAAATCTATTTAAATAATTACACTCAATTTGCAAACCAAAACTATTTATGATCCTTGTTTGCTGACTTTAGCCATTTTCACACGTGCACCACCACCCAGGCCCTTTCCTGAAATCTTAAGGAGCGCATGGTTGTTTGAACGTCACTGCAAAGGACTCTGCTCATTTATCTGTTAGCTTCTTGTTACTAATGATCATGCCCTGCTCTTCTCATGATCCTCTTTTATCTGAACTCAAATCCTACTGACATTCTACAAACTTTATCCTCATGAATGAACACACAGGCCGGTTTATGATCAGCAGGCACTTGTCCTGAAATGATTGAATGACACTGTTTTTAAAGTTGTTGTTGTTGTTGTTGTTGATGTTGATGTTGATGTTGTTGTTGTTTTGTTGCTGTTTTTTGTTTGTTTGTTTTTTTGTTTTTGACTCTCACAGAGATTATCTGCTGCTGAATTAAATGTCAAGGGCAATTGTGCTTGTGCCATCCATCATTTATAAAATGCTTGATTGAATAATAAACACATGTAACCAGGGCTCTAGATTATATAATTTTGTAAGATATGCCAAATAAACTTTTATATAAGTTTAAGTTTTGTCTCAACCAAACTCTAAGCAATGCTGTGCAATTTTTAAAAATCCTCTTTTCACTTTTAAAAATGTCATGAGTAAGTTCTGCTTATAGAGTGCTTTGCATTGAGACCTAATCTTAAGGTCCCTACCTTGCCATCATATTCTGCATCTATGTGAACGCAGTAGGTTTTGGTTTTCCAAGCTCTATGCTTTTGTTCATTGAGTTATTTTGGCATGTGACTTCAAAATATTTTGGGGATTGAACCAATGTACTAAAGGTTGGTATATAGGGTTTACCTTGAGGTTTTTGTTTTTTCTGGGAAAAAGTCTGTTATTTCACATTTTTTATTGACCTTCACTGAGAAAATATAACATAACCTTTTGAAAATATGTTTACAGGGTGATAGGTATTGTTAATTTTACACAAAAATGCAAAAGACTCGTTCAGCCCTCGTCCTTCTGTTCATGAAATTAAATTTAGATAACTGCGTCCCATTTTGTGTTGTCACCTTGAGAGTTTCTGTAGATCTGAGGCTAGGAAGGATGCAGCTTGTTGATTAGAAACAAACTGACTCAGAATGCTAATGTCTAGAGACCCTATTCAGTTTCAATTAGGAGGGAGGGGCATTTGCTTATAATCTCACTCACGCTGTCCTTTCTTTGTCTCCTGCATACCTAATGAGTTTCATTATTAAACCCACAATATAATAATTTCACTTTATTTATCATTTATTTTCAAGTTAAATACAGTCTATTTACGCGTGCTCCAAAACAAAGCCATAGTATTTGTTATCTACATTAATGCATACATAATCAAAGCTTCTATTGCAGACACACTTGGCACTGGCCTTTAAAAGTAAGTGTCTTTACTAGACAAAGGAAATGTGTCCTTTAAAAGAAAAATAAATCTATATTGCACGTCCTAAATTTTCAATATGACTGCTATTACTCTAAAGGCAGCGGTCAAGTCCCTCAACCATCAAAGGCACCTTCTCCATAAGATGTGGCCAAATCTACTCTTGTTGCAAAGAGCAGCAAATTTTTTAATTTGTCTTTTTTTTTTTTTTGAATATGTGAGTCGTGTGCCAGAGTAAGACAAATTAAACAAGAATATTAAATAGTGTTGCAGGGTGTTTCCAAATTATTCCAGTATTTTGATAATTTCTTATTGTTTTCAAAAGAACTGTGTGTTTTGTTCAATTTTATTCACATTGCCTCAACATAAAAAGCCTGACATTTGCCTTAAGCTTAGCAAATGTTATAGACATGTAATACTGCCTTGAGACTGATTCTACTGTATGTTGTTTGTGGTTGCAGTTGGGTGCAGAGCTTTGGACATGAAGGTCTTGGACTGCTGCTGGACATCTTAGAGAGGCTGCTGCAGAAGAAACAGTGAGGACATTAAGTTTTGTGTGATCCTTAAATTATGCATTACTTCCTAAGTTCAGAAGTTGATTTTTTTTACTGCATCTGTATATTAACTAGGGGTGGGATTATATTAATGATTATATTGCTAATCGCGATAAAAACAGTAAAGATTAATTGAATGTTGCAATTTTTTATTATTGTGATAATCGTTCATATAGATAATCACTATTATTATCATACAGGAGAGCGTATGCCCTCTGCTATCTGCTACGTTTACATGCAAAGTATACTCCAAGAAGGCTCAAAGCTTGTCTTCAGTCCAATTTCTCCAGAACAGGTTAAAATACTTGATATACAGCAGAGCAGACAGATGGACTGAGGTATACAATGGACTGTGAGGCGTTCAAGCCATCTGGGGATTTAACGGTAGTGCTACAAGCTAATAAATTAACCCTAATTTACAAAGTGACACTTTGCCTTTACGAAATAAAACTCAGCAAAGTTAGAAAATGCGTTCCTCTCTTGGTAAATGTATCTCACACAGCCCCATAAACGTATCTAAGCTACGGCATGCTTTCACTTTTAACTTTTACAACGCGATGATCTAAAATGCATATTTCTGTGATCTCTATGCGTTATTTTGTCTGTAGTACTGAGTGCTGTTTGAATGCCACCTCTGTCTTCATTGAAGTACGCTGTACATGCTGCAGCAGTCCAACAATTCACCGCGTTATCCAAGTCACTAAAGAAGTTGTTTACATGTGTATTCTACCTTTTGATCACATAGGGGAGCCTTATGTTTGCAATGATTTATCCTAAAATCATACCTTGAGTCTGTTGTGTCACTGTAATTGAATTCCAGTATTTTTTAGCTAAATTTTCAAACTACAAGAATCATTTCATAATTATCGGGAGAATATTGTTAATTGCAATTATTGTGGCCAATATAATCGTGACGTAAAATTCTATTATCATCCCATGCCTAATATTAACTAACTCTGTCCTTAGACAGGAGAAGCTGGACAAAAAGAACCAACATAAAGTTGTACAGTGTCTTAAAGCCATCATGAACAACAAGGTAAAGTCTGGTTGGATTTTTATGCATTAGTTGTTGTTTACTGAAGATGAAATGCAGATTTTTTGTGCTCATATTTTCTGCATCACATATTCACCATTACTTTTATCCTCAGTAAAAGAGCAACATCTTTAAATGTGCCAAAAAACACTGTTGACCTGATTACACTTGTTAGTGCTTTAGTAACATGAAGCATTAAGAGTTTGTCAACAAGTTATTGCATTGCAAATACACAAAAGGATCTGTGATTTGGTATGGTGACAAATTGCACAAGATGTAACTGGTCAATATATCATAACTTTATGACAAGCTGCAGGCACAAATGCAAAATGTCAAATTCTCATTCATTTGTGTGTTGTGGGCATTACATTCTTTTCAAAAACATTGTTTGTATTTGTATTTCCAGCTTTTATGGTAAAGCACTTGCATGTTCCTCATCTTTTGAACAGTTAGTGCATTGTAGCTTAAAAAAAAAAGATCTTGCCACACGGAGCTGAAGCCCAGCGGAGACGGATATACAGGCGCTCTGGCACAAAGTGTGCTGTAAGGTCTCATGTAATCCGGTGTCTCAACAGGCGCCAGACGCCAGCATTTACCCGTAGGCCGCTCTGTCAGCCCAGACCTTTCCCTGGCTGGAGAGCCGTCTTGGGATGGGATGTACCAACAATGCCAAGAAGACAGGTGTTCTCTGCCAGCTGTCACAGCAGCCTTTTCTTATTCTGCATTTCTTGCTTCAAGACACAGTTTCTTTGTCTATTGTGTGTCATCAGTGGCATTATGATGGTTTACCTAAAGTTACCACACCATAACTCTAAGCTTGGACTATTTTTTACATCTGAATACTTTGAAATTTACTAAAAGATATTGCTGTCAAACTGTTCTTCACAAAATCTATATTATTTCACTCTAATAGAACATTTCATTTTTTAGTTCTGTCAGGCAAAATATTTTTCTACCCACTGTAAATAGAATTACTTTGCCATTATAATTATAATTTATATAAAAGATTTACCATGCTTTTGCAGTATTGATAATTAACAAAAACAGATATTATGTGATTCAGAAATAATTTGGTATCTGTTGAATTGAAATTGATCAACTGTGTTGGTAATGAGCAGAATTAGAGCATGTTGTTGTGCTTTTCTTTCAGTATGGCTTGGATCGAATCTTGGCGGAAGAGAAAAGTCTTGCCTTACTGGCAAAAGCTATTGATCCCAGTCAGTCTGCCATGATGACTGATGTGGTGAAGCTGCTGTCGGCCATCTGTATAGTAGGCGAAGAGAACACGTATGTTCCTCACCATGTCAACAATTATCTGTTTTTTCTTTTTTCTAATTTCACATAAAAACTAAATGTTTTTAAATCTTGCAATCTTATCAAGTTATTTTTGTAGATACAGTCAAAGTTTCCTCAATTGTTCATTTATATTGTGTACCTATGGCTGCTCATTCATTTTCTATTCATGCTTTAGCTTAGAGAAGGTGCTTGAAGCCATCACTACAGCAGGGGAATGGCGGGCCACTGAGAGATTTAGTCCCATTGTACAGGGACTGCAAGATCGCTCCGTTCAATTACAAGTAAGTGCAAAGTACATGCAAAACCCCTGACACCTTGTTCTTTTAAAAATGGAATTTAAGAAAGGCCATTTGCACATCATAGTAACGACTGTATGCTCCTGGGGTTTTTGACTCGCTAATACATACCTAACTTAGATAATGTCGTCTTGTGAAGTATCATTTTAACACTAAACTGAATTTAAAGTTTTATTACTTCTTTACTATGGTGTCACAGACGAAACTCGATACTCTGCAACAAACTCTAGGACTATCACTGGCAAAGAGTTTATGCAGTTTGTAAATATTATGAATAATAATTGTAGTGTAGTGAGACCATATACATCATTTAGACCTAGATTACTCCTAAAATTCTTTTTTGTTTAGTCCTTGAGTTAATTGTAGTTAAGAACAGGCCTGGTTAGGATTTAACAGTGGTTTGATGCTTGGATTAGTCTTGATTTCATTTTGGTTTACCCCTTCTGTTTTCAAGTGTAAGTTTGTCCAAAGCCTTTTATTTCTTGGTATATCTAAATTAAAATGAGCTTTTACTATGCCAAAGGAGCATAGGTCTTTGTGTTATAGTAATGTTCAGTATAGCTATTGCATGTTTTTGTGCAGCTCTTATATTGTTTCTCATCTATCAGGGAGCCTTAATCAAATAAAATATAATAATAAAAATATTTTCACAATAAGGGCAGAATTTATGGGTTGTAGTTTTAAAAAAAAATGTAAAAATACTGCGCAGTCCTAGTACCGAAGTCAATTTGATGGTGTCCAAATTAGTTTCCACTGAATTTGAATATAAATTTAAGTGCAGTCCAAAGTCTTGTCTTGAAGAAGCAGGTGTCTGTGTGTGTCATTTAACTGTGTTACTTCCTCTATTTGCACACATGCAATTACTAGGTTTGAGTGACAAGGTAAAAAAGAATGACAAAATATAAGTGTGCTATCAAACGGAAAATGAACCTGTAAACATCTGAATATCCTTCCCGGGCTCTCGCATTGCCATAGCCCCTTTTTACACATGAGTGAGCTGCTTCACTGATCAATAATTGAGTTTTCTGCCTGTGTTTGCTGGGCTAGTTGAGGAGCCACAGAATGCAGTGGTCCCTGTGCAGTAAACCAAGCTCTAAGGGGAGTGGAAAACAGCTTCCAAAACAGCGAGTTTGCCCTCAAATTGACTGTTTGTAAGGTTTGTGTGTTGGGTCTGCAGTTGCACCATTAATATTAAAATCAGCCCCCTCTTTTCTGTTGGCGACCAGAGAAAAGAGACATGCATTAGTTATGGTCCTCAGCTTCCCAGGGACATAACTCATTTAAAATGCATGCCAGTGTGCTTTTCATCAACTGGAAGAAGTTGTCCATCTCTCTTGGTTCTTCTGTTCATTGTTGTGTGTCCTCTTCGTGTTGCAGGTGGCGTGCATGCAGTTTATCAATGCATTAGTTACATCTCCTGATGAGTTGGACTTCAGGCTGCATCTAAGAAATGAGTTCATGCGCTGTGGACTCAAGAAGATCTTGCCTGTAAGCACCTACATACACACTAAAGTCTTACCGACCTTGTATTAATATTTAAATGAGTTGTCCACTCTGGTAAAGGATTGTAGATTTGTTCCAACAAATAATTTATAAAACATAGAGGAGTGTTTATATGTCTTCTCTTGGTGCCAGTGCCCAGAACCAATACAATTTGTAGTGGCCTGGCTAATAATCTTCCTACTGGCTTTAATAAAATCTACTCTACATGTTTATCTGTATTGCACAATGGTGGTCTGACTGCCAAAAACAAATACATTAAAGTAAAGAGTTGGACCTCACAGTTGTATATCAAAGTGAATAATAGTTTTTAGAATGGGTTGCTTCTCTTTACTCAGGCCTGTTGCTTTAACTTTAAAAATTTGAATGTCTTTCTAGTCGTCAGGAAAAAGTTATATTTCTTGTATTTCTAAGAGCACTTTTTCATGTTGCTTCTCTTACCCTTTCTTCCTCTTCTATTTCAATTCTGTAGCATCTGGCAACCATCAGGAATGAGGCCCTTGACATTCAGCTAAAGGTATTTGAAGAGCACAAAGAGGAGGACATGATAGAGTTTTCACACAGGCTGGAGGACATCAAGGGGGAGCTGGAATATCCTTGTCATTATTGCAAACACTGCCTGTATTTCTAAGGTCTGACAGCATCTGTTATTTTTAAATGGCATTAATATGCAGTTAAATGTTTATGGCTTCTTTGTAATTATTTTTGCTTAGTAGCAAGTTTACAAAAAAGTCCAATTAAAATCCACAGGGCATTCATTCCTTTCATTTGAGTTGCTTTTCTGTGATTCACTTTATGTATGAGTCCTTGACTATCTGCACTGATGCAGGGGATGTGTTCAGTATTGTGCACAGCATGGTGAAGGACAGCAGCGCCGAGCCCTATTTTCTCTCTGTACTGCAGCATCTGATGCTTATACGCAATGACTATTTGGTCAGGTAAAAGTCTTCTTCACTTAATTATCCACATTTTTTACTCTAAACTGCCTTTTTAACGTATCCTCAGTTGTATTCATTTTGAGTTCATTTTACTTTGGCATCTTAAATACATGCTTTCAGTAAATTTTTAATTTTTGCCAATTTATTTTTTTTAATTGATTCTGATGATGACTAACATAGCATTTAGGTGCACTTTTGTAGTCATTCTAACACTAAAGACACAAGCTTCGTCCAAGTGACTTTTGAAGCACTTTACAATGTGCAAAACTTTACAGGTCTTGATCTGATCAAATTCCCCTCCGTGACATTGGCCAACAAAGAGAATACTGTATCTTTCATCTTCAAAGCAACCACTATTGTAGAAAACTCCTGTATACCATGACCATAAGCATTTCTCCCAGAGCATAACAGAACATTTCATCTTATATTAATCACACTTTTTAGAAGCTTTTTTATGTTGGTTCAATTGAACCTGTGTTTTAGTAAAACTAGCCTGATCAAACTGTAATCTGAATAATTTTAAAAGTCTCATTTGTGTTTTTTTTTTGTTTTTTTTTATCTTCAAAAATAGTCAAAATATATGATCTTCAATCATATCCTTCCTGTAGATTTTTTATTTTATTTTTTTTCTGCCACTGAGGTAATAATAAATTAATATTATGGAATCTTTAGCCATTTTGCTGATTTATTATGGACAATTAGACAAAATACATTAATAATACATTTGCTTTTTGTCCTTAGGCCTCAGTACTTTAAAATAATTGATGAGTGTGTGTCTCAAATCGTGCTCCACCGCAGTGGCACTGATCCAGACTTTGGTTACCGCAAGCGCCTAGATGTGGACTTCAGCCACCTACTAGGCAAGTCTGAATAATAGAAATAATCATGCAAATAGGTTTTATACACAACATTTAGTTTTTAAATTTAAATCTATTTTCTGTTTTGCAGAGGTGTGCTTAGATAAAGCTCGAATTGATGACTATGAACAAAGAGCTTCAGAGTGGGCGCAAAAAGTAAGTACAAAATAAATGATTTTTATTCTGTAGATTCTATACTTTCTCAGTTAGAGCAAATGTTATTGTTTCCTTTAGAATTGCAAAAAAACAGGTGTTTGGCAGAACTTTATTTTTTTGCGGTGCACAGATACAGACATAATGCCAATCAGATCTTTCTCAGTTAGCTTGGTGGTAGGATTTTGAAGCACTTGTTAGGCAGAAATTGTTCTTCAAATAAGAAGGTAGTGGCGCTGTCTTAATACATGACTCTAAATTAATACTTTGGTTACTTTGGTTTACTAAAATGCCAAGCCATTTGTGAGTTAGCTTTATCAAATGTTGGTACATTTGAAATTGCTATGCATCTATCCATTCCTCTTTGTGTTTACAGTAGGTAGGTGAGTTCAAAATCAATTGTTTTTATTCTGTACATCTTTACTTTGTCACATAGTTAGATAAAATGTTATTCTTCTCATTTGAATTTATGTAAATGCAATACAGATTTGTCAAAGACCACATAGAGGAAGATGTATTTTTGTGAGTCTGAGGTCATCAGTGTTGACTGCTGTGCTTGAAGTCTGAAAACAGCAGGTTGTGGTTTCTGATTAGAATGATTAGCCCACTGATTAACATTTATGTATGGCACTTAATACTTTTTATTAATAAATTGATGTTCAAAAGGTTAAAATGCAATCAGCGGATGATGTTAATAGAGGTAAAATGAACTTTGATTATATGAAATTGTCCTTTTATTTAACAAGCTTAAACAATTGAAACAAAAAAAGTTAACTTATGCCTACATTCAGTCTATGGTGTGTTATGCACTTTTGTTGATTAATGCGTTTTGTGTTTGTCCTTTTAGTTTGATGAGGAGTTTTTAGGTCGACAGGAGGCCCAAGCTCAAGTGACTAAGTGTGAGGAGAAGATTTCTGAACTGCAAGCAGAAATACAAGCATTTAGGACACAGGTAATTTGTGTTTTTTTGTTGGTTTGTTTGTTTGTATTTTATTTCTTGTGTGCACCAAATAAATTCAGGGTATCCCTAAAGTTCAAAAAGTATTTGAAAGGTTTAAAATTTTGCTTAGAATAAAGCCCTTAAAAGTTTGATACTTTTGGCCTGATATCAAATGTTGTTCATCTAGTTGAACTTTAAATTTTCACATTGCAACATAATCTTAGTAAGTATACCCTTTTAAATTTTGTTTGTTAGCCCCAGTGTAGTCCAGGTTCAGTCTGAATTTAGACCCATTTTACCAGATAAAGATTGCTCTTAGAAATGCAGATATTTTTGTCCAAGTACCAAATACTTGGAGTAAAGTATATTTAGTGTTATTAGAAGTAAAGTCCATGCACAGCTCCAATAAGAAGCTTGTACTGGTCAAGATATATATTTGTGATTAGATTAATTCTTGGGAACATATAATAAAAATGTATTTTTTGTGAGTTGGATATACATTTGACATAAAGATAGTGGCATTAAAAAGGTTTTTAAATTTGACTTGAACAGCTGTGGAAGAATTGGAAAAGCCATAATCCCTACACGGGTCTTATTTGTCTGTTTAGGCTGTTTTCTGTTTCAAAATCCTTGCTGTAAAGCCCTGTTGTTCTCCTCACACCTATCACAGGACTGCTCCACTATTTTCTCCTTTATACTTCTCCTAATGAGATATATTCTTGCTGTGTTCAGACAGTGGCTTGCATTGCGTGGGGTTTTTCCACACTGGTGCTTGCTGTTTGCTTTGACATGGGGGGCTGCTCTGCTGGCTAGAGCTGACACTAAGTCTAATGAGAACACTGACCGGCTCTCTTTATTGTCCATTTCTAATTCTCTGATCTCTATCCCATAAGAGCATGTGTTCCAAAAGCAATTTATTCTGACAACCAGCTTCGCCCTCACTTCTGGGATTCTCTTCAACCCCACTCCCCCTCCTTACACTCCAGAGAGTCGCTCCCACGCCCAGGCACTGCAAGATAACTACCCTCTCGGAAAATGGATGAAAACTTCCTTTTTATTTTGCTGATAATTTTTCAATTTGGATGAGCAAACATTGAATGAATACTCAAACAGTACCTTGGCTGAAAGGTGGAAATGGTGTTAGGACGTTTAACCAGTTTTAGCCTGTGAAGGTATTTGCTGCTACGCCTACACATTTTGTTTCACCGCCAGTGTCTATGTCCGTGTCACTTTGACTTTTACAACACTGATGCACGCGCACACTTGTTAATTCAGTAAAGGTGTTCCTCTCTCTTGAGGCACCGTAGAGTAAGGGCCCAAGGCTGACCTTTAGTGTGCGCCTTTAATCTAAAACTGGTGCCTGGATCAATAAACCATTTGCTCCATATGATACAATTTACAGAGCTTTGTAGACTCCACTATAACATTTGATTTTTTAGCTTTGGAAAAAACAAATCATGCTCAGGACACAATCTGGGCCATTTATGGGGCATTTGGCCTCTGCTGGATGGTTGAGAAAACACGCCTGTGTCTGAGCTTGGTAACCGAACTGTTTGGCATTTGAACAGTTCTTAATTTTTTTTTTCTCTCAACAGTTCCTATTTAATAAATTATGTATTCATTAAAATGACTTGCGACTATTTGACCATTGTCCAGGGTGTATACTGCCGTAGACCCTTACATACTACGCTCCAGCCACCCATGTCCCCAACAGGAAATAGAGGGAGATAAGGATGAATGAATGAATGTTCATTACAATATCTCTGTTAGTAATGTTTACAATGAAAAAGTTGCTTGAATACAACTAAAGGATACGGTATTGCATGGTCAAAGGCCTCACAACATTTAGGTCTGGCACCCAAAGACACATTTTCATTTGCCAAAACAATATAAAATTGAATTAAACATTTTTATCCACATTGGAAAATTGGGTTATGCTGCAGCTACTTTTATAATCTTGTTAATATTCAGTCACCATATTGTATGCGTCTCTAATACAGTGCAATGCTGCCAATGACTAAAACCTTTAATCCTTTGTAAATTAAAAAATGTAGTTGTTCAAAGTTTTAAGCAATGAAATGTTTAAGAATACATAAACTATAACTCTTTAAAACATATTTTCTACCTTTTCAGTTTGGTGCTGTACCTGTGGGTCTTGCTCCTGCCTCAGCTGGTCAAGCATTGCCTTCTTCACCATGTCTGACCAGGCCCCAAGCTCATGCACCAGGACCAGCGGGGATTCCCCCGCCCCCTCCTCCACCACCTCCTCCTCCTTTACCTGGATGTCCTGCTCCACCTCCTCCTCCTGGAGTGCCTCCACCGTTTGGTGCCCCTCCTCCACCCCCACCAGGTTTTGGAGGTCCAATGGTGTCTCCCACACCTCATGTACTGCCTTATGGACTAAGACCCAAGAAGGAATTCAAGCCTGAAACATCCATGAAGCGCCTAAACTGGTCCAAGGTAGGTCATTAGTGGTATCCAGAGGTATTTATACTGGAGGTTTGATCTGGCCAGCCAATCCGCGATCTTATTAAGTGTAATCTGCATGTCCTCCCTGTGGTACTGTGGAGTCTATTTGGCTACTCTGGCTTCCTCCCACCGTCCAAAGACATACATGTTTTAGGAGAATTAGTGAATAGCCATCTGCCAGTGTAGTCTGTGTCAGCCCTGTCTCCTAACTGGCCATTGACCAGGGTGTACCTAACGGGAAGTGGAAAAAGATTAATGTATTATATAAATTATGAGGGATTTGGGACAAAATAATGTGTATATTTTTAATATGTGACGTAAATTCAAGTATAGTATTATGATTTGACAAATGGGAGTTTTGTGTGACGGTCAGAGGCTCTGCCTTTTATAGTCACATGTTGGTATTGCTATCAGTAGGATTGTTTTTTTACCGTTTCATGTCAAGTAACTATGAAAATGATGTTGAACTTGTGGAAGTTTTTAGGCCTCATAATAAAAGCTACATAGAGTGGCTTTAACACAGAATGTAGGATGCAAAACTTCAAGGAGATTCAGGTTAGTTATCGGCGTGGTTCTTCCTTTGTTTATGATGTTTTCTGGCATCACTTTGTCACAACACAGATGAATACTACAGATGTTGTCTTCAAAATAAACAGCACATCTTGTTTCTTTGCCAAGTCAGTGATAATTGGAAATACCAGATGATCAGATGCTATTGTCAGCCTTGGTGGAGCCTTTTACAGATGTTCCTCTCCTGAGCACAATATTAATTCACACACTACAAGTCATAGTGGTGTGTTGTGTGATTAATAATTTAATCTAATTTGTACATTACAGGTGTTAGGAAAACTTCTCCATATGCTGCAGGTTTACCTTTGGGTGGGACATCAGGAGGATCTGCCCTGTAGCACAGATGTATGAGACACCTCCATAGAGCAATGTTTTTAGGCATTTTATTGTAACAGGGTCAGCTATTTAAAGAAAAACATCTCTATATTATGAAAAGTGAGTAAAATGGAGAAATGTGGACGGGCTGGTTAGGTAAGGAAAAAACTTCAGGTGAAATATGAATAAGAAAAGTCAAGATTTGAAGCCCTGTCTGCTAACTTTGAAACAAACTTTCTTGTCTTGCCACAATGTCTGGTGGATTTCAAAATTTACCATCCTTCAATAGACATTTTTTTTACTCTTCTCCCCATTTGCCATTCTCTCGTGGTTGTATGTCTTTTTTTACGGTCCACTGGATGTAGCTCAAACTGAATCTATTTTTATACAAGCCGATAAACCAAAAAGTCCTTTACTGTCAGAAGTGAGCACAACACCTGTAAATTTTCCCGAGCTAAAGTATATGTTTTATCAGCTGCATCAGGCCTATTTAAGTCTACTGCAAGATCAATTTTTCATGATTTGACCCAAGGCTATGGTTGTCCCTCTTACTGCGGCACCACCTCTACCTGAACTTGAATCCTAACTTTCTCTCTTGAAGGAGTTAGGGCAAGTTTCGCACTACTAGACTTAAAATTTGACAAAAGTTATACTGACTTATAGTATAATTATCTAAAGGCAAACCTTTCACATAATCGCATCACTTACTTAAAAATTAAACTAGACTTACTTTCAACACTTTTCATGTTTTTCTTAGTACTTCATTTTGTAAGGTGTTTTCCAGATAAAAAAAAATACTACATTCTGTCTGTAGAACCATTCTAGGTCTTAGCCAAATCCAACTACAGTTGGCGGTGTACTTTTTGT
Organism: Bostrychus sinensis; assembly: GCA_020698575.1. Classification (NCBI taxonomy): domain Eukaryota; kingdom Metazoa; phylum Chordata; class Actinopteri; order Gobiiformes; family Eleotridae; genus Bostrychus; species Bostrychus sinensis. The sequence goes on from CM036242.1 coordinate 30,624,867, forward strand.
ACTGGTCCCAAGCCTGGATAAATAGAAGTACCATTCAGATTTTTTCAGTACCAGTACTTAAACAATACCTGGTTTACAATACTGGTACCTGAGTCATACTTTTTTCTGATACCTATGTGTGCTCATTTTCTACAATCCTAAAACACAATAATATTGAATAAAAGATACATTTTTGGATCAAAATTCTTAGCTATAAGTTAAAACCAGTAGTTTGTATGATTTATTCTGTGCTATTGATTTGATTCATACATACAAAGGAACATTAAAGGTTCTACTAGGTATTCAGTAGTACCAGTAGTAGTATTGTAACTTTTCTTTTGATACCACAAGGGTATCATTTAACAGTACTCGGCCCATTCACTAAGGGCATCCGGCAAAAAATAATACCAGATCAATGTGCAAATCAGTGCATGCTAGGAAGCAGACTATTTGTTGTGGCGACCCAGGAATGGAAAAGACGAATGAAAAGATGAAAGAAAGACGCTTCTTACCTGTCATCATTGACAGCAAACCAAACAATAATCAAGACTGACGTTTATGATTTTACTAGTGGTCTCTTGACCTATAAAACGCTTAACATTAATTTGGTGTCGAAGTGTTGATGCAGATTTTATATTTTTACTTCCCTAGATCCGTCCCCAGGAAATGTCCGAGAACTGTTTCTGGGTTGCGGCTGATGAAGACCAATATGCAAAGCCGAATTTGCTGAACAAAGTTGCTCTCATTTTTGGCTCCCAAAGAACAGGTGGGATTTTTTTCTTACAAATTGTAACTCTCTGTGCATTTACCTTATTGCCTTTTCATTTTCATCTACAACTGTTCATCTCTAAACTACAGTGGTCCTGAGGTACAACAATCAAAATTATTGTAGTTGTTTTTTAATCTTCTGTTCTTTAATCTAAAAAAGGAACCCATCCCTCAGAAAAAATAATAATAATAATGAAATAAATAAGAAATAAAATAACAAATACATGAAAAATCAAAATAAATGTCTGTATTTTTTGCCTAACATTTAATAAATGTCTGTATTAAAAAGGGGCATCATCAAAATTGTTTTTGTTTTTTAGAAAAATAAATCAGAGGAAGATTTTTAACTGTGTTGCCTCAAAAAAGAAACGCACCTCTAAAAATTAGAAAAGAGTCCAATAAAATTTAGCCACATCTCATTTTTTACAAAGCAAAAAAGCATGTCACAAAATAAAAAATAAAAAATATTTCTATCTCTTCTCTTCTATAAAAAAAAAATAGAAACTCCGCTATTTAAATAATTTCCTAGTGGACAAAAACTATTTTGATGATTCTCCTTTTTTTAAAAAAAAAAACTTTCTGTGCTTTTATTCTTTTAGTGGACAAAAACAGTTTTGATATTGCACCTCAGGGCCACAGTAATATAGGCCAATAAAACTATTAATATTGCTGCTGCATCATATTTTTTGTCCCAAGCCTGGATAAATAGTGAGTTGCCAAATCAGTATACCAATCACTGCACGTTATGAGCCAGCTGATTTGCTGTGGTGTTCTCTGAAGAGATATGCCAAAAAAGAAAGAGGAAGTAGTTAAAACTACATAATTGTACACAGGTAGAGGAGGCCTCTAACCTACCAGCCATATGTGTACTGTTGATCAAAGGCAAAGGTGGAAAAAGTAGTTCGTTTTCAATCTTGTTCCACTTTTTTTGCCCATGATGTTACCGTCCTTGCACATTAGTATGGCTTGCATGTTGTGGAATATTCATGCAGGTTGTTAGAATGATTAAAGCTAGAACAAGGTAGCGAGATGTTATCAGTCTTGTCCTGTGCGAGCTCTATTAGTCCCCTCTCTGATGATTTATTCACACATCTCATCTTTGCTTTCTTGTCTTGTCACTGACTCAGCTAGCTTACACCACTTTGAATTATTCATCCAGGTGTTATCTACCTGTCACAACTGCATCTCTTAAGGTACACAGGACCCCCCCAACACAGTGGTGCACAGTCGGCCCCTACTGAGGACATGTTGAATAATGGAGGCACATCTCAATAACAAAGTAGTAGGCAGACTCAGGCACAAGAAGAATGACCATCTCACAGTGTCTTATATTGTTAATGTAATGACCCAGAGAATACATGTGCTGTATTTAGCTGCAAGCACATTATTTATCATAAACATACACTAAAAAGAAGTGGTGCTTATTTGGGAACTGAGAATCCAATCTGTTTACTTTAAGAAAATTATTTTATTTGCTAAATCAGAGCTCTTGCATAGTTTATGTCCACTGTTTTGCTCAATTGTACAGTAGTGTAGCCTGGTCTCAGGATATTTGTACTCTTGGTCCAGATGTTAGTGAGTGTGCATGCATGCATGCATACGTGCATGTGGGCTTGTCTTATTAAATAACATGGCCATGTGGCATCATGTTTCATCTCACTTAAGAGCAACAGCATCTGGATCATCATTAAACATTGAAAGAGACACAGTATGAAACAGTCGTTGCACAGTTTTTGTCATTAAAAATTCATTTGTATCCCTTGGAAGTTTCTTATTCTTATGTGGTGTTTGTGCTTCTCGGTACCATACAGTAAACAGTTGGGTGTGGGCACAGTCTGCTTAGAGATTATTATTGTTGTGGCTTTTGGCATGCAAAATTGTATTACAAGTAAAACAGAGCTAGGCGGTATGATGTTCTTAGACATTATGTTTTTCAGACTCCTCAGATTTCTGTCAAAATAGTCTTAAATATTTTTTTTTTGACAAACAATTCTTGGAGTTGTCAGAGGAATAACTGACCACAAAATCTTAGATTAGATTAATGATAGCATTTACTAGCATAAAATGTATAAAGACAACATGACATGTATAGTATATAGAATATGTCATATTTCTTTTATTTCATCTGACTCTTATTTAACCATGAAAGTCCCCCTGATATTAACAGTCTCTTTTGCAAGGGTGTAATTTTTAGTGGTTGGGGAATGCAGAGCACCCAGAGGTAACCTAGGCAGACACGGGGAGAACATGCACAAAAAGACTGCATCTGTATATACATTTTTTTTTTTTTTTTTTTTTTTTTTTTTTTTTGACCAATAAAAATCTCAAGTCTGAAAAGTTAATTATATGAGCTTCTGAGAAGACTGGCCAAGCTACAAAGCAAGTCTTATATATTTGTTGATGATTACAATATATTTTTATGTAAACACATTCACTTGGTGCCCACTGGTGTTCTTAGACTAATATACAGTGGAAACTCATATTTATTCAACAATACAAATGAATAAAATGAAAATCTATTTCAATCTCCTAACAGGGTCATGGCCACTATGCTGCTGTAAAGTTTGTTTTTCATGTTTTGACCAAGCAGAATAGCCAAATCAGAATAAAAAGACGCTAATTTCAATGCATCTCTCTCTGTATTCTCCTGTGATCCTGTGGCACCTATGTTCTGTAAATGCCCTTTTCTTAGCAATGAAAATTAATGGAAGCTTCCCAATTAGAAACACTAAGAGGATGTACTCTTCTATTTTGTGTCAGCGTCTTTGTTAACTGCGCAAAGACATTTAGCATCAAAGAAAGGCTAAAAGAACTAACATTCAGTGAACTGCATATGTCATTTATAATTACAGCTTGCATAAGGATATTTTTGGACAAAGATTTCTTTATAATTTCATTTCTCCTTTCTAGAGGCTGAAGGCGTGGGTGTAGCTCACAGACCAGATCAGTTCTTTTTATTGACCCAGCCAAAATAACCCTTAATTATTTGACCCTCAAAAGTCTAAGTCCAAACGAGTCAATTTTGTCTGAAAATTGCTTTTTGGGGTCTATCAAAAGCAGTCGAATGTAAAAACCCTGATCAATCCAGGTAATTCTGCTCTTGCTTTCCTGACACTTTATTTATGGACGTAAAGTGTAAGTCCAATACTCTGCACTACCTCAGATATACAAATAAGACACTTTTACAGAGCACAAATGCATACATGCTAGGTTTGTTGCAATAGGTAAGATAAGGAACACATCCTGTATATCACGTCTAATTGTGAGCACTTACAGTTAATCGATGGCGGCGGTCAGATTGGTTTGTTGATTTCCTATTTCCTCAGTCATTACATAAAGTGATGCTCCTCCTGCACCGTTAATTATGACACTCATCCAGTGTAGACACAGTTTGCCAGTGTCACAGATTTAGGGCCACTATGCCTACATGTGGGAGTAAGTGCACGAAATTATGAACAATGGAACAGATTTGGAGGGGCAGTCAAAAAGTTATATATTAGATGAACTATGTATGTTGTGTTTGAAATCCTGATTTTAGTATATCTTCTAATTACTAGCTTACTTTCCCTATACATCCTGTCACAGTTTGTCCATACGGTGTTACAGATATTTAGGGCAACATAGTGAGTGAAGTGGGCAACAGTTACCATGGGGCATTAAAAAGCTAAGTAATTAATTAAATTAATTATGTGAAAATGAAGGCCTTAAATGGCATTAAATTTGAATCCAAGAGGCATTAACAATTTAAAATTGTTTTGAAGTAAAATTGCTGACATTATTAGTTTTATTTGTGAATATAAATATGTATATATCAACAAGAATTTACCATTTTAGTAGCCTACACTAGTGTTGGCTACGTGTGTGGAACGAGTTTGCTTCCAGTGGGACCAAATTACCCAAACATCGGATGTTTGACTTTTAACATTGTTGTTGCTTTATGAACTGTATTTTGCAATGCTTGCAAATAAATTTAAACAAATTAAGCTGCCGTGATTGTATGTTTGTGGCAATAATATGTTTGTTTGCAATTTCCCCACTGAGGGACTAATAAAGGTATTCTTACTTACTTACTTATAAATGCCATAAAAAAGCATTAAATTTGACTTGCTGATACCTGCAGGAACGCTGAATGGAAATTGTAGTTTACTGTTCTATTATGAAAACATTCTGCTGGTGTGTATTTTTCCAAAGACAATTACTGGCCTTTGTTCTCAATCATTGAGGTAGTAAGCTAGCAAATGTCCATCCTCACTAAGGTTGAAAAAGTTATATTCACAATCATGGAGGAACACTTATTTACATTGGCAGCACACTTAACACACTAGCAAACAATTACTGCTGTTGAACAGGGAAACATCTGTCCTAGCGATCCAACTTTGGGCTTCAGAGACACAAAATTGTAAAGAGATTGGGAAAGATATAGCCAGATCCTAGAAGGTCCAAGCCTGTTTTACCACAATCAGTACTTTACTAACTAAACACTTTTATCTCCAAGTAAATATTTGGCAATTGTGAACCACTATCATGACTTGTAGAGTGAGTTAGCTGTTCATGTGCAGTATACCTTTTTATTGGTAGAAATCTGATTAATATTTAATGTGCTTATGCAAGTTTTTTGCAAACTTCTACGTTGTTACCCATAGAGGTCAGTTTTTCCTCACTCTGTATTTTGTGTTTTTTCGACTGCCCAATATTTGAAGCCAGTACCCCAGCTGTATCATAACTTTTTTATCACCTCTCCTTCTCTGCGCGTGCTCTGAAAGTCAAAACGTGCAGGTGGACAGTTTGCTTTGTGTGAGAAGAAACAGCTGTACACTATTGAATACCTTACTTGCCTAAGGAAATCCCATCAACTTTTCAAAGCTTAGGAAATTGTAGGGTGCAGTCAGTCAGTACCAGCAATTTATCCAGTCTTTCTGTTTCCCATACATTTTCAGATGAAGATTTCAGTTGAATTGGAGGCAGTAGAGTGTTTTTTCTACCACAAGGGCAGAGCCACGGATTTTAAATTCCTAGAGTAAAGAAGAAGCCTTCATAGGGCTTCAATACTTCTGTTTAGTTTGCATCTTGAATAGCCACTAATTTTTTTCCAAAGCTGCCTATGTCAAGGCTCTAAAATGTAACCTCAAAGACTTCACAATTTATTTGAATGCCAAATGTAGTTTGAGAAACATTTGTACATTGAAATCTTCTAGTCGCAGATACATATTGCATTCATTCATCTAGCACTTATTGTGAACTATCATGGGTGACTAGAGCTTGTCCCAGCAACTATGGGCCTTAGGTAGGTTGGGGTACAACCAGAGCAGTGGGCAGTTAGGTGCAGGGTCTGACACAGAGACATACACAGACAGGCAACTATTCACTCTCACATTTACAGTATATACTAGCAGCAATTTAGCGTCACCAGTTCACAAACACATGCATGATGGGAGGAAGCCAGAATACCCAGAGAGAGTCGGCAGACAACAGGCAGACACCACTCAGAGAGATTTTGTGTTATCTGGCTTGAGAATTGAATCCACAAACTGCTGAGAGTCAGGAGTGCTAACCACTCTGCCACCCCTTATATTATATTATTATCTTTATGTTTTCCAACCCTTACTAGCCAATATTCTCTTACAATGTACAGTGGGGCAAAAAAATATTTAGTCAGCCACCAATTGTGCAAGTTCTCCCACTTAAAAAGATGAGAGAGGCCTGTAATTTTCATCATAGGTATACCTCAACTATGAGAGACAAAATTAGAAAAAAAAAAAAATCCAGAAAATCACATTGTCTGATCTTTAAAGAATTTATTTGCAAATTATGGTGGAAAATAAGTATTTGGTCACCTACAAACAAGCAAGATTTGTGTCTCTCACAGAGGTGTAACTTCTTCTGTAAGAGGCTCCTCTGTCCTCCACTCGTTACCTGTATTAATGGCACCTGTTTGAACTGGTTATCTATATAAAAGACACCTGTCCACAACCTCAAACAGTCCCACTCCAAACTCCACTATGGCCAAGACCAAAGAGCTGTCAAAGGACACCAGAAACAAAATTGTTGACCTGCACCAGGCTGGGAAGACTGAATCTGCAATAGGTAAGCAGCTTGGTGTGAAGAAATCAACTGTGGGAGCAATTATTAAGAAATGGAAGACATACAAGACCACTGATAACCATACTGACTACTGATCCCTCGATCTGGGGCTCCCCGCAAGATCTCACCCCGTGGGGTCAAAATGATCACAAGAACGGTGAGCAAAAATCCCAGAACCACACGGGGGACCTAGTGAATGACCTGCAGAGAGCTGGGACCAAAGTAACAAAGGCTACCATCAGTAACACACTACGCCGCCAGGGACTCAAATCCTGCAGTGCCAGACGTGTCCCCCTGCTAAAGCCAGTACATGTGCAGGCCCGTCTGAAGTTTGCTAGAGAGAATTTGGATGATCCAGAAGAGGATTGGGAGAATGTCATATGATCAGATAAAACCCAAATAGAACTTTTTGGTAAAAACTCTACTCGTCGTGTTTGGAGGAGAAAGAATGCTGAGTTGCATCCAAAGAACACCATACCTACTGTAAAGCATGGGGGTGGGAACATCATGCTTTGGGGCTGTTTTTCAGCAAAGGGACCAGGACGACTGATCCGTGCAAAGGAAAGAATGAATGGGGCCATGTATCGTCAGGTTTTGAGTGAAAACCTCCTTCCATCAGCAAGGGCATTGAAGATGAAACGTGGCTGGGTCTTTCAGCATGACAATGATCCCAAACACACTGCCCGGGTAATGAAGGAGTGGCTTCGTAAGAAGCATTTCAAGGTCCTGGAGTGGCCTAGCCAGTCTCCAGATCTCAACCCCATAGCCCCAAAACATCACTGCTCTAGAGGAGATCTGCATGGAGGAATGGGCCACAATACCAGCAACAGTTTGTGAAAACCTTGTGAAGACTTACAGAAAACGTTTGACCTCTGTCATTGCCAACAAAGGGTATATAACAAAGTATTGAGATGAACTTTTGTTATTGACCAAATACTTATTTTCCACCATAATTTGCAAATAAATTCTTTAAAAATCAGACAATGTGATTTTCTGGATTTTTTTTTCTCATTTTGTCTCTCATAGTTGAGGTATACCTATGATGAAAATTACAGGCCTCTCTCATCTTTTTAAGTGGGAGAACTTGCACAATTGGTGGCTGACTAAATATTTTTTTGCCCCACTGTACGTTGTAAGAGAATATTGGCTAGTAAGGGTTGGAAAACATAAAGATAATAATATAATATAAGGGGTGGCAGAGTGGTTAGCACTCCTGACTCTCAGCAAGCAGTTTGTGGATTCAATTCTCAAGCCAGATAACACAAAATCTCTCTGAGTGGTGTCTGCCTGTTGTCTGCGGACTCTCTACCTATGATGAAAATTACAGGCCTCTCTCATCTTTTTAAGTGGGAGAACTTGCACAATTGGTGGTTGACTAAATACTTTTTTGCCCCACTGTATAGCAGCATTCATTTGACTCAAGTTGACTATCTTCAATCTTTTTTTACTCTCTACATGCTCCTCTGTTGAGTTCTTGGTCAAATGTACCATTGCAACTCCAAGCACGCGGTCCCATTTCTCTCGCCTGGCTTTCTGCGATGTTATCATTGTCCCAGAGTCTACAGTGGAAAAAGGTTCTATTAGTTTATTTTATGAAGATTAAATCATATCTTGTGTGGGGCAATTTTCTTATAAACATACATAATGCAACTTGTACACTTTTACATAAATGACTGTTTAGTGAAATATTTATGTGTTATTGTTGCATTTTCTCCCGGGCTTAGGCAAAATGAAAACGGCCCTGAAATAGAGGAAGGCGTTGCTGTAAAAGGAAAAATGCATTTACTCTCAAATGAGAGTAAGGAGAAAGAATTTTATTGTACTTATTGCTCCTGTTTCTCATATTATTGCTACATGCTTACAGTGTTTTACTGTTACTACTGATGTTGCTGTATAGGAAAAATTTTAATTTTGCTTTACGCCGATTGAGGTTTTGCATGGGCAGGAATCTGTTACAAACCAAAGTATAGATAATTTGTCATGCCATACAGACAGTATACTTTGTCTTCATAGTTATCCAGTAAGATTAACTAGGTTTCTGAATACTGTTAAAATTGCTTATCCCATTTCTGAAATCACTTGGTCTTATACAGCCTGTATGCACATGTCTGTATTGCTATTTGGGACCGGCACATAGTAGTAGCCTGTGACTGACCTTTTTTGGCACCACCAACTACTAATTAATTTGCCAGGCCTATCTCACACAAATATGAAACTTTTTTACCCACTGCACTTGTGGCCAGATGAACAAGTCAAGAATGCAGTCTGCGGGACAATAAAAAATGGTCTGCGGACCATAGTTTGGACACCACATAATTTATACATACAGTACACACAAAGAATTTTTATTTAAATGTGATATTTTTATTTAACAGAAAATCAAAACAAAATCTAGTATCTCATAAATTAAAATTATACATTATTACGTACTCATCATAATCATCCTAGCTAAAATAAATAAAGGCTTGAAATATTTCAGTTTGTATTTACTCTACAGTATAGAATATATGTTAAACTTTTTCTGTAATTCTTTGATGTTTAATGGATTATTACTGTAATAAATGCCTTTTAAGTTTGTAACTTTACAGAACTTTATCATTAGACAAAATAGTCCATTTTATCCCACAGAAACAAGAAAAGGTTGAACCCTCATTGCTATATGCCACTCTATAGCTCTTTAAATGCTCTCACATTTTAACTGTAAGTGCTCAGACTCATACAGTTCACCTTTCTGACTATCCATTCTCTATGGAGCGCTTTGTGGAAGCTAGAGAAAAGCATTGACTGAGGGTTGGTATAAAAGACAGTGCTACGTGACACAAAGCATTCAGAGAGCTGTCAGGTGAGCGATAAGGGGTTAACTAAATTTAATCACTAGAGATCCATGACTGAGGTTATCTCATTGTGATGTATAATCACAGATAATGAATTAAGCATAGCTAATGATGCAGCCTGCTCTGCCTCTGAACTCTTGAGCTTTAATGCTTTCCCTTGGCATCTGAGGGCTTTAATTGGAGTCTTTGTTGCAGTGTATTATGTAGAGGGTGGGACACATATGGGTGGAAGACAGTCTTTCCCTCCTCGGTTACTTCAAAAGGAGAGAACATTAATATGACATAAGCTTTGCTTAATTGTAACAAATTATCTTCTGACCCATGGATAAGAAGCAACTGTAAAAATCTGAATTTTTGCAGAGGCTGTGTTTTACGTCCACAAATGAATACTTATAAAACAGGACACTTTTCTCTGTTTTATCATCAAAGCATTTTAACTTCCCCTGAAATTATGTCTTAAGCTTTTAATAAGCGCTTGTAACATCCACCATCTCAACCTTTTTTGGTCTACTCACATTTTTATTACACATTTTCCCTAAAGTGAAGTTCATAATTTTGCTGTATGTGAATTAAAGTAATATTAGTCCGTGTTAAATGCAGTGTGAAAAACTTAGAGTGCAATAACATGATATAGATTTTTGATTCCTCTTTTGCACCTTTTTAGCAGTTTATCTCTTAACAGTGTATTGCTTGTGTCTTTTGTCTGCTGATTTAAAATGATGCCTGCTTAATGCTCTTAAACATCACTAACCAACTTTTTCTCGCTCCGCTCTCGCTGCATTTTTTTTTTTTAACTCTGCTCTTTTACCTTCAACCTTCGCTTGGCTGCGTGATCTGCTTTAATATGTTGCAACAGAAATCAAAGGTTAGTATTGTTTTTTTACTTACTTTTTACTTTGATTGTCTAGAGCCACCACATGTATTTATTGAACCAAGTGTATACTATTATGTCTATTTAGTATTGTGTAAGAAGTAATAGAGGGTTGCACAATTGCAAAGAACTACTTGTATATATGTTTGTGTCTTCTGTGTGAAAGACAAATGCATTTGTGTACTGTCAATTTGTATATGGAAGGATTTCAAATCAGGGATCATACTAAAGGAGATGATACTGCTTGTTTTTGACTATAGTTGTAGCCTAAAACACAGTCAGTTTCTTTAATATGTCATTGTGATGCATGGATATTTTTTATATGAAAAGTGAACATTTCCAAAACTGTCAAATGTACACGGTTGCTCATAAAGTTCACAGACAGACTTTAATACTTTTGGCAGTGATTTTTCTACTCTTGAGGAACTATTGAGATCACCATTGAGATTTTAGAGAGAATACTTCAAAGATTTTTCTGGTACTTTTACTTCTCTCTATCTCTTACTATTATCTTGCTGTATGTACTGTGCTCTGCGGAAAGACTTTAGAATTTAGTGAAGAGGACTCAGAGACACATCTAAAAAAACTAACATCTTAAATATGTAATAAATCATATTTTTTCAAGCTAAATACATCTTCAACATAATACTGCTTTTCTTTGAAGTACTGGAAACCACTCAGACTCATACATTATACTTGACTATATTTAATTAACTCTTATTTCAAGTGTGACTTCAGAACAAAATGTAACACGTTTCTTTTTCTGATTGCGGCGAATTGTACATTTTTCAATAGCGCTTATTTTGTAGCACTTGAGAAAAGGTATTGTAATTGGCATACAAAATAAAGCAGCCCTTTCTTCCCAAGCCAGTCAGTCCGTTTATGAAGTGGTGGCAGAAAAAAACCATGATGCATGGCCATAGTGCTGGAAAAATGAGCCACAACATGAAAAGAGGTGCCCTTTAGTTCACCTTCTTTTCAGGAAATAAATAACATCCAATTATATGGAGCCCTCAAAGATCACAAAATCAGTTTGCCATTTCCCGCTAGAATACTGGTATCTGCTAATAATCTGTCAAGTTGCAATACAAAGGGAGACAAACATACTCTGAGTTTTTTATTACATATTAAGATTATTGCACATTTAATTGCTTTATTTTTTTGTATTGTTTGCTGGTTTTAAAACATGCCGGTAATTCATTACTCAGTGTTTAACTTATTTTGGTAAATAATTTTACCTAATTATTACTTGACAATTGAAGAAACTGCTTCTTTTGATGCTTGTACTGTTAAATGTATTTAACAAGATTGATCTACAGAAACAAAGGTTCGAGTGTGGTGTTATACCCAAGTAGCAAAGCAATTCCTACATGTATCCATGCAAAAGCTATTCTTTAATTGATTTGTCTTTATTCTTTCATATACAGCTCTATTCTAATTTAATAAATTGGACATTAAACAAGGCACAATAAAAACCTAAAGAAGCGGTTCTGAAATTTTACACATAAGAAGATAATAGTCTTTACTGCCTTAAGTACTTGCACCTAAATAGGCTTATTGCAGACAAGAGGTTAGATAGCAAGGGATTACGTATATTCATATATAATGCATATCATGGAAGTGTTTTCTTATTGTTGTTGGCTTATCTGTTGTGTTTTACAAAGTAGTTTTATGCTTTTAAGTAACTCATTGTGGTGCCACCTTTGATTTTAAAGGGTCCAAGCAGGTTTAGTGGTATAGTATAGTTCAGTGGTTCTCAAACTGTGGTACGGTTACCACTGGTGGTACATGGGATCCTTCTGGTACTTACAAGTCTTTTGCAGTTTAAGTCCTGATTTATTCCTGTTTGCTTTAGTAGGGGCTAATCCTGGTATAGACCTAGTTTTGTCCTAGTTTAGTTCTGCAATAGTACTGGTTTTGTACTGGATTAGCCTGACTTTGTCATGCTTTAACTCCTGCTTAGACCAGGTTTAGTCTCGGTTTAGTCTTAGGTCGTTTTCACACACATTGATGTGCTCTGTGATGCGGCCGCAGGGCGCACGAGATACAATTGTGTTTACTTTTCTATTAGTGCGGTTTGTGTTCACATGCGTTGTTTACCTGTCGCCCAAAACGCTGCACAATAAACCACGTGATAACCGCCAGCTGACTGACAAACTTGTTTCCATGACAACAGGCCTCAAGCACTGCATTTCAAAAAGTTACGAACTGAACCTGAATGCACCATCACGCACCTAATGCGTGGCTTCCCCTCTCTATGGTCTGACAAACTATTTAGGGGGATACATGCAGATGCTATAGCCTTTGCAAAACAGCTCTCTCAAGAAAAGAAAGTAATTAACTCTGTGTGTTATGCCCTGGAACTCAGTACAGAATGTGGAGAGATTTTTTAACTTTGCATCATGGCTTACGCTAAGGAGATGCTACTTCATACACAATGTGTGTTTGCCTGGCACTTCTTTTTATGCACACTGAGAGGAACTGCTTACTGGACATCAGCCTACTAATCCAGGTGGGTTTACATCCCACCAATTGACAGACCTCTAGCGAAACTACTGGTGGGTCGGCCCAAAGTCCGCAGCTTTCACACCACAGACACACCGCTCCAGGGTGCAGCGAGAGCCTCTGGTGTGCCGCTCTGAGACCACCTGTCTAGAGCAGTCTGAGAGCAGCCGTTTAGTGCGCACCTGCTTGCAACTGCTGCATCCAAGCGTACTGCACTCAGGTCAAAAGCTTGTTTGCGCCAACCAAACCAGTGCCAGTGTGAAAACGCCTTAGTTTAGCCCTGGCTTAGACCAGGTTTAGTCCCCGTTTAGTCTCAGTTGAGGCTTACTTTATACCTTTAAAGATGGTACTTGAAAGACCAAATATTTTCTGAGGTGGTACTTGGTGTAAAAACTTTGAAAACCATTTAAGTATATTAATATTTGCTCAAAACCTCAGTCTGTATCTTATAGACTAAAATCTCACTTTCTTCTATTGGCATGATTTAAAAGGTTATTAGACAGCCTAGTGCCAAAACCTAGAAAATCCTGGCTTGAAAACACTGTGCGTTGGTTAATGAAAATGGTGGCAGTGGGTTATGCTTGTATGAATGGTTGAGTATTAGCAGTATACAATAAGATGGAAATATGGAAATATGTCGTGACTCGGACTCATGCAGCACAGTGAATACAGTAGTAATGATTTTTCATGTCTCTTGTTTGTGTGGTACCCTACACTGCCTTTATGAATACAGAGTTTTTCAGTAGCTTGAAAGCAAATTGGGTATTTTTTGTACTACAAGAACAGCTTTAGTGCTACTGTATGCCTCAGGGAGTACTTGATGGCCTCCTGGATTATAATGAGGAGAGAAAAGGGTTAATAAACAAGAAAAAAAGGACATGGTCTTCACTCTTTAATTTAGCAGGCTTAGAGTAGGCTCTGATTACACGCACATTATTTGTATGCCTCTGTGGCTTTTAGTAAATAAAATAATGTAGAACCCTCGAGGTGTGAGGTAGGTGGAAGAAAATAACCTGCTAATACTGAAAGCTCTAGTTTGTTCTGGGCACCACATGAAATTAAGTAAAAGCATGATACACAAGTCATTATGCATTAGAAAAGGGGGACAAAATAATAGGCTCACATCTATAGTGACAGACAAAGAACAACCAATGTTACTTAGCTTTAAACATGCCTGAAACATATGTCAATGCATTAAAATATTCTTTGTTTGTTTGTTTCATTTCCTAGTGCAGTAATCAAAAATATACGATGCATACAATATCATATGTGTTTCTGTTGACTGGAATAATTATGTAATAGTCAGAGGTGGAAGAATTACTCTAGATCTGTACTCCAGCAAACAAGTCAAAATAATAATGTGCATGTACAATTAAACCACTCCAAAATTGTTTCTTGAGTAAATCTAAAAAAGTACTGAGTAGAGATTACTTAAAGATACTGTAAGCGGCATATGCACCTGTACTGGTTTAAAAACGGTACGGCAGTCTAAATCAAAACAATGGTCTTGTGGGTTTCCAGTCACAGTGTGCTCTTTAGATTTATTGCCAACTGGTTTTGAAGCTCTTCTGTTAGCTGTTTCCACAACTGCTGCATATATTGTACAGATTGTCCTATGTGGCAACCAGAGCATGGAGCTCTTTGCTCCATTCCGAGTGGACAATCTGCAATGCGAGGTTTTAGAACCAATTTAGAACCAAATCAAAACTGTAAACATAAACAACTTTAAAAAAAAACAAACATTATGGAAATGTTTTTTTAAAATAGTGAATAAATCAGCAGTGCCATTGTTATCATTAAATTAATATTTGATGTAAAAATGTTTACATCATATGTGGGGACACGTGTGGGTCAGTTTTATCAAATATCTAAAAAATATACTGCTCATAGTACTTTTAAGTAGAATGTACTTACCTTTACTACCCCTACTAATACTACAATTGCTGCTACTGGTACCACTAATACTGTTACTCTTGTGCACATTAATACTACTTGTGGGGCTGATTCTACTGCATCAAGGTCAAAAATATGTACTCATTTTGTCATTTAGAGATGCTAAAAAAAATACATACATTTCCCCTCCTAAAATGCACTTAAGTAACAATACTGTATGTTCTTACTTTCCACCTCTAATAAATTAATAAGGTAATGGAAAAAGTCTCAAATGCAAAGGGTGTTTTTTGAACGTAGTAGTCCAGCCATTCCCAAAGTCAAGAGTGTCGTGGCCCTCTTAAATATTAGAAATTCCAATAATACTATTTTATTTTTATTATGTCATGTTTTTCTCCATATATTTCTATTAAACATTACAAAAACCACTGGCTGCTGACTAAAAAAAACCCAAAATGCTTCAAAGTAATATTTTTAAACAAGTACAGGGTTCCAGACTAACTTTTGTTGCCAGGAGCACTGTAGCCCCTGACTGAAAACTTTTAGGGGCACAAGCAGAAAATTTAGGGGCGCATGCCATAAAGCTGTATTGCAATTATTAAATCCCACTTCTCTTACCTGGCTCACAGTTCAATTGAAATATTTGCAGAATGAGGAATGTGGTCTGAAGAACATTATAAAATGATGGCGATATGGCTAAAAAATTAAATCAGAAATGTATTAATAGATAACCTCAGACAGTCAGACACACTGCCCCTAAATAAAACTACATTTACCTTAAAAGACTGGTTTCACAAAATAAAGAATTCAATTGTTATTAAGTTAACCCAATGAAGAACTGAATTGTTCAAATGCCCCCCAGTCCTCCCCTCATAGTTATCAGCTCATTTTGGCTTCAGGTCTCTTCATAAGAATGGCCAACTGGTGTTTTCACCTGGCCCTCTGTATTTTTTCTTATGGCTTTAAGTAACAGCACATCTCTCAGACAGCGCTGCAAGAGGTAGCAGCACCTCATGCAAAATACAGAAGCTTCTTAGCTAAGTTTTATCAAAGAAACTACAGCCCAGATGCCTCGGTCCTCTGCTGGACACAGTGTGAAGTTAGTTAATAGAGGTTACTATGCGTGTTTTGCTGAAAAGCCACTCTTGGAGTGCGTAATGACGCAGTCTCCGCAGCGACAGAAAAAAATGTGAAAGAAATGAGCGGAGCGGCCCAGTGTTGCATATAAGTGTCTTTTTGAGAGAACACCAATGTGAACAAAGTGAAGCCCGAGACAAATTCCAGATAGGTATTTTCTGTTGCTGTGGGTGACACTGGACAATTATCAATGGGACATGCAGCCTGTGTGTGTTCAACCACACTCTGCTGAGAGGGAGGTGGGGCAGAGTAAGACAGAAGCGGAAACAGAACAGCTGATCAGTGGTGCGGCCCTGTTATTAAAGACTATTTTTGACATCATACGAAATTATAAACACAAATTACTCAAATTCATTTAACTCGTTAGCCCCTGGAGGGAGAGTGGAAGAAAAAAACTCATTCATTCAAAATAATGTAATGAAATTATCAGGTCGTAGTGTACAGTAGTTGGAAAAAAATTCTAAAGCTTTTTTAAATAGCACATTTCATATGACACACAGACTCAATGTGCCTAAGTGCAAAAAAAGAACACATAAAAACAACTCAGCAGCAATATATTTAAGAAAGAATAAAACACTGGTTTTAAAAAAATATACCACAAAAACTAAAACTAAAATAAAACAGGATATAAACAAGATAAAAATAAAATTAAAATCAACCAAAATAACTGTAATTCATTTCAAACAAAAAATTTTTTATACACTTGAAATAAACAACCTTCGGCGGCGGCCCTGCTGTGGCTTTGCGGTCGCCCCAGAAGGCCACGGACCCCACTTTGGGAACCACTGTAGTAGTCTAACCATTGACTAAATGAAGTAGAGAGTTTGGTTGTACTAGCTGTGTATTACAGTGCCTCCGTTTACACAAAAGGGGCGTCTTTCTTTTGATTCTCACTTTTTCTTCCTCTGCCTTCTGTGCTTTGACTGTGACATTTTGAAGAACACCATTAGCCCTGTAATGACTTTTCATGTGGCTGCAGAAATTTTGTGCCATTATGAGAGATCTCATCAAATGCATAATCATTAATAGCTCTTTTCACTGTTGTTGAAAGGCATGGACTCGTCACCCGGTGCACACAGTGAATGGATGGCCTATTTGCTGCTTACAATATCCCGCTATCAACCACCATACGTTTTTAAATTTGCCTTGAATGCATAATTTGGTTCTGGGTGGCTAATATAAAGTAACAACAAAACTTGCCTTTGCACATTTTAATAACCAATACATTAAATGGCTGGATTTGTCACTACCTTTTGTTTGTCTAACCTTTCTCACACCTCACAGTTTTTCCTATTACTTTGTTTGTTATTATTTTCCTTGTTCTTTTACTGTCTTCACTTTCAAGCATCAGCACCACAATTCATTCCCAATTTGTGTTTTTATGTTCCCATATCAGTAATGGGCCGACTCGTTAAAAACAAATTTGCTTTTGCGACTTTATTTTTCCAAGTTAATTTTTCATCCACAGATGCACACGTTTGCCTACATGGGGAAGTGGAGAGGTTTTGAACAGACAAGACAACAGCCACAGAGGAGGATGGAGGGGGGAAAAATGACAAATAGCAAATGACTTGTGAGATGAATGAGTTAGGCTGCCATCAATCCAGTGAATGACTTGGGAAATGTTAGGGTGGGCTTAACTACTGCTCCGATCGGACTGGCGCTGTCACATAGGAAAATGAAATGGAGATAATAACGCCTCACCTCATACCTGATATGACAGAGTAGTCAGAAACTACTCATTTCAGCATCTTCAGGGGCTGTTGGTGAAAAGGCCTTTAGAGGGCACTAGTCCATTGAGAATAAATCCACTGGCGAGAAGCCTTCCTTAAGGCCAGTCTCCACTGATTAAAGGTTTTCTAATCAATTACAAAGCTTTTGATCTTGTAGCAATAGATTTATTTCACATTTGTAATTCTTTTTAAAATGAAGTCTATCTTTTTTAAAAGGTATGATTTCCCCTGGTGTGATTGACAGTTATGTGCTAGACCTTCGTGCTTGTGAGTGAGCAATTTTACTGCTTAAGAATTCGAAACAATCTCAGTATTGCAGCAAAAGAGGGGAGAAAAAGCCTAATGAAGTCTGTTAATTTGCTGCTATCAGAATGAAAGTCTCACACTAATTATGGCCTTGGGTCATCTAGTCTGAATCACAAGAAGAGGTGGCCCTGTATGGTACACTTTGATTAGCTCACTCCCAACACAGCTACTCACTTCATTACTCTGATCTCCATCTCTGTCTTGCAGTGGATGCTACTCACTCACACACAGCTCAGGATAAGAGCCACAATCTGTGTGCAAACATACTGGTCGAGCTGTCACGGCGGCTGCTAGCGCGAGCTGTGATGATGGCGTTGATACAGCAGTCAGGGAGGGGAAGGTGAGGTCAAGCGTGCCTAGTTCCAGGTAGTTACCGGACACGCTGGTCTGTCTATCTGTCTGTCTGTCAGGATGAGTGAAGTTTTTAGGATGTAGCCTGGATCACAACCGCAATCCACTGAGTCAACAGTCAAAGCGGCGGGATGGTTTGACTATTCGTCTCCTCTGTTGACTGTAGCGTTGACAGATGTGTCGGAGTGGTGGATTTGTTCACTTGCCGCAGACAGCCTCCCCCCTGTGCATCAGATGTCTCATAGTGGATTTTGCTTGAGGCGCCGGTGTATGCGTGCGTATTAAATATGTGTCGGCGGTGTGTTTTCACGTCGGATTGCAAGGACCCGAATTATACCCGCTACAGAAACTCCTCTAATAGCAGTGATTTAAACTTTACCTGCATGACTGCTTTGATTGGCTATTGGAAACAACACAGTGATTTAATTATCCTTTGAAGACTGCAGCCTTTCTATCGCTTCGCCTTGCTGTTTGTTTGTGCCTTCTCAAGGGGAGACGATCGTATCACTGCAACATGCCATAAATAATGAAGCCTCATCGAGAAAAAGGGAAAAAAATGATGGTGTGATATCTCCCTAGGAAGTAAGATAGTTGAACAAACACTGGATTAAATGACAGGTCAAATAGGCTTGCTGATATCCGTCCTGTCTTCCGCCTAAGTCACTCACAACACAGGCAGTCTCCCACTTCACTTGATTACATGGTTAGTAATAGTTATGTAGTTCATGTTCTTTCTATATCATGCCCACAAAAAGGGTCATTCCAGTAAGATGTTTCCTTTGATTAGAAGTGATAAGATGAAGTGCCGGTCAGGAGGAGGGAGGAGCCGTATCCGTTCAAGTGGGAGTGGATTTGAGGTGTTACATGCCTGTCTCGGAGGCCTGCCTGTCATGTACGGCATCAGTCATGCTCTTTTGCAGCAGTTTTATTTCATCCACCATTCCCTTTAGTGCTTTGCTGGTTCGATTCACTGATATTGCCTGGTGGGAAGTGCTTCTGTTAGGGAAGTGTGCGTATGCCATGTACCGGCTTTAACTTGCTGACATATTTTTGATATTTTTGAGTGCTTTCAAACTCTTGCGGGTGCTAGAACAAAATCGAGTTTAAATTAAAACACCCTTCCCTTAAAAGACCTCTCAAAACATACCAATGCAAATTGTTTATTTACTTGCACTGACTTTTATGTACATAAATGAACACTTTATTTTTGAAAGTGCTCTACATTGGGGGCAGATGATAATTGAGACACTGCTTCTTATCTTTTCTGTATTTTTCAAACTTATCTCCCCTTGCTGACATATCACAGGCCTCCATTAAGACGCCTTAACTTTAAAGTGCTTAGATGTTCGACAGCCTGAACTGAGTGTGCTGTGGCAGAGCAGCCCTTTCAACTGAGACTGTTTGTTTTGCAGCTTTAGTGTCTGTCTCCTCTGCACTGCTGTCCCGTCCTGTGATGAAGCCCCGCTTTCATTTTGCTTTTCGTTTGATGGTTACTGTGTTTTTCTTCACCATCTCTTTGAAAGATACATATTTAAAGCTGGGTGTCTCTGATTCTGACTCTCTGCCTTTAATAGCTCCAGCAGTACCTCTAGTCATATGTTCACTAAATGAATGGCAGAACATCAGTTTATCATTATAGACTAACACCAAAGACTGAATACAAGGTACAGAGACAGAGCAGCCTAGGTTCAAATGTCTGTAACATAATCGTGGTTATGGCTCTGTTGTGGCGCACAGAGACAAGAATGGAAGCACACCCAACTGTCAGTCACCTGCTAACATTTTATGAATTTAAACATCTTAAAGCACAAAAATATTTATTGTCCGTGAACAAAGTGATAATCATCCATTAACAGTAAGCTAATTCAGTTGAATTGCCAAATGGTCAAAAATGACCCTGATGCTAAATTTATCAAAAAGCCTTTAGGTGCAACACACACCCTGAATAAAATGTTTCTGCCAATTACATAGCACTTTACAATACAATATAGTGCACGGTGATTCACAATGTATGATTTGCATTAATATCACAAAACAGGAATTTATCAATAGTACAAATATATGAAGGAAGTAATATTAATCCATAAATGATGAGAAAATACTTAAACGGGGCTATATTATGATTTTGTTCATATTTTAAAACCAATCTTGGGCCTCGCAAGAACAGTATTGCACATTTTACAACCTTTAAAAATATCTGACTAAAAAAGAATGTTTTTAATAAGTATGCCACTGGTGTCATAATGAAACAGGTAAAGAGACCAACAGAGTGCAGGAAGAGAGCAATAATTGTTGCCATCTTTTGAACTCAAACAGAAGAGAAAAAAAAAGCTTTTTATTTCCTTGAACTTCTTGTTTTTAGTACTGAATGAAAAATAGCTGTGAGGAATCAGTGGAAACAGAGATGGCCACATTTTTTAGATAAATTAATGAGTGCACACTGGATGTAGAGGGCGTGTTGAGTAGTCAGTGCTTCCGGGAGTGGGTGGAGGTTTGTGCAAGTGTTTTGAGGGCTCAGAACAGCCGTTCCAGAGAATAGAGAATTATTTCAACATGCGTGAATGAAGACAACTCTAGGTATGTTTTTGATGTGGGAACATTATAACATGGTAGAAAGCACAGAAATGTCAATTTTGCATAACAAAGCCCCACTAAAATTATGCATTACATGAAAATTAGTAATGCGCAAATTTTCTTTTTTGTTTTCACTCCATTCTTATGTTTTCTACTTGCCCATGTTACAGCCATTCTAATAGATCATTTTTCTTCAACAATATTGCAAATCTGTCTCATATCACATACTGAGACTGTACCTGCACCTATTCTACAAGCAAAGTCACAATTTTATGATATTTCTTTCTCCCTTTGTCTGCTTCAAAAGATATAAAACTGTGGCACTACAGTGTTTGGTCTGTTTTCTCTCAAAATGCTGAAGGTTGCTGCACAAACACACATAAATGTCTATGTCCCCTGGCTCCTTTCTTTCCCAGACCTTGTGATGTGATGCAGACTCCCTGCTGTTCTGTACTCACAAGTGTATCCTTATCTCCACCGCTTCCTTGGTGATAGCACAATCTGATAAGTACAACAGTTGCCGCTCCCTCTGATTGATTAACCAGCGACCTCTGACCCACTCTGGGACATTTTAATTGGCTGACGTATAATGAACCCAGTTTCCCCGAAAGAAGAGCTGTTTTATGGCCAGAGAGGATAGCTGCGATGCGGGGAGGAGGGCAATCTAATTAGCTGATTTAACTGATAACACCAGTTGTAGGTCTGTAGGCGTGTGTGTAAGTGTGCACATGCAATACTATTCCTCTCTCCCGACTAACTCCTATATGATGGAGATGGATGCCGTGCTCACGGTATTATGTGAGGATGAATCATGGATTATGTGACCAAGCCAAGTGTGTTTATATGCACTGAAATGAGGTGCTTGATACTCTGCTACGGTGTGTGTACAAGCATTGGTGTAATAAATGAGATTCTGCAAGGCTATACGTTATGATGAGTGGATCAATACTACATCTTAATGCAGTGAGCTTGAGGCTTTCTCATGCTAGCACCTTATATTGCATTCCTATACCCAATAGTATCAGATGCCTGGGAACCTTATACTAATTTTTTCTGTTTTATAATGACATTTTTACAGTCACAGCCCAACAAGAAAGTTAGTTAATATTTATATTCAGTCTCTCTAATCAAATGCTTAAGGTTACATTAAAGAGAAAATGTTAGTACTTGTCATCATACTGTTTATGTAACATATATATTTTTAATTTGTACTTAACTAGGGCTGGATACCAATAAATGATACCTTTGTGGTATCAAAGGAAAAGTTACAATTAAGGGTGCTCCGATAGATCGGCCGCCGATCATGGCTAAAAATAGAGTGATCGGTGATCGGTAAAATGGGCCGATCAGAAGGGCCGATCAAATAACAATAAACACGCGAGGCTCTCACATTTACTGTCCTGCAACTCCGGTTTGATTAAAGAGCAGTAGCGTTATTTTAGCAGTGTTTTTAAGTTAAGCCCTGGTTATAACTAACACAAACATGCCCTGGAGGCGCTGCTTTGTGTCCCCGCCTGCTTTAGGAGCGCACGGGACAGAACCGAGGCGCAGCAGTGCGTGTATTTGCAAACACCAACGTAAATAGAGCTACAGCTAACCCGCTAACAGTTACGTTAAAAGGATTAAGAAAGTTCAGAGTCTGCCTGTGTCTTTTTGCGCGGAGAAAACTGTGCGTTTTGTGGCTTAAACTGCACCAAATGGCTGCTAATGGAAAGAGAAAGTAAAAAGGTAGCCCATGTGTCCATGTGTCTGAGAGGAGCACCTTTCATCGTTGTCTTCTCTGCTCTCTTTGCACGTTTTCTTCATTCAGACGTTGTCAAAACTGGCAGCAGGAGCTGTCTGCTCTTTAGTCCACTGTGTTTCAACCTGGTTTGGCTGCGCGTTACGCGGACACAGGCGCTGCACCCGCGGACTCGCATTAAAGGAACCAATTAAGAACAGCTGATTTTTACATCAGCGGAGCATTCAAACAAAGCCACAGACACTGGGCACACATTAAAGGCCAATAATGCAACAAAACCTCTTCTAAAACAAAAATAAGTAGAATTTTGTTGTTCTTTTATATTTACAAAGGCTACAGTATTTTTCAAATGGAACTAATAATAGCCTGCATACAATACATTACTACATTGAAGACCACGTGATCGGTATCGGCCATGATCGGTATCGCCGATCACAGCAGAGGCTGATCGGTGATCGGCCTCAAAAACCCTGATCGGAGCACCCTTAGTTACAATACTACTGGTATTGATTTTTTTTTTTTTTTTTTTTAATACCTAGTGGGACCTTTAATGTTCCTTTACATGAATTAATCAAATAAATAACACAGAATAAATTATATAAACTACTTGTTTTAGCTTACAGCTGAGAATTTTCTCCAAAATTTATTTTTTTATTTAATATTATTGTGTTTTACAATAATAGAAGAATTAGCACACAATAGGCATCAGACAAACTATCGCTCAGGTACCAGTAACAGAAACCAGGTATCGTAACTGGTATCAAAAAAATCTGAACAGTACCTAGCCCTATACTTAACCAAAAATCTCTCAATACACAAACAGTTAATTAAGTGTTAGGATGTGAACTTTGTCTTACAGTGCATATTTTTTTGAATTATCTATTATATTTTAACAGAAACTTGCACAAAACACCCTATTGGGTCAATTCTAACTTCGCATCATAAAAGAAGTTAAAAGCAATGTAATTATTCTCATCCATCTTCCAAATGGTTATCTTCTATTACAACTACTACTACTACTACTGTATGGGACAAATACAAAAACCTTCCAAACTTTTAGATTAACTAAAGGTGAATTTACTTCTGGTGAAATAATAAAAAGTTTCATTCTTTCTCCCTTATCTGTGGTTCTTTGTTCTTATTTCCTCTCTTTTGTTTTCCACTCTAACAAATTGAAAAGAGTGCGAGGAGAGTGCACCACCAGAGGAGCCACGTAAGTCCAGGGAATGTGAATGTGTTTGTGTATTTGATCTGGTGTTTGTGGTCCCACTAACAGCCCGTTTCTGCAGGGGCTCCCAGTGTGCCTCCTCGCCACTTTTTAATTAGATTCAAGATATCTACAAGAATACCAAGCCCAAGCTGACCACAGAAATATATTACCTGTGGATTATCTTTGCTCTCTCATCTCTCTCCACCTCCTCTTTCTTCACTGCTCCTCTCCTTTTACTCCTACCGCACTCACACACACACAGCGTAATTACAGCAGCAGACAATTACCCAACGTACTCCTGGGATGCACATTTTGCTCTCTTAATATAGTGTGTTTAATAATTAAATCCAACCATGAACTGATCTTTGTAAGTGTGGCTCAAGAGGGCTGTGGATGTTTTTCTTAGTTGCGTGTTTATCTAGTTTTGGTGTTGTTCTCTTTTTAACAACAAACCCTGGCTCTAAGTGACCCAGTACAAATTTACCTTCACCTGCAGCCTGATTACTTTGCCTAAAACATTGTGCTCATGCAACAGCTGCTGTATTGACTAACCCATGCCTCAATTGTGTTAGTGGACCCAGCTGTAATCCTTTTTCTCTGCCTCTCACTAGTGTCGCCACGGTCATGGTCTGTAACTATTGTTTGTGGTTTAGTGTCTCATCAGAGTGCTAATTAACAGCGATTTACAAATTAAATTTAAATCAAAGTGAACTATCTATCTAGACAATGAATCAGATAGTGTGCTGTATAAGGGCAAGTTTTAGTCTTGAAGTAAATCTCTATCTTGCATTCATATGAAATAATAATAATAATATTTTCTCCATCAGTAAAAGCAGATGAGGACAACTTGGAGGACAAGAAATCCATAAAGAAAAGAATCAAAGAACTCAAGGTGCTGGATCCAAAAATTGCCCAGAATCTGTGTAAGTATACGGCCTGTCAACTACGAAATCGCTATAGTTTAGTTTAATTTCCCCCTACACTTATGTCTCGTTGAAAATATAACCTTTGTGGTGCTTTTAACCTAGCATCCACATTTTTCCACCATTTTAGAAGAGCTGCATCTGAGTGTTTTGTTGAGATCTTTTGGCAGTGTGTGCAAAAGCTGTGCAGAAAGCTCTAAAAAATGCTCAGCAAACTTGAGGACTTTGCTGTAGTGGATGAACTAAAATGAACCATTTGAAAAGAATTGTGCAACAGCTGTTTACTTCCTACCCAGGTTATTCATTATTGTATTTTTTTCAGGAATATAAAAAATCAATTCCTAAATAATATAGCTGTGCATTCAGCATACTTCAATAAGTTACGCAGACAGCAATACATTTGATAACCAATCAACTACATTTAATGTCAGCGCCTGATCAGAAAACATTAGCCAGTTCGTCAATATTTAGCCATTTTTTCATAAAAAATAGAGCAATTAGCGCTAGATAAGCTAAAGGCTACATACTTGTTATGATGGCTATGCTAGTTTGTCAATGTATGCTGTTTTTTTGCATTGAAAACGACAAATAAGTTAACTTTTGTGAATTGAATATGATAACCCCATAAGTGGGTTATTATTTAAAAGTACTAATTTCTATAATCATATCCACAATAACTAGTTTTTGCTCGTAATAGAGAATGATTAAAAACTGCTACAACAAACTTTACAACAATGCAACACAGCTTCCTAATTATGTCGCTCAAGGAATGGTCTATACTAGTAATAAAAGATCCTAAATCTTTTATTCAGATGAAAACCGTTTATGTCTATGAATGAAACTGTATGATTCGGACAGTAACAGTATTCCACAGTATTGCATTTAAAGTCTAAACACATATTTTAGCTTGTATTAAAGAGAAATCTTTTACTGCCATTTACAAAAATGCATCCTTTTTAAAACACAGTTGTAAACTGTAAACATTAATATATAATTATAAATTAAATAGCTAAAAGCTGCTTAGGTGAACACTGACTTTTCAGGCATTCGAGAGCTCTTGAAGAGCACGACGATGTAACAGCAAATTCTAGCAGTTTTGATGGGAGGAAATTTTAATAGCACAGTGTATCTTGAAACTGGTTATCATCCCATGTCTATATAGGATAAAAAAAATTTATGTCAGTGCAGACCAGACCTATTATTTACCTTGCTGCTTACCTGTGAAGAAAATGTCGTAAAGGTATAAGCTGCACCTTGTTGCCATTATGCCTTAGCAAGAAGCCCATAGTGGAAACCAGTCCTGTACTGCAGAATAGCGACTTATATCACATTCATTCATTCATTCATCCATTTTCTTCCGCTAATTACTGTTAGGGGTCATGGGTAACTTTGGGCTGTAGGCGCAGTATACCCTGGACAGGGCCCAGCTTGTCGCAGGGCCTTATATCATATTATAGAGCTAATTAACAGTCTCCAAAATCTATTAAATGAAGAAGAGCATAAAAACATAATTATGTATATTATGCCACTGATTTGCCTCTGATTTGCCCGTCTCCACCTCACGCACGCACACACATTCACACAAGCATGCTCTTGATATGACCATTTAAAAAGCACCGACATTAATGAGGATCTCTTGAGCACTCCCGGATGTTAGCACCTCATTGGCCTATATCAAGTGGAGCTGTGACCTTTGTTTCATGCATTAAAACAAAATGAGTCTAATCAGCCCAGTAACAGTGATAAATCATGCAGCGTAAAACACAGAGCAGAGGAAGGAGGAGGAAGCGGAAAGAAGAGGCAGTTTATGAGTTCGACCACAGCAAGTTAAAAACCTAAAGGCATTGGCTGTCTGAGGCTAAGAATCAGCAGGCAATATTTTAGCTCAGCTTCTTGAGTGATACTGCCACTCTTATTAATATGCATTGCAAATTATTCATAAGTGAATTTTTATGCTTTATATTTTAATTATGTAGGTACGAGGCGTAATGTATAAATGCTATTTGACCAGAAGAGAGTATAAATTCTTCTTGTGTTACAGCACATCTTTGCAGTTATATATTCTACATGTGGGCAAAGAGTCCATTAAAAACTGGCAAATCAGAAGATTGTATATTTAACTTGAAAAGTGTCAATTGTTTGATTCTTAGCTAAAGATGTCAAGCTGTTTCTTATGGTTCCTCAGGTGAGAGTAATTACTAATGTTGAAAACCAATTTTCCATTCAGTCCCTGTGGTATTACTTGCTTGCCGTTCTCAAATTTGCTAAATCTGTTTTGTTTTTCAAAATATGGTTAAAATCAGTTTTATTTTTGCCGGACTAATACCAAACCCAAATTTGTTTTCTATTGCTGTTTCTGCCCTTTATTATTTATTCAATCATTTAAAAACATCCAGACATTGATGAGTAAAACTGAATGTTTCTTCCTCTTTAGCAATATTCCTGGGATCATTTCGTATGCCTTATGATGAAATACGTCGGATGATTGTGGAAGTGGACGAGGAGCAGCTCACAGAGCCTATGATCCAGGTATTCAGAGGAAAAATATAAGACTGGATCCCATTATTGAATGTCATTGATTATAACCCACTTTTACACTTGTGGATCTGTTTCAAACAATTCAGGTTTTGTTGGTTTTAAATTTAGTTTTTTTTTTTTTTTTTCTGTTTGCAGAACCTTGTAAAGCACTTACCAGAGCAGGAGCAGCTCAATGCTTTGGCCAAGTTTGAAGATGAATATGCAAGTTTGTCAGAACCTGAGCAGTTTGGAGTTGTGGTAAGTACAAACTAGTATCCTTTTAAAACTGGCACCATGGTATCTATTGGGTTCATAAAAATCTATAGATGTCTTTCTCATATAATCAAACAGAAGTAATCTGGTCATTGCTTGTGGTGTTGAGGAAGTTTTGTCTCTCATCCAAGAGACTTTGTCAGTCCTGAAATGGTTCTGGTGTCAACTTGGATGCGCTCTCAGAGTGCATGCTTCTATTTTTTTTTTTTTTTTTCCCTTAATCTCAATAATTACTAGCCATGGCAAGATAGTAAAATGTCTTCAAAACTGGTGAAAAAAAACTCAACTTTTTCACACAACTCCATAAAGACGCACAGTTCTTTCATATCTAATCCTAAGCTGTTTAAATCCTATCTCCTTAAGCCATGAGAGGAGAGACAGGACACCTGTGGACCGCCACACAGCTTTATTCACATTAAAGAGCAACACTGCTGTCTAATTATGTCTGCATCGTTTTCTTAAAGACGTCTCAAGGATGGTTTATTAGGAATTATTCATGAGGGCTATAGCTTAATCTATTTTGTGTGTTTGCTTAGCAACCTGGCCATTGACATAATACAAAAGCCTCTCCTTTTGCTTCACTTGTTTTCTAATAAGCCATAGTGCATATCTTCTCATGACTGAAAACACAATGAGTGAGTGGGTGATGAGATGGGAAATGTAAAAAAAAAAAAAAAAGCATGTTCAGCTGTTGTGTATAGTTCATCAGGGAGACATATAACAATGAGGGCCCTGCTTGATAATGGTGTTTGGCGTGGGCCAGAGGACGCCTGTGTGCTTTCACCTACCAGAAAGGCTGGGGTTCAAAGGGAATTTTTAATTTACCATTGTGCAAACACACTATTTCATCTTTTCTTTTATCCATATCCTTCAACTGTACCCAGTGTTTGAACTCCACCTTGTGTGTCTCAGCCTGATATATTAAGGAATAGGAAAGATTTCACCTAATAAAAACCTTACTGTGGCATTGGGTACTAGAGTGATATAGCCATTTAATGTTTGGGTCGGCACATATATTAAAGAGTAATGTTCATTATAACAAATCACAAGCCAAGGTCCCTGATTTAGTTGATCTCAACAAATTGTAATCTGTGACATGTCAGTCGACTGCTGCAAATATTACACCTTTGGTCTTACATTTCTTCTTCTTAGAAGCAGTCATTTGGATATAATACTACTATCTTTCATTGTAAAAAGGTGAATTTCTAAAAAAAACTGCTGAATTTCTTGACTGGGATTTTTGTGGGATACACTTTGATCCATATAAATCTACTAATATCCCATAAACAATTGTTCATTTTACCAAAGACATTTTGGTAACACTTTATAATAACTACACATTATAAAGCATTAGTTAAGAATGAGTAACCAGATGATTGATTATTTAAAAAGCATGACTTCAACAATAATAAACACAATTAAGCTATAAATAATGTTATTAATGTCTAATTCTTATTAAGTTTATGCAAATCAAAGAAAAATTTGTATCATCAGCTGTAACTCAGTAACCTACTTGCCATAAACCCAATTTTTGTCAGTGCATTGTGAAAGTGCATGATATATGCCTTGCACTCGTTTTCCCCCAATGAAGAAAAGAAAAAAACAACTCACTACTGCCATGGCTGTTTTAATTGTGTGACTGACAATTATATCTTCTTCCTTGTCTTCACATTAGCACGTCTTGAGTTAGTATAGGTGATGTTATTCCTATTTTAACCCTGCTTATAAAGTTCCATCTTATGTACCTGAACATTGCCATGAAAACATGCTAAAACTACAGCGGTGCCATTAGCTTTGAGCTCACATGCTCTCTGGTTTTCCTCTAATAATGTGTCATCTTCCAAGTATCTGTGTCCTTTGAACACCGTGTTTAGCTCTGCATTCACCTCATCTAATTTTTGTCCTGTTCTCATTGTGGCCTGTTTTCTGTCTTCCTTCTGCAACACAGACTCGCGGAACAAGCTCACACAAAACCCTCTCCCTCACTTAGTGCCTGAAATAGTCATTTGATAACATTACAGTAGCTATAATTAAACCCTTGATGGAGGACATCAAACCGTAGAGCCAGCTGTTGTGTGAAAGACACAATTCAGACCTGGACAAACCCAGCCCACAAACACACTCACAAACTCGACTGTGTCCAAGCCCTCAGCCCAGTGCAATATTTTCCAATTTTCCCTAATTGGGTGAGAGTGGTAATCCAAGGCTGCCTATTGTATATTCCACCCCCTCTGCGGCCTGCCCTATATGGACACTAACTCCACAATTAACTCACCAGACCTGGGTCCCAAATCAGATCAATGCCAGCATCTATGACGTCTGCCTAGCAACGCTCTTTAAGATGCCAAATAGATGAATGTCTTTGAAATCAGATCGCAGTTGTGTACATGTTGATTATATTTAAGTTTGAGTATTTTCAAAAACTATTTCATTAGTATTTCTAGACACAACGGAAGAAACTTAAATTAACACCTCTGCCGCTATGGAGCTGTTACCTTTTTAATACATTTTTTAAATTAAGCTGTGATATGAATTTGTGTCGAACAGATTCAGGCAGTATATGTTCTGGCAAGTTTGTAGTACTACCCACACCCACCATACACCGTTACAGTGGAGTGGAGTGTCCATCCAGTAGTATGTTATGTTAAACTGTTGCTTTTCTCTCTTTTTTTTTTCTAAATAAATCAATATAATTTAATTCAAGGCTTTTAAATGTTTTTATATTTGTGGTAAAAAGGCTCATACTGCTTTAAAAATAAGTATAAAATATCAAAAATGTTGGTAAAGATCACACTATTGAAAAGTTATTTATAGAACCATTCATTTGTTATGGATTGTTTGCCTGCTGACAGACAGATTTTTTAAGATGGGTATCATCTGTACTTACCCTGTCAGGACATGTCCAGAAGCAAAGCCGGTGTTACCCTGAAACCTATTTTTTAGATTATACTTTCCACATTTTGACCAAAAAGACTAGAGTGGCAGGACCCACAGCCCGTTTACTTACGCTTTCTTATTTTCTGTTTCTTTCATCATTCCTGTCTCCTCTTCCAGATGAGCAGCGTGAAGCGACTGCGACCGCGCCTCAGTCACATCCTTTTCCGGCTCCAGTTCGAGGAGCAGGTCACCAACCTCCGTCCGGACATCCTGGCTGTAAGCACGGCCTGTGATGAGGTCAGGAAGAGCCCTGCTTTTGGCCGTTTGCTGGAGCTGGTGTTGCTGCTGGGCAATTACATGAATGCAGGCTCTCGAAATGCCCAGTCGTATGGTTTTGACCTCAGTTCCCTGTGCAAGGTGAGAGGAGAAATACTGACCATACCAACCACTGTACAGTATGTAGTGTTTTTATCCCTTCAGGTGATGAAATTCAATAATTCAAGGTTATGTGATAAAATGCATGTGTTTTAAGTCTTTCCATGTAGAAATATGAAATTAAGACAAATTATCTTTAAGCCAGACAGAGGTTGTTGTCATTGGCCCTGTTTCACAAAGCAGATTGAACTAATTCTGAGTTTAAGTCTTAATTCAGAGTTATTCTACTCAGAACAGGCCAACTCAGAGTTTTCTGTTTCAGAAAACAGGTTTGGAGTTTAGTTAGACAAAGTTCATTCACTTTGAGTTTAGCTCAGAAGAAAAGCCATTATCAATGGATCCAAGAAAAGAGAATTCACCATGGCAATGGTAAATGAAAGTAGGCGGCCATTTTAGAGGAAAGGAAGTTATGTTATGTTATATTTAGGTTTGACATTAAAGTGATGGAGCGCACAGGTTTAATGAATGTTTTAATTTATAATGGCATGCGCTGCTGACCTCTTGGGCAGGTTGCCCTTGCAAAAGAGATATTGATCTCAATGGGTCTTTTATCTGGTTAAATAAAGGTTAATAAATGAATAATTAGTAGGATACAATTAAAAGAACACAAAATACAATTTATATTGCACTTGCAGTACACAGCAAGCATAAAAATACAGCAGTATCTCTATTTCTTTTATTCTTCATTTAAAAGTAATATTGCACACTGCCCTTTTTGGCTAATCTCAGCAAACTTTACATTTTAGAAATTTTAAGTGTAGTGTATTTTAGTGTAACCTGTAACTTTTTTAAAAACCTGACATTGAGTAAATTTAATAAACTAAGGCCACAATTAATTAGAAATGCATTAGCATGACATCGACATTTTAGTTGATGAAAGTTGTTAAATGATTGTATAATGCAAACTATACATTTAAGTTAAATTGTTATCTTTTAAACTCTTATCAATCCTTTTTTAAGTGTTTCCAGTATTCCTGTGAATGAGAAAGTGAATTGTCCAATCAGAGCGCTCCTTCAGACAGTAGCAGGAGGAGGTTAGAGGAATAAAACCTGCTGCGGACCAGGTTAGGTTCATAGAGTGAGTTGCCATGGTAACTGACTCAGAGTTTAGGTTAACACTTTTTGTGAAACAGAAAACTCTGAGTTTTCCTCTTTTCAGGGTTAGTTTAGCTTGGACTAAACCTGCTTCTTTAAAAGTATGGGGGGTGGAAGTAACAAATATTATTTAATAAAAGTGGATGTGATAAAAGTACATTTGAATTAAATACTGGCCAGCATAAAATTAGTCAAATTGATAAAAATGAGTGTGATTTAAATATATGAGTGATAAAAGTTCAGGTGATTTGATAAGTGTAAGTTTTTTTTGTTTTTGTTTTGTTTTTTAATTACAAGCACATTTATCAAATCAATACCGCTTTTGTCAGATCATGTCAACTTAACTAAGTCACAGCTGTTTTTATTAAATCGCGTTGTCACTGAATTTTTGTTACTTCTTAGATCCAAGCAGTCTAGAGGTGACTTCTGCTCACAGCTTGTAAGCTAGCGGCAGAACACGGATGGCAGCAAATAACATTAAAATGTTCTACACTGCAACAAATGATCAAAATACCTGAAATAAAAAACTCCCATCTAATCCTTCAGATGAGGGTTTTAGCATTCATGTGAGTTTTTTATTTTTATTTTATTTTATTTTTTATTATTTTATTTATTTTTTTATTATTATAATATCGCTGAACCTCAAGGCGGGACAATGAAACCCCATCACCAGACCTGATGCACTTTATATTAGTAAATATAAAGCACACGGAAAGTTATTCAGCAAGTGAGACCCAACCACAAACAAGACATTAGTGTCCATTTTAAGCCAGGGATGTTATTTTTATAAGGCACTATTGGATGCAGGTTATCCTATTCATTTTTTATTTTATTTTAGCTATTACATTTTTAGCCTTCACTCCAGTTTAACAGCAGTCTAAAGTCCATTTTAAAGCCATTTACACAGCTGTGTTGTCAGGCTTTCAGATGTTTTATGCACATTGTAATGTGTTTAGTCACCTGCTTTTAGTAAATTCTCTTTCTTAGGAACACTGGGCTTCGGGGATACTACGATGTGTCAGGACGCACGCCGCTCTGGCGCCGTCAGACCCAGACACACGTTTAACAGCCTACAGTAAAATAATGCTTAGTGAGCTCAAAATGTGCATCATACTGAAATATAAGAACACAGCAAAGCTGCATAAACAGCCTGGACTTAAGCCTATATACACAGACTTAACTCACTCCGATTCTGGAGCGCCTTCCCTTGTTTCCATAAATATTTTGAAGTAAATCCAGACAAAATGAAACGTAATAACACAAACAAAATCTCTGCATTTGAACCTTTGGGGCTGCTGGAAAAAGAGGAAAGGCAGATCACGCTCATCTCTTCACCAAAATGACACGAAGTGAGTGCTCTTTATAAGTCCGAGTCCTTAGCGCTGCACCCCTGTCGTTCTTAACAGGTATCTTCACTGCTTTGGATCACCTCCAGGACATGGCTCATTCTGTCTTTTTCTCTCAAACAACAGTCAGGAGGGCAGACTCACTGCAACAGTGACTGTGAAGCCCGAAATTAAGGGTGCTCCAGCTGATAGCTACACCATGGCCTATATACGGCCATGGTGTAGGCCTATTCAAACACAAGCCTAGGCCTATACCCAGTACACTGTCATTGTTAGTCCAGAATAGCGCAACATCTGCTATTTTATGGCTATTTTCTTTTCTTTTTGGTTAATCAATGGACCAAAGTGCTCCTTAAAGTCTGGGCGTCACTGTTGCGGTGATTTAATATTTAAATCACACTCATTTTTATAAATTTGACTAATTTTACACTGGTCAGTATTTAATTCAAATGTACTTTTATCACATGCACTTTTATCAAATAAAATTTGTTTCTTCCACCTCCCATAAAACAGGGCCATCCTCTATTAATACAATGGCCAACAACATTTACAATGACTAATAATACTAAAGAAAATGTATTTTCTCTGGCAACATAAATAATCTTGCTTATATGCTATTTGTTTTTGTACATTTTTAACACACCCAATTTTGCGAGATGCGCCAGAGACATGAGTAAAACCTGGATTCTTTCTGGACAGTTTTATTGCGTTAAATCCATGTTGACACAAAGGGAAGTGTACTTGTGGAATCGGGGCTCTTTCAGCGGTCACATTACAGCTGATGGCACTCTGTGCAGTTTCCACAGTAACAACCTCTGCAGCCATTAATCACTGCCACCTCTGTGCCCTATTAGACTGTGGTGCTTATGTTCATATCAACGCTGCATGTTCACACATACATAAAGCAAATGCTTTCATACAAAGGGAGATTAGCTTTGTCATGAGGGCAGTTGTGTAATTAATAACGTGAATGGTTGTTAATTCATAACACTCTTTTGTTTGTATCCCCATGCCTTTATATTTTGTGAAGCGCTTATATCATGGGACCAGGGTGAGAT
Source organism: Bostrychus sinensis (assembly GCA_020698575.1). Classification (NCBI taxonomy): domain Eukaryota; kingdom Metazoa; phylum Chordata; class Actinopteri; order Gobiiformes; family Eleotridae; genus Bostrychus; species Bostrychus sinensis. The sequence goes on from CM036242.1 coordinate 30,659,371, forward strand.
TCAATGTCACAGACAGGAAATTCAGAGGAAGACATCACCTTCCCGCCTGCCCCTGAATTTGACAACTTAATTCCAAGGCACACTCCACGGCACAGGAAAATTGCACCCAGCCCAACAGGAAAAAGCAAAATGTTTACATTGTCAACTGTGATTACCATCCATCTAAATTCAGAAAAGAACCTTTTGTGAGAAAAACACTTGAAGGTTTTGAAAATATGGCAAAACAGAAATGAAAAGAGAGATGAGAATGTTTGATTAGGGGAGATAATACAAACATGATTAAACTCAGCGGGGCTGAGTGCACTGCTGTCTACCAATAGATCACCTAGAGAGATACACAGCGACACAGTCCACGGGAGATGTGTTTGGCGGGAATACTGAGACACATCTTGGAATTAGACTGTAAAAGAGCACAGATGGAAATTTATCCGACAAATTGAAAAATTGTTGTGTGAGGGGGAGAAGGGTACAGAGCACAAAAGTGGTCATCACAGTATGAATGTCATGAGTACAAGAGAGAAAATCTTCTGGAGGACAGTCACTCAGCATTTCTAAAGCCCATGAATAGGGGATCAGGACATTTTTTCTTAAATAAAAAGAAGTGTAATTATCTACAAAATGTAGTCTGTTTACCCATGTACCCCCTAATACAGGGGTCCTCAACTACATTTGTCCAAGGGCCAGAACTTTTCTCAGCAGACACTGTATGGAACATACACCCTCATCAAGGCAAGCTCAATCAAACTTGCGGTGCGGATAGAGCTTGAGAAAAGTTACAAAATGTATTTAGATTTTTTTTGTTCTACAGCGTTCTATGCCAGAGAAAAGAGCAACATCTTTTTATTGCCGTTTTGAGCTTATAAGGCTGAAATGAAGCGTTTGGATGTTTTCTATGAACTGCAGTACAAAATGCCCAAACTTTTCGGACACACTCTGAGTTGGACTCTGAGACCTCAGGACAACCCAAAGCATTTTCCTGGTGAAAACAGAAGTCTTATTGGTGCATATTGATTAAATTGGGTTCCAATTGAGACTCGATTTTTTTGCGGTAGTAATATTCTGGGGGCCGGATGAAAAGCTCTGGCGGGCCGGATATTGACTACCCCTACACTAAAACAAATGATGGTACAATAGCATAAAAGCATGAAAATATTTCCAAGATTCTTTCTGTTGTTATATTAAAAATTGCATTTACTAATTAATTTACTAATTGTAATTAAAATACACATGTTCTATCCTTTCCTGTAAGTCTAAAAGGATGATGGTTTAAAAAAAAAATGTGTAAATGTAAAATCATTATTACAATTATAAGGTCCCTGGAAGTACTCAGGCATATATTTAACATAAATATAAACCCTATGTCACAAAACACCGACTGCAGGATTTTTTTGTCTCTTGACAGCTGAAGGACACAAAGTCAGCTGACCAGAAGTCAACATTACTCCACTTCCTGGCTCAAGTGTGCGAGGAGGAATTCCCAGATGTGATTAAATTTGTTGATGACCTCGAGCATGTGGACCGAGCCAGCAGAGGTAATTCACAATATTGCCCAAATCCATACAAGCACGCATACTATTATCAGACTGCTTAATTTCACTTCAAATAATTACATGGGGAAACATAAAGATGTAATTTGGGTACATGGAATCTTTTATTGAGCCAGACAATGAAATCAACATCTACATTGACATGTTGCTTGCTTGTAAGGCAGCAAAGAAACAAATATGACAGGACTTAGGCTGTGTGACAATTTGTTTTTAAAATCCACTCTTGCTTTCTCTCAGGATATTGGTGCTCATGATTTCCTTTCAAAACAAGTTACTAAAGCTGCAAGCATAGCAGCATACAGTAACATATGCAGTCACACACTGTGCTATGTCCTAAGTCTGTCACTTTGAATGTTCAATGTGGATTTATTCATGGCAAGTAAATTGTTGAATGGTAATTAGGACTGCACAATAGAGCGCACATTTTTTATTACATTATCCACATACACAATATCCATAATATTGCATCCCCGGCGTTCTTCAAGTGGGTTGGCATGTCAGGACTGTGTATTGGTTCTTTGGACATTACCCACACAACCAAAGTGCTGTCCTTTCAAACCATTGTTCATCTTTGGGAATAGGAAAAATTCTCTGAAAGCCAAATCAGGGCTGTAGGGTGGATGAGGAAGCACCTTTATGTGTTTTTCAGCTGTAAATTGTGACTTAGTGTGTTGTCGTGATGAAGGATCGGTCTTGTGTTCAATATATATTGTTTTCTGATTGTAGAAGATAAATTAGCACACCAAAGGTATCAGAAAAAGTATCGCTCAGATACCAGTATCAAAAACCAGGTATTGTTTAAATACTGGTATTGAAAAATTCTGAACAGTAGCTAGCCTCATTAGTTATGAGCTCCCAAAATAAAAAAAATGTTGAAAGGGCACCAGTTTGGTATTGTGGATAGCATACAACAACATACCATCCTACTTGAAGACTTCCAGGGATGCTATGAAGGATAGAAAAATCACTGGGAGCAATGTACTCTCAAATCACCATTATCATTGTAATCATTCTTTTATACACATCTCTTTTTTGCACTCTAAAATGCATTGTTTTTATTCCACTGTTTAACTCAAGGGATTTTTCTTGGATCAGAGGCTTTATGAACTTGTAAACATCTAATATCGTCCGCTGTTTTAATGTTGAATGTTTCATAACACTGTTGTTTTCGTGCTCATTTTCGCCTTCTCTTTTGTGCGGTCATGTTTCCTATTTAGAGTAGACAATGATGAACAAAAAGGTTGGTGAGGGCTCAGTGAAAGTCTATTATGAACATACTTTTCTTTACAGATGCATGTAGAGTAAGCTGAATTTGGCCTTAGTGGTAAAGGTCACACGTAGGCAGTGACAAACTGTGCAGTGGAGGACACCCTGTTCATATTGCTACAGGCAGCACTCAGGAGGAGGCAATAAGTATAACCGAGTGTGTGTGTGTGTTCAAAACTGCACTATGTAGGCACACTGTCATAGCATGTTCTTCGCCGCTCCACATAATGTACCCACTGCGCAGTATGGGGGAGTGGTGGCAAGGGAATAAAACAAGGGTGATATGTGTGACTTAATTGTTTGGACTAGCGCTCGAGCATCCCTGTGGCGTTCGTTAGGGCTTTGATAATTTGTGTATAATGATGCTCCTGTGAGTTCATTTTACTGTGAAACTATGAAAGCTGCATGTCCACAAGCCTCTGGCTAAGTGCATGACTGAGATAAAAAAAAGGGCACTAAGTCCTTAAATTTCTCTTGAGCAATGTCCACATTTCTTTCTTTGCTCATTTGCACATTTGCATTAATAGCTTTATATGAATGGGATCTTGCTCTTTCCTTTATTTTTGTACTGATATAAATGCATTAATTTTGTGTCACAATACTTTTTTCTTATACTCAAAGACATCTATTATTTTTCAGTGTAAACCATGCTCTTGAGTGGCTTCCTGTTTATGATCTGACAAGGCCACAAGACAAAGACACACTACAGGACCGTGTTACATTAATTGATGCTTAACAAAAAGATTACTTGACCATGAAAACTACAGGACTCGACACTTATGCGTATAGTGCTAGTATGCACTCAGCTTGTACATCAATGAAACAGCGTCACTCTAACACAAGAGAAACAGTTACTGCACAAAGATGCTTTTCTTGTATGATGAGGTCTGCCGGATGTAACAGGTTGCCTTGTCAGGGTCAATTATTCAAGACCACTTTGGCCTCTTGGACAACTAAAGGCCCTTATCAAAGTCCAAAGAGGCCTTTGTTTTACATATAACAGTGTGTACAAAAAAGAAAGAAAAATTACAACTGTCCAAAAGTGACTAGTATTGCAGTAAAATACCCACTGTTTGACGTAATGGACTGTCCAGCTCCCAGTTCTAAAAAAAACAATATTAATCTATGGGCAAAAATATTTCTTCTCCATTTTGGCACTAGTAGTGGACTTTTCAGTCACTGATATCTATCAGTACAGCTACTGTGATGGGCACGCTCAAAATCTGTAAATGCATAATCCAAGGTTAAGTTTACACACGGCTATTTTGTTGATGTTTAATACTGTGAAAAAGATGTAATAATAAGATGAAAATGTGCCTTGAGGCCTTGACTGTTACACCCTTTGGAGAAAAGAAATATGAAAAGGTTTGGGCTTGACTTAGTTAAGGTTTTGCCTCCAAGGAGTCATTAAGCTGTAATGTGAAAAAGTTTAATACACTGGTTATTTGACAAACCCAGCATGCTTTGTTTTGTGTCCATATTAAACATATAGATGAGCATTCAGAAGCACAAATGCCATTTTGGTGACCTTCATATTTTTTTATATAAAGCCGGCACACCGCATGTAAAATGTGTGAGCTGTGCTTTTTTCATTTCTAGTCCCAGTCCCAGCTGCCTGCCCCATCAGTCTAGTCACTCCTGTCTGTCAGGCTGTGGTCTCCAAAGGCAGATTGTCTTTTTTCACTCTCTTAATTTCCATACATCACTGGCATGATCTATGAAGGAGCCGAATGTATAGCAGGGCTGTTTGTGAGTGGGTATGCACACTCATGTGCTCTAGTAAGTCTCATTTATAGCCCAGCAGGTAGGCAGAGTAATAAAGGGATTGTCAATGGGGGATTTGACCTCTACAAATGTTCCCATTATTATTCGTCGAAAATGTCTTATATCTCTTTCCAACTGCTCTGGACCACTGGGGCAGTCCAGGCTCCGCTGCTCATAAAAAAAAAAAAAAAAAAAAAAAAATTAAACAGAAAGAAGGCTAACCAACGCCAAAGAGAGCAGCCAATACAAAAATACTGTCTGGAATTCCTGTTACTTAATATACTCACAAACAAACTGGTGATATGTGGAGATCTCTGAAAAGTTTAAGGCTTTTTTTTAACCATAGACATAGTAAAAGTTCACTGGTCAAAACTGGGGATTAAAATTTATTGTATTTTCCGGACTATAAGTCACACTTATATTTTATAGTTTGGCTGGTCCTGCGACTTATATTCAGGTGCGACTTATATATCAAAATATATATAATTTAACTTGAACCAAGGAGTAAACATTACCATCTACAGCCACAAGAGGGCGCTCTAGGCTTGTGACAGCTACTGTTAGTAGTATTCAGTGATGTAGAATGAGATTGGGAACTTGGTGAACTTGCTTACCGGTAACTTGCTTGTTGGACTTGCTGGCTTGTTATGTTAATTTAGCCTATTCAGCCTCCCAGGTTTGTTCTTTATGCTATTTTGTAGCTGAATAACTGAATAATAACGTGTAACGTTGTGTGCTATTGTGTAGTTGAATAACTTGCCTTTCTAGATTAAATGTCTGTTCTTGGTCTTGGATTTTGTGAAATATTTTTTTTAAATAAATGCAACTTTTAGTCCAGTGCACTTATATATGTTTTTTTCCTCTTCATGACGTGTTTTTTGACTGATGCGACTTATACTCTAGAGCGACTTCTAGTCCGGAAAATATGGTACTAAAGTCTGAACTCTATATGTAGAATCAGAATAAAATCAATATAGTGACATTTTTTATTTGGTCATAACATCTGGTCACAGGTCTAGATACTCATTTTAAAAATGTAAGGCAATGTACTTTTCAAGTCTCAAGCACAAATAAATGACAGGGTTGCACCAGGAAGGGCATCTGGTGTCAAAATCACAACATTATTGTAGTACATTTAGTTTCTTGCCATACCGATATTGTGTTTCACTGAGTGTAACATAACCAATATAGCAATAATGATACATTTGCATTATATTGTGCAGCCCTATTTGCGATTATTATAAATTTCAATAACATTTTTCTTTTCTGTTGAGGAAGCTGCTTTGTTTTTTGGCTGTGGCTTGTCCCTGGTTGTCATATGCTTTTTCCCCCCATGGGAGCTTCATCACAAAAAGCTCATTTTTTAATTGTAAGCTATGAGAAACAAACACTCCTCCCTTTTTGCTGCTAGTGCATCATCACTGGGATTTAATCATTTCTATTAACAGACTGCCTGCCTGGCCCTGTTCCACTCCCACATGCTGCCCACACCTCATTCAGCAGATTGAGTCTGTTGGATATTCACAAGGCTTTAAAAACAGAGTATAATGAAATAGAGATCCCAGATCTTCCCAGATTGTTTGCTGATACTGTATTTAATGATTCTGTTAACTAAAAATGTACAAACCATGAAGGTGTTGAGACTGCAAAGAGGTTTGTGAAATTAAAGTATAAGTTTGCAGGTAAGGAAGTTGGAGATAAAACTTTAATTGATATTGTTATGTGTACAGCTGGTCGAAGGTTAAAGGCTAAAGAAAAACAGGAAAACAATGAACACGCTGAAAAAAGTAAAAAAATAGAAGTTAAAGAGAGTGTAAATTGTGTTCTTTGAAAGTTGTGTGTATATCCTCAGCCGTTTAGAGAATAAGAACATATTTGATGTAAACTTAAAGGTATTAGGGAGGATCTTTATAAATTCATTTTTTGCAATATTTTTTAAAACTACCTTCATTGCCCTGTATAAGGCTTATAAATTGGTGTATTAGAAAATATAATAATAATATTAATAAACTGTGGACTCTGTGGGACTTAAAAAAACTCATCCAATCGTTTTCGTCATGAGTACGTTAACCTTTGTTTCACGGACTTGGCAATCATTCCGACTTCCTAGTTTCGGCGATAGTGCGCGTTCTTGTGCCTGCGCATGCGTATACACTATGTTTTTGTAGTCCGGCATTAGCGCCGTGTTAGCGGCGTTAACATCGTAGTGCAAACAGCCTGACTTCAAAGAGCACAATGGCTGAGGAAAACCGTGAACCGGGCGGTCACAAAAGGAAAACTGTTTTTGAAGTGTACCAGAGGAGGAGGAGAAAAACTGTAGAAGAGCAGAATAAAACTCGTGTAGTTATTGCCGATTCCTTCAAAGGACGGCGTGCGCTGTAGGAACAGAAAGGGCTTCAGACCGATGCATTGGTCGCCAAGTTACGGCTGGACAGGTACGTTTATCTTATCGTTTGAAAAAAAATGCCTTTTTTCTTTATCCGTTGAATCTTTTCAACTGTACAGCAACGTCAGTTTGCTAATGCTACCAATAGCAGGAGTATATATTTTTGCTCACATTTAGGGACTGTGCATGTGACTGGGTCTGTGTGGGGAACTAGGTCAAAGATCGCGCAAACAAACAATGCAGGTCTAGGTTTAGGCAAATCTCTGCTGATGCCAGCTGTAAACAAACACTCGTGTTCCAACGCTCGTGCACGTCGCTGTGGAGGAGTTCCTTGGAAAGGAACAGTGAAGAGTGGAGGAGGGCATTATTCAGAAAAGGACAAACAGTCGCTGGTTTCTCAGCAGTCAAAAAAAAAAAACCCTCCCTAATATCTTTGATCTAAAAAAAAAAAAAGTAAGATATTAAGTATTATATTAAGACACAATTGCCCCATGTGTGTCTACGGCAATGCAGTTGAACAGTTTAGTTTGAGCCTTCATTAAAGACACCAGGCTACTTTTTACCACTGGCAAGATGTTGGTTTGTTAGTGGGCGTCTTAGTCTGTTAGCAAAATAACTCAAAATGTAAGAGTCAGATTTTGATTAAATTCTTAGGAAAGGTTTTAGGTGGTTCTGCAAGTTAGGATCATCCCATCTATCACAAAGATACTAACTCCAGCCACAAGGGGTCTGTAAAGGAACAAATTATTATTCTTTATGTGGACCCTTGTGATATAAAGCCTTTGGTGGAAGATCCATGGTTCGAGTCAAGGACTTATTTTAGTGTAGTATGCATACTTTGATTAGTTATTCCTAAATCAAAGACAACAAAGATATAATACACCAATGTTTAGAGCCCTAAAGTGCAATCTTATGTTGTTGTTTTTTTTATAAAGGAACTTTGTGACTTTGTGATTATCAGTTTTATTTGTCTGGTTTAGATGGCAAAACAGAGAAAAAGCAAGTAGTTGTATGCACATGATACCAAGAGTTCATAAGTTCCTTAAAATTGCTTTGATTGGCTTAAATGTTAAAAAAAGATTGCTTAAAATGCTTCAATCTAGCGCTTCTGACATGGCATGTTAAAATTAAGAGAAAAGATTACCCTCTTATTATATGAGTTAAGCTTTGAGGTGCTAAAAAAGGCTGATGACAGACATAACATATTAGGAAATGTGTGTTTAAATTCCAGCTTATAAAGTGTTGAATTAAGTCACTTGTATTAAAAACATCTCATTAACGCTTCATTAGACATACTGTTAAAAAAAAAGTCACAGTTTTAGTATTAATATTGATGATAATATATGTGCATGCAGCTTTTATAGTTTGCTCCTATAATGTATTTATTGAGCTTAGCAACATTGAAGTTTTAGCTTTCTTCCTCTTTGAAATGGATGATGTTGGATCAAGGGAAGTTTGAAACTACTTAGAATAAGCAGCTTATGCCTTTTTGTCAAGCGGGGTATAATCAGGGTAATTTCAGCTATATGTTATATTCAGTGGCTAGCCCATAGTGTCAACCATGACTAAACTACTGCTGCAAACTTAGCTTTTGTGCTTCACCTCCTTGCACAGAGAGAAAGGGCACACAAATATATTTTTATCACAAAAAAATTATAAACATAGATTAAAAAAAAAACAAACAAAAAAACTGCTTGATTTCTTGTCAGTAGGAGCCTGTTATTGCATTATCATGATTACCATCTCAGACACAAGCATAAAAACGATAAACATAATAATAAATGCTTTGGATATGTTTTTGTATTGATGTTTTGTCTCCCACAGTCATTATTTATTTGCGAACACCTATAATAAGTATGCATAAGAGTGCCGCATTCTACTATAATTTCTGCTCCTTGTTGCGATTGTCAAAATGTTGTTTTTTTCCACAGCCTCAAAATAACAATGCATTTGATTGAGCTTGCAATTGAGTTGTACTTTGTGCTTCGCTCACATTTTCGTGGCTTTCATGAATGTGCCTGTGTCTGTCTGTATGTGGGTGTATGTCAGTGTCTGCAGAGAATGTGGAGAAGAGCCTCAGGCAGATGGAACGGCAGCTGCTACAACTGGAGAAAGACCTGGAGACTTTCTCTTCCCCTGATGACCCCAACGACATGTTCTTCAACAAAATGACAATATCCTTTACGCACGCACACAACCAGTCTCCAGTATTCATTATTTTTACTATTTTTGACTAAACTTCAGAAACAGCAATTACAATTTTGATTGCATTTGGCAACAACTTATTTTTAACTTAACTAAACTGTTTCAATCAATCAATTATCAATTAAAAAAATAATCAGATTAATGACACTCTTGGGTTGTGATTAATCACGATTAATCACAATCTATAACTTGGTAGATTTTCATTGACAATATGCAGCGTTTGAATAAAAAAGAAAAAGTCCAGAGAGATTGAGGAGTGGGTTTTTACATGGATAAAAAAAAATACATCTCAGAAATCACTTCTGAATATTGTGAGAGAACCTTTAATAAGTCTGTGTAGTAACTGGCCAATCGTTCAGAATCGTTCAGATTCTGCTGAATTGTGCTCTGCATTAAATATACAGCATGAGACACCTGAAAACGCCTCCCCTCTCTTCCTCTCAGTGCCGCGGACAGGGCAGGGTCACTGTCACCTGTCCGCAGTGAGGCTGATGCTGTGCTCTGAGAACTGACGCTTTATGAAAAAAAAAACCCCACAAGCACAAATAAATCGCTTGTAGGAGTTGGCCACGGATCGCCCCCCTGCTCTCACTGCAACAACGCACAGAAAGCGCATCTTCCAGGAATGCGCACAGAAAAGAAGCAATATAAAAAGTACACATAACTTTTATTAGTCAAAAGTTTTACACATGAGACTCATGAGGGGAGGGAGAGGAGAGGGCTGTAGTGCACCGGTCAAAGCACTGGGCTTGTCTTGAAGTCGAACCACAGGCAAACAGCGCTCTCTCCTCTCTGTCTCATCTGTCTGAAGGAATATCACTGTAGAAGCGCGGGTCATTCACTGTGAAAACAAATCAATGTTGCCATATCTGCACATTTCCAAGATGGTCACACCCCTCCCCTTCTGTTGACTGCACTAGTTTTTAATTCATATTTTTAAACTAATCTTGGTCGTCTGTTAAACTGCATTGCATGTTTTACAACCTTTAAAAACATTATCTGACTAAAAGAAAACATTTTTAATAAGTACTCTACAGGTGCCATAAAAAAACAGGTAAAGAGACCAGCAGAGGGCTGTAGTGTGCAACCAGGTCTTCTGAGCCCTCAGAAAGGCCGTGCCAGAGAATACAGTATTACTTAAACAATTGTGAATGAAGCAAAACATAACTCCAGGTATGTTTTTGATGAAGGAACAACGTTATAACATGGTATCTCAGAATAATTGATTTTGCATAATATAGCCTCTTTAAATGTCTTGATTACTATTTTACATCTTTTTTCACACAATGACTCACTTTCTGATTTTATCCTGACTTGATCTGGAGTCAAAACCTGAAGCGGCCACAGCCAGTGGACTCATTTTGCTGGTGCAAGTCGGGATAAATGGAGAGGGTTGTGTCTGAAAGGCCATCCAATGTAAAAGGTATGCCAAATCAGTATGTAAATCACTGCACTCTAGGAGGAAGATGATCTGGAGTAGTTGCATGTTTAAACATAATCCACTTGTTTTTTGTTTTTTTTTCTGGAAAATATGTTGGTCGTGACATATGCATGATACGAGAGCATTATGTAAAAGTGATGTAAATCCTTGAAAGCACAATCCCTAGAGTGCACGTGTTGGTGTTGTTTCATAAGTGTGACTACTGGTAAGGGCCTTATTGACACCTTCCTGTAGCTACCAAAAGAGAACTGCCTTTTTAAACTAAACTATTTCAAGTTGTTGTCATGTTGTAGACAAACAACATAAAGATGACTAATGGAAAACAGATGGTCACTCAAATTGGGGTGTGACACTAACAGCTTGTTAGCTGGCATTGTACTTGCATATGTTCCTCCACGCATAATGGCATTGGCATGTGTGAGTCCTTAAGGAATTTAAATCACGGGCAAAATATTTGAAGTATTTTTTATTAAGAAGATTATGGCTTATAGGTCATAGAAACAAAAATTCTGTATCTTATTGCAGTGAAAGGGCCCTTATTATGCTAAATACACTTTTCTAAATCTTTTCCCATGTTATAATGTTGTTTCCACCTCAAAAACATATCGGGAGTGGTATTTTGTTGTATTCACACATGTTTGCTGAGGCGCTGCCCCTCTCACGAGCTGAAAACGCTTGGTTACACTGCTCTGAAACCTTACCTTTTCCAGAAAGCACTCTTCCACTGTTTCTACAACACATCCACTGTCACTGGACTCATTTTGATCATTTCAGCGCTTAAACCATGGCAGTCAGCTCATTTACCCATCTGTCTGCTTTATGTTGCTAATAGTCATGCCAATTTGCCATTTTATCGTTCTCTGTCTCTCCCCCACCATTCAATACAGGCACCTGGAGATTCTCCTCTCATGTCTGAAGTCAAATCCTCCTAACTTTATTCAGATGTGAACTAAAAAGGAGACGATCAAGAGGCAGCACTGTTTGTAGAGCGCTTTTGCCTTTTTCCTGCGGTCCTTGACTGCAGCAGAGCTGATATTAACTACAGTTTGCAAAGTGAAAGTAACATCTCCCCAAAAGAAGTTTTCAATAAATATACATTATTTTAGGTTATAAAATGTAAAATGTTGATTCAAACAATCAATTTTTTTAAGCTTGAAAAAAAAAACATAATATGGCCCCTTTAACTATAACATTATCAATAAAATTTAAATATATAAATGCTTATATATTTAATTCTGTAAGTACTGAATCTAGTTAATATATGCCTTTCACTTTTTTAATTGAGCTACTAAAATGATTTCACTTTTCCACAATATTCTAATTTATGTGCAAAGGTATACTGCATACTGTATTATAGTCTTAAGTAGAGTGTGCACAGTACAGATTCTGGTTTGTATTAACCACTTCTCTAACCTGTCGTAATCTAATCTAATCTGGTCTTTCACCCAGTCCCAGCTGTTACATTACCAATCTGATTGAAGTACCACTACTATCATTAAACCAAGTACTAAATGTAATTACACAATAGCACACACATATTTTACTGACACCTGTCCAGTATGATTGGCATTGCATCATTTCCCGGCTTATCATCCTGACTTTCTACATTGGTCTGTCAGCTGTGTTTCAGACAAGATGTGTTCAAGTAAAGTTTGTGTTTAATAATACAGCCTGTGCTTATCACCCCTTCAGCCCCAGCCTTCATGTAGTTTTGATCAATTGCCTTGGGGCTGTGCCACTGAAGTCTTCTGCTGCTGTAGTTAGTTGAAAACTTGCAACAGAGAAAGGTTCACCGAGGATGGATCTGACAGCTGTCTTGCAATTTTTCACTATTGCTGGTTCATCGTCAAAAATGTCCAGTCCTAGAAGTTATAATTAAAACATTAAGTAAATATTTAAAGCAGCAATACCAGACTTTGCAACTGTATTAAAGCTACTTTTCTGTCCTTAGGTTATTTTATTTTTTTTTATTAAAAGTCAACCAATTTGTCATCTCAAAATACTAATATATGACATCAAACTGAAATTTTGAGCTTACCTTAAACTCCTAGGGCTGAGTTTAGCTGAATATGTGAACCAGCAATTATCTCTGCCTCATTAAACATCATGTCCTGCAACATAAATTTTTATTTGCGTTTTCCTTTGCTTCCCTTTTTTTCTATTCATGTAATTTCTTTTATCTCAGTTTATCTGTGTAACAATCTGCATCCTTTGCTTCCCTTTTTTTCTATTCATGTTATTTATTTTATTTCATTTTCTCTGTGTAACAGTATGCATCTAGCTCTAAAATAGAGACTTTCTTTCCCCGGCAGCCATCACTCAACAGCCAATCGGATAGTCTTTAATGGAGTTTCCCAGCAGATCAAAGTCCTTACTAATAAAGCCAATAGTCTTAAAGTCAAGGAAAAAAATATGTTTCCTTTTTAAGCCTAAACCATGTTTCCTTTTGGATTGTCCTTTCTGGTGTTACCACAGAAAAACATCTGTCTCATAGTCTGCAGTGATTTATTTGGCATATATTTTAAGACAGATTCTCTTCCTGACTGGCACAAAGAGTACACCGGCTTATGAATTATATATATATATGAAAACATATTGTCAATTTGTGACAATATGTTTTCACACAGCTTTACAATTCTTTGAGGTTTTACTTCGAGTTTTGGTCAATTATTCAATGATATTAAAATTGAGCAAGAGAAAAAAAATTCCAGGAATAAGGAAGAATTGCCACCACTATGAGTGACAGGAGAAGTCAGGAGTGGCAGAATATTAGTGAAAAAGGAGAGATTTTGTCCACCGTCATGCTTATCAGTGGTGACTTTCAGAGATTACACCGTCTTTCACTTTAGGGTTGATCAGCCTCGACTTGCCTCGCGCCTCTTTCTGCTGCTGCTGCTGCTGCTGCTGGGGTGGCATGGACAGATATTACTGACAAGTCAATCTGGGAACAGGCTATTGAACTGCATTTTCTGAGTTGTGGATAGATATTTGTATTCTTGGCCAGATACAACTCAGACGAGACCTCAAATTGGCCAATCAATTGAGCCATAATCAAGGTGGACAATAGACGTCAGTGAGGTTGTTTATATGCTTGTTTTTTTTGTTTTGTTTTGTTTTTTTTTTTCTGCAAAAGAAGAAATCCTTAGTCATTAACAGCACAAGTTGTTAGGAAAAGATTCCTTGTGCTTACTTCTCCAATACTTTGACAAATGTTTTGTTTTTTTTTTGTTTTTAAAGCAACACAATGTAGCTTTTGGTCTTTTTCTCAGACTCATTCTCTGGTTTATAAGACCGTTGAAAGCTAATTTTGACAGCTATAGCAACAGAACAGGTACTTTATGTCAGAGTGCGTAGTTTTGCAGTTTTCTGCAATTAGCTACAATAATGACAAAAATAAAGACGTTTGAGTTAGCATTAGCATTTTGCATTTTTCAGTTTGTATGCTATTAAACCTTGTTTGCAAATGATGTAACGTTGTATATTGGACTCAAATGGTGTTCATGCAATTGTGTAGCCATATTCTCCATAATATACATTAGTATATTGTAGCGTACATATATAAAAATATATACACTGAACTAAGACAAAGATTAAGAGTAATAACTCCGCATTGGTACCAGTTAGCCTTGCGCTAACTTGCAGATTAAAACACCTAAACTAATGTCTTAAGAGGGAAGGATTGACCAGGAGGGACTCAGTTTAATAGATAAAGACCACCAAACTCAACTTAATTTAGATTAAGTATAATTTTTATTTACACAATAAGGCAGAATAGTATACGGGTAAATATTTAAAGGAATGTAATTATGAACAGAACCGTTATGCAGAGTTATTGATTAACTAATGATGAATTGCAGTGGAGTAAGTAATAAATTGACTTATTAAATTATTGGAAATTTAGGAATAAGGGAATAGACTCTGAGACTATAAGCGCCAACTCTGTCGCATAACACTGGTCTTACTGCGCTCGGAGCAGGAGGGGAAGGCGGTGACGACAGCCAGCCTCCCGTTTCAGCCAGGGGCTCGGATGAGTCCTCGTCCTTTAGAGCCGCGGGGTGTAGCAGGGCTGGTGTTCCTGGCTCCAAACAGCGGTTCGTGGTGTGTCCTCCAAGCTCCACAGCCAGTCGCCAGGTGTCCCGTTAACAGCGAGCGCGTTGCCGCTCAGGGAGAGTTTAACTGTTGTCAGCGTAAGGCAGCGTCAAAGTCTCAGAGTATGGCAAATGTCCCTTTTAATGCCAAATGAAAAATTCAATAAAAAATCCTTTCACAGCGATTCAAAACTTTAGAAGTATAACTTCTTAAAATAGCTGCTTTGGTCAAGGCAGCGATTGTTAAAGCTGGCGGATGTTGCGCGGTGCGAGGCTTTTCAAAATAAACTACAAAAATGATACTCGAACAAATGTTTGGGCAACTTATTGTGAAAAGATGTTACCACCGGCAAAGTAAACTTAACGCAATAAAAATGATGAGAAGAAAGGAAAAATTAGACTTAAAAGACGAAGGAGAGATGGAGACGAGACAAGACAAAGACTAGACTAAGACAAGACCAAGACTAAACTAAACTGAGGAATGTGGGCCGCACCCCAAGATAAGACTGGAAGGGTGTCTCTGGTACAGCCCCCCCCCCCCTGAACTGATAGTGGAGAGGATTCGAATTACCTAAGTAAATGTCATAAAAAGAAATGTCTTACTCCTCTTCAATTTACGTACCTTTAAAAACATGTTACATTCAACAGTTTGCATAAAACATAGCTATGATATTTTCTTGTAAAGTAAAATGTTAATGCATATAAAGTCTTTTAAACAGATGAGATGTGCCAGGTCTCTGGTTCTTATCAGAGAAGAAAGGAGGCCTCTTCTGGCATTTTTATTTGTCTGCAGTTCGTATAGGACAGATATATGTCTTTGTTTTGCGTCCTTGGTGGGTAAGAGCAGACTTCTCGTCTCCTAAAGGAATGTCTATTTTTGATAGAATTTCAGCAGTGGTCCAATACTCCTACAATATATACATATAGTTTATTCTATAAGTCTGAAGATCTCCAGAGCTGTTTTAATTGTTGGATATTTTGTGCTTTATACTGAAAATGACCTACCCGCTACTCCAAGTTGCATAGTTATAGAGGATAAGAACAAGAAGCGCTCAGAGGTCGGGTAGTAGCAGTTTGTTCCATTAAGAGTTTATCTACCACTAAAATAATTTTCAAAACATTTTTTTTAAGGTCCAGATACTACATAGTATTGCTTCAAATACCTGCTAAGCTTCTGTAATAAAAGAGCTTTACATAAAATCAAATTTAAACATCTGTTGTAAATTATTTTAAAATATGCTGTCAGTTTATTGACAAAACTTTTTTTTTTTTTTTTTTTTTTTTTTTTTGATAAAATGTGTTTACAGTTGGGATTGAAAAAGCCAGGCACTCATAAACTCCCTTTGCCAGAAGCCAGATGTGCTTCACAGATGCTGTAGGCTGCAGGGGGGCATGGCAGCTAACACAGTGTAGCAGCAACCCGACTCATATTATCAGGTCTCACAATGCTAACATCACAGTAGACTGCTGACAGAAGGTTTCTCAAGCTTCAATTCCTTCAGGCAACAAGTAGGATTTACCATAATGCTCTAAAATACAACAGAGTCAGTTATTGTGTGATGGATGTTGCCCTTGACACTGACTTCACAGCTTCAGCACAGTTGCACGGGAGCAGTATGCCAAGCTGGTGATCATGCACGGCAACATGGATTCACTCTATCAAAATGTATTGGAATACTTCGCTGTCGACCCCAAGAAGACCTCTGTGGAGGAGCTGTTCACTGATCTCAGCAACTTCCGCGCCATGTTTACTGTGAGTATACAAGTGAGCAAGAGAACTCCTTGGTGCAAAATTTAGGGATGTTTATGGCCCTATCTTATGTACCTTAAAAATTTGTAATACTTCTCATATTCTGTTCAGGATGCTTGTCCTCCTTGCGTTCACATATTTTTATGTACTGACAATAATGAATGAAAACTATTAGTAGTTAGTATTATTTAAACAGGTTTATTCTCATTGTCCAATAAAATGGTTAAGGTTAAGGTATACTTTATTGATCCCCCATAGGGGAAATTCATTCTCTGCATTTGACCCATCCCTCAATGCCGCTGGGGCAACCTGTCAGGAGCAGTGGGCTGCTGCTGCAGTGCAGCGCCCGGGAACCCTTCTCCAGATCTTGAGCCAGGATCCTGGTCAGGAGTATTTGGCATGTTTTGAGGTTGATGGGGGAAACCGGAGTACCCGGAGGAAACCCACCACGGGGAGAACATGCAAACTCCACACAGAAAGGCCCCACACGGTCCAGGAATCGAACCCAGGACCTTCTTGCTGTGAGGCAGGAGTGCTAGCCACTATGCCACCGTGCCGCCAAATGGCCCATGTTAAGCAGCAGCAGCGAAACAGATACAGTAGTTGTGCCTTTTCTTACCTCTTCTATTTTTTGGTCCTCTATCCAAGTACACCCTGGGCTGCACTGGGGGAGTCCAACATTCGTTTCCTGTGGTAAAATGCAAAGCAGAACAATACCAGTCGTGAGTGCCGCTGTGAGCTGTGGAGGCCAACTGTGTTTAATCAGTAGGATTAGTGGCACAGGCCACTGGGCGCTACCGATAATAGTATCTAATTAGCCCACTAAAGTTCCTACCCTGCCCCCCATTTAACATTTACCACACTCACACAAATGGATTTCATGGAATTTTTTCCTCCACAGTCATTAGTTATGCTTCAGATTTCATTGTGCTCCAAAGTGTTGGCTTTTCATTTGTTTTTTGGGAAAAGTGGATTTGGTTGCTTCTTTTTTATTGCCTTTTTTGGAAGTGCCAGTGTAAGCAAACTGAAGTTATTTTGACAGATGATAAAAGAGAAAATCTATATTTTGGTTATTACTGAGTAACCTTTTTAACCTGAAGCCCCGTCATTTCTTTTTTGTTATATCACATAGCATATAGCATTTAACCTATAGAAACCTCAGCAATACTATGTTGAAGGAAGGAAACACATGGTCACCCAAAAAAAAAAGAAAAATCCCTCTCCACCTGCCTAGCGCCTGGAGAGGCAGGCTATGTTCATTTTGTGGTTTAATATTTTGGAGGCTTTCTTTGAATTCTCTGTGCTTCTATCCTCGGGGTTAATAGTAAGTCAATATCACCTCCACACTAGACGTGCACGCATATGACCAGTCAGTTATTTTATATATGTTAGTATATGTTACTGTATGTTCAAACCAAGGGCTGCAGAGGCATTTCTTTGAACAAAACATAACAGTTAATGGCTCCGCCAGCGAAAGGGGAAAAGGCCAAGTGTTTAAAAGACTAGCATTATATGGTCAAAACTCCCTTGGTAGCTATTTTTTCCCCTGTGGTAGGTCAAGGTGTAAGCAGCTTACACCCTTGACAACTCGTTCAAATGGTCCCATCGTACAGACACATCTTTGGAGAAGTCAAGGCTAGGTCAGGTAACGTAGGCACACAGTAAATCTCTGCACCATAACCTCTCGGTCAAATCTGTGTCAGCATTTACCCTGCTGTGCCAAGGCCCGTGCTAATACGTGTGCGCCATCTCAAGACCACAACCCGAAGAAAATTAAGCCTTGCATTCAGTGTGTATGTGCCTGTTTGCTTGTGTGTCTATGTCTTTTCATATTGACAGTTTTTATAAGGGATAGCTGCTTAGCCGTTTCATGCACAAGGACCCGCACAGAAGTATACACGCACACATAGAGCGTGCTCAGTCACCCGTAGGAAGGAGACCCAGGGCGAGGCCGCACATCTGACAGGAATCCAATTGAGCGTGTCTAATGGCGGACATCCAGGAGAGAAGGAGGGGGAAGCAGACCTGCAGTGATGAAGGAGAGCGGAGGGCAATTTCCTCTGAGACTCAGCCCCCCAGTCACCTCTCCCACTAACCCACCCGCTCGCCTCTGTAGCTCCATATTATGCTTTAAATGGATGCTTCGACAGAACATGAAATCACATGACTCTTCATCTTTTTGAGCCTTGCTGACTTTTTTTTTTTTTCTATTTCTCAACAGTTACATTTTGGGTAAACAACAAACCCTTTTTACCAATGAGCAGTATACTATATATTTATGTCCATATGGTTAAGTAAATCATTTTGACAGCAACACTTCAGATACATTCTTAGCCTTAGTCTTAGAAATCTTTGTGTTCTTCGGGGTGACATGTCTTCAAATGCTTTATTTTATTAAGTTGTTTTTTTTTTTTTATCAAAACAATCCTAATGAATATGTGTATTATCTGATTCTCGTCTGCTTCCTGAGCATTTGTGATGCATCATTAAGTATTCAATTCAGTCAATTATATATACTATTATACTGTATACACATAGAAACACAAACACACTACTAAATTCAAGTATATAAATACATATAATAATGATCTCTGTTGTGACCTCCATAGCTCTTGCTCAGCTCTGCACTGTGAGGATATAATGTTTATACATTGACTTAAATTTGTAAATGTACATTGCTTGTGTTTTTCCACTAGACTGTTCCACAGTTTGAGACCACACACAGAAACACAAAAACGTTTCCTAACTTACAAAATTGTTTCGTACACACAACATCTTTTCCCATTTGATCATGGGTGAAGTGATTTTTACTCTTGCAAATTTGGTGGAAGATTTTGGAAAAGTCATGGAAGATGATTGCAGGAAAAAGCGCATGAACTCTGTTCTGTACATTTGCATCCTAATTCAGTATGACAGCCAGACCAATGCCATGTGGCTGTGTGTTAATGCCAAAGTTTATTTTAACAAAGATGTATATGACTTTTTCTGCTTTAATTCTTTGTACCTTTATAGTGATTCTTACTTAAATGGCCACGCTTGTTCTATTGACCCATTATTGGCTTATCATTGTTTTCCCGGGAACTTGGCAGCAGTTAAGAATCTAGTTTTAAATAAGATGTCATTTTGCCTCCTAAGACTTCCTGTGTGTTCTGCATAGCCATACCTCTGAAACCATCTGCCTCATAGTTATGAGCCAAAACTAAAGCACAGCACCTGGGATATCTTGGTCAGGTGGTCTGTCAAAGCAGATTTGCCTATTTTTAATAAAAATAAAAATGTTTGATTGCATATAAATTAGATTATTACAGAAACTGTCCCCTGAGGAGTTACTCTGGGCAGTCTGGTGTTTGTTTTGTGTGTGAGACACCATAAGGTTGTTAAAATCTGTTTTAAGAGAAATCTCTTTATCTTATTAGGCAATATTTAGATAAGCATATAGACTGCTCACAGAATTTAGTGTTTCTGTTTTACATCAAGCACTATTCAGATGCTCACTATACTTCAGTAAATTCAAAGATAAGTGGTAAATATATATAATCAGAGATGAAAGAAGTACTCTTTATCTAACTTCTACTACCACCACCACCACTCAAACCTGTTCAAAAACTTGAGAATTCAAAAATACTTCCACTCATTTACAGATTTAAAAAATATACTTGCATAAAAGTTACCCTCAAAAGTTTATTCAATTAAAATTTTATTGTACACGTTAAAATTATATTGTACACAGCTCACTGTATAATATATACATAGTGGCCACATTTCTAAAACACTTTTTTTGTGTACCAATTGAATGATTTGGTTGCTTTTTAAAATATTTCTCCTGGTGTCAGTCTCTCCTTTGTATTGCAAATGTTGGTATGCTGATCATGCTATTAATGTGATCACATCACATTTTGTTATCCATATGGGAAAGACTGACTTAACGTTACTATTATTGCATTGACTTGTCTACTAAAGGAAAGGAGATGATAAGAAGGAGGAGTTAGTTGTTTGATGGATGCCTTTTGTCTTGTGTCTGGCTATTGATCTGGATGTCAGTCACGTAAACACTCTATTAAATCACATGCAGTCTGTCTGGCTGGTGTTATTGAGCAGTTGACACTATTGTATGAGTTTAACAACACTTTGGCGCGGAGATTATAGAGCCGCTCTCACACTGGTTGACATACAGTAGATACATATCACTCTAACACTCAGCCCACACAGCCTCTATGAAAAACAATACATAAAATGATGAATGATTGCAAATATGATTGAAGCTGACCGCCAGCTTTTTTAATATAAGCCATGGCTGCTCTTTCTTTATCATTCAAGTCAAATTACATTTTACAACAATGTAGACGAATGGAAATCTGTCACCGTCCATTTATAAGCTGTTGTAAATCTTGTAAAATGCTAATTTATGAAAAACACCACCTAGCATCAGCACAAAATCCAAGCAGTACAGCCAAGGCTAGCTTTTCTTTATTTTAGTGTTTTGCAAGCATACACAAATTTGAATCACAGAGTTGAACTAATCTCTATATTTGTAACATGAGTTAATAATTTTTATTTGAGTGGTAGATACTATAATGTTGGTTTGATGTGTTCTTTTATATTTGCATAACAACTCAGATGTACAACTATAAGCCAATAATATGTATTTGTAAGGTATTTGCCCTTGATTATGTGTTGGAAGTAGGTAGAAAGTAGAGAAGCATAATGATTTGGCCATGGCTGCATAATTCAAGGACTAAAATGAAAATAAGTAGCAACAAGCTCTCAGCTACATGAAGAAAAACTACTCTCCAACTCTTTTTAGATTAATACATTTGATAGTTTAAACCCCTAGATATTTTGAAAAACTCTCCTGAACAACAATGATAAAAGGTAAGGAAAATACACCAAGAATTATCTTTTAATTAAGAATTTTGTTTTATTTATTTGCAGGGGAAATGCAAACACACATATCATTAGTTGGGTATGAAGCCTCTGTTGTCAAACCAGTTTAAAGCTAAACAATCAAGACACATTTTCCCAGCTTCAGAGACACCAGATGCACACATCTATAAAGTTTGACAGACTTCTGCAATTAACCTCAGTTAGCAATGTGTCATGTTTTCTTCTTCTGTGTGTCTTTGCCTTAACTATCTTTTCTCTCACCCCAATCCAGCAAGCCCTGAAAGAAAACTTGAGGCAGAGGGAATTTGAGGAGAAGCAGAAGAGGGCACAAGCAGCTAAGGAGAAAGCTGAACGTGAGAAACGGGAGCGACAGCAAAAGAAGAGGAGGCTGCTAGAAGTCAATGCAGGTAAAAAAAAAAAAAAAAAAAAAAAGTATATTTTTGTTTCTTCCTGGCCTCACTCTGAATATACAGCAGGGCACTAAATTGGTCTTTAATCAAAGCCATTCAAGACCATTGGAGATCACACTGCCGTACTACAGGAATTACACTGCATTCAAACTTTACACACTAGATAAGAATAGAAACATTAATGTTAGAGCTTTAGTTTGTAGGGTCTCCTCACTCTACATCTCATCATTGTACGCTGTGCTTTATGCAGCATAGAAGTCACGGTCATAAAACAGCTGCTATTGCTCATTAATTAATTTGATGTCATAAACACAGTATATGTTTTGGTTTGTTGTTTTTTTTTTTTTTTTTATGTGACCAGCAAAAAAATCTCTATGGAATCCAAAGTTTAGTAATCTTGTGTCAGGATTGTTACAGTGGCATTCTGAAGATTGATTCAATGTTGAACTTTCACCTCAAGCCTGACCTCTTGGAGAGGTCAGAGTAAACATTCAGACCAGGAAAGCACCTGCCAGGGTTAGAGATTGCATTTCTGCTGCAGGCCACTTACACTGGATAGATGTTTGCTTGTATGACCTTTAACCTTTCTGTTGCAAGCTCCATAGTCTGCCCCTGCTCTGGCTTTGGCCAAATGCAATTAATGGAACTTTTTATAATACAAGGCTGATTTTGATTTTGTTGTATTTTGTTTCCATGTACACTTTTGCAGCTTGACTTGTTCAAATGGATGAAGTTTAAACATGTAGACATGCCATGGTCCGGTACGCTGCTTCTCAGTGATAAGCTGAAAGGCTTTATTTACCAAGACCTGTTCAGAACATGCTGATGTCTACCTTATGCCAGAGCATCTGGGTGCAACTGCCAGTTGTTGCTTTTTGTAGTTGTTTTGTTGTCTTTTGTTTCTTTGTTTTTTTTAGCATAGCTGTTGCCAGAAACTTGTTCAACAGTGCAGCCTCTAGGCCAATTTCTATTGCCAAGGCCATGGCTGGCAAAGTGGTTGAGCTTGGCTGTCCTAGCCATGCACCAACATCAGGCTAACGGGACTGTGCCAACCTCTGTAGCACCAGTGTGCACAGTCAAGTGCAAGTAGAGGCACCAAAGCTGTATTCAGGCCAGAGCACTGCTGTGGACGTGCCATCTGCTCTGACTAAGTCACTGTTGTGTTGGGACAGCCCAGAGTGCTAAGTGTTACTGTTTAAGGTAGTTTTATACAGGGTCATTTGAAAGCTGGCTCAGACATTTAAATGCCAAATACATAATAAATATATACACCATATACTTATAGTGATATATATTAATGACATGTGTTTGCTTTGTATATTAAACATGCATATTTGATCACACATGTGCATTCACACATTATTTGGATAAAAGGAATGTGTGAGAGATTTTGCCATGTGCTGCCAACTCAAGATAGGATTTACTCCTTCTCTCTCCCTCTCTCTGTCTGTCTCACAGCCTATTTATTAACTAAAGAGCTTTCTCTTTGTTTGTCAGGGAGGATTGTCCTCAATGGAGATTTTCTATGTAAGCATCTGATTATCCATCAATTCCATAAAAAGCCCCAGAGAGCCAGCGTATCCCCATTATGCTGAAGGGCACAGCAATGAGAGACAGAGGAAGTAAGGGGGAGGGTTTCCTTGAATGATCAAAATGGTTTTTAGCTTCTCTATTTGCTACAGGTATCTGCATTTAGTTGTGGTTAGTAGTGGTTTTAGATGTTGCCTAATTATGTATTCCTGGATCGTAAGAGCTGCCTTGTTTTCCTCTCATTTTCCTGTCTTTTTGCCTGCCTCAGAGTCGGCCTCTACTTACACAACACAAATGCAGTGTGCTGTTTGCTCTGGCAGTGTGAGAGAACGAAGGCATCAGCTTGCATGCATTTGCATAGAGCCCTATGAGATTGAAATTCAGATTGAATAGGTGTTTTTTTCGTCCTCCTCTAGCTGTGCCTGGCTTGTGTATGACAAATCTCTTGCATTAACTCCCAGGGTAGGCCGGGAGCGGGAATGTTTGTGGAGCGACAAATTACACATCAGAGCTTTATTTAACATTCCCTACATGGCTACAAGCGATGAACTATTAAGACGTCAAATAAAAGAACAGCTAGATATGCAGCTCTGCATGCAAAAAATGTAAAAACACAGATGGGCCATCTGAGAGAGAAAAATGAAACGTATATTTTACAGTTTGCAAAGAGATATTTTTTGAGAAATGAATTTTTGCTTGGAATAGTTCTTGGGTTGACGAGTAATGCATTTTGTGGTATGCATTTGTTGTAGTTGAACTTCTGTTATAATCTTTTATTTCTGTCTTCACATTTTTCATTTATTTTACTGTGTATACCAGGAAATGCTAAACTGCCATCTGGTTTGTATTAAAAACAACACAAATAATATCTAAAGCCACTAAACCTGCATTTTTAGAAGTAGTAGTAGTAGTAGTAGATCACCAGCTATAACTTCTCAGTTAACCTGGGTAAACTTAATCAATTCAACTCTTTTGAAATAATTAACTTAAAGAAGTGGCTCCAACATCCATTGTAGATAAACATTTTATGTCAGAGAAGATCGTCTTTGTGAAGCCATGTTGCGGATTCAGAGCGAATCCTTAGTTTTATATCTGTTAAATGCCAAAAGACACCCATACATTCCCATTTGAAATGTTCCACTTGTTATCCAATTAAAAGCATTTGTGGACTCTTATGCTGGGGGGCAGGTGGTTGTTCATTAAGGCATTAAATACGCCAATTATCTGATTTTTATGCAACACGTGTAGCAACTGTTGGCTGATCACTGCTGACATACTAGATTGTTTATTAGCAAGCTGTGCCGCATGTCAGCAGTTGTACATCTTTATTTTGCCTCTTGTGAATTGCCTGTCCACTTGCTGCTCCAATTGCACCAGAACAGAGGCCATTCAATAGAGGAAGGACTCTGACTTGGCCTCATTGCACCATTTGCTTCCTAAGTGTCCAGGGGAACACAGTGGTCAGCCGGCTTGCATTGTGCTCAGGCATGTAATTTTGTCTCCTTAGCTTTTTCATCCCGGCCCAATTGACCCTGTTTCTTTGCTTTGGACTGGAACGATCCTGCTACACACTCCTACAACTGGCCCGGTCATTGTCCTGATGATAAGTGCCACATCCTGTTGAGTGAAGAGGCTGGAGACATTACCCTGGCTCTGAATAGAGGGGGAGACATTGACTCGGAGACAACCTGCGCGGCCAGACAATGGAAAATGCCAGTTTGAACAAGCTTTGATTAAATAGATGGTGATTGAAGTCTCACTGCAGACAGGAGGATAACTATAGTTGTTTTCCCAGAGGTGGCGGTTCAGCTCTGTCTTGATTCAACTCCTTAAGCTGATTCCTTTGTGTCTCAGAGTAAACACATTTCTGCTTTCTGCCTTTGTTTATCTTCTTGTTGATCCTATTTCAACACAGACATTTGTATGGCTAATCATATAGACATTAATTTATGAAAAGTCAAGTATATCTTGACACCAAATGCATTTCTTCCATTAGTTTTTTATATTTTATCCTTGCTTTGATGGTACCTGAGGACTTATCAGTTGCTTGGTCTATCTCAAGCAGTATAGCAGTTTAATACAGCTCCTTTTGTTTTAGAACCATGGACAGCAACTGATTGTAAGGCAGAGATACTGTAGCAACACTGCCTTTTTATGACTAAATATGAGCCCTTTTTTCTTCTAAGACTCAATTTGGCCAAAATGGGAGGTATTATATGTGCCACAAAGCCTGTAGACCTTTTAACAAGCCTTTTCCTCTAATTACATCTACACCACCATGACAAGAATCTAATCTAAGCATGTAAGTTGAACCAGTTGGACTTATTAAATAGAGACACTTTAGATGTTGCACGCTGTCACATGTATTGTATGTAATAAAAGTCAATTTATTTATAGACACTTGTTCTACTCCAGTATGGTGACTCACTGACAGCTTTTGCAATGGAACATTTAGAGGCTACAGCTTACACCCATTTTCACCTCAAGCTGCATGCGCATGTGTCACTCATACCATACATTGTATTTATGATGGAGACACCTTTTAACTAAATGTTATTTGGGGATAGAGATTAGAGCCCGACCAATAAGGACTTTTTGAGGCCTATGCCAATACCGATATTAGGTAACCAAAAGGTACCAATATCCAAAACATCAGCCAATACAGTTATACATTAGAAAGAAGGTATTTTAAACCATTTTTCTTTCTGCTCTTGTTTACATGAATATGGTCTTTACACCCCAGGCCACTTTATCAGACTAAACATCTTTTTAAAATGTGGTAGAAAGCTGCTGATTGCTTATATTCTTTAAGCTGATTGTTATGTAGGTTGTACTAGGAGTATTTTATTTATTTATTCAAAATTTGTTTAACTTAAATTCCATTTAAACTTGCTGTGCAAGTAGAGCATGGGGAGATCTACAAAATGCATTTAGAATTTTTGTTCTATGAGGTTTTATGGCAGAGAAATTAGCAAAATATTGTGATTGCCTTTTTGAGCTTTTCGGGTCATGAGAAAGTGATTTGGGGTGTTTCCTATGAATTGCAGTGTAAGAGCCCAACTGCTTGGAAACAATGAGTTGGCGCCAGCGCCCTCTGCTGGACAAATAGTAGGTCATCATTTGCAAGTAAACAGGTCTTATTCCAGCACTCTAGCACACAGTAAAAATAGTACTGTTTATATCGGCCAGATCTCAGCCGATAACCGATTATTTTCTAATGGGCTATATCCGCCGATATATTGGTTGGGCTCTAATAGAGATGGAGTACTCAAACACTGGAGTGTAGGCAAATTTTTTAGACTTGGGACTCACCTCTTCAGACCAGTTGCCTGGAAATTCCAGACTCACTGCTGTACCAGCGGATGAGTCTGGTCGCCTTAGAATCAATTCGATTTCTTGGGCAGAGCAAACCCGAGTTAACGGACAGCGGAGTTAGCCAATCAGAAAATGGCGGACGTGACGTTAACAAAGCAACAAGAAAGTGAGAAAGTAAACAAACGGAGTAGTGAAGCCACGAGAGAGGAACGAGGGAGTTATTTCAACATTACCGTACCATACCGCTGAATGAAACAAACTCTCGGCTCCTCGGTGCGCCATCTTGATTGTTGTCAGTGAGGAGACGCGTAGGAGTGATGCTGCTCGCGAAGAACACGTGACTTAAATAAACCAATTAAAATGCACAGTACGGTTGGGATTTGAGTAAACCACTGCGGACGGCGTGGTGACCAGACTGATATGTCTCTGTAGAATAACACAGAGACATATCAGTCTGGATTTTCCAGGCAATCAGGCCAGAGCCTGTGACATGACCTTGGGGCACTTTGTTGCACTTGAGTCTACTTTTTATTTAGACAGCCAAGACAATGACAGACATAAGCAATATATTTATAGAAAACTACTTTACCACTCAAGACGTTAGTGTTGCACCCTCATGTATATACATATTTTGATGACTAGACTTCTGACTTGGACTTGATTTAAACTGGATTTGGATTTGACTCAGCAACTTGACTCAAGGTGACTCAGACTTGGACTCTAACTCCCACTTCAAGTGGTCATGACTCAGCTCAGACTTGCCTTGGACCAATCTTTAGTTACTCGACTACAATACTGGCATATGCTCATCTTATCTGCCAGATCTCCGGTCCACCATAGCATATTCCCAAGTATCCAGTAAAGTAAAAAGACCAATACTGCACGCCTGTATAATATAGGAGCTTATTCATGTCTAAATAACTAATTGAGAAGCACACAGTTGCCATTTGCCAAAATGTGATCTTTGGTGGTGATTTGTCTTTGAAAATGTAACATGGTCTGCTTCACTTTCTTTGCCAAAATAATCATTTGAACATTTCAGCTTTTGAAGGTCTCTTGGGCTTCCTCCCTCTTGTCTTCCTTTGTCCTTTTCTCTCACATACAAAGGAGATATAAATATAAATTCACATGCTTACCTATTCTTGAAATAGACGTCTGGAGTGCTTTGTGAGGTTTTTTGTTTTTTTTGGGTGTGGGGGGGCACAGCGGCAACTGCACACCTGTCATGAGAGCTCTGGTCCCAGCTCAGAGAAACACGAAATGGCAGGCGAATTGAGAACATCAAAGCACCAATCAGTACCTCTAGTGCCAACGCCGGGATCCCGCTCTTCACTGTCCCATTCCTTTTACCAGTCTTTGTTCTCGCGCCACATCCTCTTCAACACAACCTTACGTGAGCTGAATGACTGTCTCAAAACCATTTCACAGTTAGTAGCTTGACTAATATTCCTCTGCCATGTGTTCCTCCTCCATTACTATGCATGTGACATGTCTGATCTCCCCGTAAGTTTGCAAGCTCGTGGGAGTGATGATTCTCAGTGTTGGGCTGTCGGGAGGCCCCTTGTGTCTACATCCTATAAAGCCGTTTTCTGTCTCGGCCTGTCTGCGTCGCAGGTGATTGATGTGTAAAATTGGACTGTTTTGGCTCACATATATTCCTGAGGCGGTAGATCTGAGTGGGTTTTGGTTTGGTCCTTGCCTCCCAAAGTGTTTCATGTTGTCATAGGTTGGAGTCAAACGAAGTACTGCGCATGAAGGCATATACACACACTGCTGGTTGCGATAGACTGATCTTCTTCTCTCTGTACTATGTGTATTTTTGTATGTATGTGTTGTGGGGAGTGTAAAGCTCCCATTCTGTGATGAACTGCCACAGCAGTGATGACAAATTTGGACGTCGAGAGGCATTGGTTTCCCTCAGAAATTTGTGCCGCCTTTCTGCCCGGTGTAATGATGAAGAACTAGGCACATATCAGCCAGAGGAGGATTGCAGCTGTTGAGAATGAAAATCATAGCCAATGCACACATAGCAACAAGGCAAACACAGAAGTGGGCCACGATATATCCACTCTTTGTTGTCATATGTTGGCTTGGGGTATTGGAGCATCCATCGCCTGCCACTCTGGGGAACCTGTGTCCCCAATACAGCAGCCTCAGTAGGGGGGTTCTGTAGAGAGTGGCTGTACAGGGCTCTGATTGACAGTAGGTTATAAGTCAGAAAAATGTTGCTGAACAAACTTTCTGGTTGTTTTGAACGGCACCTACAGGCAAGGAGGAACACTTCCCGGACCTCCAGAAGGTAGTGCAAGCGTCACAGAAAGGTGCTTTTGGGAAGGGACAATCAATATCCAAAAACAACAAAATACCCAAGGCACTCTCTCATGAACTTAAAATGCCTAAATAACTGTGTTTACAAGCACATTATTAAAAACGTCACGTTCACATATTTTTTCGGTGACATGACAATGCATTTCATTTATTTTTAAACATTAATTATGTAACATAATTTTTAATAGACATATTGAGTCAAAACGCAACACACCACCAAACTTCAGTTAGAATTTACACCTCATCTCAAACATGTAAGTATTGGACAGGAAAACCATAAAGCAATACCTATCTGATACTCTTCACTTCATATATATATATTAGGGCTGGGAAAATTATCGCATTAACGCAGTGCGTTAATTTATTGATTTAATCGTGTTAATTTCAATTGACGCATCGATTAATTTGATCACAACCAAAATATTACAACGACACTGACAGAGGCAGCAACGCGCCACTGATCTTCCAGCAGAGCAGAAATGCACCGCGCGAGCGTAGACAACACATTTCCGTTTCCATTCATCAAGATGAGCCAGACTTGCGCAGTTTTGATCAGTGTCAGTCTATGCCATGGATGTATAATAAGACCTGGATAGGGCACCGCCCCCTCTCCCCTGATGCCAAATTGCAATGTAAAAAGAAACACCTGGTGCTCGGCTGACAGGGCACCTACAGCTGAGAAAATGGTCAGATTTTGTAGTTTTTATTATCTATTTTCACACCAAGGACTTTTTCCCTCTTTGAAATCTTTAATTTGGCTAAAAAATAACTTTTTATGGTTTGTGACGTCACCGATCTAGCCCACCATTGCGCCCATTGGTCAGAGCCGATCACGTGGTACGCGGAGCTTCACCGCGCTTGCTCTATGGGCCGTACAACGCGGAAGTAAAAAACTTTTTTGGCATCATGCGCCAATGAGCACGGTCATTGAAAACAACAGCGGTCATGACGTCATTCATTATCCAGTTCTATAATACATCCATGGTCTGTGTGCAGTGCACGTCGGTTAGGTTTGTGTCCAACTTGTTCCCGACTTGCTCTGATGCCACAAGTGCGACGGTCACCGAATGCTCGTGAAATCCAAACGAGACCAGCGCCTGAGCCGCCGCAGTTCATCAGGCGCAACTGTGGAGGCTGCTTGGCTCAGTGCATGATGGGAAAACGCCCACCTGTCAGCGGTGAGCAGACAGGTGACTGGATCTGAGTTCAGTGCTGATCAGAAATGTAACGCAGGACACTTCACTGCCCTCCTTGCCTCCTCCCCCGCCTCTTTTTTTAAATTTTTTATTTTTTTTTAATTCAGACTAAAGTTACAGTTTTGATATGGATAAACTTTTTGCTCCACTGCTCAGTGTGAAGTAGAATATTATTTAAAAGATTGTGCACAATATCTGCTGTTATAGAAGGCTGTTTAACATTTATAATGTGTAAACTTAGACATAAAAGCTAAGAACCACTGCTGAATCTGCCTCATGTTGTGTGCTCCTGAGGAGCGCCTCATTAACGCACAGACTGTGGTCAAGCATGGGACAGAAAAGTTATTACATATCAGTTTAATGCATTTATTTTCAAAATCATATCCAACCCACGCGAGAAGTGGATTTTGGGCGTGATGGTGCATGATCTGAGCCACAAACTGTCCCACTTCAGTACAGGCGTATTTCCCCTCCTCTCATTGTGCAGTTCATCTCAAACGAGCCTAATGTAACAAGTGAATGAGCTTAAGCAACGAGTGACCAAAAAGACACATTGCTAAATGGACAATTCTGCTTCAAATCGTCACCAGACAGCAATATAGACAAAACAAAAGTTATGTGCATTGTATGCAAGGGTAAGTTTAATTACCACTGGAGTAACACAGTTCATAGTATTTACACTGTTGTGAACCACAACAATTGTTATTATTTGAAGAATTAAACTTATTTTTGTTAAAGTTCTAAAAGAGATTACACATGCTTTTTTTAGGTAAGTTTTGTGAATTTGTTGGTTGTACCTTATTTAGGCAAGCTTTGTCAAGTTAGGTTTAAAAGAGACTATTAATTTAATTTCTTTGCGAGTTGTGTTTGCATTGCAGTAAAGTATGTGAAGGTTAATTCAAAATAAACTTTCTAAATGTTCAATTTTGTGTTTGTATGTGAATTTTTTTTTTTTTTTACAGATTTGCGATTAATTAGTTCATTTAATATATATATATATAGACACACACACACAACAAATGTATAGGTCACGCCAGTCCCAAGCCTGGTTGCATTACGTCATGCTAAATTTAATATGTGAATAACTGCACACTAGGAGGCAGGTGATATGCAGTTGTGACAGAAGGGAAAGTGAAATGGAAAGAAGTATACAGTACACAACATTGGGTTTCACAACACAATGCATATACACAAACAAATTGAATTCCAATAATGAAAAATGAAATAGCGGATGTAACCTCAATGTCTGTTGGATGACACTCTATTACATTGGAAACACAATGGCAGCATTGTAAGAAAAGGCTGTTCACTTTTGCATGAAAACTACAGAGCAAACTTTTTATTGACAAAGCATCTTGTCAGGGAGCATTCTTTTATACCTGCTATCTATTTTCCTGCTCTTGCACTGGAGGCTGTTTTCACTGCGAATTACCAGCCGAGTCCATCATTCTGCCTCAGGTGTCGGGCCTGAGTTTTCCACTGTACCAACACAGGCCATGATTTACATGTCATATCTGCAAAGCTTTCCCTGTCTACAACTCTATTACATTGGTTTCCCTCTGCAAAGCAAGGACCTCATATTTTTGTCACAGGGCGTCCACTATAAACACCAGGAAGCATAATTTTCCTTCAGGTTTCATCACCTTTCTGTTTACATGTCCCTCTAGCAGAAAAGTTTTTCAAAGTTGGCATCAGCATATTTGGGCTTGATCTAGTAAGCTCAGCAGTGCACATACTAATTTATTTCCATGTTAAAGAAGCATTGTCTAATGATCCCCGTCAAATTTTAGTACAGTACATTTTTACGTGTACTTTAATGTTACACGTGTGGTTGTTATGGAAATATATGCACTGTTTTTCTCAGAGGAACATGTCAGAGAGGTGAGCTAGACCGCAACCAGAGTATGCATTCATCATTGTTTTAGTATTACTACAGTGTTTTTCAGGTAATATAAAATAAGCGGTATTCTGGGATTGTGGGTAGTTTTGTATTTTTTTTTTTTTTTTTAAGTCTTTGCTTTTATCATATATTTTTATTTTCTGACTTCTTGTAGTGAATTTCAGTTAAATTACAAGGGTGAAAGGTTACAGGTTAATCAGTAGCTTGTACATATTACTGTACATTTTTGCACACATGTTGACATAAACCTGAACATTTCACTTCCTCTCTCCCAGGACCTCTGAAGAAGCTTCATTTTGGACATTGCAGGACTGCATAGCAATATGAAATGCAGCTTTGGCTATAGACACATTTTTGAACACCCCTACAGAGTTATTTTAAAACAAATTTATTCCTTTAGATTTTATTTCATTGCAGGTGTTTCTGAAGTTCTCACTTGTTGCAATTCTTTACCAGCACCATCTTATCAGATTTTCTGTTTTACTCTTCTCCTTTTTTGTTCTAACCCACTCATTATTTTTCTCACTGGGTTTTTCAGAGAATGATGAGACAGGTGTGATGGATAGTTTGCTGGAAGCCCTACAGTCAGGAGCTGCATTCAGAGACCGTAGGAAACGAGCACCAAGACCCAGAGGTGAGTCTCACGTCTTTTACCTACTTTCAAACACACTTTTATAAAGGTTATGCATACACACAACGCTGTTTGGAGCTGGTTTGCTCTGGAACAATATTCAGCCATTCATAAGATAAAATTAATTCAAGTCTTTTGTCATATGTTTTTATGCTTTTCTCATTTTGTTAAGTGATATAAATGTATCTCTTGGTTACCAAAACTTTCTTTGTTCCATTGCAAAGACTATGAGCATTTCTAAATCCATTTCATATTTAAATATTACATTGTCATTTAGAGTTTTCCATTCAGGAGCAAATACAATATGTGCTTGACAGACACTTCAGCTGGTACATCCTCCATTGTCTGGCCATTATGTTTCTCGTCATCTTAGCATAAATGGAAATTGTTTCTCTGCAGAAAACCAGCAGATGACCATCAGCCCCAACTCTTTCAGGCAGGTTCTCAGACCTGTCATTTACGGTAAAGACAAACATTTAAAGTGCATAAAGCTTGCGAGCATGCTGACCTCTGTCTCTTTCTGCTGTTGAAAATTGTCTTTAACATTTCTGTAGTGCGAGGCATATACCATGTGACATTTCATGTTGCGCTTTCTTGTGTGTCCAGCAATATTTTCAATTCTTTTTTATTCTCAATGTCCTTGTTTGTTCCCTTCCAAAGTGCAAAAGGCCACAGCTAAAGCAGTTTGAGGTGTGTTCAGACCTTGAAAAGTCAGAGTTTAGATTTTTTGAAAGCTGCATGTGCTCTCTTCTTGTGGCTCGCTTTAGCACAGTTTCTAAGGCATGAACAGTAGCAGTGACCACTTAATTTAATAGCATTGAAGCACTGTAAATTCTTCTTACACTGTGAATTCTTGACAGGAGTCAAATGTGTTAAATCTGTATTTGGCACATGATGTTTGTGCCATTATTGTCATATTTGTTGCATTTAACAAATATAAAGACTTCTAGATATTAAAGAAGAGAGTGGCTAGCAAGGTAACTGCATATTTTTCAGTCCTATTTATTATTATAAGCATACATCCTTAACAAAATGTTTAACAGTTGCTTGATAAACAGCCAGTTTCTTCTCTTGTCAAATGCTTTCTTCAATCACTACTGAGGGACTTAAAAAATTACACTGTAACCCTATTACCTCTTATTACTTGTAATTGCAGTCCCAGTGGGCTGCGTACAGGCGCACAAGAATAAAATTATTCACGCTCAATCCACCCACATCATTGATGGCAATGATAAAGGGCCTTGCTCTGTTGTTCTGCTACAACTTATCTGAAATTAGATTGGAAAGGGACGAGGGGGAGGGAGATATACAGGGTGGGAGGAAAGAGACTGATCGAGGTGGCTGTAACATCAGAAATGGAAAGAAATGATGTGAGGAAGAAAGATAGCTTGAGTTGCAGACAGTGAGACTTTGGGATAATCTGAGAGCTGAAGGCCTATGAGGCTGTTGACTCTGATGCTGTGAGCAACCATTACTGTGTGTGTTATGAACTTAGGTTTAGGTGAGAAACAAAGCCAGACAGTTCTTGTGATAAATGAATACAGAGAAATTAGGACAGAAGTGAACTAAACTTGGAGATAAGGAAATGCAGGAAAAGGGCATAACAGAAATCATAGTGCATTTATTTAATGTGCTACATTAGACACATTAAATATTAGACACATTAAACAATGTCTTGAAACTCAAAAACATACCTTGATAAGAGTTCACAGCAATCTGCTCTTAGTGTGCATAAATTTGCACATTGATTTGGCATACTCTAGGTTGTATGCCAGATGCCCTTCCAGATGCAAGGGCACAAAGAGTACACTGGATCATGTCTCTTTGTGGCTGGATTATATTCATCTTGATACTTCCATGGCAGAATTTAGTTTTTGGTCAGGAATATGCTGTCTGCACCTAACCAATAAACAAAAGTCTTAACAGTATCAAATAATACTAACAGTCTAACAAAATTACATTTTTTTAAAGTCACCAGTAAATCATTGAGTTATGTATATATTTCTATAATGGGAGGGATTTATTTCCAAAAGAAAGGAGAAATGATGTAAATTTCTACTGCTCATCCTTGCAGGTGAAATGCTCCTCTCAGCTTTGCCTTGGAGAGCACCCAGACCTGTATTGTTTTAACAGGGGATTAAAGTAAAATGAAATCCTGGTTAAAGAGCAGTTTCTTTCTGTTGTCTAAAACAACAATACAAGAAAGGTGCTGGGAGCTTCCTGGCATCGCCGCCCCCTGCTGGCAGCTTTAAATATGGCCTTGTTGATGAGCGCAGCTCAAGGCTTTACCCTGTCACTGCAGGCTTCAGACTCAGTGCCAGCCTCCCAGAGCAAACACAGCTAATTACTTTTCTCTGCCCAGCCCCAGCACCAGCTCAGCCCGCTCGGTGCCCATTCATCTTAATTTCCCCCTCTTTGCCATCTGCCTCCTAAATAACACTCCTCCTCATTTCCCTACCATCCCATATCTTCCCTGTCTCCCTCTATACTCTTATGGCCTGACAATGGCCCTCCCCAAACATAATTGCTTGTTATTGGTGTGGAGTTTCTCTCCACTTCTTCTGGCTCACCCTTTTCACCCATTTCCCGTCCCTCTTTCTGCCTCACTGTAGATTCAAGACTAAATTGCTCGATGTTTAAGTAGAGAAGGGTGCAATTCATTCATTAAGTCCTTTAACACCAATAATGAAGTAATTCTGTTGCATTTTGTTTCTTTGTTTACACAAGTATGGCATTCTTACTTTATGAAAACACAAACTTTAAATAAGGCACAATTATGTTCTCTTTTTTTTCTTTTTTGTTGGCACCACTCAGAAACCTTGTTATACTTATTGCACACAGCAAGTATAACAACAATGGCAAAATACCGTTGTGCTTTAAAAGGTCATGTTATGAATATGCTTTGCATTACATGTATACATTGATTTTAATCAGCCACAGAGAGTCAATCCAGCCACACTGTAACAAGCCTGAGCACTCATTATCCGATTCCCAATTACAGATAAATAAAGCTGTTTAATCAAGGGCATTAGACCTAAAACCTATGCCAAACTGATACAGTATGTGA
Organism: Bostrychus sinensis; assembly: GCA_020698575.1. Taxonomy (NCBI): domain Eukaryota; kingdom Metazoa; phylum Chordata; class Actinopteri; order Gobiiformes; family Eleotridae; genus Bostrychus; species Bostrychus sinensis. The sequence goes on from CM036242.1 coordinate 30,695,079, forward strand.
ATCTTTGCAAGCTTAGAGATGATTAGCTGTTGTACCCATAGAAGGAAAGAGGACATGTAAAAATACTAAGACTAATGCCTTTCATGGCTTCTGATGTATAATGATTAGCGGACGCAGGATTCACTCTTGACTGTTTTGTGACTGTTGTGTTTAGATGTTGTGTAAACAGTCACTAAACTTTCCAGAGATGAAGTACGTATGTTGTCTTTAGGCTCAGTCACCTTAGAAGCACTTAAACAGCTGCTTTTACTTCCACACCAGCTGACTACCTTCTCTTTTCCTACTGTTTTAAATACTCTTCAATAATTGATCTCAGGGGTGTTGCTTTTACTCCAGCAGAGCAGCAAAGAGAATTAAAACTGAACATCTGCTCCACAAGACATTGTAATTAGTGGCTAAAGGGAGATTTGAATGGTCAGTCCGAACTTTGCATGGTGCCGCCATTAAGCTTTTGCACCAGGGGAGACTGAAGTAGGCCTGTCAGTGTTGTCAGCAGAGAAAAATCAGATGGCCAATAGCTGGTGCTCCCCCCTGATAGACTTTGATATGACTGTGGAGTAGTTTGATTATTGCTGTAGTGCTTCATAGACTTGATGAGTATGATTATCGTGCTGTGAAGAATAGAATTAGAAAGTGCCTCGCGGTCGGCTGCTTGCACAGAGGTACAAACATCCAATCCTTTAATTTTATCTTTCTAACTTTTGTTTCCTAAAGTTGATCTGACTTCAGACTCCATTCCCATTTCAAAACATTGCAGAAGTTTTGGTCAACCTTGCCCAACACTGCTGCTTTAGGTTTACCGTAGACTTAAATTTAACCACGTGTGTCACCATGTCTGCTGTGTCAAACCTGATTTCCAACTTAAAAACAAGTGCCCAGCAGACAGAAGGTGGGTTGGGCCAGTGAATGGGACATTGAAGAATCCAAGCTATTTTAAGGAGCAGAGTTCATCTTTGGACAGCGCTTACTTTTGACTTCCAAGGTCAAGTATAGGTTATTATGATAACATATAAGGCCTATGTCAATTATTCCATTACGTTTATATAGTATAGGAGATCGAGGCGGTTAGCATTCAGCAAGGAGGTTGTGGGTTTGATCTACGGCCTACTGACTATGATTTGTTTCGAGTACCCCAGCCTCCTTCTACCATCTAAAAACATGCATGTGAATTTGTTATTCTGCAATTCACTGGCCATTGTCCAGTGTGTACCCTGCATAATGCCCATAGTTGCTAAGCCATTAGCGACGACTAACAGGAATAAGCAGAAGATGAATGAATAGTGTAGTAGGTACCTCTTAACCAAAACAAGTCATTAAACTTTACTAAATCATTAAACTTATGTTCTATTGATTATTCTAAACACTGTAGATGCACAAAGCTGCATTTATCATAACTAGGGAATGAGCCAGATACCAATCATTGCTATATTATTATTTGGAATGGGAATAGCCATATGTTCCTTTTCTCCTCCTCTCTTTCTCGTTTCACCTCCAGCTAGCCTAAATTGGCTCAGTGCACTTTAACATGAGCCAGCAGGTAAGGTGTTTAGCTAGGTTTGCGGTTTCCCTCGGCACATCTACCAGTACACAGTCACACCCTCAGACTCGAGAGGATGAAGGTAAGCAGGCTTTGTGGTGGCTGTAGCCCAGGTTTGGATAAGGCTGTGGGGCTCTGGGGCTCCTCAACACTTTAAATTGGATTGGGCCTCACAGAATGATGGATCGATGGTGGTTAGCCACACAGGTGTAAGAGACTTATTGAATCTATAAAGCGGCCATAGCTTTTTAACTGTGTGCTTCTGGAAACATCTCTCCCAGGCACTGTCTGGTCATTTCGGTCCACTTTATTCCTTGGTATGTAGCATTATAGGAAACACTATAAAATTGTGTTACTGTTAGAGCTGTATGATATGTCTTCCAAGTCAACACACACACTATTTTCTTCACATACCAATGATGAGTGCTTTTTGTGTTTGTCTTTTTCCCTTGTAGATGACTAAATCTGCTATAGGTATACTCGGCTACAACTGTATCCATATTAGAGTTCAGCAACATTTTATATGACAATTATCTTATGCATCATTATTATCAAAGCTGTAGGTTTATTTGTTTGTTTCTTCCAACTCTGCATAAACATAACGTAAAAAGGCAGTGCGAGTGGAACTGCTCAGAGCCCCATCCTCAGTTCAGTGTGATTGGTTAAATCTGTCTGTGATTCAAAGACAGTCTGACCAGTAGTGTGAGTAGGTGAGTAAAAGCAGACAACCATACACACTATAGCAGGGCACAGCAATATTTCTAGACCAGTGGTTCCCAACGGTTTTGGTCTTGTGTAACCCAAGGACTGGGATTAGTCCTGGTTTGGACCTGGCTTAGTCCTGGTTTAGGCTTAGATTAGTCCTGGTTTAGACCCGGCGTAGTTTTGGTATTGTCTTAGGTTTGTTCTGGTTTTAGACCTGGTTTATTTCTGCTTTAGATGAGAATAATCTCACAGTGGAGAAATTCACTTGGTCTGGTTCTGGTTTTAGACGTGTTTGTTCCTGATTTAGTACTGGTTTTAGACTTTTTTTTTTTCCTGGTTTAGTTCTGGTTTTAGACCTGGTATAGTTCAGATTTAGTCCCTGTTTTGTCCTTCTTTAGAATCGCATTTTTCTGTTAATCCCTGGTTTACCTCTCAGCATTGCCCTGGGTTAGTCCAGCTTTAGGTTCATGTTAGTCTTTAACACAAATATTTTCTGAAACGGTATTATAAGTGATCAAGTACCTTCCCCTGCAAGATGTTGTGTACCCCTAAGGGTCCCTGTACCCCTGGTTGAGAAAAACTGTTCTAAACTGACAGATCATGAAATGTTAAAATTGTAAGAGACCTACTATTGTCTATTATAACGGGCAAGATTTTGCAACCTTAACCTTGAATATTTTCTCATGATCGATTGCTATAAAATTGTCTAGCACTGTTTCCGGGCTCTCCCATTGACCGATAGCAACAGTCTCTAAATGTATAATGCAGAGTATCCATGTGGCCTGTAATGCTCCTGTCCTGAAACCATCCATTAAGGAAAGTATGTGTGATCTATGAAGAATTAGCCGTCTCTCTCTTTAGAAGCTATTACCGCAGATGTCTTCAATGACACCCGACCTAACAATTATCATGTGTGATACAGTTCAGAACCAGAGCTTGAAATTGATGTAAAGGTCACTGAGCCCCACACCGAAAGGAAATGGGGAGTATTTTCCCCCCACTTACACTCCAAAGCATTAAGGTTTTGAACCCTAAAAGCAAGTTCTCTAGTTATCGGAGATGGACGTTTGTGCTATGCAGTCAACTTTATGACCCTTTTTGCTGAATTTATGTGTCTGTATATAATGTTGGCTGATAGTTCGTGAAGACGGCTATTCAGTGAGCACTCTAAACGGATCAGGTGTAAGTGCAAATACTAGCAGGAGATGACTTATTGGCTTAATCTGAGTTAACCTATGGCGTTTTTCAGACTTGATGTTGCAGAAAATCATTAAGACAAAACTGGGGAGCGTGTCAAGTTGAAATGAAAGTCAAAAAGTTGCCTCCTCTATCCACTTTATGGGTTCACATGTGAGAGATTTCTAGAAAAAAAAAAACTAGCCCTGAGAGTCACTGTAGCATCTCGAGGCAGGGATACTCTAGTGGAAGCTGCTGTTAGATGCTTGGTTTTTTGATTGGGCCTCTTATAGACTGTGATATGTGGATTCCACTGCAGGCTACCATATCCTGGAGATTGCCTGTGCAGCCTGTGTCTTACTCCTCTTCACATTTCTGTCTCTCAGTATCAGCATCAATTATGGCAGAAAGTACCCTCTCCTACCAAAGTTCCTGGCTATACTCCTTACTTTTTGACTTTGTTTGTCTGCACTTTATCTACGCCGTTTTACCCCAGACATGACATAAGCAGAAAAGAGAGGGGTTATTAAATCATTTCACTGTGCACAATAGCAAAATGAAATAGTCTCCCTCTCCTCTCCAGATCTGGTTGAATTAATGCTTCACTTCCTTGTTTCAAAACAGTGGAAGTTGCTGATTTATCTGTGGTTAGTCATAATATATCATCCACACATCACATACAGCCCTTGTGCTTTTCATTAAAGTGACAGATTTGAACAAAGAGCTTCTGTTCCTGAACACTGACTGCTCACTCTCTCCGCCTTCAAGCATACACACTCATGCATACATGCATAGAAATTGTCAGCTTAAAACTTGTCTTGTAACAACGTGCACGTCCAGGGCTATAGGCCAGCCCCTGGTTGAGGTGTTGCCACAGCGAAGGCCAATGACAACAGATGTACTGCACTCTGTATTCATGTACACAATCATGTGGCCACTCTGAATCAGAGCGTCTCTCGCGGTTGCCACACTTGATTGGTGGTTTAGATGTAGACAAAAGCCTGTCCAGATGGGAAAGTGTGCCTTGACCTGCCTGTCTGTCTGAAGTGCTGTAAAAAGGTGTGTATGCCTGGCCATGTTTGAGCTTTTGCATGCATCAATAGAACAGATGGAGTAAGAGGGCACCTTAACAAAGTGGCAAACATAATTAGGTCCGGTTTGTGCAGGCAGAATAATAATAGGATAGGGAGAATATAGAGAAATAAAGATACTGTTATGAAATTGTTTTACAAATCCCCAATATGCACTGCAAGATAATAGTGCAAATTTATTGTTACCACCATATTGGCAAACCCAATATCCATATTGCATGAAACTAGATTTATTGCAATAATGATATTGTCTTCAGAAATGCACATGGTCAAGGTAAGTTTCTAACTTTAGACCTGGTTTAGTCTAGTAAGTTTAGATTTAGCCCCAGTTTTAACCAGTGAGTCCAGAGCCTTGTATCTTCTAATAAATTAAAAATAAATTGAACTTTGGAATTCTGTGGTTAAGCCATATGGTTATGGTTAAGTCATAATGTTATTGCAGAGAGTTAGCCTAATTATCACAGATAGCTTGTTTTTTCTAACATTGTGCAGCCCTATACCCAGCTGCTGCAACTAGACTGAAAGGTTAGCCCAAGTGTCAGAGCATTTCTGTGTAAAGCCTTCAGCCTCGAGGGTACACACAAGACTGGAAAATCCTATAGAAGCCACGGGTGATTTTACAAGTGAAATAAACATGTTTACAGCCACTCTTGGTCTCTGGTGTGAAGTGGTAAGTTTATCGAGGATGAATGTCTCTTTACGCTATATTAAGCTTTTTGGTTGTGATTGTGAGTGACAGGCTTTGGCATGTTTTCATCTTCTCACTGCTTGGGGTTTATAGAAATACTTAACCATGTTTTTTGTCACTTGTCCCAATTTTAGTATTATACAGTATTTGGCTGAGGAGTCAGAACTTACAGCAACAATTGAAACAAAAAAATATGTCAATTAAGAGTTACACAATAAAATATAAATGCATTATTGCAGTTATCATTATTGCAATATTCACCATAGCATCTCATGCAGCCCTAGTACATTTTAATTTTTATTCTTATCATGGGGCCATTAGACCCCTGGGGACACATTTGAGGCCATCATCCATCCTTGTTGAGTGCGAGTCAAGTTGAATGGCCTCACCAACACCTCTCTCAAAGTATTTTGTCCTTTTCAGGGCTTCAGAAATACCTTGCACAAGTCTTTACTGGCATTGTTATACAGACCTCTGATTATTCAATGGCCTTTACCAGAAGCACATGTTGAATATTGATGCCCAGACAGCGTTGTGTGAAAACTTAAATTGACAGTATTAGGCTGGGCTGAGAGGACAAGCACCTCAAGCAAATCTGTTATTAATAAAGTTGTAATCTGTGTAATCCATGCCTTGTGCAAAATGTGATATATGCTCACTTAAGTGGTTGGAGAAGGCACTGCTTGAGAGGAAGGCGGACGTATTACTACCAAATAGAAAACCAGTGATAAAGATTTTTTTGCACTTTAGCTCTATGTCGCAAAAGCCGTACATTCCACATTTTTAGCCAAGTCCTAAGCCGATCATGGCCCTCTGATATCCACTCTTAGCTGGATTATTAGGAAGGCTGGGCTGTGGATCGTGAAATAGAAAGTGGTGTTCAGTATGTCGAGCCGAGGACCCTAATCAGCCCATTCACACTGGTCCAGGCCCCAAGCGGCAGGTGTAGACGCTAATGGGGGATTGATATTCAACCGCCTTCTGAGATACACCATGCCTTGTCCTTTCACATTTTGTGTTTCTTTTTCAAATACACATGCTTTTTCAGCAGACTAGGGTGTTGTGGCCAAGATCATACTAATCAAGACCGATCTCTTTCGAGACCAAGACTTTTTTAGAGGCCAAGACCAATATCAGAGTACAAATACAAACTAAAGCAAAGAAAGAAAATGGCTCAAACCAATGAATGACTTTTAAAGCTGCCACCCCCATCAAACGGTGATCAGATCACTCTCTTGGTTGTTCTTATGCTCTTGTATAGGGCTGGATTGAACAGTTGTGTATAGATGAGCGCAGTCATATGTCACTTCCTTGTTGCCATAGTGTTAACACCCTCTTTTGGGTGAAAACAAACCATTTGTGAACAGGACAGAAGTTGGTGTTGTCAGGTCATGTGCTGCTATGATCGGTTTTCTGCTTCCAATAATAAAAAAAAAAAAAACACAATTCGAGATTTTCATTGCTTGCTCACAGACTAAAAAAAAACAAAGGAAGAGATTTGTGGCCTCAGGTGAGTCACAGAGGGAACGAGAAGGTTAAAGTGACGTAGACCCCAGTTTACTGTATAATTACTGTAATGCATGAGATGTACAAATTTAAAAGTGGCAAGTCACCCTGTTAATGTTTACATCTTAATCAATATCCCTACCATATAAAACATTTATTTACTTTAGTTAGTTTCCAGATTTAAGATGGCGATTTGAGATGATGGTTTCATATGTTAGCTATGTAAGCTTTTCTGCTGTCAGGGCACTGATCTTTTTAATATAAATGTCGATGTCATTTTAGTCTGGACCTAAATTAGCATTTAACGCATTTATGTAGGTCGAAATTTAACTGATACTGTATTTGTCATAAAAGACTTGAAATTAAGCATAGGCCAGTTGTTGTTGGACTAAAATCTGTCTACTACGTGGGGCCGTTCACCCGTGACAGAGGCATCAATCAGCTCCTGTTTCACTAAGAACTAAGTTTTGTCAAACAACAACTCTAATCTTTCATTGTCAGTGAGGGAATATATAACTGTTAACAGGCCATGTGCTTCTGGGAACTTGTGTTGAGTATTTTAAGTCCCAAATGAGAAAAGATTTGACAATCAGGGACTTGGCGCAACAGTACCCGGATGGCTCCTCTCAGCTATTCACCCAAAGTTTTTTTTTTTTTGGTCTGTGATACTGTATAGAATGAGTCACTGATAAATAACCACGAATTGCAGAATTTGTGTTATGGTATAAATGTGAAGACAAAGCACACCAGTCTTGTAGTCTGATCTCACTAGTGCTGCATACCAGAGCTTTCCACATCTAGATCTCAGCACTTCTTGCTATTTTAAGTTACTTGTTCATCGCCTGGAGGCCTTGATACAAGACTGAGACCATAAAACAAGTGGTATTAATGGTCTACAGTGCTACAACACTACAGCAATATTTTTCCCTCTCTTAGTTTCATATTGTTTTTTTACAATTGTGATAAATTATATTGTTTTTTCATGTTGTTTTCTTCCCTCATTCCCTTTTTGAACCTGTGGCGCCCTTTAAACTGAGTTCTTACATAGTACTTGGGTTTATAATAAAGTGACTTCCACTATGGCTTTGTGCTAATTACATTTCACAGCAGTCTTATCGCCAAACACCAGGGGCCATATCACATAGCCGTCAGCGCAAGAGAAAACTACAGAGATGATTATAGGACATCTTTTAATATAATGGAAGGGAAATGAGTGTTATCACCCCTGTATATTGATGCTTTTGAAAAAAATGGTCTGCAGGTCTGCTTATTTTTTTTCCCCACGGAAGCTGTGTCCAGGCATTTTGGCTTCCTTTTACTTACTATGTCGTTTCTTTATGAGTTACAGATTTAGCTCTCCACTGCAGTCATTACCCCTCTCCTCTGTAAAAGAAAACATGGTAGATAAATGTTAAGTATTTTGTCTAAGTTAAGATAGACATTGGTTCTACAGGAAGACACTCATTATTAAGCCGTTTTTATTTATAGAAACACAAAACATATTATTTAGATAGAAATGATTTATATGTATGTAAGCCTTTAGTTCAACATTTGCTACCACTTTTCATCCTCTTACTCTTGTTTATGAATTTAGTAATTAACAAATATAACATTAACGGTTTTGTTAATTTTAATTGTATTTATTTTTTATTTTAATTTATTTCTTTCCTTTTGGCTTTTCCCTTCCATAGTCATCACAGCAAATAATCTACCTCTTGGCATACAGTGGTTAGTATATTGTATTGGCATAGGTTTTACGCCAGATGCCCTTCCTGGCGCAACCCCTTTCCATTTACCTGGACTTGGGACCGACACAAAGAGTTCACTGGCTTGTGACCCCTTGTAGCTGGATTGTTTGTATCTTATTTCTCCTTTAAAATGTTAATAGTCAACAATTAATATAAATTTTTGGTATTGGCCAGCATATGAGGCAATTTTCCTTTCAAACAATGGCTAATTTGGTCTTACGATAAGGAAGCAATTGTGACGCTGATGACTTCAACACAAAGAGCTCTTACATGCACATCCATAGCGCCAGTTGAGGTCATTATAGATTAATGCTATGTTATAAACTCTGTTCATAATAACCGACAATAAATCTTTTCATGTTTCATTGTTAAAAGCAAAAGCTAACTGACAACCACATTGGTTCAGACAAAAAAAAAAAAAAAAAAAAAAAAACAATGACCAGTACTTTACCAACATGCTCTGTCTAATACATATTGATATGATATTTCGCTGCCACTCAACCTGCTTTGTGGCTGATGCAGGAGCTGTGAGTGGAGTGACAGGAGTTTCCATGCCGACCAAGTGAGTAGGCCAGCCCTCAGGCAGCGGGAGCCAGTAGATGCAAGATCTCCCTCAGAGAGCTGGGTTTTTACTTTTCTGATTTGCTGTTATGCCTTTATGCTAATATACATCACATTTGATAACATACAGGCCTTATGATTGCACTTGATCCACTCACATCTCCTCACAGACTTAAGCTTTAACACATAGGGCCACATATACATCCCGGCCCCTGGGCAAAAGAGCTTCATTAGTCTGGTTCTAGCTTTGATTAGCATTCTCAAGAGTGCAAATTAGCAAACACTCTTGTGAAGAAAGGCTCACTGCGGGACTCTGTGAGCATACACACTTCACTAGTCACTGACTTTAAATGGCAGTTTTACCTTTTACATGAAGGTGGATTTAAATTTTGTTCAGTCAGTAAGTGTAACAGAAACTGCTTCTTTGAAGTGTACTGACTTATTCAAAATTATTACCGAGGGTCCCTGTGGATCTTTTACTTTTTAAAACTATTAAATTCTTTTTTTTTTTTTTTTATTCACTTCACCAGCATCCTTAAAAGTCTATGTTTTAAAATGACTTTAATGTAGATGAGACAATGACTTATTTTTGTCTTATACTTTTGTTAATTTGACTATTGTTTATAACTTAAAAAAAAAAAAATCTGCTTCCCTTTTGGGTTTTCTCTACTAAGGTAACCACAGCAAATCATCTTCCTTGTAGCAGTGTTTCGCTTAGTAATTTGGCATAGGTTTTGGCATGATTCATTGCAGTTGCATAGGTTGAACCGCCAGCCTTCAAGTTAGTGGGCAAACGTCTCTACCGACTTTTGTTACTACCGCTAATGTCTTGGACATATCCATCAACCCAGTATAGGGCTACATTCAACATTACATGTAAATGAATGTTCCTGTAAACACGCATATGCCTGAATGTACCACGTGTGTCACACAGCCAACTGTATGCAAGGGGGTGTGAATGGGTTCATTCATTGCCTCAGTGAGGGTGCTAATGTGTGGCGATGTAGCTGGTGCCTGTGCATTGTCTGAGACTGTTTTTCATTTAGGTGGAAATTCCTGGAGCGGCTGCATGCTCTATAATAACCATACTTGACATTTCGCTCTCCTTCAGCCTGTGGAGACTAGCAGATGCTTTCCATTCCAGTTGAACCCATTAAGGACTTCTCTTCTGCGCTGCAACCATTGGCTTGTCCTTTGGCCAGGCCCTTCTGAATGTCAAAACTCACAGTTTAGCATCACAATAAAACCAATACAGGGCAGAGGAGTAAAGAAAAGGAAATGGTTGCTCGCTGGCAAAGGGCATGGACAAAAAGATTGTTTTCAAAAGGCAACCATTGCTGTCATAGTTCTGTCTAGCCAGGCTGTTTATGCAATGGCCTTCATATGAGATTTTGTTTCCTGAAAGTTGTGTTTACAGTAAATAGTAGTTGGTCTGTCAGAAATGTGGTCTGGGTAAACGCTGGGCAAAATGCGGGCTTGGATTTTTAAGATTTTGAAATAGTTTTGAAATAAATACAGTATGCATGTCTACACTGAAAGTTGTTGTCAATAATTTACTTGTTAATAGTTACACTTAAATTATGCAGTGCTTCTTTTAGGAGAGTTGTATATAGATGTCTAAATAAACAACATGGCTCTGTGGTTAACAAATCAAGTCAATCTACTGAAACAGGACTGCACATCAAGTAAATGTCAGATGAAGGCCTTTTGCGCAGTACCAGACGTATACAACTTGAGTAACTAATAATTTCCTGTTTCAGACACAGGCATAGATTTAGGGTGTGTTCACACTTGCTGTGTTTGGTTCACTTCACTCGAACTCTGGTGCGCGTCCTGGGACAGTCCAGTTCGTTTGAGCAGGTGTGAACACGCAATCAGTCTCGGGTGCGCACCAAACAGGTGAACTCTGGTCCGCCTGAAATCAGAGGTCTCAGTGCGGTGCACTTTGAGCCCTGGTATGCAACGCGGACCAAACTATGAACTAACGCCAGGGAGTGGATTACACCACTGTTTACCAAGGGCAGAAAAACATACACGCATCTAACATGACTATAAGAAAAAAAAAAAACAAATATACTGTAAATAAATGTATTTAAAAGGTTGCTAACATTAGCAAACATATGTGTTCATATTAATCACCGGAGAGAATCCTCAGCTGTGTTCAGCTGAGATCGGTGCTTTAAACGTACATAATACTTCATTAAATATTAATTAAAGTGTGCCATATGAAATTATTGAGATATATTCAGCTGAAGAGGCAGCCCAATAGATGAGCAGGGTTTCTTTTTCGCAAGTTTATTTCAGTAAATACTGGCACACTACCCTCTACAGGCGAGGTTTGTTACTGCTCACTCCGTCAGTTCAGTTCGTTTGACAGAGCCCAATGTGAACTCGAACCAGACCAATGACATCATCAACACAGGTGCGGACTTTTGCCCCAAAGTGCACCGAGTCCTGCGGACCAACAAGTGTGAACACACCCATAGACTTAAGTATGGTGCTTTCCCTCTGCCCCGTCACCTTATTTTTTCAAGCATTAGCACAAATTTGATCCAAAAACACAGATACTGGGCTTCACACTGTGATGACCTTAAATAAGAGATAGCACGAAGATTAATCTGTAAACATCAGACTTGCTTGATTCTTGAAAGAAATCTGAGTTCCCTAGCTGTGGCAGCACTGCTGACAGGTGTGGGCATATTTTATGTTTGACAAATGTAAACAACAAGGTGCTCCTCTGATTGGAAAAAGTACTTGTAAGATAATGCCCTCAGAGTTAGTTTTGCTTAGAGTTGTTTTGTGATTATTTTTCCAAATGTTCTCCAAATTGTTTTAGGCATGAGGTTATCTGCTTTTCAATTGTAATATTATGTCACCAAATGTCAAGATTACATTTCCAACCAGAAATGCAAGTGAAGAAATACATGCACAACGTAAACATTTTGTAAGCATTATAGCAAATATATAGTTTTTTTCAAAGGAATTCATTCAAGTCATTAAAGCCCAGTGGAAACAGAGGCCCATACAGAATTATAGACTGAATTTAGGGATTTATTTATTTATCATTGTTAAACTAAATGATAGAATAATTGATGTCTTTGAATCACAAGTTTTGTTAAAAGAGAAATATAACAATAATGACAACCTAATAGATGATTATTGTTTTGGTTTCCAGACCATGGCGGATTGGCAATTTGGCAATATTTGATTTGTGTGCAAACCTGATTATAAACAGCGAGGTAATTAGCCTGGCTACTATGAATTGTAATTACAATGTCAGAGAAAGAGGAGAGAGGCTGTCTAAATGTATTTCAGCGATAGCTGTGCTTTTGTCCACAGAGGCACTTTACACACTTGCGCATAATACTATGCACACATATTCTTTATAATGAAAAACACCTCTGGGCAAGCACAGGTTTTGTAACACGATACAATAAATCATATTTTTACAAACTATTAAATGGATTATTTCAAAAAGACACATAATAATGCTGTCAGTTTTACTCTACATTTATGTTCATATATGACTGGGTGACACCTGCAGTTTGTTGTTTGTCTTTGCATTAATTTTGACTAATATTTAAAGCTGATTTGTTTGTACAGACAAATTGCTCACATGATTTATCGGTTTCATTTTTTTGTTGCTGCTGGCACAGTGTGGCGATTAACACTGTCACACTCACAGCACGAAGGCAGTGGATGTAAAGCAGAGAGCCTGCGGGGCCTTTCTACAAGACTTCAGCCTGTTCTCCCTGTGGGTTAGACCCAGATCTGACTATTTCTGACACTCTTTTGATACCCTGGATTAACAAGTGTTTTTAGTGTGCTATCACACGTAGCCAGCTTTAGTTGCTCAGTTAACACCTGACATGTGTGTTTTCTGTGTGCAAAACACTTAGACTTACTCAGTTTTAGTTGCTCTTAAGCTAAAACTGCCCTGGCTTGGCAATGTCCCATCTGTGCAGACCTTTTTTTTTTTATATAAACTTTTAATTGCATTGCAGATCAAAGCTTACTCACTCACTTTCTTTTTTATTGGTTTCTTGTGTACTCTTTTATGTACACTTGAGTTATTGGAAATGATGTTAGATGTTATATGTAATGATGCAATGTCTTCACCTTGAATTCGCGCTGGCTACTTCCAGTCCAATTCAGAACATTTCAGAAGAAATCTTTTAACTAGGACTAGGAAAATGATCGTGTTAACGCAGTGCGTTAATTTATTGATTTAATCTCGTTAATTTCAATTAACGCATCGACTAATTTGATCACAACAAAAATATTACGATGACACTGACAGAGGCAGCAACACGCCACGGGTCTTCCAGCGGGGCAGCGAGCGTAGAAGACGACACATTTCAGTTTCCATCCATCAGGCGCATTCGAGATGAGCCAGACCAGTTAGATTTGTGTCCGACTTGTTCCCGACTTGCTCTGATGCCACAAGTGCGATGGTCACCGTGAGATCCAAGCAAGACCAGCGCCTGAGACGCAGTTCATCAGGAGCAACTGCGGAGGCTGCACGGCTCAGTGCATGATGGGAAAACGCACACCTGTCAGCGTTGAACGGACAGGTGATTGGATCTGAGTTTAGTGCTGATCAGAAACGTAACGCACGGCACTTCATTGCCCTCCTCTCCTTCTTCCCCCGCCTCTTTTTTTTTTTTTTTAAATACAGACTAAAGTTACAGTTTTGACCTGGATAAACCAACACACGCAAGAAGTGGATTTCGGGCTGATGGTGCGTGATCTGTGCCACAAACTGTCCGACTTCAGTACAGGCGTATTTCCCCTCCTCTCATTGCTGCGCAGTTCATCTCGAATGGGCCTAATGTAACAAGTGAACGAGCTAAAATAACATGAGTGACCAAAAAGACACATTGCTAAATGGACAATTCTGCTTCAAATCGTCACAGACAGCAATATAGACAAAACAAAAGTTATGTGCAGTCTATGCAAGGATGAGTTCAATTACCACTGGAGTAACACAGTTCATAGTATTTACACAGTTGTGAACCACAACAATTGTCATTAATTGAAGAATCAAACTTATTTTTGTTAAAGTTCTAAAAGAGATTACACATGCTTTTTTAGGTAAGTTTTGTGTATTTGTTGGTTGTACCTTTGTCTGAGTTACAGGTCTAAAGGAGACTATTAATTTATTTTCTTTGCAAATTTGGTGCATTGCACAACTTTACTGTAAAGTATATGAAGGTTAATTCAGAATGAATGTTCTAAATTTACAATTTTGTGTTTGTACGTGAATTCATAATATGATTAATAACTGGTAGTTATGAATCGCGATACATTTTTTTCAGATATGCGATTAATTAGTTTTTTGTTTTTTTTTATTGATTCCAGGCCCTACTTTTAACACTTCGAAGACAAGTATTTTAATGGTGGGTTTTGTATGGATGCCATCAAGTCTTAGGTATTCCTCTGCCTCCTAGTGATTTGTATGTTGATACTGTATAAAGTTTTACACAAGATGTCCTTCCTAACCTAAACCCATGCTTGGGATTGGCAGCTTAGAAGATAACTGTGGAAAGTATTAGAGGTTGACTGATACATCAGTTGGCCAATTTTTGCCTTTTTTATTCAGTTGGCCATTTTTGCCCTTTAATGCCGATTTTTGGTCAGGCACATGTCCAGGCAACCATGTGACTGAAGGACCCCAGCTTCCACACCCATCTGGTAGCAGTTTGGACTCTTACACTGCAGTTCATAGGAAACATCCAAAACCACTTTATCTCAGCCTGAAAAGCTGTGGGGGCTGTGAGCGCCACGCGAAAAGGAATAATGCTTTTATTAAAAGAGTTTTTAAAAGAGCCTTTAATAAATGGATTACTAAATGTTTTTATTAAAAGAGTTTTTAAAAGTTTATTTAATAAAGAGATTACTAAATACTTTTATTAAAAGAGTTTTTAAAAGAGCATTTAATAAATGAATTACTAAATGCTTTTATTAAAAGAGTGTTTAAAAGAGCATTTAATAATTGGATTACTAAATGCTTTTATTAAAAGAGCCTTTAATAAACAGATTACTAAATGGTTTTAATAAAAGAAGGATTAATAGCGTTATTCATTAATCCATTTAGGAAACTGATTTCTAAATGTATTTACAAAACCTTTTCGGAAAAGCATTTGCAAAACGTATTAGCTTCTCCGATTAGCTTCTCCTTTTAGCTTTTCCGTGGCGTTCCTGGTCCTCCTGGCTAAAGTTAAATAAAATAAAAAGAAAAGCGATGTAACGAGCTCTGTGATTGGTCAGATAATAGTGGTTATGCGCTAACTACTTCCGCTTTTGGCTAAATGGAATGATCCACTTCCGGTCACAGCTTGTAAGCGAGCAGCCAGACAAGGGCAGCTTCAAAAAACATATTTATGTCTTACACATCGCAAAATAAAATCACCAAACTAACGCTGCTATGAACTAACGCAGTTTTATCATTCAAACAGGGGTTTTAGCATTTGTGTGTTAAATATTTAACTAATCGCAGAGCGCGGATGCGGGATATTGTTGTCAATTAACTAAAGCTGTCACCCGGCGCACTTTATTTCAGCGGATATAGAGCACACAGGAACATTTTACTAAAGTATGCGACCGAAAACAGCCACAGTGTGCACAAAAACATCTGAAAGCGCCACAGAAGGAGCTGTGAAAGTGGCTTCAAAACATCGGTTGTTGCCTCGGAGTGTAGAAATTAATAAATACGTCAAAGTGCCTTAATAGGTGTATAATAAATTATGACTGTGCTAAAATGGGCAAGTTAAATTACGTGATACTCAATAACAAACAACACAACTGCCCATGCCCAACAACACAACAATATCCCACATCCGCGTTCAGCGATTAGTTAAATATTTAACACACAAATGCTAAAACCCCTGTTTGAAGGATAAAACTGTGTTAGTCCATAGCAGCTTTAGTTTGGTGATTTTATTTTGCGATGTGTAAGACATAAATATGTTTTTTTAAGCTGCCCTTGTCCGGCTGCTCGCTTACAAGCTGTGACCGGAAGTGGATCATTCCATTTAGCCGAATGCAGAAGTAGTTAGCGCATAACCACTATTGTCACCGGGCCGGCTAAGGATGACGAGCAAATTGTCTGGCCAATCAGAGAGCTCGTTACATCGCTTTTCTTTTTATTTTATTTAACTTTAGCCAAGAGGACCAGGAACGCCATGAAAAAGCTAAAAGGAGAAGCTAATCAGAGAAGCTAATAAGTTTTGCAAATGCTTTTCTGAAAAGGTTTTGTAAATACATTTAGAAATTGGTTTCCTAAATGGATTAATTAATAACACTATTAATCCTTCTTTTATTAAAACCATTTAGTAATCCATTTATTAAATTCTCTTTTCAAAACTCATTTAATAAAACCATTTAGTAATCCATTTATTAAATGCTCTTTTAAAAACTCTTTTAATAAAACCATTTAGTAATCCATTTATTAAATGCGCTTTTAAAAACTCTTAATAAAAGTTTTTAGTAATCTCTATTAAATAAACTTTTAAAAACTCTTTTAATAAACGCATTTAGTAATCCATTCATTAAAGGCTCTTTTAAAAACTCTTATAATATAAGCATTATTCCCTTTCGCGTGGCTCTTTTTATTATTATTTTTTTAATATCGTTACAGTATAGCTTTGTGATATTTTGCAGAATCAATATTTTTTTACTCCCCTATTGTTCTCAATAGCACAAGTGTAACTCTTCAACAGGGACATAAAGTCTGAGGTATGAGGGCTTTAATGAACCAGGCTTATCCACATTTGGACATCTTGGGCGATGAGACTGGCTGCCTCCATATAAGATCCATCAGCCTCTCTAGTGAGCTAGGCGTGAGCTCTGACAATGGAAGATGTTTGGGCTACAGCAAAAAGGACATGATTTATCAGAGATGTGAGTGATTATGCATAGCCCCTGAACGTGAGCGAGGAGCAGCAAGACTAAAAGATGATCCCACATCGTTTCATGAAACATGCAAAGAATAGTCTGCAGCGCCTGTGAAAAATAGCCACATGAAGACACTAGGGATAAATGAACTGTGAATGGAGAATATTTTGAAAGAAGTTCAACTCCCTCCTTTTCATCGCAGTTTTTCTTTGCTCATGTTAGACCTTACATTATAGTCTTGCTAATGAACATTGGTTGAATGTAACAAATTAAAAGTGCTTTGTTACTGTACTCAAGTAAATGATTTCTCTACCACTGCTAATGAGTGGCACTATATGTTGTCAGTCACTATGTCGCTTAAAAACAATATCTGGCATTTTTTCCTATATTAATGGATAATAAGCTGTCTGAGGTGTTAGAGTCGAGTATGACGAGCACCAAAATAGATCAGGAAACAGACAAACTCTCTGATCTTCTGCTGCCGCAGTGGAATCAAATAATAAAACATTTAAAGTTAAACTATTAGGCGTTTCATGTGCAAATACGTCTCCACACAATGACAGTTCACACTGGCTTCTCTGTAGATGACTGGTTTGTCATCTTTTTCTTTTTTTATATATATATTTGGTCCAAGTTATTATCTTCTGTTTTGTGGCAGTCACTACACAAATGTGAAGGATCTGTACTTGGATCAGAGGGGGTCGAGGAGCTGACATCACTTTGGTATGCTTAAATGATCCACTTTGAAGATCCAAGCATAGATAAATAAATATCAACAAACAGTAACTACAGCTGGAGTCACCTCTGTGTGGCTTTGTCAAGATTTGAGAGGCTTGATATACACTGTAGAGAGAAGCGCTCAGGAGGGAGGGGAAGTAGCTGCCTGTGTTTCTTTTGCTGGTTTAAAATGCTGCTCTTTTTTTGCAGTTTGGTACTAAACGGTATGAATGAAGGATATTGATATTGCCAGTACAGGTTCTCAGTCATCGAGGTGAAATTCAGTAAAAAGGCATCTGGACATAGTTTTGTTTTTAAGAGGATGTTTTGTCTCTCATTCAAGGGACTTCAGTTCCCATTTCAATCGCCCCACTACATACTAATTACAAATTTAAAATGTCACAGATCCAGTACAGTTATACCTAGAGTTGTGAAATTTGTAAACAGTTATTGTCAACCACATAGGCAATAATTGTAGTGATTTAGAAATGCCAGCTGAGAAGCATGTCGTTGGTAGGACCTTTCAAAAATAAATGTAATTTTCAAGGACCCGAAAAAACATATTTGGAGACATTTTTTAACTGATGCAGTTTAGGTTTACTCACACTTTTCATGTAATTCTCCCGAAACTAGAAATTGTCGCCTTTGCACAAGCACTTTGGACATAAAGTTTGCTCTTTTAATAAACTTTTTAAATCTGATAAGTTAAAATTAATTAACGTCAGATGCAATTAGGTAAAATTAGGTGGGTTTTATTCAAATATTTATGTTGATATATTTTACAGACCTTCTGTATATTGTAGAAGGATTTATTGTGATTGTTCTGCTTAAAATACATAACAACAGAACTCATGCAGTCATTCAGAGTTACAGGAGTTGAGAGTTAAAGAATTTAATGTAACTATGACTGGCATTAAAATGTCCATTAAAATAACAATACTGTTCACATCCAACTAATTCCAATCTTAGGGCTCAGTAATAGCAACATGATGGTGAGTTGTTTACTGTTGATATAGCTCTAGCTTTGACTGGGAGAAGTTAACTCAAGGCCTTTCTTTATGTTTTCTAAATCGATTAAACATTTACTTTGTCAAAGAAGGTATCTAAATATCCTTAAAGTCATGGGATTATTGTAATGATGTGCAACCCTTTTTCTGACATATATGAAATGTTGCAAGTCAAAATAGGTATCTTTAGCTTAACTTGGGGGTGTAGAAAATCTGAACAATTAACTATGTTCGTAGTTTTATTTACTGAAATGGTATGTCTAGATTATTAAAAAGTAGCTGTAGATCAAGAAATAGTGGCGGTCGACCCTAGGCCTAACAACAAAGAACAGACCACAAGGTGTATAATCCTTTCCTCCTTCCTCGCTCCCTCTCTCTCTGGATTTTTCAGTCCCTCTCTCACAACTGATGAAATTGCCCATGATTTATAACAAATGTCAGTAGCAGGCGCGGCAGACTGCTGTTTTGTCCCCGTCAGAGCCAAGTAGAGCCTGAGGTAGTCAGCTTTACTTATCAATCAATGCCTCTCTTCCTTTTTCCTCACTGTTGTCAACAGTTACCGGTCTGCCAGCTCCGCCATATCCAGAGGTTGTGCCATATGGTCACATTGGGCTGAAGCAAACAGGAAGTGACACTGAACCTGCGCTTGTAGAGGTGACAGAGCTGTGGTGGATTTCCTAATTGGCAGGTCTGCTGATTTACCAAAGCAGAATTCACTGTCACTTTTCCCCCTACCTGTTTTGTTACTGACCTCTGCCAATGTACAGTAGGTGTTAGTGGAATATATCATTTTAAAAAAGAAGAAACCATACCTTTATAAAAATATAGACCTGAGCATATTAAAATAAGGATGTAACAACACTAGAGGACTTCACAAACAGGACACACTCAATACATTTGAATATCATGGAAATATCTATTTATTTAGGTGGTTTCAAGTGAAACAAACAGTATATTATGTAGATTCACACAGATTTAAATATTTTAACCATTTATATGTCAATCCATGTGCTGCTTTTGGCTTACAGTTAAAGAACATCAAAATGTCATAAAATTAATATCTTCAATTCAATTTAACTTTATTAATTCCCAATGGGGAATTTAACATAATATTAGATAATCATTACAATCCAGTCATAAAAGGTCACAGGCCAGTTTACTCTTTGTGCCAGTCCCAAGCCTGGATAAATCGAGAGGGTTGCCCCTAAAACCTATGCCAAATCAATCTGTAAATCACTGCACATTAGGAGGCAGCAGATGATTTGCTTTTGCAACCCCAGAATGAAAAAGCCAAAAGGACAAAAAGGAAAGAAAGATTAGATAATATTCACAATAATAATAATCATTAAAAAAACATGTTGAAAATATGTCACTATTTGCATTAA
The DNA here is from genome assembly GCA_020698575.1 of Bostrychus sinensis. Classification (NCBI taxonomy): domain Eukaryota; kingdom Metazoa; phylum Chordata; class Actinopteri; order Gobiiformes; family Eleotridae; genus Bostrychus; species Bostrychus sinensis. The sequence continues at coordinate 30,715,096 of CM036242.1, forward strand.
ACTACTGGAATAATTCCACTTTTTCACAATATTCTTATTTACTGTCCTGTGCACCTGATTAAGTTTAGAGAGTATGAAACAAAAAAATTCACCACTTCAGTCACAACAAAGTAAAAGTATTGTCTCATACTTTTTTTATGTAAACACTGGACGTTTGCACTATAGAAATATTTATAATTTGCATACTAGAGAGATTCTGAATTCTATTGTTTTTTCCCCCGTACAGCCACTAATACACAGTAATTGAACTGTTAATTACACATGATTTTTTTTAAGAGAGCCGCACTTTATTATCTCTCATTTACAAACCCTTGACATAGCATTTACAGACAACATTTCCTTCTTCTGCGCCTTTATTCGCACTCCATTGTCAGCGATGATGAGGTCTCTCCGGCATAATTATGCATTTATCTGAAAGGTCTGTACCTTGCTCCTGCTAATTTGTTCGACTGTTTTGTCACATAGAGGACAGTAGCGAAAGGTTGGCATTGCTTGCTCTGAGCCACTGAAGTAAAGTTGGCACAGGAAAATGGCAGCAAGTGACCTAAACCGTGAAAGTCAGTGAACCATACAGAGCTGTCAATTAGGACAAATAGAAACCTTTCATTCTGGTCTGGTAGATCCTTCCTTCTGCTGTTACTGATGCCACCAATAGATGGCAGAGTTTGGCCTGTAGGATCTCATCCACTGTCAGAGCTGCAGCTTTGCAGCCACTGAGACTGCATGTCCCTGTTTATATTTAATAATTTAAGAGTAAAACCCACCACCAGATCTGAATTTTGATAAGGTGTAACAAAGAATGGAAAGCCAAAACCTGAAATACCTGACACAATGGGAGTAATACATAAATTTCACACACTATACTTTCTCTAACCAACAGAGAATATGTTGTCCTAGCAGCATATTAATCAAAAATTGTTTTTCTTTTCTGTTGGTTTGTCGTAATATCTAACTAGTTTGTCAAACTGAAGCTGTCATTTGTTCTTTTTTAAGGAGCAACATGGAATAAAAAACTTGAAAGAACATCCTTTAATTAGGCCTGCAGTCTCGACCTCAGCATATGCTTTAATTTGCTGTCTGCTGTTGTGTCACTTCACTATTTTTGAATATATATTTAGCGCTGATATTTTAAGCGCTTACACATACTTAATTTAGTATTAAAAGTGTTTCTTTACATCCCCAAACATTTTACATGATAGCCTTTCAATGATGTCTTTTCCTTTCAGGTGTTTCATTTTAGAGGTTTCTGCTGCGAATCACCAGCCTCCATTTAGCCCTATCCTCTGCATCCTCTTCTTTAACACCAACTAACTTCATGCCCTTATTATTCACTACATCCATAAATCTCTTTGGTTATCCACTAGGCTTCCACATTCTCAGGCTCAACATACTTTTATTAATGTCTACTCTCCCTCGTCTGTACATGTCCAAACCATCTCTGTCTGGCCTCCCCAAAACATCTAACAAGTTGATTATTGTCCAAGTATAAGATTTGTGTCCGACATTCAGGTGCGTATACATACCTTCACACTAAACATTTGTCTTTTATAAATGTGATCAAGTATTATAGTTCATTTGTCTTTGTGCCCACATCTAGTATGGTTTCAATAACAGCTATCCAAGATGGGCCTGGTGACAATAGCCTCATGAGGTCTCATTAAATACAAAAAGACTGAGTGTCATAGAGAAAAATCTCACATACTATAGCATCTATCATACATGAAAGAGGAAAGTCTCTTTTATATAACACAAAGAAAATTGTGGCTCAAGTATCAGGACTGTATGCCAGTCACAAGGCTCCAGCATCAGTGGTTTTACTGGGAGAAAATCCCTCAACTAGAGGCCCTTATAATTGTTTCAAGAAATTATCAAAACACTCATCTCATTTCATTTTAAATCGATATCCTAAAAGGGACAAGTATCCATCTGATATAGATATTGCAGATCTATATATGGCATATTCATATTACAATAATAACTGATCGAGCATAGGACTGGAAAGTGAATGGTTGTCTGTCTGTCCCTGTTGCTCTGTGGACTAGGCTAATACAAGTTATCAAACTAAAGGCATAAAAATAAGGCATTGTTCCAGCCTTGCAAATATCAATATCAACTGCTGCCCAAATATTTATGTGTATTAACCATCTTAGACAGTGTTTGTAAGTGTTTGTAGTTATAGTACTTTTATGGGGCTGCAACAACTAATCGGAATAATAGATAATAATCAATTAGTAAAATAATTGTCAACTAATTTAGTAATTGATTAATCACTATTTGAGAGATTTATAGTGTCTGAACATGTCATGTGCTCATAGAGGAGGATTTATAACCAAGTCAGCAGTAAAGCCACAGAAATGGTTAAAGAGATTGTACATTTAGTGTTTTTCATGGAAAAAAAATTCAAATTTTGTGAAAAAAAATTTTTGTAGCTCTATCACAAATTTTTAACCACCACCGTTGGGCTAGCAGGTCATCACACATTTAATTGGGTTTTGCTATCTGATTATTAATTGATTAATCATAAAGATTATATTAATTGATTATCAAAATAATCGCTAGTTGCAGCCCTGTACTTTAATTCCACATATTATTCGTTTAAATATATTTCTACACTGCTGATACAGTTTCCTTTTTGCATACAGCAAGGCATCCTGCTGTTTTGGTTAAGAAGTCTCTTACTGCTAAATCTCATCTCACTGACCAAAGTTGTTTCTACATTTGTTAACTGGTTTTCCACAAGATCTTAGCTATGGCATAGCAGGGAAGCTTTGCACAGTTTTAAATAAATAAGCCACAGTCAAGCACAAGTATAAATCAAGAGAGAGAGCCGGCAAGCATACATTCCCGATATTTTGCAGCATATTTCATCATTTACCTATCTGGATATGTAACACAACCACAAGCTGTTTGTTCTCCTTTTTTATTTTATTTTGAAACAGGGGTGAAATCATTCAGCCAGCACAAAATGATTAGGGCACACTGTCAAAATTCATATTATGTATAAATCAAAGTGTCTCCAATAGACCACAGTGATGCATGATAGGAAAGGACACAGAATAAATTAAAAATAGCTACGGGATTGGGTTCACACTGTGCAGGTTACCATCTCATCTGAATTTCTCTCACAACTCAGGCTTTTTGTTTTTCATCTGTTGCGGAGTGATGCAACGTCAAGCAGATTTTTCACGCTGCGTGTGGTAAAGAATAGTTTCTTAGAACACACTGTTGTTATTTTTGTCTGTATGTTGTATTATTTAGTTTTGTTCTTTCAGTTTCCTGCACAGTGATTGCAAGTATTTAACAAATCCTTATTGTGGAGTTTGCTGCTGCTGCCCAAAAAAGTGGCATGAGCAGAAGGTTGCATCCTGAGGCATATGCATTCAGAAAGCATTGTCCCATCCAGCTCTGTCAGAAGAACTTGCCCACATCAATAAAAAGAATTGATAAGCTCACAGGCTTACGATTCAATGGATTGGGCAATTTGGAATCAGTCTCCAACTGGATCCGCTTCTCCATACTCATCCCAAGGCATTAGCAATCGCTCTGCATAAACTCAACACAAACTGTAGTTTCAATACAGCCATTGATTCATAGTGGGTGTGTGCGTGTGCGAGTGTATCCCCGCGGGTTATAGCTAATCGTCAAACAGTGGTGTGGGCCAGAGTTTGCTCATGATAGTCTGCCAGCCGATGTTCATTAAACATTTGGCACCAGGCAGCTTGTCTGGACACAGGACCAGCCTCACCAGTGTGTGAGTGTGTGTGTGTGTTCTTATGGGTCTGAGGGAGGGAAATAAAAAGTGAGATGATTGCACTAAAGAGTCGTCCGGCTGCAGACAAGTGCCCAAAATGCACAAGCTATTACAATAACTAGACACAATAAAGTATACAATAAAAGGGGCGATGACCAGTCCGATTGTCGAGAGTGGTGTAAAAAGAAAGGACAGTGCAGTAGAAGAAATCGTTGACCCATTATGTTGTGTGGGATGGAACAGATGAGTGGCTGGCTCAGAGCAAGGTGACAGAAAAGAACGGGGAGATGGAGTGGACAGCAAAGTGACAGTGATGGAGTCATCTGGTGATGTGTCTCTGTGTCATCCTTCATCTTATGGAAAAGCTCCAAAAGTTAATTAGTGACTGTGCAGCGGGTGTTATCTGAGTTTTTCTGGCTTCATACTTTTCTGTTATTGTATCAAGTTTGTTACAAGGCTCCATATAAAGTGAATAAGGCTAATATAGTACATGTTTTGAAGAGAAGTATGGTTAAAATATTCAAATATATTTTCACAGATATAATATGTAAATGACTTGGCTGATAATGATTTTTTTCTGTTCCTAAATCTTAGCTCTGTGAATTAGTGATGACAGTGAGTACGTTTTCTGAAGAGGTGCGGGTTACAAAGGTTGTTATGCAGCCCACATACCATACATTAACACCTTTAAAATGCCTAAATTTTCATCTTCATCAGAACCTTGGCATTCATCTTCTTCCTTTTATTCCTGTTAGGGGTTGCAAGTGGCTGTAGCCTGTCCCAGCAACTATGGGCCTGAGCCAGGGTACACTCTGAGACACATGGAGACACCTCCCACTGGAACACGGGGAGGACATATAGACTCATAGACAGATAGTCAGCCTGAGCGGGGATCAATCCCACAACCTCCTGATAAATAAATTCTGTTCTGTTTATATAGGCCTATATCACAACAGCAGTCGCCTCAAAGGGCTTTACAGACAATTGTTCACACAATCAAACATAAAAACACTATCAAACATAAACAATAAGTACACTAAACAGTCCCAGGACATGCCCTGTCCTTCCTCTCGGTAAGGAAAAACTCCTAAAAACCCAGCTGTGGGGAATGGGCAGGAACACTAACCACTCTGCCACCGTGTATCTCCATCTTTAGTTGTGTTGATCTATGAATAGCATACATTAAACCTACAGTGTTCCACAACTTAAAATATACAGCTTAAGTAATAGTTTAGATATCATATGTCATCTTGTGACAGTAGGTCTTGTATATGGCGTCATACAGCTTTAGGCCAGCAAAGCAGAGCAACTTCATATCACATCTGCAGTATTCCCAGAAGCACACGTCTCAAAATAAACAATTGTCTCCACTGTAAAATGCTTCCATGGAACTCTGTTGCCCATCTAAATTGTATCACTGCCTTGTTATCTCATAGCCTGATACATTTCACAGCCTTTTCCTCTTCTTGATGTTTCAGCAGCAGGGCTCAGACACAAGTACCTGGACAATCCTTCCCTCTCTCTTTTTTTTTTCTTTAGTTCATTTTCTTCACTCCATCTGCTCCCCACATGCATTTTTCTCCCCACGCAGCTCCATCCCCCATGTTGATGGAGATGACAGTTGAAACCACTCCCTAACTGGTCGGCCGTCAAGCACCATTTTGCTCCTGTCATTCAGACATCTTCACCTGATTCAGTCTTGGTCAGGCCTTCTCAGATCATTACTGCAGGGTCACAGCTGCTCCGTTTCAATTGTACTGTGTGTGTTTTTTTTTTTTTTTCTTCTTCCTCTGGACATAGGCATTTCAATACAGTCAGGATGTAGAAGAAGGAAATTTAAATGTTCTTCTTGTATAAATTAGTATTAGGTTATAAATGTGAGTAGTTTCTGTTCACAAGGTTGATTATCAAAAAATGCCAAGAAACATTCAATAAATTAAAATATTGTAGAAAAGCGAAAATATTTCAGTAGTTCAATTTAAAAAGTTAGACCCTTCCAGCAGTGACGTTCTTTGTAAAGTTGCACACGCAGCCTGTTGGAGATTAATGTAGTAGGCCATTTATTTCTACGAGGGAGCAAAATAGAAATATTGATTTAGACGTTTTTGGGTAGCAGGAGCAAATGTTTGTTGTTTATATATGTATTAAAAATTATTCTGAATTAATATGACCCAGATCTGATTGTCAGTTCCATTTACAAAAGTTATTTTATAAAAGTAGGATTTGTGGTGATTGATGAATTAAATCTGAGCATACAATGTGTATACTATTGTAGTCCAACACATTCCTGTAACTGCTTGTCCTGCTTAACATTGAAATCATTCATCTTTTAGCTTATGTGCTAAGTAGACACTAATCACTACGTAAAATAAAACGGCTAAACGTTGACACGCGCTTTAATGTTTTCTAACCAGGCTCTGATATTACTCACATGAGGTCAAGTGGTTGTCAGTTGCCAAACCTGTCTTGATTATTCATAATTTGCGATATTTGGTGGCTAGCCCTAATGGAGGTACCAGTCTTTACAACACAAACATTCTGTGTACATACACAAGAGGGGTTTATTTTTTTAATTTTATTTTGATAATTATGATGATAATGCCAAATTATAAGATTTTGTCATTTTATGAGATACAAAATTTTGTTTTTCTTTACCTATAAGCTATAATCATGACAATTAACGTAAATGTATGAAATATTTTGATGCTGGCAATAATCTGCACATAGTGTTTTATTTTGAAATGCATCAAATCTCGAAATCTGTGATGCTTGAATTTGTTTGGTAACTGTAGGGTCCTAAAAGTTTTTAAAATGTTTTAAAATTGAATTGAAATTTTTGATGATTAGAAAGACAAATAGTTTGGTTATGAGATGGAACATTTAAAAACCTCCTTTCGTTTTGGCACAGCAAATCTTGTGATCTCGTTTTGATTCTAGTATGCTGTGATTTGCATTGCATGTCCATTTCCCATTTTACATCAGATGCCTTTCCTTACGCAACCCTCTCCATTTATTCGGGCTTGAGACAAGCACAAAGAGTACACTGACTTTAGAACCCCTGTGGCTGGATTATGTTTAGTCATTTTAGGCTCTGCCTTTTCTTTTCTTTCTTTTTTTTTTCTCTCTATTGTTCTCTCTATTGTTCCTAGTACCCATTTTTCCCTTTTTATTTCTGTCAAGCACTTTTACTTGATTTACAATGATGAAAAGGTCAGATAACGCATGTGAAGATGTTGCTTTCCACTTTAATGTCTTGAAAATGACAGAAAAGCTCTGAGCAAACATGTTTAAATAATGAGTGATGAGGTTTGTACATTAGAAAGACATGCTTCTCAATTGTTGGTTACATTTGTTGGGCTGCCCTTCAACATAAAAGCAGAGGAAAGTGAATGAGTGAGAGCTGGAGAGATAAATAAGAGATGACAGGAAGTATAGAGAGAGGAGGGGGTAATGTAACGGGCCAATCATGCCCCAGCGCTTCTACTAATCATGCAAACAAGGTCACTGTCCACTAGAGCCAAACTGGCAGCCTCTGTACATGGCCCCTATATGCACACTCTCTCTGCATGCTATTCCACTGCACCACTTCTGCAGTATGTTTGTTGGAACTGCATTGTCCATGCTACTTATTACTGGACAGTATATCGAGTTTTCAGTTCTCAATGATAAAAAGGTCATATACTCTATGTTATGCCAAAAACACTTTTCAAAGTTTTTTGCTTTGTGTGGCATTAGTGTATACAAGCTATTGTACATTGGGTTTTCAGGGCCACTGCCTCTTGTGATAAATTTATATAGATGCATGAGTTTAACCTACTATTTAATGTAAGTCCTTTAAAGGCCCACATCCTTATCATAACACCTCGTCATGATTATGGACATGTGACTGTTCTGTGCAAATGTGTGTATCCAAAGACAAGACTTGTGTTATCAATTGGGCATCAGTTGCTCAGGTGCTTGAGCCGTTTATTCACTAAACAGAAGGTTGGCAGTTCAAACCCTTGAGAAGGACACTTAACCTACCTTGCCTCCAGTGTCTGACAGTGGTGTATGAATGTGTGAGTTCTTGTTAGAGCCCGACTGATATGGGGGCCGATACCGATATTAAGTTAAAAAAAAAAATAATAATACCTATATCCAATACATCAGGCGATACATTATACATTAGGAAAAAGTATTTTAAAGCATTTTTCTTTCCACTCTTGTTTACATGAATATAGCGTGTACACCCCAAGCCACTTTATTAGACTAAACTTATTTCTAAAATGTTGTAGAAAGCTGCTTATTGTTTTTTATTTTGATTGTTATTTAGGTTGTAGTGGGCATTGGTGTGGGGGAGTATTATCATATATTTTATGTATTATATTCTTTTTATTCATTTATTTAGCTATAACTAAATTTGTTTAAATTTGATTTAAACTTGCTAGTAGCGCATGGAGAGAACTACAAAATGCATTTTGAATTTTTGTTCTTTGAGGTTTTATGGCAAAGAAATGGGTAAAATATTTTTATTGCCGTTTTGAGCTTTTCAGGCCATGAGAAGGTGATTTGGGGAGTTTCTATGAACTGCACAGTAAGAGCCAAACTACTGGGAAACACTCTGAGATGGCGCCAGCGCCCTCTCCTGAACAAGTAGCAGAAGGCCATCAATTGCAAGTAAACAGGTCTTATTCCAGCACACAGTAAAAATAGTACTGTTTATATCAGCGGATATCAGCCAGATTTTGGCCGATAACCGATAATTTCCTCGTTGGCTATATCGGCCGATAATATCGCCCGGCCGATATATCAGCAAATGGTTCCTTGATGTAAAGCGTTTCAAGTGCCCAGGGAGGTAGAAAAGAGCTATATAAAGGTGACCATTTACTATTTATTTAACAATACTGCAAGTTGGTTTTTAGGTAGGTTTAAAAAAAAAAAAAAAAACACTTTTCAAGGTATACACAACTGCTGCAAACACACACGGTACAGATCTTAAAGTTTATATGCTTTAATATTAGATGGAGTCGTGATGACATTACTGACAACCTTCTTATTTCCTTGGGGTTTGGGATTGGCCCAAAGGTGAATTTTTGGTTCAGGTTTCTGTACTCGGGGAATCAAAATTCACTTTCCCACATGACAGACTGGGAACTCACAAATTTATCAGACCTAAATTATTTCCATACCTTTAGTGGAGCATTACTATTATTGCGTTCCCATCTGCTGTAACTTGAAATGAGGTATTCAATAGAACTTGTGTAGATTTGCTAATGAAAAGCCTGTCGTATTGGTCTGAAAGTATTAACAAACTTCTAATCAGCTGTCTTTTATTTTATGTATTTTTAACTAGAATTTTTAAAAAGCTTAAGATTTTTTTAATCGATCATTGTTTTTAGTGCTTGCTGCATAGACATCTTTAAAATGACACTATATACCCCGTCTTTTTTTCTATTTATCTTCACAACTTAACTTACATATTCTTTGTCCCACTCTCGCTTTAGCTCTTTGCTTTTGTACCAGCAGTGATGAATCTGAGAAACTTGGACAAACCGAAACTTGGTTAAAGCTCTTCTGACAGAGAATCTCATGTTTCTCTGCACTCCTTAATTGGCCACACTGTGAAGGGGAGACAGGATTGCAGCTTGTCTTCAGCAGCTCAGATGTTTGTGGTCAGTTTTGAGCAGAGTCCAGCTGACTACAAGAGAATAATAGGACTATTCTGAGGTGTGGCAATCACCCAAGTCCTCAAGTCCTTTTATTCTGAAGTACTTTATTCACACATCTATTAATTGGATATTTGTGTGACGCTCTATAATTAAACCTAAAAGCCACAAGGAACATGGTAGGAAAGGCTTTTAAGCAAATTCTGTTTTGTGTATTTTTTTAATTTGAATAACATCTAACACTTTCCACCAAGTGATGATGTATAGTTCAGTTTTGTTAAGTATTACTTATTGAATGCATTTGAAAAATACAACAACTTTTTGTAGCAACTGTTTGTTAGCTCTAATCAGGCTATCAACATTTTATTTGGACTTGGCTTTTTTGTCTAATTTTGGTCTTCTTAAAAAGTTTAAAAACATCTAAAATGTTGTGTTTGCTATAATGATCTGCCAAGACAGAAAACATATTAAATCGAAGGAGATGAAAAGGTAGCTGCAGGTTGTCAAGACGACATAAGTTACACTTCTCCATATGATGCATAATATTAAGAGGGTGTTTTTTCACAGTTGTCTTTAATAAAATCACAGTCTTCAAGTTCATGTACACATTGCAGTGTCAATGTGTGCCTGAGCTGAGAATCAACCAGTAATGTAAGTTACTAATACAATGTGTACATGATTTTATTCTCTTTGGGTGGTTTACTTGCATGTGCAACTAAAAGCTATACTTGTACTTTTGTTTTGCAGGTCACCAAACTATCCTTTTAGATGTTATCTCCATTGAAAAGTCGATGGGGAGCAGTGGTTTTGTCAGAAATGTTTAAAAAAACACTGTTGATAAAACTAGGACTGATAAATTAAATGATGCTTTCCTTTCATCTTTCCCCCTCCAGCATTGCCACTGCATATAATCTGCCTTCTAAGTGACGGTTTTATGCTGAATGCCCTTGTTATTGCAACCCTTTCATTTATTTGAGCTTGGGACCAGCATACAAAAACACTGACTTGGGAATTTCTGTTCTAAATCTTTGAACAATGTCAGAAATAACAATTTTGTTAAATAAAATTTAAGGCTTTTATCTTGCAAAGAGGCCACATATTGATATAAATAGAAATATAGCTACATTTGAGTTGCCTTTTGAACTTTGAACTCTTAGGTTGTTCTTTAATGGGACTTTTCATTGAAACCAGATTGTCACTGTGACTGCAGACTTTCTGTGACGTGTTTTACTGGTGGCCCAAACTTTGTGATTTCTCAAGGAGGATTAGATTCAGCTGAGGCCCTGACACGGTCTCCACCTCGATGACAAACTACTTAAATATATAAAAAAGCATCCATCATAGCCAGGCACGCACAGACCAATATTGTCCAAAATGCCCCGAAGGCAGCGGCTTTGTATGTGTTTATGGCCTTAAGTGCTGTCGACAGGCGCAAATAAATCCCACTCTCCTTTTCTCCTTGCCCTGGCATGTACTCCTTCCCCTCTCCTTCACTTCCCTGGTCATCTTTTGTCATCTTTCATACAATCCTATTTTGCCTGTTCATTTTACACATATTGTGTCTACCACCTCCCAATGCTTGTGCTATATATCCGCCTTTGCCTTTTTATTGTAATAGCTGCATTCTCCCTCCTTCTCCCCGAGTAATGAATTAAATAACATTTTCCACGAAATCAAGTGCCCCCCTAAAATCTTGCGCCTTTTAAGCCTACGCAGCATTGTTAATCATTTAGTTTATGAGGCTGCAGATTACATTCTTTGCAGTTCTCAAATTGAACCGCAGAAATTGCTCTAATAAAAACAATTGTACAAGCTCCTTATTTTCTTTTTCTTTTTTCCCCCATCCCAGCAGATAGATGACGACTTAATATCCTGCTTCTCAGTATATTCAAAGTCCCTGCCACAAAGGTGTTTTGTCCATTTGCCAGCAAACCACCTCCTGCCTGACAGAGAAGGGAGTGGGAGGGGGGGGCAAGAAAAGAGAAGTAACAAGGGACATGTTGCCAGGATTCGTCACAGTCCTCTTGTATATAATATATAATAGTATTTTGAAGCAGGAGCCACAGAGGAGGCATTAGCAAGATGTGTGTCCTACGTATGCTTTGTATGGGTCGCAGCGGCCATTGAACAAATGTGCCCAGCTGTTTTTAAACAGGTCATCTAATCAGATTATAGTGACAAGCAGGTAGTTGCTTATAAAGGATTCATGAGGTGGTGATGTGTATGGGGCCGATGTCTTGTTCCTGTTGCTATGGTGAGAGCAAAATTACATATTACAGAAAAGTATGTACGTATGCATTCAAAAAATTTACCATCTTCAAGTAGCATTACATGCATACTGCTATTTTAGGCGTTTTCGCAGTCTCCTTTGAGAATTGACATGTATGTTTTTCAAAATTTCACACAGGGTATACATTGAACTTGTGCAACATAATGTATTTTTCTCTGTTTTGTCAGAGTGTTTTCTCAAAGGGCAGAAAGTAGGTTGGAGTGATGGATAGGTGCACCAAACACATTTGTGTTGGAGACCAGCATTCTTCAAAACAAAGATTACATTTTAATCCCATGATGGTTAAGTGAGTGTGTTTTTTTTTAGTTAAGGTAGCTGTTTTCTAGTTAAATGGGGTGGCAGTAGTGTAGGAGGTTGAGCAGGTTGCCCCCAAAACTACAGACCTGGTGGTTTGATTTCCATTCTGACCAAGTGTATACTGTTGTCTTTTTGGGCAAGGCACTTCACCCACATTGCCTGTTTTAGTCACAGTATGGGGCGGCAGGAAGGGCATCTGGACTACTCTGCGATGCATGAAGAGAGAAAAACAGATGTTTTCTGTTTTTCAAGAAATATGTAAGTCAGGTTTTTTTGTAGTCAGCAGCCTAATTTCTCAGTTACATGAAGCTTTTACCTAACATGGGACCAGGAAGGGTTTATTTGTAAGCATAAAAAACATATTTTTGCACTGCCAAAAGACATGTATGGATTGATGAATTGGTCAGGGTAAAATTGCAAAGGAGTGTTTTTTTTTTTTTTTTTTTTTGTCAGTGTGTATATAAGAGTCTGTCCCGCAACTTACTGGCCTTTGTTCAGAGTGTACCCTACCTCAAGCCTATAGTTTCTGGGATAGGCTCCAGCCACCTGCATCCCTCATGGTAATAAGTAGCCAAAAACTGATTAATCTATAAACTTTTGATTTGACATCATCAAAAAGATATTTGGTCACTCATTTTTAATTAACTACTAAACCATGACATGGGTACAGTTGATTTTAGCAGTAGCAGTTATTTCTTCTCCATTGTCCTGTTCCAGTGGGTGTAATGTGTATTCTGTTTGCAATCGCAGTGATGACATTGAACATGCTCAGTGGAAAACACGAGCTATACACAGACAATCTCTGGCTTTCTTCTCTGCCACCCACCTCTGGCAACGCACCATTAGCAGTCACCCTCTAACACCACGCAGCAGCCGCCTGTTCAGTGGGTGTCTGCGTGGCTCTCACCAGCTCACTACAGCACTGCCTGTTTGTAAAAATACAACACCTATTACCTGCTTTTAGCGCTTGGTTATAGACCGCACTGAATCCAGAGCAGTGTAATTAGAAGAATATTTAACAGTCATTGTTCATATTGGAGAGTTTAGTGTGTCATAGCCATTGTCCACCCAATGTTAATGTCATCCTATTTTTAAACTTTGAAACACTATTAATGCTTAATAATGATTTTGCATCCATTACCTAATAGAAGATAGATGGGAAAATGTGTATGTTGTTGTGTTGCAAGGAATAGTGCTTGTATTGATTGTACTAATTGGTCTGATGCATACTAATGGGGCTAGAGATGTAATTGCTATTTTTGTTTGGTGCTTGTAATCTTTGAAAATGCCTTCGAAAGTTAATGTTGTATTTTTAACATATAAAAAGTGCTTAAAATACAGAGAAAGGGCTTGCCCCCACCGGAATCTCCCACCTAAATACCACGACTGGAGCAGAAAACTGGAATAAATGCACTGAGGGCCATTCGTGGGTGTCAATGTTTTTACATTACACAAATTACAAATTACACAACTTTTTTCGTCTGAAGAGCGTCTTGCTGTGTTGATTCTGTGTTCACAGACGTAAGAAAAGTTGACTTCCTCTTTGCTACAAAATAAAAAGTAATGTTACATGTCACTTCACGTTTTACTGGCTGGTACCAGCAATACCCCACTTGGAACTGAGTGGGTGATTACAGAGGCAGCAGCACCAAAGATTTCCACAGGGGATTGTTTTTAGTAAAGCAAGTACAAATCTTCTAGATATTAAATGGTATTTTAAATATTAAAAACACCATTACCTCTGGAATAAAAAGTTGTAATGCCATTCTGTCTTATGCAGTTTTTTGTTCAGGCTAACTAACTAAATGCTCAGATCAGCTAGAGTTTGTTGAAGAATAGTAATATGATGATTACATTAATAGGCAAACATCACAAATAATAAAATGTGCTTTAACTTAACATTTGATTATCTCCAAAAAGGCAGGATTAAAACAGATAATTTTTGAGTCTGTAAGCTGCATGTATGTGTCCTCTCTGATGTGGCTGCAGTACAGTAGTGTACTGTGATTTTACAACCTATCAACTGCATTATTAAAAATTAATTCCCAGAATGCAACACAGTTTACAGTATTTTACCGTATTTTCAGAAAATCCCATCAACTCAATCTTTTTCCCAGAATACATTGCAATAAACAGCATGTTACTGTTTTTAATGGTCAGCAGTAGCCAACTGTAACAATAATTTCATACTGTGTCTGTGTGAATGGCTTGAGAAGTGATTGGATGAGAGGCAAAAGTGGCAGGCTGTGATTGGCTGACAGTGACAAACAGGTCATAGGGTATATACGGGGAGAAGAAGTCTTCCTGGTTGAATTTGTATTGCAATAACAAAATATAAACAAATGTTTTCTGTAAACTAACAGAGATGAACAGTTTGATTTGAACTAAGTGATAGTAGTGTGTACCTGACAAAGTACTCCTGCCTTTCATCTTTTACTTTCAATAACTGTTACATAGCATCAATCAACACTTCGTCTGATTTTATCACAGTGTAATACTATTTGATTTGAAAAAGTATATGCTCTGCAATTAATTAACAACTGTCGAGACCTGTAGACCCACCAAGACCAATAAAGTGATAGACTCAGAAATCAATAAACATTTTAAAAAGTTATTTAGACAATCAAGCTAATTCGAGATTTGTTTTAGCTGTTGAAGATTGTCTTTAATGCTGTTCGTCTGTCTCATATCTGAATATAATTAATTCTGACCACTGCAGTGCTGTAGGTTGTATCCAGGATAATGCCCTAGGATCTCCCGGATGTGTGAGCACTTTCTTCTTCTGTTATCATCCTTCTGGCTTTGAGATGTCTCATTATGTCCAGACTTAAGCCATTTCAGCTACAATGTAAACTTGGACCTTTTGCCAAGTGCTTTGGCAGATATGAAATCATTGCAAACACAATCTGATTTGTGCAGGCTCGGAGCTGCAGCTGAGCATCGCTCCAGTGGCTACTGTAATCGCACAGTTTTACACGCCAGGTCGCTGTAGGAATGCATTTGCATGTGTAAGAAGCAAACTCTGAAGGAGAGAAATTTGTCACAACTTTAGCAGCCATTTCTACTCTGAAAAGTTAGAAGTTAAACAGTTTCATTGCATAAGATTTTTCCTGATTTAAGAGTTTACTATTTCTTGCATTTTCATTTTGTAACACTTGCGATTATGCACATTATTCATGCTTCATAGAAAAACAGCTGTTTTTAAGTGACTAAACTTGATGAAATAAAGTCTTCCTTACAGTCTCCTATACATTTACAGCAAAGTTATTTATTATTTAGGAGTCTAGATTTAGTTGATACCTGTTGCTTGTTAGTTAACATTTTCTTAGTGCTTCTGTTTCTGAAAGGAGCACTGTTAATGGGTGGATTTCCTCAGAGTATTTGCGCAATGGCTTTTACTAGATACTGTTTTTCAATTTATTAAAGTGACATGTTTTTTTGCCCAGAAAAACTCTCTCTCAGCTGCTGTTTTGGTAATAAATACACTGGCCTGTACCCTCATGGACCATATCCACTAGTCATTACTGGTCTCTCCGTTATGCAAAACGCACTTCCCTCCACAACAAAACACATGCATTTTTGATGTTTGTTTCCTTTGCTCTGTGGGTGTATCAGAGTTTATACTTCTTGCTTGCTTGCATTATTAGAATGCAGTGTAATTTATACTGTCCTTTCTGGTTAGACTGTTTCTTTAAGTTGAATCATAATGAGACAACTCCAGCTAGAAAGTATTTGCTTTTCTTACTATAGTCCATAGAAAAGTACTATGCATTTAGCCTCCAGTTCTTGTATGATCAATTCTAGCCGACAGCGGCAGCACCAAAGCCTCCGATTGTTTCCAGACAAAGGTTGTTACATGCTGTCATGGTGCATTGTCTGTTTTTCTTGTTTGTTTCCTCCTCAATTTCTTCTTTGTTCCTGTGTTTGTCGGGTGTGTATTTGCTGATTGGTGTTGTGATAATTACAACTCGGATTGTGCCGTCGGCGCTCCTGTACACTCTGATGTCTCACACTGAGCCATTGTTCTGTTCATTGGCTGATTAAAGAAAACAAACACACATCACAGGTATAGTTTTGAACATCTGACTGTGTTGAATAAATGGTGAAAAGTGTGTGGGTTACAATTGTATGGATAATTATCGTAATTAAGGTATGCTCAGAGAAGTCGATGATTTAATAGTATTATTCTTTTGTATTTAATGCAACAAAAAGAAAGTTGAATGCCTGGTTCTGAAACTTTCATTGTTTTAATTGTTTCACTCCTTTAACCTGTTCTTGTCACAAAGGCACTTCTTGTACTGCTGGCACATCTGTGAGATTGGACCCCTTTCACCTAGCTTCTGGTAACCCACCTGCATCACTAAAGCAGCCAGTCTTAGGTAACTGCCTTCATAGCAGAATAATTTAAACATCATAACACCTCAGTTTTTGCTGCCACATATCATAGTTAACATTCCAAAGTGGTTGTTTTTGGGTCATGGCAGTTGTTAAACTCTGGACATTAGTTAGTGTTTTCTTACTTTTGGTGACTTGAGACTATACCGGGTCTAAAATTAAGAAAATATATATATTTTTTATTTTATTTTTTGTCAAACATCAGAGCACTAAGGATTTAAATTTGGTGATTAAAAACTCTTTATATATTTACAATGGTGCCATTTTAGGGCTACAACTTTGGCTTTTCTTAACTAAATCATGAATTACTCTTGATTTTAACATGATTGCAACCTCTAAAACCTTAGGTACTCTGTTCATAATTTGGGTTTACATGTCACATTACTATCTATTTTTTAAGTCACCACCAGAAATGGGTAGTAAATACGTATATCACAATGTCAAATTTTAGTGCGATATAAAATATTGCAATTTTACATTTTTCACAATTATTGACACCACAAAAGGAAACAATGAGGCATTATTTTTTAATTAAATGCTTGAATTTCACTTTTAACCAAATTCTCAATGAATCGTTTAATTTTTTATTGATTAACCTGAAGGACCTCATAAAGATAGACCTTTTCTTCTAATATTCTTATGATTATCTTACTGGGACATTTATAATTGTAAATATTTTTTTTTTTTTTTTAAATCCTGACATAATAAACAGTGAGTTAAGTGAAGTGAGTTACATTTACTTGAGTAACCTTTTGAATAAAATGTGTTTCTAAGATTAGTTTTATTGTGACATAGTTTTTACTTCTATTTGAGTAATGTTATGTTGAAATAACAATACTCTTACTTAAGTGCTTGTTGGCTACACATCTCTGGTAAGCATTACAAAGCTACGTTTAGAGCCCTTGCATTTGATTTTCTTTCACTGATTTTTTTCTTCATGACATAGGAGCTTATTCTAAAGAATAAAAATTCCCTGAAGTCCCCTAGTTTTATGTGGATAATTGTATAGGCTGCATGTGATTATTACACTTCATTTTACACCTCTGTGATACTTTGTCCCGGTTTTGTAAAATCATCAGGTTTTATTACTGTGCACTCTTTTCTGGCATTTCATCAGTTCAACACCACGAACCAAACAGGTGGCATGCTGGGCAT
Organism: Bostrychus sinensis; assembly: GCA_020698575.1. Taxonomy (NCBI): domain Eukaryota; kingdom Metazoa; phylum Chordata; class Actinopteri; order Gobiiformes; family Eleotridae; genus Bostrychus; species Bostrychus sinensis. The sequence goes on from CM036242.1 coordinate 30,732,629, forward strand.
CAGTGCACAAAGTTGTTTTCTTTTGTTCAGCCCCCCCACGCTCTCTGCTTTTGGGAAAGAGATGGTCAGCGCATGATCTGAATCTTCACTGAGCTGACAGGGCTGGCAGATACAAGGAAGGGAAAACACACAGGGTAAAAGATGTCATAAGCTGCCCTGAAAAAAAAAGGAGCTACGCCTGTCATATCGGTCGTTTTTGATACAGAAACCCTGCATTGATTCAGCTGCGATTCCCCTCGCAGCTTTGCCCTGATTCGAGCAGTTTGAATCGATGCTGCTGTATCTTAGACATTAAGCCCGGGCATTGATTTCAGTTGGTAAATTGTGACACTCTGTATGTCTGCTCTAAAATGTGTGTCTTTGCTTTGAGTTCTTTCAAGGTTTTTCTGTGAGACGACGGAACACAAAGAAGAAAATTACCCTACACCACACACATCTCTACTTCTGTTTTTGCTCCACACAGTTCTCCGGGTCAGGGATAGCATGAGCAATGGACTTGAAAAAAGAAGTGTTTGTTTGTCTCCGTTGCAAGTACGTTGTCTCTTTGAAAGTGGATGCTGTCTTTTAATTCCCAGCTTATGTTTCTTAAGGCTTTTGCTCTATTTCAGTGTTTAGCTTTCAGCCAGTTAGAATATTAACCCCTGCTATTGTCCACACCACTTCTGGTTTGTGGAGCCATAGACCACATACAAAGGCTGGATTGCTATTAGCCCTTTGGGAGCAATAGGAGGGAATGAGATGGATGACACGCTCACAATAAAGCACCAGGCTTTCCCCTTAGGCCGTATCTGTTAAAGACAGTTTTGCACTAAACCATCAATACATACGGATATTAGAAACGGAATAGGGTTTTTTTGTAAACACTTTGAAGCAGAATAATCATTTACTGTACGCTTACAAAGGTCACTGTTTGCACTCACAGGTTGCGGCTCACAAGCTATCCCCCGGGTGTTTTCAAACAACCGGCTACAAATCCAAGATGCACACAATTCACATGCGTTTGCTCATGTGGCGAGATCTCACACCTCTTTTCAGTCGGCTATTGATTGAAATCAATATGGTCCAATCTCATCAGCACTGTCCTTGGCCTACTGAGGTCTGTCCTGCCGAGGGCCCAGCGTGTGATGAGCGACCGCTTCCTATGGGCGGATCCATACCTTTTGAGGTGATTGGGTTAATATGTTCCCCCGAGTCACAACGTGGGCAGCCCGCTGTTTTGCTGCATCATTTGTCTGCCGCATTGATTAGAGGTTCATTGGATGGAACAATTCTTCAAAGACCAGCAAGAGAAGACTCCTCACGCTGTCCTGATTGGCTGCGTGCATTTGCATAAGTGTAGTTTGTGTAAATGCATATTATGTCCTTTTCTGAGAATAGACCGGCCCATTGATGCATGTATTTTTAATTGCTAGGCCCGTCCGCGATTCAGAGCTAAAAGCCCCTGGACAGCAGCTAAACTTTAGTCATGTTGTCCTGTCACTTAATTTGTTTTCTCTTCTAACCGCATCCCTCCCTCTCTCTCACACAGTTCGGCTACCCCTGTTTTTTCCTCTGTTAATCGGAGCTGTGGTAACTGACCTTCACTGGGACACAACCAACCAGTCTAATTGCACTGATATGTCACCAGACTGAAGCGGTAGCAGGAGAGCATAACAAAATTAAACCAAATCACTGTGCTAGTGCCTTGGTAATGTTGCTTTCTCTTCAGTGATGACTCACAGCTGTCAAGAAGAAAGAGGCAGGCAAATACTTTAAATCAAGGATGTACTCGACAAATTAGGCTGTTTCTTTCAACCATGATACCTAGTGGTGCTGATTCTGCGGCTGAGAACTGAAAGCACTTAAACCATTAGAAATGTAGTCATAACTTTTTATTTTAGTGAATGTAAATCTTCCTCTTTCTTCCTATAGTTGGTGCTGCTCAGAGCTCCTTTAGAGGTCTCTTTCCAGAAATCAAAGTGCATACAATACAGAGAATATCACCTGCTCAGTGCAACATATTGCGTTTCACATGTCATAGCAATCACAGCATATGCAAAGGTTGTGTCTTCCGTTCGCATACTTAACCAGGAAATTAAAGGCAGATGCATTTCTTCTGTACATGAAGTTTCTTTAATTTGAGCCATCTGTTACGGGCACAACTGCTGTCTGAAAGTACATACAGTAAGTTGTTTGGTTGAATCTATATGTAACTACTTTTGGTGAAGAGGATATTATTGATTATTTCCAACCCTTGGAGGAAAAAATGGGCCAGTGCAAAACTCTTAAGGTTTACAGGGGTCAGAAGAGACAGTCAGTAGAGACAGTGAACCATTGCAAGGCCATCCATTGAATACAAAAGTCTGATCCACTTGAATCCAACTCACAAAACCCTAGATTTTCTGGCAGATTCCAGCCAAATCATTTTTAAGTAGCACAAACAATTAAATACAAGAGTTCATTATCATTTATTAATCTGCGAACCATTTATGTAACATAGCCAATAAGGAATTATCCATCATTAACTTATTTTAAACACAATTTATTTGAAGCAACCAAACTGAACATCACTATAGTGTATTTCCCAACAGTCGCCAAGTACAATCAACTCTATAAATACTGTTGATAAAATGTTGCTTCTGTATACAGTAAGATTCATATCCTTTGGCCCTCTATTGGTGTAGTTCTGAGTATCATTCAACTTTATGGCGATCCCAAACTCAAAGAAATGGAACAATAGATTTACAGTGGTTACATCTGAAGGGAGCAGTCGAAGAAACATTATTAGAATGGTTATTATCATTTGCAGGTTCATTTTCTGCAAGGTATTGTTACTCTATATTATTGCACTTCTATTAGCTAAAAGTTCAATCTATTGTGTGGTACTTTAAATCATTGATCTCATTTCCTGTTTTCGAGGTATACAGTTTTTTTGTTGTTTTATTTATTTTTTTATGTTGAGCATCTTGGCTGTCTTTGGTGTTACTCTGACCACGCAAACAGTACGTCCAGCGCCTATTACAACCTACCTTGTCTTAATGCATAATCCTCCCACTCCTGCCCCTTACCTTTCCACACTTTTCCCCCTCCCCTCACTGTTTTATGTAAATGTCACTCCGCTAGTGCATGTCTATTGAGTGCCATTGTCACCCTGGCATTAGTGTGTTGGTCTTCTGCTCTTCCTGTCTCATACTTTTAATTCTAATAGGTGCTGATTTGATCTCATTTTCTCCTGCCAACTGGTGGGTGGGTGTATTGCTGCGCTCCTGCCCACGGGCTCCTGCATGTGTGTGTCATGTTTATTCATCAAAGATTAGATATGAAATCAAGTGAAAGCGTAAAAATTAGCATATTGTTAGATTCAGCTGCTATAAAATATGGAGCTCTTTTTTTGCTTTCTGCTCCAGGAGATCTGGCTTAAGCACAGCTGTTTGTAATTGTTATGAGGGTATTTACAATAGAGGCGGATATACAATTTGTTATGTGTTTAGATGCTTGCTAAAGTACAGATATTTCAATGTAACCGACCGAGAGTGCAGGAATGGCAGTTTTAAAGCATTCCGGTTTGCTTTCAACCTGATAATTTTCTTAATTCTGATGATAGGGGGCAGAAATTATCTCTAAATTAACTTGACTGCAAACAAGCTTCAAAGACTTCTTTTTTAAAGCAAAGATATCATACTGGGGGGAACTTTTCTCCTGAGCCTAAATAGCATTCTATGACTTTTCTGGTCACTAGCACCAGTGTCTGCTCATTTTCCAAGAAGAGGAATGCGATTAGTACATTTTTATCTCTGCCAATGTGGTGGTTTGTTTGCTTGGTTTGTGAGTCTCTTGAGTAAGTAATTGATAGAATTGTTTGATTGCAAGATAGGCCCAGAGACTAGCTACAGTCACAAGGGATCAGTAACAAACAATTAGTTTTAGTGGATGCTTCACTACTGTGAAATATTTTGGCTTTTGGCATTTACCTGTGAACTTAAAGATGACTGCACTATATCTTAATGGGGCTTTCTGTCGTGTTATAATGTTGTTCCTTCATCAAAAAGTTGTTTTGTTTCATTCATGCCCGTATGTGTAATCCTGTAGTCTCTGGCATTGAGTCTCCGAGGCCTCAGAATGCTCGCTTTCACAAACCTCCACCTCTCCCACAAACTCTCGCCCACTCAAGAAAAAAGCACTGACCAATCAGCAAGCCCTCTAGGAAATAAACAGATTTTTCTGTTTCTGTTGAAAAGACCGTAACAGAGCTGCACTCTGCTACCGTTTGCTGGTCTCTTTTCCTGTTTTTTATGGCAGTAGTAAATTAATTATTAATGGAGATGCTTTCTTTTAGTCATATAATGTTTTTAAAGGATGTAGAACATGCAATACTGTACTAAAGGTGACCAGGATTGGTTAAAAAAAAAGTACCTAATTTAACCATTGCAGAACTACTTTTTATCATCTTAGTATTTAATTTTTACATTTCGTCATATTTCTCTCCTGGTTTATTGCTAGTATCCTCCATATTATTGTAACATCATCAATGACATTATATAATAATATTAACACAGTCAAGTTATTCCTTTCCTTATTTCCTCACATTTTCAGACTCAGCAGATTTCTGTAATTAGTTGCTTTGATGTGACTCCGAAAAAGACAGCGTTGGAGTCTGTCTGCAGTATTCTCATTTCTCCTCACTTTTTCAAAATAACACTCCAGTCTCTTTTTTTTTTTTTTTTTCTATAGGTGCGAACAGAAGAGTAATTTTTTTTGTGGCTTCTTCTTGGTGGTCTGTGTGTTCCCCTCAGAAGAGATGAGGTGCTGGGATAGCTCAGGGGTGAGAGTTATAGTACCAATAAAGAAAAAGGGTAAAAAAGGTGGTCTTCAAACAGCAGTGGAGAAGCGAATGAGAATAAGAAGGCTGAAAGAAGAGTGTAGCTGTTTGAGTGAAAGTGCAAAACCTGTCTTGATGGAGACAGCCTGGTTACCAGATGGGCTTTGTCAGAGAGAGAAGGGAACACAGAGAGGGAAATGGTTAAGAGATGGAGGCTGATGTGGCTGTCTGTAATGCGATATGGCAGATGCGATTTTATTTTTAGGACACAAGGCCCCAGAACGATAGGTTTTATAGGGTTTTGAGTGGGTTGATCTTTTTAAATATTCAACTTCAATGAAATATGGAGCATGACTCCAGGCTGTTTGGAATTCATAAGTCTGTTTGGCAGGACTGGCCCTGCATATCGAGAGCTGTCAGCATCGGCCCGTGGTGTTAAACACATACCCTCATCTGGCATCCGAGAGGGTCTACAAAAGGACACGAAGAATGGAAGACATCGTTTGGAGGTTGAAATATTTAATCACCTCTTAATGTCAGGACAATGGCTGATTGTGTCCTGTGTCACATTATGGCTTGAGTGATTACCTCTGCGACAATAGAGCACTGCAGCTAAATGATCTCTATGCAGAAATTATTCAGCACTATTTCAGGAATGATATCAGTGTAGGCAATTTTTAACCATTATGGCCCAAAATATTTCTACAAAGTGTCTTTAAAGTAACAAAATAATCTAAACTAATGAATCTAAAAAAAAAAATGTTGCACTTTGTCTTAATGTAACGGGATATTTCTATCATTTTACAAAAATCTAATGTTCTGTCGATTTTAAAAGTATTTCAGTCCAACCAGGTGGGTTAACATATTTCTTTTATTGTGGGTTTGAGTTTTCAGGGAGCAGTACCAACATACTCAAACTGCCTTTGGAGAAAACACCCTTCAGAGTAACAAAATCAATTAAGACTTGGCCCATTTTAGATGAACTTACAGGATTTCTCTGCATTCGAAAGAATTATTAAATTGAGAGGTTTTGACTTTTTCTTTTATATATATATAGCTGTTGTACTCTAGTTTGTTGCTTACATTACTTGAGTTTTACCTTGACATTGTAAAAAATAAGAGGGCTTTATTCATAGCCCATGCTTACCATGACCTTTGTCTTTGTGTAGGTTGTGTGCAAATTTTGTTTACTCAGGCCTTGGAATGCAGTATAAACTGGCCAAGGTTTTAGCGCATCTCATACTATTTCAGTGAAAAAAACGTCCCTTACGGCTGCTGCCTTTCTTTTCCACAGCTATCATTAATAGGTAATTTGGCAGGTTTTTCAGACGGATGCCCTTCCTGACACATCTCTCTCTCTCTATTTATCCAGACTTAGTTCCTCCTGCACCTAAGGCCTAACTCACCATTTCACTGAAGAAAGACTAGTTTAATAATGAACAGGCAAAGTAATCTCCTCATGATAGTTGAAACAGTCACTATACATATTAGTATTTAATGGTTATGAGCCATAACCTTTGGCACTAAATGGTGACTCACGGTGAAGCGCATTCAGTCTCAATTGCCTGCGACTGTGTCATAAAAAATGGTCCCTAAAATGGATACAAATGCGTGACTTGTCCAGTGAAATGTGCATGTGTTTACAGCTGAGAGGAAATCGTCTATATACTACGTTGCTCATCTATCATTTAGACTTCTCCTCAGTCAACCAGTTCATTAATCCGAGTTACTCTGATGACAAGCTAAAGCAAAATGTGCTCTGCTGTCTGTTTGTCTTTCTGCCAGTGCATTTGGCGAAGACGTGTCTGGAAGGAAGCATGTGAAAGATCAATATTTTCCCTCACTCAGTGTGACAGGTGTACAATGCTGAAGAAGGCGAGCCGTAGTTAGTGTGAAACCACTGAGGGGAAATACATATGCATTAAGCTATGACTGCTGGGGATATTTACCAACAGTAACCTTACAAACAACAACAGGTAGCACAACCTGAAACCAAGGCATGTTTAATTCATGCTAGAGGCTGCAGAGTACACCAACTCGACACTTGTTTCTGTAAAATCGTCTACGCTTATTAGAAAAGTGCTGTGTGTTTGTTGTTTGTTTTTTATGCAGTAATGTCTGTCTGTCTAAAGTTGGGCATTTGTGTATATGGGAGAAAAAGCTGCAGAAGAGAAATCCCAGGAAGTGATGCTGTCCCTGTATGCGGAAACATTCTCAGTCCATTACCCTGCTTGTAGATATAATTAGACTAAAGCAGGAGTAAAAGCCCAGGCGGCTGTAACCATCTGCCAGGGAGATTTGCTCTTTGTAACACAGGAGGGTCTTTTGTTTATTTTGTGAACTGATTCAGGTGTTTTTCCCCGCTTAAATATGATCGTTAATTGTTGCTGACCAAACACACTGTGGAAAAATATAAGTTAAACAACTTGTAGAGTAATGAAACTCTTGGTAGGCAATTTACATGTCCATTTATTTAATTAATGTCAATGCAAATTTACAAGTTAGCACAATAGTTAACATTAAAGGGCATGTATTTCTAAGGTAGGAATTTGACTTCTTTCCACCATAAATTGCCCCTATTGAATGAATGAGAGTTAATTGTTGTCTGTCAGTGGACATCTCTGTGTCAGCCCCACTGTCCAGGGAGAACTTCACCCAGGGCCCATAGTTGCAGGGATAAGCCTCAGCCACCCATGACCCCAAACAGAAATAGGTAGAAGATGAACGCATGAATTGCTTGGAGCATATGAACAAAACTGTGAATCAGACTTCCGTGTCGCTGTTCAGTCTGGAGTCCTACTTCCACGGAGCTAAAGCTGCCAAACAATGTGCCTACAGTGGTGCCTCTGGCTGTTATGATGATTTATATTTGTATTCCTATTATTTATTCAGTGTTTTGGCAGCTGTTTTGATTGCGTGTCCAGGAAGCATTTTTTTATATTTGTAGATTGCTGTACCACCACTGTTTGTTTTCTTAATGTAATTTAACCTCTCACCCTTTACGCCAGCTAATTTTTATTTATTGTGTCACTTGTGAACTTGTAGAGCAGAGTAGGGCTGAGCGATTTAGAAAAAATATATAGTTGCAATTTTTCTGACAGATATTGCAGTTGCGTTAGATTTGCCATATATGTCGTAAAATCAATTTTCATTTGACAGTTTACATTTTAAGCATGTGATGAAGCATAGACACTTGAGAGAAAACTGAAATATTCAATGCTGAACTAATGTAAGGTATCGCGTGCCTTTCAGTTTATGTTGGTAAAGGTATAATCTAAAGCTGTAGCTACTGAGATGAGATATTTTGTTCTCTACAGAGGACATTATATCGCCTAAATAAATGCAGCCTTTGCAATTTGCTAATTGTGCCAGTTTAAATTGCGATTTCAATTTGATTTCGATTAATTGTGCAGCCCCAGTGCAGAGTAGGACTAGTGGCAGGAAACCAGCCTTGCTTTTGAAGCATTGTTCAATGCTCCAAGGCGTGTTAACGTAATGTCATGCTTGGCTGCAGCTCACAGCGGCTGGGGTTCACTCGAAGGGGCACGAGACTTGAGAGACTTCCGTCTCAGTCCCTTCATCGTCTCATTGTAGACCCTATTGATTTTAAGGGCTGTACCAACCCAAACTGTGACTCACCACTGTGTCATAATCACCTTATTAACATTTCTGAATAATTTCACACTGTGCAATTGCCATATGTCTAGATGTTATGTATGAGGTTTGGTCTCTGCATGCATCATGTCCAATTCAAGAAAATGTCCAAGGACTTGTTTATGAGTCACAGACGGTGACCTATAAATGTCAAAATACTGTCCACTTTTTCTCTTGAACCAAGCTGTTATCTGGCCTACAGTGCTTTCTTAAGAAGGGTTTTAATGACACATTTATCTTATCTACAGTTCTGTGCAAAAGTTTATTTAGGTGTGAAAAAACTCTTTTTTGTTTGTTTGTTTTAATTTTGATATGAACATTTTAGAAAAGATCAGTAATGGATCGAGTACAAAATAATTAATCTTGGTGTGGCTCCATACCACTTCTTAGAACCAGGAGTGATTTGAGGGATTCTGTACAATTTTGAAATATAGACTGAAGATACTAACTTCACACACTAAAAGAAGTGTGTCGTTTTAGCAGATTCCATGCCATTGCGATATAAAAAGTTTTCATGGTGCAATGAAATTTATTCTTGAACTAGAAGATTGAGGTCTGAGCACTATATTTTTAGAATTGTGAGACAGGACCAGTGCCTTGGCAGAGGTCTACGCTTTCCAGGTGCTTTCAGTTTTATTTTTTTGTAATAGTGTGTTTTCTTGTACATTAATACACCTTTCTTTGTTCACAGCCAAAGATCTGTCTTAGACTTTTGCACAGTATTGTATATTGGTATTATTTTTAACTTTTGACTTGCCGCAGCTGCCAAATTTCACTCTTCTTTGTCAAAATACAAAATAATAATAATAATAATAAATAACGTCTCACCACTCTATTTAAAAGATGCTTGCTTGATGTTTTCCAAAATTAGGTTTAGGCTTTGAAACATAATTGTACAAAAGTCAGTCTGATCATCTCTGAATCAAAATATGCGCTGCCGGCACACTTGTCAAGATATGATATCGACTTTCAAGGTTGTGACAATTAATTATTTTGCTATCAATAACATTGTCTTGTTTTATTTGTCATCATGGACACTGATGTTTAGTCTAGAAAGCCTTCCACTACCAGAAAGCCTTCCACTACCTCTGTATTGGATAGAGACATTACAGGTTGTTAAATGTTCAGGCGAAGTGGAGGCCAAATTACAGTTCAACAAAAGAAAACATTTTGTTATGCATTAGAGCAGGGCAGGCTTCACTTACCTTTAACACTGGTGGTGCACATTATCCACTGGGGATAGTTATAGTGCTTTTTCATCAATCCCATCTCCACACCTCTCCTATTTTCTTCTCCACTCCTCTGCTACTGCTACATTTTACAACTTTTACTCTGACATTTCTTGTCCTACTGTTGCCTCCTTTCACATAAAAGTGTTTTTTTTTTTTTTTTTTTTTTTTTTTTTTAAAGATACAGTTTCCTTTGAGCAAGGGCCTTCAATGCTGCCAGGTAATGATCTTTAATTACAGCCAGGTTAAAGCACACAGGCAAGATAACGAGGTGCCAGTTCCAACATCTCACATATATTTATAATACTGTAAACTCGGTTTAGCTCTACCTGTGAATGTCTTTTCATTGTGTACAAACCAGAACACAGTCATTGTGATATTTGCCGCTCATAGCACGTTCAGTCCCCATCCTTTTCTATAGCCTGACGTCTGAGATAATGTACTCCACTGCAACACCAGCTTTCAAGAGGTGCCATCTCCTCAGTTGCCAAACACACTTTGCAATAGTTTCTTTTCTATTCTGTTCCATTTTATCTTTTTTGAACCAGAGCTGGGAAATAAATATTGTTTTTGATTGTGAACAAGGCCAAAGTAACCGCTGATTCAACAAACCATGTTGCCTCAGTGATGTCTTGATTCTCAGAAAAAGCAGGAAATTGACATTAACATGATTCATGATTAGACCCCAACCAAAAACTCTAAAACAATTAAATTAGAGGGGCAGGTATTAAATTTTGTTCATCTGGGTCTTAAATTGTCAAATTGAAAAAAAAAAAGTTTTTCAGTGTTCAAAAATATATTTTAGACCCTTTCTAAGTGACGTCAGAAAAGTCTGTCTTTTTTGCGAGTTAGATGTAAATTTGGCAAAAATTCTAACAGTAGTGGTTTTACGAATATATTAAAGTTACCCACTCAAATGTGCCATTATTTAGTTTTTTTGAAAGCTAAGTTTACTGTTTATATGGGCTGCATAATGCATAGGCATATTTGCTGTTACCACTGAAATTCAGATTTTTAATGCAGAGTTATTTCATCTGTATTAGACTTTCCAAAAAAAAAAAAAGAGTAATACTGATATTTTATTGTTGTAAAATGTACAGATTATTGTTTTTTTTATTTATTTTGTCAAGAATCTTTGCATTATTTTATTTAATTTTTTTTCAATGTGGCATTTAAAAGTCTTATACTTCAAAACCTGCAGCTACACTGATGTAGTCTATCTAAAGTGCTTCTTATGAATTAATGTGTGAGTGAATAGTTGTATGTCAGTCCAGGCCTCTGTGTCAACCCTGTGACTAAATTCCCATTGTTTACAGTGTACTCCGCCTAAGGCCCAAAGTGGCAAGGATAGGCTCCTGAACACCTGAAACCCCTAAGAGGAACTAGCGGAAGAAGTGATTTGGATGAATGAGCATCTTTATATGTGGTGTAGATTATAGTAGATCTCCCTATGGAGACTTACAGGATTAAAACTACAAGGTCACCTACAGTGGCTGCAGAAGGAAATGTAGTTGCTTTTTGGTTAACAGGTAACACTACTGAGTTAACTTGAAAATACACTAGATTTTATATTTCAGCCACATCACCCACGTCTGTTTTGAACAGTAAAGGCCCCATTGTGAGACTTTTTAACATCCCATTTTTACATTAACATCTGACACATTATGTAAGCAGCTGTATAAGAACAAAACCACACAATATTATTGTGTACTGCACTCTTTTACATTTTGCAAGTGAGTGAAATTACTTTTTTTCTGTGTTTGATACAATATAGTATTGTGAATATTGGTTGGGCAAAATACTGCAAAGGAACTCAGTAAAGTTGTTTTTCCTACATCATGCGCATATACACTTTGCTGTTTATGTGCATGTTCTGCATCTTATAGGTGCATCATGTATTTTCCCTTTATTTGTTCCCTATGCTCCCATACTCACCAACAGACCTTTGAAGTTGTATGTCATGTCAGCTGTTTTCATGTTGCATTGTTGGATACAGCTAGCCTCTTTTCCTATTCTATACAAAGAAGTTAGTCTGGTACCTCTTTGGTAACATTTCGTTTCTGAGGCAGAACAATGACAGGTGGCATACCCAATCAGAGAAACGAAGGACGGAACATAAGCAGTGCACTGCTCACGCAAACAAACATGGATTCCTGCCTTTTTTTTTTTTTTTTATAGAACGGCAGAATAGGGGATTGATGTAACATCCATCAATTTAGGGGCCGCTGCTGTGATGCGCGTCAGCAATACGCCCATCCCCCCGCTTCCACCGTAAACCGTGTCAGTCAGGTTCAGGCTGGCCAGGTCAATCAGAAGTCATTAGGATTTTTTTTCATATTAGAGTACAAAGAAGAAATAACACCATTCACTTGATTTTTAATTATTTGTCATTTATTTAAAAATATACTTTTTTTTTTTTTTTTTTTTTTTTTTGGAAGGGTGCATCTGGGTGCCCCCTTCAGCAGATAGCACCCTAGGCAACCGCCTAGATGGCCTATGCCTAAAGTCAGCTCTGGCTAGTGCTACCTTGGTTAGCTCTTCCGCTTTCGTAAAACGCGCTGCAGATAAACGGCTGTGATTGGCCCTTTACAAATTGAATTGGAGAAATGCGCCGCCCCAAGAGGGGAACCAGACTGACCTGCCTTTGAAAAGCAAGTAGGACAGTCTGGCTTGCCAAGCTAGTATACAGTTATCAATAGGGCCACGTTATACAGTAGGTTTTCACTCTTTGAGAGCCAGCATGCCATAAGGCCTTTTTCGGATGGCTTCGGCAAGATGATTAATGATTTATAAAGCATTTTAAACTCCACTAAGGTGCTGAATAAATCCATACAAGTTGTCTGTGTCAGAGCTGGTTGAGTTTATTTCAGTCCAGTGGCTATCTTTAGGGGATAAAATCTTGTTTAAAGTTTAAAAAGGAAAGTCCCCAGTGTGCAGTTAATCTTGAATTTCACAACTCTGTCGTTCAGCTTGTAAACGCTAAAAAAAAAAAAAACAGAGGCCAAATAGTCACTAACAGACAAAACCTTCAGTAAACTGCCAAGTGGGCTAGCTGTGTTGTGATTTATGGCGTCTGGAGAAGTGTGCGTTTGATCTCACTAACTTTGACTTGTTGTGCCAGTCACTCCGCCGAGAGGAAAAAGTCACTTTACTGTCTGTATATTTGCGAGGCTGCCTGACTGCTCTCTTCTTAAAGTGATCAAATACTGGCAACTTCATAAGAGCGAAGGAAACGGGAAGGGGGGGAGGGGGTAGCGTGAGATGAGAGGAAACGCTCATCTGCATCTGTATTTGAAGTGGCAAATGCAAATGGACCAAATGATCTGACAAGAGGAAAATGTGAATTCCTCACCGCAGCTATTTGCAGATTAAAAACAGTTTCTTCCTCCTTTGGGCCATGGCTTTTATATCACCACAAAATGCCATTCTATCAGACATTTGACAATCTGCTGTGGCTCCCATCTCCAAATCATGATGATATTCTCCGTCATCTGAGCTAAGTTTTTGTCTGTTTTGCAAGAGATTTTACTTGTTTTGTACTGCCACAGAACCGACGTCCTTGTAACCAGCAGAGATCTGTAAAACTTTAAAGTCACATTTTATGGCAGAGCTGCTCATGAGAACTAGACGAGGCAACACTCACTCCTCCAGCTCTTTCATCGTTGTTTTTCTTCCTCTGTTTTGACTCCCAGCCAAAGTAAAGGACAGGGACACAGTGCTGTGATATGCCGCTAGTTGTGCCGAATGGTATTTTGTTTATCTTGACACATTTGAAAATACCAATATCCAGCCTTTTGTTACATGCGTGACTGCATTGCACTTTTTATGCCATCACTTCTTGTAGATGAGTTAATTGTCACCATGACGCTCGCGGCCCGTGACGCTTTAACAGTCGGAGGAAAAGGAGAAGAACAAAGTGGATTGCTGCAGTCCGGACTGGAGTGTGTCTCTCTGCTGTTTGGCTCTCTCACTAACGCTGTGTGCCTGCTAACTTCAATAGCAGTGAAGACGGGCACAGGCAGGGGATGAGTAAAAAACTCATCTGTGTCAGTCAAAGTAGCACATTTAAATGGAGCAAACAGTTCTATATGGGAAATGTGAAGTTTTTTTCAATTCTGTCTATCAAACCTGGGTATGATTTCATAAATACTGGGCAGGTTTAGTAAAGGCGCTATGATCACATAATGTAGCATCCATTCATGTTTGGGTCACAGGTGTTTGCAGCCTATACCAGCAACTATAGGCCTTAGTTGGGGTTAACCTTGAACTGTTAGTTGCAGGCTTGAAGCAAAGACACACTGACAACTTTTTACTAGTACATGCATCCTTTTGAATGGGAGGAGGCGGCTAGAGTACATGGAAATTGCCCACAGTAATGGGGAAGAGATGTAGACTTCACTCAGAGAGGATCCAACCCCTGCCCATCAGTGCTAACCACTGTGCATTTCTCATTACTACAGACAATGTAATAATAATGTCAGTAAGTTTTTCCATCATACATTTTTATTAGTTAGACCTTGGATTAGTTATATTTCTATACTCAAAGGAGAAAGTTGGAGCAAAATGGTGACATTCAAAAATAAGTTTTTTTTTTGTTTTCTTTTTTATTATTATTATTGAATAAAATGAACCCATGGGAGCTCTTTAAATAGAAAAGAGCCAGTGCAAACACTTAATTCAAGCTATTCATGTTCATATTATATAAAAACATGTCACTGAACAATGTTGTTGCCCCTTGGTGTAGTTTCTTTTCACTGTGACCTGCTGTGAAAATGATTACAGCACTACAATAAATGAGACCTGCAACCAAAGTTAGCACCAAAAGAACCGGTAAGGTTGTTTGAGAGAATACAAAAGGCCAAAGAAGACCTCTGTATGGTTTCACAAAAAATATATTTTCACAGCTTATTGTCTATGATTAATAACAGCAAACACCACAAAAGAACAGGACAATATGAAAAAATATGCAATGTTCACAGAGGTCAAGTTTCAAAAAACTGAATCCTACAACAACAGTGTCATCTCGAACACTCGACTTTAAGTAACAACACAAACAATATCGGCTTTCTGGGGGCAAAGGCAATAACTGAAGCAGTAAGCTATTATATTTTTCAAGGGCATGTACTTATATAGTGCAAATAGAAATGCTGGATTTAGATAGATGACAGTAAACCACAGAGCCAAGGTCAACCGAAAAACTGTTAGAAGTATTTTGATGGAAAACACTCCACACACAACATGCATTTTTGTTTTGTTGTTTACTGAATATAAAAAAGCAAGAATATTATTTTCTGTTGTATCTTCTGTTACCTTCTACCTTCCGACTACCTAAAGAGTATATGTTATTCTTTTTTCAGGATTTTTGAAATCATTTTGGACACCTTTGCATTACACAGGTGTTAAAAAAATGTATATGTATGGTAAAACGTCTTCTTTTGGGGAGCTATTACTTTGACTTTGACTTCAGAGAATGCTTGGATTAGGTGCCTGCAGCCCCCTGCTGTCAACAATGGGGAATGGATAGAGCATAAAATGGCTGTTAGCAACATGATGCTAACAGAAGGAGTCCAGTGATGATGTATGGGCTTTAGTAACACACAGGAGCATTTTCTGGTTTCACATGTCTATGTATAGCGGTGAGACAGAGCATTTCCAGCTCTTGAAAAGGGCAGCAGCTCAGCATACAGAATTACTCAAACAAGCATGGATGAAACAAAAGCTCAAAAATGTCATTTAAGCATTTTTTTTAATAAAAGCCACATAATGTTATAAACATATAATGTCCCCCTAATGCTTCTTCAGTAATATTGTAGTTTTTACTCTCGCTAATTAGTTTTGCAGCACAGAAACCACATGATAGCAAAGTAAAACCTGAATCCTCAGGATTGCAGCTTTTTTCTCAATGAAGTATTGGAATTTGCAGGAATCTAAAAATAGAAAGGTTGCTAAATAACAGCATTGCACAGTAGGTTTGTTTGCTTTGACATGCTAGAGTAACATTATCTATTCATTCATCTTGTATGGCCTATTTTGTTTTGGATTGCAGGAGGACAAAGCCTATCCTAGCTACTTTTGGCCTGAGACTGGACAGTGGCCTTTTAGTCACAGGTTAAGTAGTAGTGCTATGTCTAACCACAAGTGTCATTACTTAAGGTGCTAAATCTATGCAGTTGCATATTTTAACCCTTTTCATTTCATATTAGGCTGCCATTATAATTTAACCACTGAGTTATAAGCCCGTGTACTCCTAGCGGTGGTCGCAACAAAGCCCAAATAAATAGAGAACGGGATTGTGATGTCACATCGGTGGTCACAGAAGATATTTTCAAGAGCAAAACAGTGGAGCAATTTAAGATGTAAATTATTCGAGTTAGCATTAACACAAAAGTATTTTGATACTTAAGCGTGTGATAAACATTCACAAAGAGTGACAAAACAGTTAAAAGATTTGTTTCAAGGCTCATTTGTTTACTATTTTATGCCGCTGTTTCTAATGCAACTCTATGGCATTTCTCTGTCTGTGACCACCAACATGGCAGATATATCACTCAACGGTCGTTTTATGACGTAGGTTCCCGAACTCTATAGAAAGGGCTGAATCAAGAATATATGTGAATCACTGCAAAGTTGGAGGCAGATGATTTGCTGCTGTGACCTCATAAACAAAAAGCCAAAAGGAACAAAGATTTAATAGCCACAGTATTGGACAGTACCTCAGTATAACTTAAATATGTCCCTGTCTTATCCTTATACTATTAATTCCTACCCTCTTAACTGGTCTTTGTGTAAGACCAATGTCAGATGTGGTGAATGGAGCATATCCATAGAGATAATACATGTTTTACATCTTTCGGGCATGTTTTACAGAGCAAGGAAGGCAAAGCTACATGAGCTTCAAAGAAACGGCCAGCGAGGTGTCATAGATGGGCAAAGGTAGAGGAAACTCAGCCTGCCAGCACTTTGATCATTCATGGCACTAAGGACCAAGGGAATAGGAACAGGGAGGAAAAATGTAGCTTTGGATAAGAGACCTATTTAAGATCATGTGGTACTACATTTACTCATAACGTGCATCTTATTTTTAAGTAACGGTATTTACCCTTGTTTACTCATTGTGAAAGTGATACAGTTGTTTTAAGGTCACTGGGTGAAACGGTAGTTAAATTGCTTGAAAAGTCAAAAGAAAAGAGAGTTTGTATAAGATGTATTTATGTTTTTAGCATCAAATTTAACGCTCAAAATCCCTATGTTTACAATCCAATTACAAGTCACCTTTAGGAAGATATCAGAAAGCAGAAAGAGCTTTAAAAAGTGGACTCACATATGTTCATTCTGGGTTTCAGAAAGCTTTGTAATTTACACCACAACACAACTGGGGGGGCAATGGTGTAGTCCACAGATCATTTTAAGATTTCACTGGCAGTTATGGGCGTGTTTATGGTTATGACAGCAAAGGCAAGTCTTGTGTTTTAGGAACTGCGATTACTTTGTGTACAATTTTAGCTACACCAGAAAACATTAGTTTAGTTACTGCTGTAGAATCTGTCAGGACTTGAGTATTTTTTACGGGAAAAATGTGTGACATTTGAGTTTTAATATTGTGAACAGCAGTTTGTTTTCTTGCTGTTTAATATGAGACATACCTCTGATTGAGAAAAAATGCCTCATGCAGTTATTAACAGTTTGTGGTTCATGCAATCACTTACCACATACAGGTATCCATCTGCAAGTTTTAGCCAGCCCTTTGGAAATCTTCAGTGCCCCCCATATGAGTCTGACAGTGAGCTTACCATCACCCGTTGTACACTTTTTCCTTAATAATAAAAGCAGGAGAGTGTAGATTCTCTGTCATAGTGAGCCTTTTCCAATCAGTCACTAGATTTTATTAAAATAGGAAAGTAGGAGATTTAATGTATAGTCTTCCATTGCAAGTTTTAGTTTTTATACAATAACAGTGATAATTTAAACAAATAAAAGAGGCAAGATGATATGTTGTGAGTTTTAAACAACTGAAAAAGTCCATTTCCTTGTTTTGTGAGGGAGCAGCGTCGGGCCTACAGCTGCTCCAATGATGAGTGCTGGGAAAAGCTCTACAGTCTGTTTCCACAGGACTGTCCTGTCTCTCCACACACAGCCTGGAGCTAGTTCTCTCATTTTGTCAGACTATGAACAGTAAAATCACCCATTTTAAACTCCGCGCTGATCACAAAGCTTTTTCAAGTGACAAGATGCAACATTAACACCCGTCACATGATACACCACAACTGTGCACTCCTTCGGCTTTTCTGCAAACCACGGTGTGTGCACCCCGTTTCCAAAGCTTTGATGGCATTTCCACAGAGTTAGGATGGGTGAAATATATATGAACAGTTTTGCCCATTTGTCCTATGGATTAATTGCAGCGAAAAAAAACAATTGTATGGACTGCTATTTTTGTGCAGCACAGCAAATGCTTGATTTTTGGCACAGCCCTACTTGCCTGGAAATTCCAGACTCACCGCTGTACCAGCGGATGAGTCTGGTCGCCTTAGAATCAATTCGATTTCTAGGGCGGAGCAAACCCGAATTAATGGACAGCGGAGTTAGCCAATCAGAAAATGGCGGACGTGACGTTAACAAAGCGACAAGAAAGTGAGAAAGTAAACAAACGGAGTAGTGAAGCCACGAGGGAGGAACGAGGGAGTTATCTCAACATTACCGTACCATACCGCTGAATGAAACAAACTCTCGGCTCCTCGGTGCGCCATCTTTATTGTTGTCGGTGAGGAGACGCGTACGAGTGACGCTGCTCGCAATCAAATCAAAACCAATCAAAATGCACGGTACGGTTGGGATTTGAGTAAACCACTGCGGACGGCATGGTGACCAGACTGATAGTTCTCTGTAGAATAACACAGAGACATATCAGTCTGGATTTTCCAGGCAACAGCCCTACTGGTGCTTTATAGCAAAATTGGCAGTGGTTCTTTATCTGCACCATGTTTGTTTTGAGATATGAGTCAGCGGCGTGTTGCTTACATCCTGCCTTTCAGTTCTCTGATTGGTTAATCTGCCTGTAACCGTTCAGTCTACTAAAAACCTTAAACCAAGAGGTACCAGTTTAACATCATTGTATAAAATAAGAAAAGTTAGCCTGGCTGGCCAGGCTAGGCTTTGACGATAATATTTTAACCACTTAAATTGCAAACCAGAAAGGTACATGCTGCGAATATGAATTATACTTACCTTTAAAATATGTCAAGATGATTATGCTGCCATTTTCCCCATAGAGGTCCACAAGCACAATATCAAAATCACATGTGGTAATTTTCCCACCAGAAGCCATTGAGAGAGTTCTTGGTTTTTGCTGTGTTCTGTCCTGATTGTGCATGGCGTGGCAGGCGTGGGGGCAGATGACAGGTTTTTAGAGGGGAGGAGAAGACTGGGACATGATGGGGAGTACGTCGACGGTGGGGAATAATTGTCATCTTTTTACAATTGAGGCTGCACTATGAGAAGAAAGAAAGAGACCAGAGTGCTGTGGGATAATGAGAGGAGACTTTGAGCCGCGGTAAATGATCAGTCAAAGCAGCATGGCAACACAGTGTTCTCATTTTATCCCTTTAAAATTCTCACAGCCTCTAGTTTGCCTAACAAGTCTGCTGTATGTGTGATCCGCCTATTTCTTTACTTAAATCCGAAGCCAGCGCCTTCTCCTCTTTTCTGCTTTTATCCTTATTTATTTGTCAGAGGTTGCGTTCAGGGACGTTCCTTGTCATTTGTCAGCGCGGCCCATAAAGCACACTGTCATGACTGACTGGCCACGCTCCAAACTCATTACCGATTGGCTGACGGAGCGGGTCGCTGTGTTCTGCACCGTTGTGTTCGACTCCTGTTTTTTTGCCAGACATTTCGGGGCTCGGGAAACTTTAAATGCGGCGGTGTCTTTCCTCGCGCCACTCCTCTCAGCCTCGCTGCTCAAGGTCACATGAATATGGATTGGACCATGGCTTCCAGCACACACATACTGATGATGAAGTCTAAGATCTACTCAGAAGGATTATAATGCAGAACGCAGGTCGGATCTGGGCTGGTGCACTGTCCCCCCTGTCTGTCTGACGGTCTGTTTTTAAAGCTGAGGTAGGCATCCGCAGAATAAAACTCAGAACTCAAATCATATAAATCTCTTACATTTACTCAAATACCATATTACTTTATATTAGGGCAACACAATATATTGCAAATGTATTGTTATCGCAAAATCAGCAAACACAATATTCATATCCAAGAAACTATATGATGCAATAATGTTATGGTCAGAGATTTACACAGCCAAAAGAGCTGTCTTATCATTACTTTTAAAGGGGCTATATTATGCAAAATTGACTTTTTTGAGCTTTCTACCGTGTTAGAATGGTGGAAGGAGTTTTTTGTGTTTTGTTTCATTTACGTCTATTGTAGTAATCTTGTATTCTCTGGCGATGAGTTTCTGAGGCCTAAGAATGTTTGGTTCCACATTACTCTCCCACAAACCCTCGCCCACTCCAGGAGGCACTGACCAATCAACAAGCCCCCTACATCCAGTCTGCTCTCATTCATTTCTCACAGCTATTTTTCATTTTGTTGTAAAATGTTATTATACTTTCATGTAAGTTTCAAGGTTTTTTCTAAGTTTCTGTTCTTAACAGAGATGCACTTTGCTGCTGGTCTCTTCACTTTTTTTTTTTTTTTTTTTTAAGCAGTAGTAAAGAAAATATTGGGAACACTTCTTTTAGCCACATAATGTTTTTAAAGGTTGTAAAACATTACTGTTCTAGAGGTTTAAAAATATTAAAGCACAGTAGTAGCCCCTTTAATGAAACTGTGCTGAGACTAAATACTTATTTAGATTTTAGTCCCGAGTCCTAATAGAAGCCCTGTTTTTGCCTTGTTTTAGTCCTGATTTAGTTTCTCTATTGGTATTCCTTATCACGTTTTTGGTCAGGCCTACATTATACATCTGGTTAAGGCAATATTACAAAAACAGTGACACCAGAACTATTCACTTGTATATGATAACTACAAATACAGTATTTTGGAGGAACAATATGCTCTTAATGGCAGTCCTTCATGTAACTTGTTCAAATTTTCCTTTTTGGCGCAGACATATTTAGCTTTCACTTCTATGCAAATGCTTTTCTATAGTTGTAACTACATGCTGCAAAATTGTGAGGAAGATTGGCATTGGGTATTGGCACAGATTGCTGTCTTTTTAATTGTGCTCAGAGTCCATCAGCCTAAGTTGAAGCCTGAAGACAAAGCATATGCACACCTTATCACAATAACTTTTTAATCATAATGAATGAAGATCTGATCAAGATTTCTATTCCAAAATGTTTGCTGCATGAAAATTGCGTACCATATCTTTAGCAAGTGAAATACGCACATTTTAACAGCTGTTTTTTATTTAGTTTTTTTTTTTTTTTTTTTTACTTTTACTAAATTTATTCTTACAGTTTATTAGAATGTATTTGCCCGGTCTTCTGCGTATTGTCTATTAAATTACGAACAAATCTTCTTTTTATTAATGCTGTGTATGTTTGCATTCAAGCCGCTACACAACTAAACTCTAATGGATAAATGATTTCTATTGAATGAAATCTAAATGGAGGGGGTGGCAGGATGACGGGGCAGAAGAAACGATGATGAGGACAGAGGAAGAGGAGGAAGGAGACAGGGAGATTGGAAAAGCGGGGATGTACAGCGTTATTGAGTTTCTGTTGTGGTTGATCAGGCATATCCATTTCATCATATTGGGCTGGCTGCGTGCCACTGTCTGCGACACAAAATTTGTCCTCATCAGTGAGTCTACACATGTGTCCTGCGATGTTTGTGTGTGCACTAACAGCATGGCTGCCTGTGCGTAGAGTAGACCCATCTCTCTACATGTGCTTCGCATGTGTGTCTGATCCTCAGCCTTTCCCCTGTCGTGTAATGACTTATATAATTTGATTAACACCCTTGTTTCTTTTCATTTAATAACACACTCCTGTTTACACTTCTTGCCCCCCTCTTGTGTTTTTCTCAATTGTGCTCACTGCTTTAGTTTCTCTGTTTTTCTCGCTCAGAAAACAACAAAGCGCCGTTGCAAAGGTCTCGCTCTCGGCAGAATATCAATGCGGGACCTGAGGCGGTGAGAGCTCCCCCTTTCAAGGAGGCACATAACGAAACCGAGGGCCATCCATCCACAGGCCGCACCAAGGCCGAGGCGGGACGCAGGTACAAAAACACCACTGGGCATAGCTACGGGCCTGACAGAGAGCGGGCGGTGGACAGGGCGGCCTTCAAAGCGGCGGAGAGGGAGAGGTGGGTGGAGATAGAGCCGCCAGCAATTCAGACAACCTCTACACCTGCCGTGGCAGTTAGCAACGGAGACACCGATGTGGAGGCACTGTTGGCCAGACTCAGGGCTCTGTAGGATCCAGCGCTCTGAGTATTTGCTTGTTTACAGAGAAGAAATAGATATGCAAACCTGTAAATCATTTATTAAATATAAACATACCAAACATATCAACGGTAGCAAGGCTTTAGACTAGACGAAAATGGTGGCTTCTGAAAGCTTTATGTATTAAAGAAATGAATGTAATGGATATATCTTTGCATGTCTTTGTTAATGGTACTCTCTAAGCAGCAATTACACTTTGCCCCAATGAAATACCTTTAAAAGCAAATACTCATTAACATGCACATTATAGTTCAGCAGCTTTTGACATATCTAGTCACCTATATATATTTTTTTTTCTAAAAGTGAATGTGCACATGCTGAGCACTTTGATTGCATTTCAAATATGCAATATAAATGTATTAACCGTCCATATTATTTCCTAATATATGCATCTATTTTACATGTACTTTCTTATTCCTTTGCTATCATTCCTTTCATTTTATTCACTCCCTTTCCATTGTGTTTGTTGGGTCCTGGGGGCTTTTTCGTTTGTATTTTCCTTAAAAAGTCTTATAAAACTCTGAGTTATATTGATTTTCCATGGCAATACTAAATATATACTTATTTTGACATGTTCGAGTGGACTGTGTTTAGTCAGTTTCACTTATAGAAAAAAAGCCAATTATATATATAAAAAAACTGCCAATTAATTAATGCAAAAATATACATGTAGCCTTATTGTTGCTTTTTATAGAGAATACTGATGCAGAGTTGTATTGGTCACTTTTATAGACACATTTACAATAAAACAGTTGCAAAATGCCGTGTGTCATCCTTTATTTGTAGACATTGTTGCATTATTCCCTGTTTTCTAGCCTAGGCAGTTTAGCGTTATGCCCAAGGATACTTCGACATTGGGAGGAGCTGGGATCAAACCTCTCACCTTAAACATACTGGACAACCAGCTCTATCCCCTGGGCCACTGTCAAACATGAGTGAAACTAAAACACAAGATTGTATGATAGCACTTTACCACGCAAACATTATGGTAATCAAGGCAATGGAGCACTGTAGGCATCGTTATGTTGGACTCTTTGGTGGTTATAAAATGGGATGCTGGAGTTCATTCGATGTCCAACAACACATTAGAAGTACTTGTACATCTGACTGTGCATATGTGAACTTTTATTGCCCCTTTTTACAAATTAATAAGCACATCAAAACCTGCCCTTAACACGACACATACAGTTCAAACTCTGACATGAATTCTCAAGGGTATTTTTGTACGCCTCCTGTACTACAGATGATACCAGAAGGCACGAGAGGCCATTTAACCTGCTACAGTATCTGATGACAAGGTCTGTTCGCAGTCCTCTGTCAGCTTCTAAATGACTAATAGGAGTTAGAAATGAAACCTCATCTAGATCCACCTCACCTCTCTGCTCCACCTTTCACTCAGAGGACTTAAGTAGAATTACATGTCTGTCTGACACACAGCTGCCCTGACTATTGTATCAGAGTACTTGAAATTCTTCTAGTCTAGTCCAGGCTAGGGACTGGCACAAGACGTACACTGGCTTCTGATCCCTGAATGTGGGACAGCAGTCTAAGCAGAGCTACCCAGACTTCCCTCCACACAGAGATTTCTTCCATCCCAAGGTGTTCCCGGGGCAGCCGAGAGACATAGACCCTCCAGTGTGTTCTAGGTCTTCCCCGAGGCCTCATCTGCCCAGGGAGGCATCCAGAAGATGCCCGAGCCACCTCAACTAGCTCCTCTCGATGTGGAGGAGCAGCGGCTCTACTCCAAGCTCCTCTCTAAGGGAGTGACTGATTATAAAGTTGAATATGACCAGGTACCATATGATTATGTACTTAACAGTGCAAAGAACAGCTGGATAAAGGTGGAGGATGTTAAGCTACACACACACATTACATTTCTAATCATAAATGGCATAAAAAAGTCTCAAAAACTTTACAAATCTGACATGGGAAAAATCTGACGGTACCCTGGAAAAATAACCATCACAATTTTATACTGAGCTCCTATTTTATACATATTTTGTTCATTTTTAATTAAATGTTTCCTTTTGACTTTTTCTCCTGGGTTGCCGCAGCCTCCTAGCTTGCAGTATTTTGCATAATATTTACACAGGCTTTACACCACATGCCCTTCCTGATGCAACTTTGCCATTTATCCAGGCTTGGAAACAGCACAAAAAATGCTGTAGTTTGTAACCCCCTGAAGCTAGATTACTGAAAAATAAATCATAACAGTTTTGGAAATTTTTTGTTAAATATGTTTTAGCCTTGTTTTGTTCATTTGTGTGTGCCACTCAGTTAATTTTCACAAAAATAATGAATAATCTTTTTGGGTTTTTCACTTCTCCACTGTGTGTTCAAATCCATCAATATTATTTTGATCTAAGGATTAGCCGCGTGGGTGTTCTCCTTTGCCTATTACAGTGTCTTCTGGCATGATCTTAAGTACAAGATAATTAATATTCAGAACAGATTTTAAGAGATTAAGGTCGCAACACTCCCACAAAAGTGTCACCAAATGTTTGACGAATACTAAACAGATTCTCAGTGCAACGTGAGGTTCTTCTTCTAAAACTGAGAACTTTGTAATTGTTTTATATTCGATAAGGACCTACTGGAATGTCTTGCCTGCTCGAAATAGGATCCTGGAGCTGCATACGCTTCAACAATACATTTTGTTAATTGCCTGCATGTCTTCAAGATCCAAAAAGTGATTAGACTTTGTTCCAGCATCTGTGAGGGTCTGTGCCTTTGAAAAGAAATCAGGAAAATGACCGTCTAAACTCATAGACACTGCAAATTGAGAGGAGACTGCGAGCATAAGGAGGGTACAATCTTGTTATGCCGAGGGAGCCTTCATTACTCACAGGCCCGTGTTCCAGCCATGAGGTTTATCTATGGGCCTAATAAAGTGCTGCAAAACATATTGTGTAGCAGATTGCAATCTGGGCTTCTTTGATTGGAGATGAAGTTGGAAATGTGTCGTAGGATTTGCATTGGGTGAAGTGAGAAAAAAGTACAAACCAGATCAACAAACGTCACTTTTCTCACAAGAGTCAAGCAAAAACATTTCTGTGCAAGCCAGGCTCAGTAGGTCATTTATTGGCATAACAAAATCTATATGTACAGCAGCAGACTAAAATAAATCTCATTGGGTGATAGTGATTGCACATAATCATTCAGTTATTTCATCAGTGCACTTCATAACATACAGCACTGGTACTTTTACATGTACAGTATTTTAAAATCACGTTTTTCACTCTAAACCTCTAATTGTAAGAGTGAATAGTTGGTCTGTGTATGTATCTCTATGACTAGCTGGCCTCTGAGGGGTGCACCCTGCCTAAAGGCCCTGTTCCACTACGCCGTTTAAGGATTGAAAAATGAAGGCATACGTTTATTGGACGTTTATATGCGTTTTTCAGCTGGTTTTCAGATGTACACTGCTCAAAAAAATAAAGGGAACACTTAAACAACACAATGTAACTTGGAATACAACATGGAATAGACAACAGGTGGAAATTATAGGCAATTAGCAAGACACCCCCAATAAAGGAGTGGTTCTGCAGGAGGTGACCACAGACCACTTCTCAGTTCCTATGCTTTCTGGCTGATGTTTTGGTCACTTTTGAATGCTGGCGGTGCTTTCACTCTAGTGGTAGCATGAGACGGAGTCTACAACCCACACAAGTGGCTCAGGTAGTGCAGCTCATCCAGGATGGCACATCGATGCGAGCTGTGGCAAAAAGGTTTGCTGTCTGTCAGCGTAGTGTCCAGAGCATGGAGGCGCTACCAGGAGACAGGCCAGTACATCAGGAGACGTGGAGGAGGCAGTAGGAGGGCAACAACCCAGCAGCAGGACCACTACCTGCCAGAGAACACCAAGATTGGCAAATTTTCCACTGATGCCCTGTGCTCTTCACAGATGAAAGCAGGTTCACACTGAGCACATGTGACAGATGTGACCGAGTCTGGAGATGCCATGGAGAACGTTCTGCTGCCTGCAACATCCTCCAGCATGACCGGTTTGGCAGTGGGTCAGTAATGGTGTGGGGTGGCATTTCTTTGGGGGGCCACACAGTCCTCCATGTGCTCGCCAGAGGTAGCCTGACTGCCATTAGGTACCGAGATGAGATCCTCAGACCCCTTGTGAGACCATATGCTGGTGCTGTTGGCCCTGGGTTCCTCCAAATTCCATGCTAGACCTCATGTGGCTGGAGTGTGACAGCAGTTCCTGCAAGACGAAGGCATTGATGCTATGGAGTGGCCCGCCCGTTCCCCAGACCTAAGCACATCTGGGACATCATGTCTCGCTCCATCCACCAATGCCACATTGCACCACAGACTGTTCAGGAGTTGGCGGATGCTTTAGTCCAGGTCTGGGAGGAGATCCTCAGGAGACCATCTGCCACCTCATCAGGAGCATGCCCAGGCATTGTAGGGAGGTCATACAGGCGTGGAGGCCACACACACTACTGAGCCTCATTTTGACTTGTTGTAAGTACATTACATCAAAGTTGGATCAGCCTGTAGTGTGTTTTTCCACTTTAATTTTGAGTGTGACTCCAAATCCACACCTCCATTGGTTAATAAATTTCATTTCCATTGATAATTTTGTGTGATTTTGTTGTCAGCACATTCATCTATGTAAAGGACGAAGTATTTAATAAGAATATTTCATTCATTCAGATCTAGGATGTGTTATTTTAGTGTTCCCTTTATTTTTTTGAGCAGTGTATTTAGACAGACATCTCCAGCCGTTTCAAACTTTGAACATGTTCAAATTTTGCAAGGGCCAGCTTTTGATAGTGATTGGCAGTTTCTCATGTTACTCTGGCATTTTTTTTTGACATTTTCACTTTTACTCAGGCGAAATCTTGCCAGTTTTTAGACTTTTGGCTGTTGGGCAGGCTGGTGTCTGGTGCCCCTTTCCCTGCTGTTGGGACATCCTCCTGTAGGACCTCTGGGACCTCCTCTGGCACCTCGGAGTCCAGAGATCCCTCCCTGGGTGGAGGAGTGGGAGGCTCCTGGGCTCACCTGGCTGGGGCTTTTGCTCCACTGCCCTTGCTCTTGCCTCTAGGAGCCCTTCTCTTAGCTGGCATGATGCGATATTACTCCAAAATAATTAACTAGATAATAATGTTTTCAAAATGAGTGATGTGGACCGTCCAGGAGCTACGACTGTTGTGATGAGCCGATAGACAGAGCTTGGCCGTTTATAAGACGCAAACCGGATGTTGATGGACATAATTCAGACGTTTTTCAGCTGTTTCATTTGTTACTCATACTTAACCAGACGTTAGTCAGGCGTTCTATGTTTCGCAAACTGGGCTCAATAAAGACGTTATTCATACTAAAGCAGACGTTTTTCAGGCCTATTGTAAACATTACTCATGCTGTTCTATGTACCGTCCGTGGCCGAAAATGTTGAATTTGCCGTCACATGACACTCTCTGATGTAAATATTTAGACACAGGCAGACGGAATCAAAGGGTGCAGTGGGAGTACTGGAATAGGCTTCTGCACCCGAAGAAAATGAATTAATAATTTAATGTTAATAAACACCAATGAGTTACTTTGTTTTTAATGTTTAATTTTTGAGTAATAAGGGTTTATGAATCAATACAAAACTACACACAGTATAAACCCCAGAAGGGAAAGGCCAAAGAGAAAGGAAGTTCTCAATCTCAGTAAGTGTTCCAGTTTTGTATTAAACTGAAATAATGTCACTTTTGCAGAGCTACTCTAACTGATATGATACTCTAATTTAGTGACATGTAATATGTAAATGAAACAATATTTGGGCTTCAAATAAGCTGGACATTGAAACTAGGATCAACCTCCCTGGCTGCGACCTACTTCTTGGTCCCGACCCACCAGTTGGGAATCAGTGACACAGAGTATATTGTCTTAAACAATTCAAAGGTGCAAGAATCTTTTGCTTTTGGCTTTACTTTTCCAGCGCCACCACAGGAAATCATCTGCCTCCTAGTGAGCAGTGACTTCCATATTGATTTGGCACAGGTTTTATGCCAGATGCCTTTTCTGACGCAACCCTCTCTGTTTATTAGGGCTTAGGACTGACACTAAGCTACACTCCAAAGTCCAAGCATAATCTTTAGTATTAGCAGTAACACAAATGTAGTCATAAAGTAAGTAGGTGATTTTTTGTTTTTACCAGTAGTTCTTGACTGACCCAATTTTATCCCTTATCATTTTACTGTCACACTTTTTATAACCATGTTGTTGTTTTGTTTTTGTTTTTTTCATTTTGAATTATTTTACCATGACTTGGCCCATGTATTTTAAATTATTTTCACAATTTTATATAATCAGAACAATAAAAAAATAATAGTAAGCTGTGAAACTGTATACAACCTCCTAGTGACTTTTCAGTCCTATAGCCCAGTGTTTTCCAACCAAGGATACGCAAAATCTTGGCAGGGGGTACTTGGATTAATTCATAATAATAAGAAATTATTTACAATTTTGTCACATTAAAGTTTTGAAACTTATGAAAAACAAACACGCACAAGTGCAGCATTGACAACTAATAAAAATGATTGCTTAAAAGGAGGTGAAACTACAAAAACATTATTTGAATAGCTATATAACTTTCAAAGAAGAGGTATAATTATGAAAATTATTTCTGATTAATTTTATTGTACATTTAATATTTTAAGAGAGTTTAAGGTCATTTGTTTTAAATTTGAACATGAAATATATAGCAAAATGACTGTAATAGAAGTTTACATTGTTCTGTTTTTATTTATTTTTCAAGGCATTTATATCTTGAATTTTATTTTCAAGCATTTACAATAAAGTAAGTACAAAACGTTTTTGTGCTAATAAACAAATTTTTTCTATGACCACTTTTTGAAAAAAATATCATGCACACAAGTGAGGGGGTACTCACAATGTGACAAAAAGCCCAGGGGGTACGCAAGACAAAAAAGACTGGAAACCACTGCTAGGCTAGCAGATGGTAATCACTGACAAAAAACATATTGTGTAGAATAGGGCAATTCAAAAGTTCAATAACAATCAAGCGATAAAGGTCTGAATAATTGGAGAGGGTTGCATCAAGAAGGACATCTGGACTAAAACCCTCAGTGTATATCCTGTACATACAGTATCACCACATGAGGCAGATGATTGGCTTCTTGTGATTCATAAAAGGAGTTATAGAGACACGGCGGCTAAACAATCTTTTTCATCAACGTACGTAATAAGGATGCACAATTCATGAAAATCACAATTTGAACTTTTGCAATTAGCAAATTGCAAAGACTGCGATTATTTAGGTGATATAATGTCCACTGCAGAGAACAAAATATCCCTTCCCCACTGGATCTTAATATGTGTACACTGCAAAAAATCAATATCTACATTAGTTAGAAGGACTTGAAATCAGATTATTAATCTTAATTTGAGCAATTTTCACTAGCTTGGATTTATTTACTTATTAGGTAACTTATTTCTAAATTATTTGACTTGTTTCAACTTATTTTTTCCCTGTTTCAAGCTATTTTTACATATTTCAAGCAAAATATTTGCCCATGTGGTAATTGGAATTTTGAACTGAACATTGATTTTACAAAGTATATCGCAAATCTAACCGCAGCTGCAATATCTCAGAAAAATTGCAGTTGGATATTTATTCTAAATGGTTCAGCCCTAGTACATAACACATTATAACATCTCCTTTAGCAGTGCAACAATAGCCTGCCGTGTTAACAATGTAGTGTTATAGGTCCATATGCTTATTGCTTCTGAAAATATGCTTCTGACGGAAGCCTAATTTTCGCATTGTTTGTTTTCACACAACTTTTTTTTCCTCCCTTCTTTCCCAATCCAGGAAGTGTGATGTTCTGACACCTTTGGCACACATGCAGAGTAGAAGTAGCATGCCAGCGGCGGCGAGACAGCAGCTTCCGTGCTCCTTCAGGTCCCCAAGTCGCACTGCTGCTGTGTGATCTCACCTGTTTTGGCAGAAGCTCGCCGAAAACACACAGAATCACTGCTAGGTGACGCCGACGAGACGCTGCGGGTCACGCTAGCACTGAGGGGAAAAACACGACATTACACGGTGGTTTTACAAATTCAGCTCATTGTGTTCCTGCAAGCATCAACAAAATAGATTAAAAACATTCAGTTCACATAGTCATCTTTTTAAAATACAGACGGCTGTCGATAAATTAAAATTTTGTGGACATTTTGGTATTCAGTTCAAAGTCAAACTATAATGTATAGATTCAGCCAAGGGTGATCTATCTGAAGCATTTCTTTAGTTCAGTTGTGATAACTATATCTTACAGAATAACTCATACTACTAAGCTTTAGTTTAGCATTAGAAAATGATTAATAACTACTTAATTTATTATTTACAAGGCATTTATTCAAGTTTCAATAAATGTGAGCGTGAATCGTTGTCTGTCTGTGTTTGTATCTGTGTCAGCCCTGCGACCAAGCTGGCCCCAGTCCAAGGTGTACCCTGCCTAAGGCCCAAAGTAACTGGGATAGGCTCCAGTCACCCCCGACTCCTAACGGGAATAAGCAGAAGATGAATAAAAAATTAAACGTGAGTAAATATTGTTAATGTTAAATTCTTGAGTATTAAATGAATGTCAATCATTTAAAATTTTAAACATCTATTTTCATGCAGTATCTATTAGCTAAATACTACAATTATGTTATTTACATATTTGTTAATTAGGGGTGTAATGATACAGTAACTACATTGATGTATTGTTTTGTTGTTTTTTTTTCTTATGATACAACTATATTAATACACATTGCCTTGTATCGAATTGTATCGTTTTCTACTAAGTGTGTATCGATACACATGGAAACTCAATCGATAATATCGGAAATATCGATATTAGAAATGTGCATGTCTCTATGTGTATTGAATTTATATAAATCCAGCCACAAAGGGTCACAAGGGTGGACCAGTCCCAAGCCTGGATAAATAGAGAGAGTTGCATCTTTAACGACATCTGGCAAAAACGTATGCCAAATTAATAAACAAATGATTTGCAGATGATTTGCTGTGGTGACCCCTGAAGAAAAGCCAAAAGGAAAGAAAGTACTGGATCTTTATGTGTTTAACTTTTTGAATTGAACTACTGAAATAATGTCACTTTTCTATGATATTCTAATTTAGTGACAGGTGCCTGTATGTCACATGATCACCGACTAGGCTCATCCCATGTGTGGTGAGGTTTGGGCTCTCAAAACTCTTGCGGTGAGGATTGCGGTTTGAAGCTGCAACATTGAATAAAAGACTTTGCTACAAGTCAGGCTGGGCTTTTTTTTTTTTTTTCTAAATATTTAATCAAGAAAAAGATATCTTCCCAACCAAACGAGCTGAGGCATCTAAACATAAAACATTAATTAAAAACCTCATTTTGCAACAGTTTCCCAAACCAGACATGGTATCATAAAATATTGAATTTTATGAGTCATATGATACTGTAGATCTCATTATTAGTGCGGTAGTAAATTGGCCTAAGCTATAAATATTTCCTCACTCAAAGTGACTGCTTAAGTGGCTTTTGTCTTCACTGTACTTTGTTCTAACTGGATTTTACTTCTTAGGTTTTCACAGTGTTTAAAGGGAAAATAAAATGCACCACATCACAGCAAAACGTTATTCCTCTATCAAGGCATTTGCCCTATCCTCTAAAATGGATTTTCTAGTTCAGGGGTAAGTGCTTAGTTCATTAAGATACACTACTTATAAATCACAGTTATCAAGAATATAATAAAACTAATCATTTGTTCATTTACTGACCCATGGTGATTGGAGTTAGTATCTTCTGTGTTACATTTGAACAAAATTGAACAAAATTTGAACAAAATTTTAAGGAAAAAAGCACTTCACTTTCTTACTTTTTGTATGATGCCATTTTACTGTAAAATGAAAAATAGCTGTGAAGAATTGGTGCAGAAAGAGCTGTACATCATTTTTGGATAAATGAACGAGAACAGACTGGATGCAGAGGGCTTGTTGATTGGTCAGTGCTTCCTGGAGTGGGCGGGGATTCATGGGAGAGGCAGAGTTTTGTGGAACCAACCGTTTTGAGGCCTCGGAAGATAGATTAGATTGATAGATACTTTATTAAACCCAAAGGAAATTCAGAAAAGCTGTGCCAGAGAATAGAGGATTACTTAAACAGGCATGAATGAAACAAAACACAACTACAGGTATGTTTTTGATGAGAGAATATTATAACATGCTAAAAAAGATCAGAAAAGTCGATTTTGCATAATATGCCGCCTTTATCAAAGTTTGTGGAACTAGACTTTGTGTCAGATTCATGCCAAAAGCAAAAAATGTCATCCTTGGACCCTTACTGACCTTTCCTGAACATTTAATCAAACTCTAACTATTACTATTATAACTATCTTGCTAACACAAACCAACACTGGCGAAAACCATAACCTCTTTGACAGAGGTTTTATCGGCTGACCTTTCACATTCAACTTTAACATTAAAGAGAAAAGGAATACACATTAAGAATCACAAATACATCTTTTGAATATGTCCTTTTCCTCTACAGTAGATCAGGCAGTGTGCGCTCTTAGATTGACCAAGATACCTATTAACTTTCACAAATGTCAGTATATTGCGCTAACCCAAGGTAAGTAAAGTGAGGTGCTAGGTTCACATATGAACATGAAAACATGCCACTGATACATATTCTTGCAAAAAAAAAGAGGCAATTAAAAGACAACTATGTGTCAGAGTGCCATTCATATTCTGTGCGAGTCCTAGGATTAAAGAGAGTATTGGATCAGCAAATAAAGAAGGACACACTTGGTTTGGATAAATGAATAAAATAATTTCAAATAGTTTGCTTATAGAAGAGGCCTTGAGTTGGTACACGAAAATACACATCAACACATTTCAAAGAACTAGTGCATCTTTGCAAAATATCAGATCAGATACAATATTTCTTTGAACAAATTTACGCCAATTTCACTTTAAGCTTAAAAAGCTTGGTGACCACTGAATACATAAAAGTAATCATTCCTCTGGTTCCAGTCAGGTAGCTTTTTGCATGGTTGAGAAAAGACATGTTCTGGAAATAAAAGAAAATGTCAATATACTTGCTCTTTCATCAACACAGAAATCTTTGAGTTCCTCCCAAACCTTCGGTCTCTGACGGCAACCTTTTCCTTCTCATTTGTCTTTTCTTTCACCGTCAAAGTCAAAATGAACCCATTTCTGAGCAATTTTCTATGAAGCCGTACCGAACGGATCACTTTGTGTCAGACCTCCGACTAATCATTTTACATCCGGAGCGAAGTCACCTTGTTGTCGGGCTCAGATCCAGGAGGAGGAGGAAGAGGAGGAGGCAGTAATGGTGGTAAACTGACACGCTCAAACAGTGCACCCAGGGACACAGCGACTGCTTTGCTGTTAATAGATCTAGATGTCCCCCTTTTAGTCCCAATCTTTATGTCTGTGTAAAGTCTTTATGTAGTTTGTAGTTGAAGACTGGCTTTAATCAACAATGGATTTCTTCATTCTCTTTTATTATTCCTTGTTGCTGTGCTGGCCTGTCTCTCCTTTTCTGAGGCTATCTCCATCTGTCAGCAGCCTCTGTTATTGTATGTTTGTCTTTGAACACAGGTGTTAAACCAGTGTAGAAATTTTGCCGTTTCAGTGTTTTGTCTTTGTTTCTTTCCTGTCATGTCTCACAGTGCTGTTTGTGGATGTTTTTCTTGTTGTTTTAAAGCATGAAAGACGAAAATACACATCAACACATTTCAAAGAACTAGTGCGTCTTTGCAAAATATCAGAGCAGATATTGAATTTCCTGCTATTTGTCTAAATGCATTGATTCATATTCTGCTTCAAACAGCTGAAAGGCATCCCGCAGTCTAAATTTTTTTTTAGCTGTATGTTTATTCATCTGCAGACACAAAAATTTCGGAAGGTTTGCCACAACAAAGCTGAAGTAAAATTTGGAAAAAAGGAAAAACAATAACATGCGTACCAGAGCGCTGTGATTTACTAATGGTACTGTATGTTGGTTTGTGGCACCCAGTGACAGAGTTGTTAGCTCTCCTGCCTCTCAGTATTGAGGTAGCCGGTTCAATCCCCAGCCGATCATCTTACAGTCTCTGAGTGGAGTCTGCATGACCCCTCCCCTCACATGTTACTGTGGCTTTTCTCTGTCTTTCTCCATGTTTCGCTGACTCTTGACTCGCTCCCAGTTAATGAATATGAGTGAATGTTTATCTGTCTCTGTGTGTGTGCCTTTACTTATCATCCCTGCAACTAACTAGCCATAGTCCACAGTGTACCTGCCTAAGGCCCATAGTTGCTTGAATAGCCACCCACATTCCCCCTGGCAATAATAAGCATGCAGAGATGAATGAATGTTGGTGTAGTGCAACACTGTTTAAACACAAAAGGGGCGGCATTAGCTTAATTGGTAGAGCCGCTCACCCACTGACCTGACTTTGGTGGTTCAGTTCCCGCTACTGACATTGCATACTGTCATGTTCTTGGGCAAGACACTTCACCCATCCTGGTCGGAGCAGCCATTGGCAGCCCCGCTTCCATCATTCAGTGTGACTAAGGAGTGAGTGAATAATGCACCAAACTGTGAAGGATATATAATACGAATGCATTTTTATAAAAGATAATAAGCACTAGCATGTCAAGTAGATGAACTGTGAAGCTAATGCTAATCAACAGTGATTGGTTTTCTGATCATCATTTTTCTTCATGATTGAATTTGTTTAT
The DNA here is from genome assembly GCA_020698575.1 of Bostrychus sinensis. Classification (NCBI taxonomy): domain Eukaryota; kingdom Metazoa; phylum Chordata; class Actinopteri; order Gobiiformes; family Eleotridae; genus Bostrychus; species Bostrychus sinensis. The sequence continues at coordinate 30,767,515 of CM036242.1, forward strand.
GTAGGTATTTTTTGTGAGAGTTGAGGCATATGCAGTGTGTTTTTAAGTCTTTAAATGCAGTACACGCCAGATTCCCCATGGACCCAGTTCTGAGCAGAGTGACGAATGTAAAAGCTGTGTGTACAGTTGTGCTTTGTTGGCAGCGGCAGAAGTGAGCACATCTGGCTTTGATCACTATGGCGATGGTGCAGCAGAGAGTGACAGGGCAAACAGAGTGAGAAAGAGAGAGAGAGAGAGTTGGCTTCTCGGGGGAATCATTATCCTGTTTAGTAAGCCTAATGAGAGAAAAGGTGTCGCACCTCTGCTAACGGCTGGCCCTGTTTGAAATGCAGACGTACAAAGCACTGCGCACGTTCATGTATCTCACTAATGCAAATAAACCTGGGGAACATAGGAAGGTGTAATTATGAGCTGTCTGAACCCTCCCATTAACACATTTAACTCTGCATACAAGAACTTACTAATGTCACAGAAAGGTGCTAAAATGTATCCTTGAATTGACCTAAACAGTTATATACCGCAACATCTGAACTGAGAATAAATACACTGATTCTTCTGTATCTTCATCATTTGTCCCCATATGCTATATAACATTGGTTCTCATGCTGTGGTGTTACGCGTCTTCTGGTGGTACTCAGTAGTCTCACAGTTCAAGTTCAGATTTAGTTTAGTTTAGAGCAGTTTTAATCCCACATTAGTTGGGGCTATCGGTGTAGACCTGGCTCAAACTTGGATTAATCCTGTTATGTACAGGTTTAGATCTGGTTTAGTCCTAGGTCAGTTCTGGATTTGTCCTGGTTTAGCCCTGGATTAGTCTTAGTTTAGAACTGGTTTACCCATGACTTGTTTTATTCCTAGTTTAGACTTGGATTTGTCCTGGTTTCAAAAAGATGGTACTTGGAAAGTCAAATATTTTCTGAGGTGGTACTTGGTGTGACACGTTTGAGAACCAGGATATACTGTACATACTTCATGGCAAATCCAGCCACAAAGGTCACAAGCTCTTTGTGCCAGTCCAATATCTGGATAAATGTAGAGAGCTGCATGAAAGGGCATCTGGTGTAAAACCTATACGAAATCAATATGCAAAGAATTGTATACTTGGAGGCATATGGTTTGCTGTGGTGATGCCAGAGATGAAAAGCCAAATGTCATGCTTCTGCTGTCATGCATACATACCATCAACATTAAATAAGCTCATTCCCATTGGCTGGTTGGTCTACATGACTGTGAACACTGAATCTGAAAATCTTACTGGAAAGTGGTTATTCCAGTGCAGGCTACATCTGCTTACACAGAGAAGCACCATGAAAAATAAAAAAATTACACAGGCAAGATAAAATAACACAAAAACATTGTCAATGTTTTACAACAATTAACAACAGGGAGGTAATGGTGGAATTATAATGAATCGTGTCACCTGCACTTTACTTGTAAAACAACTTGAAACTTCCAAAATTAGTGTGAAATTCAAGAAAAATCAGTATTTGACACTTATATTGTTATGGCTTTCCTTACTTTAGCTCAGAGCACAAAACCTGCTCAAAGTTTAATCAAACCTACTCACCTCGATCCATGTTGCCTGCTGCCAAAACAACACTGGGTCAACCTGCTAAAACTTTCTAAACAAATTAGACCACTCTCATGACTTTATGTGCAAAACCTGCTGCAAGTCGAGTGGAAATAGGCAGGTTATAAGGAAAGCTGCAGTGGACAATGGGAATATAAATGGTTGGTACATAGGTAAATGATGTGGAGTCTGGCTTATTGAACTTGGTCACACAGTTGATTAGCATGCAGCCTGGCAAACCACGGCACATTTCTCAAAGGATGTTGGCCAAGGCATGGGTTGAGACCCTTTTCCTTTTTGGAGCATTTTCTCAGGCTGAACAGTGGCCAACTGTGGTCCTTAGTTGGTTGGTATTTGAAATCCTTCAAAAATTTCCAAGATTTTATTTCCATGAGCTCAAGAGCCATTTTGTTGCCCAATTTCACTAAAACCTTTATGCCAAAATGCCATGTGAAAGTAATCAAATCTTGCATTTTTGGGGCTAATTATAAGCTATTGTTAGTCACCTTTGCTATTGTAACTGAACAAACTGAACTTTGGCACTGTTCACTATGGTACTTGAAGAGCTTTTACAATTTGAATAAATTGAATGCTTTGTGGGGTGTGTGGAAGACTGCAGCTTTTGCTTTAGCCCAGAAATCTGAACATGCCACCCTGAAATATGTATTTATTTCTGGCAGGGAGCTACTTCATTCACTATTGAACTCTGTGGAAATGGGGTACTACTGGTCCTAGTCTCAGTCCCTTTTTTTCAAATTCACATTGAGTTTTTAAAACCTTTCAACAAAGTCCCAAAGCCAGCGGGTTTCGGCTCATGTGTGCTTTCACAATATTCATTTACCACAGCTCTGAAACAAAGATAATCCCCACGTTTGAAGTTCCAGACACAATTTCCCATCACCGTTGGATACTAAAAATATTTAATCCACCCACCAGTAATTATTATCATCAGGCTGGGTGTCAGTTAAAACAGATATCAGATAAAATACTTGATCTGTGTTAATCTCAGAAACATCATTTGACTTTTAAACTCTGTGTTGTTATTGACTCTACACTCTGCCTTTGGTGGATTAGCTTTAGCCTGAGTTCATTTAAGTATAGTCTTATATTTGCCATTACTACAAAATCTGCTTTTACTATTAGTGATACTACTACTCCAACTGCTACAACTACTATTACTACTGTAGTAATACTATTATAACAACTACTATCAGTGCTACTACTCTTGCTACTGGTACTGCTACCCTCTTAACTACCCATGGAATAAATGGTACACAATTAGAGTCAAATTTTTTCTCAAAAAAAAAAAAAAAGGGTGGGGTGGGGTGGGTGGGGGGGGGGGTATGCTTCAGTAAATGTACACAGCTACTACTAATTCTGCAGTGCTTCTATTACTGCTTCTACAGCTGCCACTATTATACTATTAATACTGCTAAAACTAAATAGTGGTAATACTTCATAATACCTACACACTATAAATTATTAAGTAAGGATTAGTAACCAGTTCATTTAAAATATAAAAACCGTTATTATCGTCAACATTATTAAACAACAAAGTTATAGAAATTGTTGTTTAATTATTAATGTTTACTTCTTGTGTAAGAGCAATGGAAAAATATAAACATCAGTATTCACTCAGTATTTATACATAGTTTAGTAATTAAATCATTGTTAATTACATATGTTTTAATGCTTTAATACTGCTTAATAGGGGTGAGTTAAATACTCAGAAAGTACATTCACTGCATCATAGCTTAGTTTTATGTTACAGAAACATTGTATATGTATACTTTTTTCTTTTTATATGCTTTTTTTTCCTCCAATGCTGTTGATATACAATGATCATGGGACAGGTTTGTTATTGACACTGTATAATCTCCCTTCGGTGAATTAGCTTCAGCTTTAGCTCAGTGCCTAGTGCTGTCAATATTTAACACCAGAATCCATTTCACTTTTGGGGTATTCATTATTTACAAAAGCTAAGTTTATCTCTTTAGGTTCCTCTCTTTTTGACAAATTCTCCTGTCTTCTCAACCTGTTGCCATCTCAGTGACAATAAAAGCGGCTTTATGCACAGAGAGACCCCTTTCTCTTTATACAAGGCTGTGATCAATACAGCTCATAAGTCTTTTCTTCCAGCTGACTGGGTTGGTGCCTGGTCCCTGTAGAGAAGCACCGAGAGGCAGACAGACCCAGACATATTCCTCCTAAAGGTGCCTCCCGCTGCATACAAATCCTAAACCTGCTCTACCTTCCATTGGCAGATTGCTCCCCCGAGACCCGAGACCCAAGACAACAAGACAAGGCGGCAATAGTTTAGTGGTGCCCTCCAAAAAGAATAATAAGGCCAGCTACATATGGTGTGACTGCCATGATTAGGAGTGTGTTTTGAGCCCGTGATTGGTCTACAGCAGTGTTTCTCAAGCAACAAACAAGTAGTAAAAATATGTGCCTTTCTACGTACTATTAAATTGACTCAAATTTGCTGATTAGAAATAACCCAGGTCTAGACTAAGAGAAGAAAACTGAGATTAACACAGGGGAAAAATGCATTAGCATCAAGGACTAAGACAGAAATAAACCAGGACAAAATCAGGACTAAAACAGATCTTATCCCAGACTAAATAGGGACAAAAAAAAAAAAAAAAAAAAAAAAACAGGAGTGGTAGCTCTTTAAATCAGAGCACAAAACCAGTCCAGAAGCCTATCAAACTTACTCCCATCTACATAGATCGATGTTGCTTGCACATGAACAATACATTTCTATGTAACAACTAAATAGTGTGACTCAGTGGAAAGCGCATTTACCCTTGAACCTAAAGACACTTGGTCCAAGTTCTCAAGTCCAGGTCTGAACACTAGATCTCTTCTATTGCAGGATAGGGCCATGGCCTTCCTGGTTGTTGTGCTAGTTGTGCTAGTTAAAACAGTATTTAGGCTTTAAAACAAGCTGAACATCAAAACTATCTTCAACCTCGCCACAACGTACTTACCTGACCCAAACCCATCAACTGGGAAACACCCCCCTCAAAAAACTTAAAATTTATCCAATTAAACTTCTAGACTAGCGGTTCCCCTGGTGGGCCGTGGAGGTACTGCAGGGGGGGGATTCAGGGGTTGTCTACATCGAGTACATATAAAGTAAATAAATTTGAAATTATTTATAGTTAAAAGTCTGTTCAAAAACTTAGTGTGAAGTAATTTTTAGCCAACAGTCTGGGTTTTGTAAGGTTTTTATAGAAATCTATGGGGAAAAACATGACTTTGGGAATGGCAGTTCTAGACTAGTTCTACTTTTTGTGGTGGCATAACAGTCAGCTGATCTGCTGTGTTTAGTTACAAAGCAATGTTTCATTTAAAGTTTAGAAACAAATTAATAAGGCTGGCAACATATCATATGAGTGTCATGATTACGGGTGTGTTTGAGGCTATACTTAATGCATATGGGCTCACACATGTTGCTTATTTGTTATTGCATTAGTAGAGGGGAAGCTGATGCTCGGTTTGCCTAATGAAGGATTTAAGATTAAAATTAAGTTCAGGGGCAAAAGCTCAACATGCTTGAAAAAATAAACAGCTTGTCTCATCTCATTTGCAAATCTTTTAAAGTGGTTTGAAATGTCTTTGATTTAAGGCCCTCAGTCCCCCCCCCCCCCCCCTTCCCCCGTTGCCAGCAGGGGGCGTCAGGCACATATCCAAGTGTTCTCTGCAAACTACTACTGCTACTAGTTCTACTTCTACTCCACTTCTTTTCTCCAGCGAATCATCTACCCCAATGGTTTTATGTCAGATGCCCTTACTGAAGCATCCCGCTACGTTTATAAGTATACTGACTTGTGACTGTGGCTGAATTGCTAATTCTCTTACTGCTACTACTATAACACCTTTAAACATACAAGAAAATTATATTTATACTGAGACTTTAAATGACTATTGTTACTACTTCTTCTTCTACTACTATTACTACTACAGTACTGCATTTACAACAACAACAATTACTACTACTTCTACTACTATTACATTTACTACTACTACTGCTACCCCCTTAACAATTGAGGTAAAAAAAAAAAAAACTTATGTAGAGAGTTGCTTGAGTAAATTTATTCCCTCAAATAACAAAATATGTTTAAAAAAATGTACTCTGAAAGTTTACTGGAGTAAAAGTACACCACGAGATCACGTTCCTCACGTTAGCATATGTTGGAAATCACCAGGAGTCACATGTCAACAGGATGAGGGACAAACTGGCTTCTGTTATGGATGGACGGGCCAGTTTTGGACCTCTTTGGAGGTGTTGATTCTGGTTCCCCACAACATTATTACTGCCAGGGAACACAACATGAGACAATCATCAGACACAAAGCCCATTCAGGAGTATCGGTTCTGGACACCGGCCCAGATATATAGGATCATGGTCCAAGCAATGTCACACATGACTTCCTAACTAATGCGAACAGGAAGCCGGTGGTGAGAATGAAGAGTTTAAAAGATGACAAAGGGGACAGTGGGACGGTCCTGACGTTCAGCGGGCAAGACGCCACCGAATCATCCCCAAACGGTCAGTGCCAGCAGCAGTCTGCATTTGGCCTGATAATAGAAAGGAGAAATCAATGGACCAAAGAGGCTGACGAGGAATTACATAAGGCTGGCTCCAAGAAGTCAGGTATGCAATGACTCCCATTAACATCAATTCATAGCCCAATGGCTTCCCCAGCCAAAGTAAGTAAGTAATATTAAGTAAGTAAGTAATATTAGACCTTGTTTTTTTCACTTCAACATTTATGAGCATTGTCTAGATCAGTTGTTCTCAATTGTTCTGAGTGGGACCTGGTTTAATCTCTGAACATTGTGACCCATTTTGTACTGTTATATTATTATTATTAGTATTATTTATTTATTTATTTATTTATTTTTACCACAACCTTTATGGCACATCTGCTTCACCATTTCATGTCATTACTCTGCCAAGAGAGTTATGTTTTTGCTCTTGTTTGTTGGGTTGTTGTTTAAATGGATTTCTTATAGACAGTCCAATGTTTTTGTATCATACACTATATTTCCAAATGTTTTCAAGAGCTGGACTTGGCCCTTTAGTTCCAGTGAAAGGAGCTCTGAATGCTTCAGAAACAAGAGATTTTTGACAACTCCATGCTCCCAACTTTGTGGGAACAGTTTGGTGATGGCCCCTTTCTGTTCCAACATGACTGCACCAGTGCACAAAGCATGGTCCATAAAGACATGGATGAGAACATCAGACACACAGATGTCTGATGTAGATAGATGCAAAGGATGGGCTGACATCATAATAAACCCTATGGATTAAGAATGAGATATCACTTAAGTTCATGTGTGTGTAAAGGCAGGTGAGCTAGTACTTTTGGAAATATAGTGTTCCTTGACATGTTTTGACCACTTACTTTCTGTGGTCTTCCTCAGAAGTGTCATGTGTTTTTACTTCAGATGGCGCTGGTCGAAACATGTCAAGGTGTGATACAAAAACATTTGTCTGTCTATAAGAAATCCATTTATTAATAGAAGAGTAAAAAAATGTTTTCAGATAATATGGTTGGTTTGTTGGTCTGTTAAGTCTGTAAGCAAAACTCAACTCGAGTAATTGGGTACAAGAAAGGTCATTAATAGGCAAAAGAAGAAAAAAAAAGTATTGGGTGTGGATCCAGATCACTGTCTAGATCCATTAATGTTAAAAGAAGTCTGTACCATTGCGGAATACCCATTTATACTCACTCCAGCCAGAGGGGGTCAGTAAAGAAACAAATTATTAGTTACAGTAGACTCTTTGTGACCTATACTGGGCTCACAAAAAGAGCACTTGTCCCTCAACTCGAAGATCCTTAGTTTAAATTCATGCCTGGGCACTATAGCCCTATTGCAAGATAGGGCCAATGTCTTTGCTGGAGGTCAATGCTCTTTCTATGCTTCTAGTTAAAACAATAATGAGGCTTCAAATGAGCTGAACATCAAAACTGTATTCAAAGAAAACTTCTCGACTATTTCAGAGACAGAGAAAGTACTTAAAATCTGCAAGGTGTGTACTCAGATTACATGTTTGTAACTGCAAAGCAAAATCTACTGCATCTACTATTACTACTACTACTACTGCTCTGTATCCAGTCCTTTTGATTGTAAGGTAAATGTGCAAGTCACATTACCAACAAGGTCGAAGATACTTGTACTCTTTTATTATGCGGTGATGTTACAGCCAGTTTCTCTATTAATTTCTGGTATTTTTGTGTTTTCAACACAAAGCAACATTTGATTCAAAGCCAGTGGGGAAAAAAAAAAACACACAACCTCCTGCTCTTTGATTATGCATCACATTATTAAGCATTTATGTGTAATTTGTGAATGTCTCCCTGAACGTGGTCAGCGTTAATGGGCCTTTATTGTGGGCATACATATGACTGAACCAGCGAGGCGAGTTTACTTTGATGTGGGTCCTGATTGTATCCTCTGGCTGCTGAAGCGCCTGTGTGGGTGCCGGGGTGAGGAGTGCCTCTGCTTTGGGAACAGTCAGTCTCCCGCTCGTTTGAAATCACAGCGATGTACGGTCCATCTCCAGAATTATATAGCACCACGGGCGTCCTGGTGCACAGTAATGGGTGAAAGTTTTTGCAGTTCTGAGGATAAAGAGGCTGGCTGGTGAATTTCATTTGATTCATCTGAAGCTTTTGATCGAGTTTTACCTTGTAGATAAAATATGAGGCACTATTTGTACAAGCCTAAAGTAATAGGAAGCTGTATAGTTTTACTGTTTCCTTTTGTAATTAAAAATATTCTATTCTTATTATCTGTAGTTAGGTTAAAATGCTGTTACTTATAATATTAAAATAATGTTACTCAAGTCGAATAAAAGTAAATAAAAAAGTTGTGGTATTTTGAACCTAATCAAAGAAAAAGAGCACTTTACTTCCTTAAACTTTTTGAATGGTGCCATTTTACTCCAAAATGAAACATAGCTGTGAGGAATCAGTGGAAAGAGAGCTTTACACCCTTTTTTGGGATAAAGAAATGAGAGTAGACTGGATGTTGAAAGTTTGCTGATTGGTCAGTGCTTCCTGTTGAGGTGGATGTTTGTAAAACTGAGTGCTTTGAGGCTTTAGAAAGGCCGTGCCAGAGGATTACTTAAACATGCGTGAATGAAACAAAACACAGCTTCAGGTATGTTTTTGATGAGAGAACGACATTATAACCCGGTAGAAAGCTCAGTATGGTCAATTTTGCATATCCACTTTATGAAAGTACTACAGCTACTACTATTTCTGCTTTACTGCTACAACTGTTACTACAAATTTTGCTACATCACTACAATTACTGCTACTATATTAAAACTTTACTCCAAAAAATGTTTTTTTACTCAGAAAATGTGTATATTATTTTTCCCCAAAAAATGTACTAAATTGCTTGATAAAACTATATAATTAGTTTCCACCTCTGCTCACAAAACATATTCAAGTTTAAAATTTAACAGAAAATTAAAACTTTGTATGTGTTGATGCTGAAATGTCAGTGCCTTGAGAGAGGGTTAAAGGTAAATATAAACAATGCAAGTGGTAGCAGAACTTTTAAATGAATACTTTTCTAGATATAGTTAAGTGTTTTGAAGAATATCACATTTATTATGGGGTTGTACACTTTTGACAACAACACAAGGATGTGTTGAATGCTTATAAAAAGCCCTATACTAAAGTGACGGGATAATGTTATTTATTGTCAGCTCAGTTAGGACTTTTCTCTAAATCTGACAGCGTGCAGTAGCTAACCACTTTGTTAATAAATGTCTTGTCAACAGTTTAAAGGCGTTTCTTTATTCAACCTTGGATGGTATTTTTGGGTGCACAGTGGCAGAGTGGCTAGTGACCAATATTACAATTCTGAGCAGAAACTAGAGATAAAAAACAAGAGTAAAAAAAAACAATCATTATGTAAAACTAAAACAACAGACAACAATAAACTGTCCCTCCGTCTTTCTCATAAGCGTCAGCATCAGCTGATCTTCACAGGCAAGTGCATCAGGTTGACCATGCCCCTTATAGTTGAAAACAACTACAAAGACATTGTGACACATACCTTACATCAGCTAGGTAATCAAACCACGCACAAAACTGTGCAGCTACTGGTCCACCCAAGACAGGATTGACAAAAAAATGCAAAGTAATATATAAAATACCATGCAAATCATGTGAAAAAAGTGTACATTGGGGCAACAGGGAGATCATTTAACATGTGAAAAAAGCAACACCAAAAGGAATGTGAAAAGGCGATGGCAGGACAACTCACAAGTGCAAAAATAAAAGAGAAAAAGCAGGACAGAAGAAGTTAAAATCAACCATTTCAGTCCATTGTAGAATGGAATAACTACATCATTGACTGGGAGAGCACACGGGTTAATGGGCACTGGAGTCACAACACAAACACTGGATCGGAGAGGCGATCGAAATCAGGAAGCGGGGACAGAACACCACAAACCAGGATGAGAGAGCTATTTTTCTCTCACGTTCCTATGACTCAATCTTCAAGATCAGCTGATGAGGACATGTCACATCAGGCATGTGACGCTTCTGAGGAGGACTGTACGCAGTTGAAACATGTCAGAGTAATGAACTAGCATCTCCTTATTGTTTGTGTCTGAATAGAAAGAAACAGAATAATAATAGATAGAAAAAACATTTAAAATGTTATCACTTGATATTATTTATTCAGAATTAGTAACTCTTAACTATTTAGCACAACTTAATGACAATAACCTACATCTTTTTTTAGTAAAATGCATTATTGCATTTTTGAGCTGTTTGTCTTCTTGTTCTGAGCTGTTACATGTGGTCTTTTATCGACATGACTCACTGATCAGCTTCTGGGACGCTCCTGAACCGTGCTATAGCTAGCTGTTGTTGCTGAGCTATTGAAGCATTTTAATGTTCTCTGGCTTCGTCTCAAAAGACATTGGGGCGGATCGTCCGCCCGTCAGGGCTCCAGGCACGGCTGACATACAGGAGAACAGTTTATAGTATACAGTTTACATCTTTTTTTCCCCTTTGCTTTTTAGCACAACGGAAAAGCACGACAGTGCGTGTAAATAGCACGCCAGATTTAGTGCCATTTTGCTGCCAACTCAACGCATTTTTCACTTTTTGCGTCTCTCATTTGAATCACTTTCTGATCCTAAATGGCACGCCTCATATGTCACATCAGCAATAGAAATATATGGGGACAGTGGCTTGTCAGAGACAGAGATCACGTTGCACTATGGTCATACTCAAAAACAAGTCCAAACGCTGGCCCACACGAAAGGATACTCTGCGAAAAGCGTGCAAGTTGCTATAGCAACAGCATGTCCCGTCTGAGAGTAGACAGGACAGTAGCCAGTGGAGCAGCGCACGCCTCTCACCTGCTGTGATACAGGCAGCACTGTCCTTAAGAACGGTGAGCGCCAGGACACACAGCAGATTTAATGCAAACGAAAGATGATTTCTCTTACGCGCAGTCTTCGCCAATGCAGAGGTAACACTGGCGCACTGTGCAGAGGGATCTGTGGGCTGTGGCGCACCGTGCAAAAACTGCGTGTCCACTACTTGCTCATAAGAACAAATTCAAAACGAGCCCATGTGAAAGGTTTGAAGGAGCAAAGTGGGCAACTGGCTAAATGCTTCTCAGTCTAAAAGGCAGACAGGACAGTAGCAGTGGAGCAGATCGCTGAGGCACACGCCCCGGCCCCTCACCTGTCTGCAGCTGTGACAGGAGCCCCGCCCCTCACCTGTCTGCAGCTGTGACAAGAGCACACCGCCGAGCACCGCCCTGAAACAGCTGCACACAAAGCTATGCTGCCTGGGTCCAGACAGTGAGCAAGGCCATGTTTTCCCGAAGCACACTTTGAGGTCAAACAAATCGGAAAAAATGAAAAATACAGCACTCAGGGTTTTCATTTTCTGTTTTTTGAGTTTTGATGTATAGTAGCCTAATATAAAATAGTGGATTGGATAAGGGCTTGTTTCTGTTTTTTGTTTACTTATTGGGAAAACGTGAAAACAAAAGGCCAGCAGGTACATGGACCCCGTGCCTTTCCCGATCTCACTCACTTTTAAGAATAAAAGACTGTTAAAATTAACAGAACTCAATTTAATAGCTTAAATAATATTAAGGTTATTATGACAAAAATCTTACCAGGTTAACCTCTCTAGTGCTGTAGAAATTGAGTGCTGATTGACAGTTGGTGGTTTAGTAAGTTTTTGTGTATTTTTATTTATTTTTTTCCTTTTTACAACTATGGGACAGTGTGGTCCTTTCACTGACTGCAAACACCAACATCCTGCAGAGAAAATGTTGGCGGTCTTGCAGTGTTCGGCTCCAGGACAAAGTCAGCAGCAGCTCTGAACAGTCAAAGGTCAAAAGAAACAGGCAACGATGGCTTTACCAGTGTTATCTGGAAATGAAAACAAAATGAGGTCGGCCAGACCTGGGGTTCTTGGTGGGTCAGGAGGGGCTCAGTTGGAGGTCATCTTACATCTTTTGTAAACACAGATTTTATAGTGTCTGCCCAACATTTGCAGAAGGGTGAAATACTTTTTAAGGACTATAATGATATCTGATAAAGACAGATGTTATGTATAATATTATTTCAGATCAACTTCATTAATCACATAAGTTGAAATTCAGTATGTATCTTCTAATTAACTTATTTAAAGTTTATCTTTTTAGTTTATCTGCCACACCGATCGAGGATACTGTCTTATGGCAGTCACACATAGTGATACACTATTCAAATACATAACAATACATATACATAAATACATACATAAATACATAATCAACCCATTCTTATGTTGCTACTATTTCCTTTTGGTATTACCTTCAGGGATTGGCACAGCCTTCTAAGAAATTTCTATGCTCCATATTATGGTGCATTGGATGCCCTTCCTCTATTTACAAAAATTACACCAAATTACACTGGCTTGTGACCCCTTGTGACTCCTATTATGCAACTATACGTGTGGTTTTTAGTTTGGGTTAATATCTAGTTGTCTAATCTTTTGTCTGTAATATCTTTGATGAACATTTTTCTTTTTTGTGACTTTGTGGCTCCAGGCAAATTGTATACACAAGTTGCACAGTACAGTTCCTCCCATTTTTTAGAATAATCCATATATCCCCCATCATAAAAGAAGAGCCCATCAACACCGTCTCTGAGCACAAATATTTGGGTGTGGTCCTAGACCACAAATTGAAGTGGGACAAATACACAGCACACATAACATAAAAGGACAACAGAGACTATACTTTCTTAAAAAACTGGTATCTTTTGATGTTGACAAAGAAATGTTGAAAATGTTTTACAGTGCTTATGTGGAGAGTGTGCTGACTTTTTGCATTATCTGTTGGTTTGGGGCTGCAACCGAGGCATAAGAAAAAAAAAAAAATCAGTCAGAAAAGTAGTTATCACTACCAATAAAATACAAGGCATCAATTTGATCAGATCCAAAACACACACTTTTTAATGCATTTGAGCTGCTCCCATCAGGGCATAAGTATCAATACCCAGTCCTCAGCAAAAACAGAACCAGACAATCATTTGTCCTACAGATAATTAGTTCACTGAATACATTTTTAAGTCTAAATTCTTAAATAATAATCTATTTATCTCTGTGTTCAGCTAGGCTGTGCACAGCAAAATTGATTTTACTGTCATAATTTTAGAGTTTTAAGTAAAAAAAATATTTTTTTATTGTATAAAATGTATAGAAGGTGATCTTTGAAATTACCTTTTAAACGGTGTGGCCTGGTCAAAGCCTGTTTTTCTATTTGATTTTATGTTGGATGTTGAATACACTGTACATAATGTTTTGTCTTATATGTTAAAGGTTTTTACTCACTGCAAACCAATTTCCTTACAAAGACAATAAACTGCTACCTACCTGCCTATTGCTTTTGACCCATCCTTAAAGCTCTTCTTCGTTTGTCTTTTCCCTTTTTGGTTCGCCACCGTAAATCATCTGCCTCCTAGCGACTAATACATAGGTTTTATGTTTATGCTTTTAACTTCCTCTGGCTGGATTATTGAAGCTAAACACTGGGTAAAAATCATTATTGCTTTCACAAGATGTAGTAGCTCTAATGGACAGATTCCATACCATAAGAATCCATAGAACAGTGCAGACACTGACAGATGAAATGCATTTTGAATTGAAAAATGCTTCATTTCTACTGTATATCATCTATTGTATATTCTGTAAAAACAATGGCACTGTCTGCATTTAAAGTAGAGTTAAGCAACAAATCACTCCTAGCGTTTCTTCTTTTCTTCCTTTATTCAAGTTGCTTTCATTGGCTGTAGCTGTCAGTGTCCCTGCTTTATATTACTTTAAAGTAAGCGGCGTTGTCAACTCCCTCTTTAAATATTATTTAAAAGTGACAGCCAGAGAGGGTGGGAGGGGGGATTAAGCTTTTTTGTGAAATAAAATCTGTGCAAGTTGTCTGCAGTGAATAAAGGCACCGTCACTGCCAGTTTTGCTTTATTCCCCATAAACGGAGCCCCAATTAAACCGGGAAGCTTTGTCTTTGCCAGCGAGAGCAAGAGGAAGAGGCAACTCGGCTCATTTACCCAAGCAGTCCCAGCATTTTCTGAAAAGTCACGACAGATAAGGAACATAGCATTGCTGTAAAACACCCCGCCAGTGATTGGAGGAAGGACTCGAGGGGCAGGAGCGAAACAATTCTTGACATAGACTTGATGAATATTTCCATTGCACAAAAGCAATTTACAAAGGGCTGAAATAACATAATGCTCTCGGCTTACTGCGCATTACACAGCCAAATCCCTTAGGCTCAATTTTCTTAGTCATATGGGGATTTAGATGTACTGTGTTCACATTGGATGAAGGAGAGAATTTGTGGCTTTTGGACGCGTTAGAGGATCTGATTTATTTCTTTTCAAACTTGCATGGGCCAAAATCACTACGCTGCATGAGCAATATTAAAATCACTCAAGAGGGAACTGTGTCTGTGCCGTTTTAATTGACAACTACAACTAAACAAGAAAAACTCCATGTCTAACCGAGTCCCAGGTGAAGAAAAAAAAATCTCACAGTGGAGAAAATAAGGGTTCTTATAAGAGCATTTATTTTCATTAGTGCTGTGAACATGGGTGTAGTGTGAGATCTGCAGGTGCTACACAGGATAAAAGAAACAAAAATCTTGAATAGCCTGACTCTAACTATTTAAACAGGAGCAACCCAATTCTCTTTTCTTGGATTGTCATCATCAAATAGTATATTGTAATAGGAATCATCTATAAACAATAGATTAATCAGGGATTTTAATCTGCTGGTACACAATAAGGACCACTCCCATTGGTTATTCAAAAACACCTGCTGGGGAAAGGTAAATAAACTCATAAGCTCTAGATATGTTGGAAATAAATGTAAGCCAAGTATAACACAGATTAAAATGTATGCAAGACGTAAATTAGGTGGCGGTAACTGCAGTTTGCAACTAAACTAAACTCAGCGCTAGACGTTTAGGGTAAGCTTGAAGTTTCAGTTTGATGTTATATATTTGTGTTTTGAGGAAACAGAGCGGTTGAGTTGTAATACATTAATATTGGTTGAGTTTTAATAAAATAAAAGCAGAAAAGTACCTATACTGTAGTTGGTGAGTGGTGAGGTTAGAAACGCTACAGGTAACACATTTTGTTGTTACAGCAGTAAAATTGGGTTAAGTTTTTTTTTTATTTTACACATTGCTCCAATTTTTTATTTTATTTTATTTATTTATTTTTTGTTGTTGTTCTGAGCGGCATTTAAGTTATTTTTTATAGTTGTTTTTTGTTTATTTCTTTATAGTATAAAGTTTATACAGTTTTTTTTAACAAAATTTTACAGGCATAATATTACTTCAGTGGATGGTGAAGAGTTGTCCTATAGTAATATTTTAGACTGCCATTAAAGCAACACTATGTAGTAATTGTGTACCTTAACATAATAAGTTAAGTTATTTTTTATAGGTTGATCAACTCTTAACAGGACAAATTGACTCCCCGTTATTGTCCTCAATCACTATGTAACTCTGGGGATAAAATGCTAATGCTAACTACGTTCTTTTTTGTCGTTACTTATTATTATTATTTCTGAAAACTAAAACTACATACACTACATTTTCTGTTCATATGGTTTTCTGGAGTCATATTAACCAGCGAGGGACTGTGCGAGAGAGTGAGAAGAAGTTCACTGCGCTGCTTTAAAATCATGGCATTTTCACAACCAGCCACATTAATATTCTGCTGTGTGTGGCACTACAGACCGAGCGAGAGCAGAGTTGAATGGCCTTTTCCACTGCCGCTAACACGACTTGTCTGCCAGCATCACGGTACATATGGTCAGTGTTGTGTTCCCAGACGGCCACACTAAAAGCTGCCATCTTCACCTATTGCACCAACGAGCTGGAGAAACACACACACACGCGCGTATCCTTCGGTCTGCCTACGTATCCCATGATTCTACTTGACAGCATCAGATGTGTCACAGCTGGCTCCGAGATCACTCTCAAACAAAGGAAGGTTAAGCCAAGTGGGTCACACATCTCTGTCAAGGTTTTTTCTTTCCCTAAAGGCACTTCCATCACTCAGGGCATTTCATGTCTGGTGTCATGCGCTGTTATAGCCCGTTCACTCTCACCATATGTACTGTATGTAGTATATAAATATGTGGCCTATTAAAAGAAGACATTTCAAGCGAATGCAATCTTTACCTGTGCCAAGGACATTATGCTTGCTTGGTTTGTTTGTCTGCAAAATAACTCAAAAAATTAAAGCAGCGCCACTCCGATTTATTACTGTCATTCTGGCCTGCAAAGTCTGTTATCTATAGTGTTTCCAACCTCAACAGTATTGATACTTTTACTTTATTAAACACAGTAAAACTCAACCAATTAGTCATCTCCAAAAAATAATACATGACATCAAACTGAAATTTGTAGCTTACCTTAAACTTCAGATGAGTTTTAGCTTTAGATCAGTGTCAACCAACAATTATCTCTGCCTCACGTTTATTCCAATATATGCTCGGTGGCAGAGTGGTTACTGCTTGCACCTCCCAGCAAGGAGATCATTGGTTTGATCCTTAGGCTGGCCAATATACAAAGTCTGCATGTCCTCCCTGTGTTATCCTTGGTTCTCTGGCTTCCTTCCACCTTCCAAAGACATGTTTGTTGGTGTGTTAGGAGTCCTGGATGTACCCTGCTGAAGGCCCAATGTTACTGGGATAGGCTCCAGTAGCCATGACTCCTAACAGGAATAAACAGTAAGAAGATTAATGTTTGTCATTTTAGCACTGTTCCTGTTAAAGAGACATATTGTATATAACGCTAGATATCTGCCTCTAGCATTTCTTATTGAAGTGTGCCAGCAGGTGAAAATCATTAATAGTAAAGCCTATATTTTGTGATGTTTCCTATTATAATATAAGATCAGGAAAGCTCAGTAATGGTCCAAGGAAAACATTTTTAGTTTTTGTTGTGTATTTGTTGCCAGTACCATTGTGCCATTGTGAGATAGGGACACCCCAGCTTCCTCACAAGCTTCAGTAAATGCACAAATGATTATTTTTTGTGTGGATCGGAATCACTATCCGGATCTGAGTAATTTTTGTGGATTCTTTATTGTGAGATCTACAAGTTTTATGGTTCAGTTGATAGAACATTTACCCCTGAACTAGAAGAACCATGGTTTAGGTCTAGGTCTGGGCACAGTATCTGTACCATTGCAAGATAGGGCCAAGTTCTGCTCTCTGTGGGTCCTTCAAGTTTATATTAAGATCTCTAATCCCTGATTTAGAAATGGCATATTCAGGTTTCTCCCAGAATCAACTCACAAATTCTCATGCAAGGAAAAGAGCACCAAAATACAAATTAGCACTTTTCAGATCTGCCAATTAAATACAAAAATAGTCTGATTAATTTTTCCAGACGTTAATTTAAGAGAGTATGAATCGTATGCAGATATAGCGTGTGTTCTTGGCATGGCTCCCTGTGTGGTTTGATATAATCTTTTTGTACACGGTGCGCTGCTTTAATGGAAGCACTGTTAAAACATATTTCAAGTAGCACCAGCCCAGGCCTTCTGGAGGCTTACAGATGCTGATGTCACAGTGGGCGAAAATCTTTTGTGACTACAGACAGACAAGTCCATGTTATTAAATAGTCAATAAACAGCATCCAGTGTTTACTATTCATTATGTGCATTATTGATCAGAGTCTCGGGCCAAAAACAGTCATTCTTTGTGTTTTATGGGCATACAACATGCAATTACATCAAGTGGTGGAATGTAACAAAGGAAAAGTACTTGGTTACTTTACTTAAGTACAATTTTCATGCATTTGCACTTTGCTTAAGTACATTTTACAAGGGGTACTTTTTACTTTACTACATTTTAGAGCAAGTATCTGTACTTTTTACTCTACTACTTTTCTGAGTTGGTTTGAAGTCCAAAGTATTTTGAGTTTTGGTTTAAAATCATGTGTTTTTTTCTGTGCTCTCATTGTAGACACAGTACTTAAATATAAAAGATGCAGTAATGTAGTATTCCTTTAGAAACATCAGAATAATAAAGACAGAAGACCTCAGCGACAGATTCAGTCTCTTCTAGTGCACCAGTTTGTTTATTTCATCTGGAATCAACAAAATGCCTCACATTTAACACATTTATGAGTTGTTGAGTCTGTGTGAAATACTTTTACTTTTTACTCGTAAGTACATTTGAAAGTAAGTACTTTTGTACTTTTACTTAAGGAGAAATTTTAAGGTGATACTTTTACTTGTGTAAATCTTTGCACATTTATCTGTGCTTTTACTTAAGTAAAGAAATTGAGTATTTTTTCCATCACTGAATACATTCTCCAGTACATTCAGCTACATGATGAAGCAGTAAAAATGTTGAATATTCTAAATATTTAGGTCCAAGTAAATTTATGCTTTCTAGCTCTTTGTATTCTGCCCTTCTTTATGATGAATGAAAGTGTTTTATCTTTTCAATAATGTATATTACTGTTCCTAATTTTCACTTTTGTTAATTTCCCAGTGTATGGATTGTGCTATATAAAGGTGACTTGCCTTGTGAGAGCGGTGAGCATTTCTGCTTCCCAAGAGGTTGTCTTCTTCTTCTTCTTCTTCTTCTTCTTCTTCTTCTTCTTCTTCTTCTTCTTCTTCTTCTTCTTCTTCTTCTTCTTCTCATCTTCCTCCTCCTTATCCTCCTTATTTTTCTTCCTCCCTGAGTTTCAAACCCAGAACCTTCTGACTGCAAAGCTGAATCCGAAAAGGGAAAATTGTACCTCCTACCTCCTGCTCCTACCTCCTGTTCCTTAACCTTTGAGAGCTATGTCATGAGGTCAACAGTAAGACTCCTACTGCAGTGTTTGGAAGATCCGACCATCGTAACCCAGCAGCGGAAACAACCAGGGAAATTACATGGACCTACAGCTGTTTAATAAAAACTACAAAACCCAGAAAATGGAGAACAATATGCACACCTTATCCTCCACTGCAGTGCTAATTTTAATGATCTTTTCAACACTACAATGTACAGAACTAACTCAAAATCGCTCCATATGAGAGAAGCTACTGCTCTGTTTAATAAAGAGCTCTGCACTAACACCACAGACTCTAGAATCATCTCTGACTCACAGAAACTCAGGTTTAAACATGAAACACAGCTGTAAATACACACACACAGAACAGACTGTGATAAATATTCTCTGACACTCACTGACAGCAGCTCTGTCTCTGCTCTGGACAGTCAGCAGCATTAACACAGCCACACTGAACCACTGTGGATTTATGCTAATTAGCCACACGGTTTTTAAGTTTCATTTCTCTAAAATGTAAACAAAAGTGCTCAGAGCAGCTTCAGCTCACAGCGTTACACAATAATCATTAATCAGAAGTCAGACATTAAACTGTGTGGAGGCCCTGAGTGTCTTTTTTGTAAAGTGAGGTTTATTCAGATACTTTTATGGACTAAAGTCTGAGGCAGTGAAATTTCTGACTCATCACAAACTCATCACATGGAGATTGGCTGAACTTGGCCATGTTCAGAAACACTCGGGAGATGCCACAGTGGATTATGGAATAGTTCCTTGCTCCTCTCAGGTTGATAAGGAACCTGTGGAGCTGTTTAAGTAAGAGAAGCTCCGTTCCTTAACTCCTTCCTTACTGAGAAAACTATCTGGACAGTTCTTATCATGGCAGACAATGACATCTGGTTATAGCTTAAGGAGCTAGGAAGATCTCTCTTTTTCAGATTCAACACAAATTAGATGTGCTACCCACTACAACACAAAGGACAAAAACTCATTTTTACTTCCCTTTACAATTAAAAGTTTTACTCAGTTAAAACTAAAACTAAAATCATCCAAAACTCAAATAAAAGTAAGTAGTATGTTCTGCAAAATGTACTCAGAAAGTACTTTTTCTTAGTAGTTGTGAATGGATTGGTGGGGGAAAAAAGTATACTACTAACCTATACGGCTATTAAAGCCATAGCATTGTTACAGCCATGCTACATTGGTTTTGCCTGTTTCATATTTCATTCCCATTCTAGCCACATTAGTATCCTGTTGTATGTAGCACTTACTCTGTTTAAAAGAGGAAAAAAACATTAGGAGGCATTTCACAGGTTTGTTCAAATGTGCAATGTTTTCTTTGCTTGAGTGACTATTCTGCCATTAACACCGCAATGGGTTCAGTCCCTGGTGCCACTGAGGTGCGAGTGCTGGGAATAGGAGTTGTTGGACGTTGAGGCAGATAACAAGTGTCAAGGAGAAAAATGACAAAGTGGCTTCAGAAATAGACCGGGCCATATCCAAACTGAGATCTGAGCTGCACCAAGCCACCACCTCCCCCCTGTGATGATAACCGGACACAGCATTTCGCCAAGACTCTCAGTACTGCCAGAAGGCTTTTGTGAAAATTGATTAAGTACAGCAGACATATTGTACCTTGTAATTGAAAAATGGGAGGGAAAAAAAAACAGGCATGTGTTGTTTATCATCAAAAAAAAAAAAAAAAAAAAAGTTTTATGGAGTATAAGTTTAAGAGCTACTCTACTAGAGTGTCAACACAAAAAATATATTAATTTATTAACTGACTAAAACTTAATTGACTAAAAAGCATTTTTCTTTTAAAGCCAGGTTGAAAAGTATCATCCACAGAAGGTCTTCTTTTGTGACTGGGTACACAGCAAAAGAATATTAAGTACTCTTGGGACACTTTATTCATTTAGGATGCACTCAAACCTAAACCAGTCCCTTAGATTTGAATGTTTTATTGTCTATATTTTGAAATATGGCACAGGTTTTTCTCTAAGTGTCCTTCATTTTGTGTTGCAGCCACATATAGAATCACAAAAAGCTTGTCCTTCATGATGTTCAATCAATCAAAAAAAAAAAAAAAAAAAAAGAAAAAGAAAAAAAGTTGCCTCTTCAAATTAATTATTAATTAGAATTCATTTGGATCATCACAAAGAAGGAGTTTTTCTTGTGAAGGTCTGTCCTGCAGCTCACTGAACTCAGTGTAACCTGGCTACAGTTACTCCAGAGTTTGTTTGGAAAACAAAAACAAAAAAACAAAAACAAAAAACAGATGTACTTGAAAACTCATTTGTGACTTTTTCAGGAAAACCTGCCTATCATTTTTGGTGTGAAAATGCAAACAGACAAACTTGGCCTTATCTTGCAATGGTAAGAAATCTTTTTAGAAATTGTGATCTGTCCCCACTTTGATTTACCATTACTAAAAATATAATCAATCTACAACCATATACCTTGTTTAAATTATGTTTCTACCAGCCAACAAAAACAAGGTGAACAAAAACATAACTAATGATGTTAATGTGTTAACTCAGGTTCAGGCGCAAGGCCACTCCTCAACTACATTTCAGCTACAGCACCCCTCATCCAATTTTCCCATCAACCCTAATTAAACCTGCGAAATTCATCCACCATTGCTGGTCACTGTTCTCTCAACCCCATCCTCCCTTTCCCCATTATACTGTACCTCTCATTATGTTCACTTTCTCTTTCTTAGCCTCCTCTCGGCAACAACTAGACTAGAGAGGGGGTCCCGAGTCTGCCACACAGAGTCTCATCTCATCAGGCCATTTTTGCATCCCTCTTCCTACATCCCTCTCCCTGCGTTCAGCATCCTGGATCGATCATCGCCTCTTCATCTTATCCAATCCATCCTCCACTAATAAATATTTGAAGTCTACCTTATTGTTATGGCATGGTACCTTGCTAGTGAATGGTACAATAAATAAATAAATAAATAAATAATAATAATAATAATAATAATAATGCTAAAATGCAATATTTCACCCTGTTGTCTTCCTTTAACTCTGTACTGTACAGCAACACTGTAGCGCTATTTCAAAAGCACACATAAGGACGCTGTAAAGTTAAAACTGGCAACTTTCCATATCTTTTTCTCCTGACTTCTTCCACTGCCACCCACTCATGCATAGACTCCTAACACGGGAGCATTTGAATCATTGATAGCTTGAACATCTGTGCCCTAACAGGACGTCCCTAGTGAATAGACCCATCCCACCGGCGGCTTTATCCTGTCTTCAGCTGTCTGAGCTTATTGTTTTACTTCGCAGGACAATCATAGGCCGACGTTCACATTCAGTCTGTTCCTTATGCTAATGGGCAGAGCTTTGTATTAAGTCTATACTGTAACAATGCCTACAGGGACAGCTCTTCAAATACGACACCAGTTTGATTGTCTCCTAGTGGTTGATTGCAGTAGCGCACCAAAATAGAGCCCAGAGAACCTGAAGAGCGCTTCTGATACAGCCATATTCTTTTGGCTTCAAACTTGTGATTATCTTATGTGCACTAAGGAGAATTATAGGCAGAGGAGCACAAACACACATTGTTCAATTAAGGTGGATTCCTCATCCCACAAATCACCCAAAACAATATCACATCATTCTGCCTTTATGTGACAGATTTCTGATTCTAGATAGTGACTGAGCAACAGCAGGATCACAAGATTTGTGAATTCACCGATAACCCAAACCCACAGAAATCCATTTTGTCCTGCTCAGGGCATTGCTTTTGGCATAAAAAAAATTGCCAGCTTGACTTATGAAGAGTACTTACTGAAAAGTACATACTGAAGAGTTATGAGCATGGTTTAGGTTTAATTACCACTACTATAATTACTTGTATAAACAACATGGAGTTCCTCTGACTAGGTTTTTATCTAGTAAAGCATCTTTGCAAAGCCCATGTAGTTGGTTCCCTGAAATGTAGAGGCAATCAAAGACCCATTATCATGATTGTAACTTAAAGAACTTGAAAAAACAACTTTTAATATACATGTTATTTTTTATTTTTTTATTTTATAAATGTCATGACCTATATATAGGTATTGACAATATTACATAATACAGCAATGGAAGTAATAGAAGTTCATCAAGAGGTTATGACAATAGGAAACTTCAAACAATGTATTTCCAGCATTACTCCGCAATAATGATTTAAGTGTTCAACTAATTCAGAGTTCAACAGTTGTGGTGTGTGGTTCAGGAGTTTTATTGCAAATAAGATGTCTGTGGCTTTTGTGTTTTTTCATTTAATACAAATATGTTTATTAATTAAATGATTTTACTGAAAAGTAAGTTATGAGGTTGGTTCCACGGCAGTCTAAATATCACTGTTTTGTCTGTTTACTGTCCACCTTTTTACAGTGAAATATGCCAGATGGACTGACACTGCCAGTCTAAAATAAACAGTTTCCCTCTGTATACAGTCTTATTTATTTATGACTCCACTTTATATCTATAAGGTGCTTTAGATGCTGCACCTTGCTGCTCGAGTTTGACTATTTTCTCACCACACGCTGCGCAGAAAAACAAGCACTACACCACTCTTATAGGAAACACTGCAGCTTCTCTGTTGGTCTAGTATTCCCTGAAAAACCATTGCACATTGAACACATTGTGTTGCATGACAGACTGCACTGAGCAGGAGCCAGGCCCCCAGGAGCTGCTCCAGGCCTTCTACTGATTTTTGTTTGTGGCCATAGACTGTGAGCGTCTGGTGCCACAACAAGAATTTTAGCTTAACAAATATAAACAACCTCATAGCACTTTTTCCTACATGTCTAAAAGTACTGTCTCCATAAATAGAATTAAGATCTACAGTTGCAAGAGAAAGTATGTGAACCCTTTGGAATTACTAGGATTTTTGCATGATTTGGTAATAAAATGTAATCTGATCTTCATCTAAATCACAGCAATAAACAAACACAGTCTAATTACTAACTAATGCTGCAAAAAATATATGTTTTCATGTTTTTATTGAACATTTATGTAAACATTCACAAGGCAGTATTGAAAAAAGTATGTGAACCCCTAGGCTAATGACTTCTTCAAGAGCTAATTGGAGTTAGGTGTCAGCCAACCTGGAGTGCAATCAATGTGAGATGATTGCAGGTGTGGGTTAAAGTGGCCCTGCCCAATAAAAAACACACCCCAGTTTTGAGTTTGTGATTCTGAAGAAGCATTACTTGATGTGAACCATGCCTCACATAAAAGAGCTCTCAGAAGACCTACAAGTGAGAATTGTCGACTTGCATGAAGCTGGAAAGGCTTACAAAGATTTCTCTAAAAGCCTTGATGTTCATGAGTCCATGGTACAAGCGACTGTCTATAAATGGAGAAAGCTTAGCACTGCTGCTACTCTCCCTAGGAGTGGTGGTTCTGTAAAGATGACTGCAAGAGCACAGCGTAGAATGCTCAATGAGGTGAAGAAGAATCCTAGAGTGTCAGCTAAAGACTTACAGAAATCTCTGGCACAAGCTGACATCTTTGTTGATAAATCTACAATAGGTAAAATGTTGAACAAGAATGGAGTTCATGGGAGGACACCATGGAGGAAGCCACAGCTGTCAAATTAAAAATATTGCTGCACGTTTAAAGTTTGCAAAAGAGCTAGTGGCAAAATATTCTGTGGACAGATGAAACTAAAGTTGAGCTGTTTGGAAGAAACACACAATGCTGTGTGTGAAGAAAAAAAAGGCACAGGACACCAACATCAAAACCTCATCCCCACTGTGAAGTATGATGAGGGAGCATCATGGCTTGGGGCTGCTTGGCTGCCTCAGGGCCTGGAGGATTGCTATCATCAACAGTAAAATTAATTCCCAAGTTTATCAAAACAATTTGCAGGAAAACTTACAACCATCTGTGCATCAACTGAAGCTCAACAGAGAATGGGCGATGCAATAGAACACTGACTCAAAGCATGGAAGCAAATCAACAACAGAATTTCTTCAACAGAAGAAAACATGCATTCTGGAGTGGCGCAGTCAGAGTCCTCACCTTAACCCGATTAGGATGTTGTAGCATGATCTCAAAAGAGTGATTCACACCAGCCATCCCAAGAATACTGCTTTACTCCTGAACTAGAAGAGTTCTACTCCCTAGTAGAAGGTAGTCTACAGTCCCTTGGGTGCTTCTAGTGTAGATTTTTCTTCTTTTGTTTTTCTTTTATTTTGTGTCTTTTGTATATTGATGCACCTTTCTTTGTTCTGATTTTTGCACAGTGCTGTATGTGAAGGATGTCGAGAAAGTGGAGAGGAGTAAACTCAATATGCTAGCAGGAAAAGCCTGAGTGAATATTGAAAACATAAAATCGAAATGGCCTTTTGTGCAGAGAATTGGATAGCTTTAAGATGTTTCATGTGTTTGGGTGGATTTTCAGCATTGCTAACGCAGCCAGACAAACCAGTATGAATTATTTAAATGGCCACAGGGAGTGTTTTAGAGGCTTACGTCCAACGAAATAGCCTGGATGTGCCACTTCAGTCTTCCACCTGCCCCCTTTTTTTCTGTCTGGTCATTTTACTATGTTGCGCTGGCAGTGAGGCAGTGCTTGCCTTTGAGAATACTTCACTGGTGACTTTATCTGTGTTTGCCCAGGCCTGCAGACAACACGCTCATGGACAAATGCCTCCGTCTTTCCGTCAGCCGCACACACTTATCATATTGTAATGGCCAAGTCCTTGTGAGTCCCGCCGAAATAATGTATGAAAAATGTCAGCGTTGCTGACAAAGAATGAGGAGTGGTATGAACCATCTCGAGAGTTTCAGCAATAAACTGCTCAAAAGGCGTGCCGTTCCGTGGTTCACCTCATGCCTGCCATAGTCGTTATGCTTATTTATAACTTAAACCTTTGTCATTTGGGAATAAAGAAGTTTAAATTGTTAGAGGGCAAAATAAAATAGCTTTGTCACTGGATGAGACCCTAAGTACAATGACAGATTTATTATATTATGTCTGTCCATACCAGACTATTATGGTTTGATAAAGATTGTAAGATGGGGGTGACAGTGGTGCAGGAGGTTAAGCAGGTCGCCCACTGACTGGAGGGTTGGCGGTTTGACTCCCACTCTGACCCAGTGCACACTGTGGTCTCGCACACCTGCCCCAATCACAGTATGTGGTTGCAACAGGAAGGGCAAGGCCAAGTCACTGTGCGATTGAGTTGAGCAATAAATAAAAATGTCAGATGATGAGGTTGTTCTGTAGCTAACAATACATGGCACTCATAGCTGTAAGTGAAGATACCTGTACTTATTCCTTAAATTTGTAATAATAGAGTGGTGCATGGTTGGCAGAGTGGTTAGTGCTTCTGCCTCTCAGCAAGGAGAGTGTGAGTTCAGTCCCAATCTCTCTAAATGAAGTGTCCATGTCCACCCTTTGTTACTGCCTCAGGCTCATAGTAGCTATGATAGACTCCAGTCTCCTGCAAGCCTATTAGGAATAAGTGGGACAAAATGAATGAACAAATTAATACTTTTCTTTGTGCTGTTGTGATATTGTTATTGCTATTTTACACACTATAACTTATTATTGCCATAGTTGTGCCAGCTTTTGCCTATAGGTACCGTCATCACCAAAGGTCTCTGTCTGCTACTTCTGTCACCATATACAGTATAAAATACACTATATTTTCAAAAGTATTTACTCACCCACCAAATAACTGAATTCGGATTATGTTGTGTTTTTTTTTTTTTTTTTCAGGAGTTGGGCTTAGCCGCTTAGTTCCAGTAAAATGAACTCTGAATGCTTCAGCATCCCAAGAGATTTTGGACAATTCCATGCTCCCAACTTTGTGGGAACAGTTTGAGGATGGCCACTTCCTGTTACAACAGGACTGCACACCAGTGTCTGATGTTGATGTAGATGTCGGACGTAGATACTGTAGATGCAAAGGGTGGGCCAACCTTATATTAAACACTATGGATTAAGAATGGGATGTCATTAAAGTTCATATGCATGTAAAGGCAGGTGAGCTAATACTTTTGGAAATATAGGGCCATATTTACTAAGACAAGTGCAAAATTGTGAGTGCAGCTTAAAACATAGCGTCTGGTATTTGTGGGCTTGTTGCGTGTGATATACAAAGAGAAACTGCGCAAGTAACTGCTGCCGCAAATCTGATGTGTAAATGAGAATTTTGCATGAACATAAAACGCACTGACAGCGAGAGCAAAGCTGTTTGCCAGCTCTGACTGCATCTTTCCTACAGAGCTGCAACACAAAACACAATCTGAGAGTCCAACAAATAACAGGACTGACTGTAGTAGAGCTGTGTTCGCTGACCAGAGTCACGTGCCTTATTTCCCCTCTGTGAAAGACAGTGAAGGGAGAGGAAAGTCCTTTTCACTGTCTGTCAGGGCCAGTAACCTTTCAAACAATTATATAAAATGTATCAAGTAGCCTATATGGCGTGCTGATGGTGATCGAATAAAAATCGAAAAAACTTTTTTGATGTCCTCCGCTCGATCAAATCCACACAGCCTTGAGCCTCTGTAGGGGCAGCTGTCAGTCAAGCGCCGCAGCGAGCATTGGGAGGCAATGAGATAAACACAGTGAGTAGACTTTGTGCAGCGTTTAAAGACTGTTCTGTCACCGTAAGGATTTCAAAGAATGTTAAACAGACTGAAAGCCCAGAGACAGCAGCTGTAAAAGGCTGAAGTTCAGGGAAATACGAGCGAGAATCAAGGAAAAAGTGCCACAGGAAAAGTCTGTTTCTTTGTTTCCTTCGTCTTCAAATCAACACATTACTGCTGTATCTTTGTAAATGAGCCCTGTTAAAGCATTAGAACTTATTTTCAACGCCTCATCTGTGCACTAAAAGCTGCACTCTTACCTCCGCAAAACTTTTACACGCAGATTTAGCTCCCGTATTCGTGATAAATCAAACAGCGACTGCAAACCGACTTCATTTGCATTTTCCACGCCTTGAATTTTGCGTGTTTTGGCAAGAACGCCTTGTTTTACATATTCATTGAATCACAGGAGCAAAATCTGCTCCGCGCTGAATTTGCTGCTGTGAGAGACGCAAATCTCAGCTGTGCCTGGGTTTGCTCCATTTTTAGCACGTCTTTTTCATTTAGCGTGCACGCAAACCTTTGATAAATTTGGCCCATAGTGTATGTTGTCCTAGCAAGACATTTGTTCTCACAAGATGGCACTTGCCCTGTCACCCACAGTCACAAAAAGGATTATCTTGTGAGGTGTCTAGTTTGGATTTTTATCCAAATTATTTCAAAGTTATATATTTCTAAAATGTCAACACGTTTATTTCTGTAACACAGTTACATAGTGTTATTTTAGATACCCCTAGACCAGGGCTAGGATATCACAACATTCAGATTTACAAATGCCAAAAATGTGCAAAATATCTGTGCAGCCAATGATCTCTTAAGGTGACAATATTGCTGTTGGAGTTAGTTAGATTTATCATATTTAAAGTGGTCATTATTGGAGTTTTGCCTGTGTTCAGTGGTAATTCATGTGGAGAGGAGTGCAATTCACTTGGGATAGTACTAAAAGTGAGAAATAAAACAACTCATATGGTTATAGATACTTTTAAACATTTTGAAATGTTTAAAAAGTCTTTTTCATTAAAGTTCCCCTTTATTGTCCCCTTAGGGAAACCCAATTACTTCATTTAAGTGCTCACATTAGGAGCAGTGGGCAGACACTGTTGTGGAGCCTGCCGAGCAGCTCCTGAAGTGAGTCGGTGTGAAACAAGTTTAACTGTGTTCTGCGGGGACAGTAGCACTGGGAGAACAGGCTCTAGCTGCAGTCTGGACCCGTGTAAAAGCACTGTGATATGATTTAAACAGTAGTCTGCATGAAACCCTTTATTGTACTTATGGCAAAGCTGAGTCTATGTCCATGCTAAAACACTTCCGTACACTACTTTTTAACATACTGTTAACATTAATGACATGCCAACAACTCACTAGTATAAATGCTCTTAACATTGTTTAAAGCTCATTTTACAATAAAGAGAGTGTTTACTACCTCTGTCAGAAAGGAAATGTTTTTGCTGGCGTTGTTTACTTTGTTGGTTTAGACTTTTATTAAGATATTCAAAAATAATGGTTGAATTGTTTTTAAGATTATATTCTTTGAACATTTTTAGGCTTTATTGGATAGTTTTCAATGGAGTAGTGACAGGAAATCATGGATGTGGGAGCGGAGAGAGAATTTGTGTCAGAGGCCGGACTCGAACCTTCTACCAACTGAGCTATACCGTGGTGCAATAGTTGGATTTTGATGATACTTTTATTACAGGTTAGTAACAGGTCAAGGAAGATGTCAGCTTGTTTTTGGTCGGCGTCTGGCACACGATGTGGGACCAATGGAAAATAGAGGAGGTAAAGACTCTTTCAGTGCTTGTAGTTTCATGCAAAGGTTAGTTGAGATTTTGTAACATTATTATCTTGTAATTATCAAGAGAAGAAAAAGGGGATTTCATAACAGCAAAATGTCTTTCTACTTTGTGCAGCAGAACCAGGGAGCCCTGTTGCATGCTAATGTGCATGGGCAACCTTTAACACAAACACATTAATTCAGAATGAGTTTGACATACTGTGTTAGTGGTTAGTGCAGCACACTTTTGCCATTGTAAAAGGGTTTGGGGCACTGACTTGGTACAAAGGCATACAACAATTATATGTCTTCATTTAATTTAAGCAGGGTTATAAACAGAGAGTGTTCATTATTGAGACATTTCTTTTGTCATCTTTTTTCTACAGTACCCAAAGTACAACTGAACATCCATACAAATACTTCTGAAACATATGCTTCTTTACGTCAAACTTTATGAATGAGCAAAGTCAGCACCGGCAGTGAAGCACAACATTTGTTCACAGACAATAAAAAAAAAAAGAAAAAAAAAAGCAGAAACTCTTTCTTCATGACAACCTGTGACAGCCTGATTTATGATCCTGTGCATATGTTATATTGCATCACAGTGTTGTGCCAATATGAGAGATTTTGCACTAAATTCTTGAAAAAGTAGGAGACAGGAGCCAATATTAGACATTTATGATGGAAATATCTAATAAAACATTGCCTAGAGAGACAGAAATGAACAAGCTTGGGGTTAGCTTGTCTCATATTTGTCCTGAATGTTGGAGACTTTTTATGGCTAAAAATATTGATTTAGTCCCACTTACAGCCCTATGCTTTACACCACACAGTTATGTTAAGCTGTGACGGAAAGTAACTAGATACCTATATTTAATGTACTTTTTTAGGACAGTCATGTACTTTTTGGGTACATTTTCTCAAACATACTTTTCTTGAGTAAATTATGGAGGAAAAAAGTTACATTTTTGTCATTATTATTATTACAGTGTTGTGATTATTATAATTTTAGCAGTATTTTTGGACCACGTGTCAAAATGGGTAGCATGTCTTACAGTCAACTTATACACATAATTTGAACATTCAACACTTTTGGCTTTTACTTAAGTGACGATTTTGTGGAATACCTGTACTTGAGTATTATTACTTTGAAGTAATAGCACTTTGCTCGGTTATAAATTTGGAGTACTTCATCCACTTCTGATGTTTAGATCAAAAGTAACTGCTAGTATAATTAAGCCATTATGAAACCTCAGCTGCAACTTGAAACTTGTGCTTTAACTATTTAGTATAGGACTGCTGTTATATCGTTAAATATTGCTCTTTTCTCAGATCTTCATGTTTCCTGGCCAAGTGGATCCATTCCTCCTGTGGGAGCTCTCCAAGCCAAGGTTGACTCTAAGCCTCTATAATCTGCCATGTTATTGAATTAGGGGCTTACGCTGGCTCTTCACAACTATGTCAATTATTCTCCTTTGAGCAGTGCACTCATTTCTCATTTCTTTTTCAATTAAAGGTAAACCCAGTGGATGAATGGCAATGAACGCATATGTTAAAGGATGTGGGGGTTGAAAAGAAAAACAACAGGTGAAATGCCATATGTTTTGATGGCTGAGGTGGTGTGGTGCTCGTCTGGCACTGATGAGATGTTTATTTAAAACTGACAGCAGTCACCCACTCACTGAAAGGTTGGTGGTTCAAATCCTGCTCAATGAACCGCAAAGTGCCTCTCAGGGAGGAAAACATGATCATTAAGCCATTCGTCTCTCTGAATAGACTCTGCATGTCCATGTTACCATCCCAAAAAATGCATGTGTTATATCAGCCATTCCCAAAGTCAAGACTGTTGCGGCTCCCTTAAATTTCCCAAAATCCCACGCAGACCCCCAACAACACAACGTCCCTCTATTCAAAAGACTTTCTCCATATATTTCTATAAAAACCTTCCAGTTTCAGTGGCTGTTGGCTAAAAAATGTTTTAAAGTAATATTTTAAACAAATATATAACTGCACTTCATTTCAAATTCAAATTCTTTTTATGTATTTAATATTGACAACCTCTGGGGGGCCCCCTGCAGTACCTTCACGGTCCCCCAGGGGGCCCCGGATTCCACTTTGGGAACCGCTGTGTTAGATGAATTGGTGGATTTAAAGTGCTCCTGGTGAATAAATGTGAGAGTGAATAGTTGTCAGTGTATGTTTTTGTACTTAGACAGAATACATTGATGTAATAATAACTAATGATGTCAAATGCCAAACTTGGACCTGGGGCACATAAAGTTGGCCCACAACAACTTTTAGCTGATATCCAATTTTATTAATTGCTATTACCTGATAGCATTTAATTCCGTGGAGCTATCATAGAATGGGGCTGCTGTAAGACCCTGTTAGCAAGCGTACAGCTCTCTGTTATGGTTTTAGTTTGACCAGATTATTGTTACGTGTGTTAGTGTTAAACACTTCTTCAGTCTTAATCTTTTAAAATGTCACAATAACTAAATCACAAAATCAAAGGCTCGTCAGGGCATTTTTAGAGAATATGTTTTGTTATTGTGAGCATCACTACAGTATCATACTGTTACATAAAATATTGTGATAATACCATACCGTGACATTTGGATATTGTTACATTCCTACTAAATGGTGTACACTCAAGCAGAGCAACATCATTTCCTGCTTAACCTTTAAAGTTAAGATATACAATAGGTATTGCCAAAATTTAACCTGTCAAAGTGGCTAGTGGGAGTATTTGTGTTACTAGCCAAAATGAAAATCAACCTGGAGAGTATGTCAAACCCTGCATACAATATCATACAAACTAACGATGTAATTGTTATTCTTATTATCTTATTGTCTGTGAGCATAACAGGAACTGGATTGAGATCTGGCCGTCTCGTGTGCTGCTAAAATTTGAACAAACCATGTATTTTTCATGGCAGATGCTGCATGCATTCCCATTAGGTTTGATGCGCTTTGTAAAAAATGCTGTTTTCTTACACAATTTGACACGCGTTTTAAATTTTTCATCGTGCACCGTTTCTGTAATAGCATCTGACATGGACACAGCGCGCGGCTAAGTGACTTCATGGCGCTGCTGAAGAGCTAGTTAACCCTCTGTGAGTCTACGTTTGGTGGAGCTCTGAATTTTGTAGATGCATATTATGTTCTTGTGGAGCTTGATACTAGAGCAGCAGTATTACCCTGTGATTATACTGCAAAAAGGCTATTTTATCAGATCTTCAATTGTATGAAAAATAAAAAATAAAATGTGCTACCAGACAGGATCGAGTTTCAGTCAACAATCAAGGTCAAGGAAGCCACAATAGGACCATTTAGCTGGAGGGCTATGGATGTGTGTAATATGCACTAGCCTAGATTCTATTACTATAAATAAGATGAGGCTCACATGACTGCAATCATACACCTCACTTCTTTTTTCATAGCAAATAAAAATATGCTTTGTTTAACATCCTTTGACCTATATTTAATATTTGAAAGTTTTTTTTTTTGCTTTGTTTTTTTAAATCCAGATTTAATCTGACCAACTGTAGCAATCCAACTGCACGAGCCAGTGTTTTCTTTGTGCAGGTCCCACAGATCGATAAACAGAGTGTTGTGTTAAACTCTGCTGAATTATAAGATAAAAAATATGATAAAATAGACTAAAATAAAATATGTACATAAAATAGATACAATCTACAATAATTTCAGTACATATTAAATATACTATGGTAACAAGACATCAGCACAGTGGTGCAAATACCGACAGCAGCATTTATGGCATAAATGACAGTAAATGACAGTAAAGTGCAAAACAGCAATTTTTGGTCTGGATTGATGTAATAGTGTTCAGAAAGTTCTTAAAAACCTAACAACAACAACAACAACAACAATGATAATGATAATAATGCATCAGTCTTATATAGCACTTTTTTGGACACTCAAAGATGCTTTCCAATTGCATTATTCATTTGCAATGTGGGTGAAGTGTCTTGCCCAAAGACACAATGGCAGTTTGAAGTGCCAGTTTTGGGGATTGAACCGTCAACCTTTGGATTACTGGGCTAATGTCTCCACCAACTGAGCAAAACATCTTCTAGTTATTAGAAAGTGATTCATTAATTTGTAACAGTGTAGTGTTTAGGAGCTGTGTGTGGGTGGAGCCTATCCAAAGCAACTAAGGGCCTTAGGCGGGGAGTTTATCACACACTTACAGATACGGACAGACAGCCATTCACTCTCACATTCATGCACTAAGGACAAGAGAAGCAGAATTTTTATATTTATGTATTTATTTATTTTGTCGGGACAGTGCACACTAATGAACAATCTTATACATGTGCACAGACTGTAAATGAGCCAGATTGTAACATTCATTCATTCATTTTCTATCGCTTATTCCCGTTAGGGGTTGCGGGTGACTGGAGCCTATCCCAGTAAGTTACCAGATTGTAACATAGCTGCTAATTTTCATTTGTAGTCCCGAGGCAGGTAAAACAGAACAACACAAAAAACAGTGAACCATGACAAACATAAAACACAAAGACACACATTAGGACATTAGGAAAATGTAAAGTTAGTTATAAAATGATCGCAGGACTGATTTCTTTTAAGAAACAGTTTAAGCTGCTTTCTAAAGGAGAGATATGTGGGACATTCCCTTATATTTGTCGGCAGGCTGTTCCAAAACTGACTTCCTCTGACTGACAGGACAGTTTGTCCAAATATATTTTTTTCTGTGTGGGATCTCAACATTTCCTCTAGTTTAGGCTCTGGTGATGAAACCTTTCACGGGGCAAGTCCATGAAGAGTTTTGTATCAAACAGCAGTTTCTAAAATGAATAAAGTTTTGGAAGTTAAGCATTTTATAATTGTCTAAAATATTACAGTGGTGAAATGACCTGGGTTTTTGGTCGAGAATTTTTAAAGACTTTTTAAAGAGAGTTTCTATTGGTTTTCTAATTGTGTTTCCAGTGAGTGTCCAGGTTGTGATGCATTAATCTATGTGTGAGAAAATCAATGACTGTAGAAACATTTTTGCAGCAGCTGTTGTCATAGATGGTCTGATTTGTTCAAACATTTAACTTTATTTTGTTGGCTGTGAGTTTGATGTTTTTTTTAATTAAAGTGTTGGAGCCAGTGTGCTCACCACTCACCGGTACCTCTATAAAATATAATTTATGTTTGATGTGTACATTTTTCAGCATTTTCCTGACTCAGACACGGTGAGCATGGAAAAATATGGCGATATAGAATATCCCAAGCCAGGATTTGAACATGACCAATCTGCTTTGTGTAATATGTGGCACATCCTGATGTGGTGAGTCACAGAGCCCTTCCTAAAAACAAGATGTCATGGAGTATTTTGTGTATGGAAACAGGTCAAGATAGTGGGGTGTATTGGGTCGGTGTTGGAGGAGAGCTGGTCTGGGGCAGTAATTAAACAGCCTGGGGAAGAGACTGTGTGCCATTCTGGTGGTTTTGGCATGGACGTGTCTTCACTTTCTACCGGAGGGCAGAAGGTTGAACAGGAGGGGTGTTGGTGTGACCAGCCCTGGATGATGCAGTGAGATCTGTGTGAGCAACAGGATCCACAGTACCTACCAAAAAAAAAAAAAAAAAAAAAAAAATAGGGCAAGCGAGGTAAAGCAGAAAACAAGCTACAGGGCATGAGTAACAAAACCCTCCTTAGACAAAATGTGGATGTTCATATACAATTTAAACATAGTGCATTTTCTTTCTCTTGTGTATGAGGGAAGCAGTTTGCTCACCTCATATCATACTGTAATAAAAAATTCATGCCATGAGACCATAGCGATCTCAAGACATTGCATAGGCTTTATTATTAATAATTTTTATCCAATGAAAGTGTGCACTGGAAACACTTGAGTGCAAAGAGAGGGGCTTTTGAGAGGAATTTGGGACACTCCTATTATCTGGAATAGATAAAAGGTAGGCAAAGTTAAACAAGGAAAAGCAACCTTGAGATGTTTAATGAGGTGAAGAGGATTGTGGGTTGGACTAAACATGAAATAAAAACTCTAAACATCAGTTTTTTGTGTATTTTTCCTCAATATTATTTTCACGTGGCACACATTTCTCAGCATCAGCAACAGAAATCAATTTTGACAATGATGTGTCCATTTTGACCTGTGTTTCTTGTGTTATAACAGAAGCAAGCACCACTTGGTCTGCGATAAACCAGCTCAGTGACAGGCCTGTAGCTCCTCACCTGCAGCTGGCGGAAAGGAGCCTGCTCCAGACCTGCTCCAGATCTCATGTGGCTGGGACATGAGACAGCAGACGGCAGCAACAGGAGGAGCGCTAAAAAGTCAGCTGTTTAGTGAGAGACATGCCGTCTACTGCTGTGTGCAGCTTGTAAACAGCTTCAGTGTCTAAGAACCACAGAGTGTAGAAGAAGATGAAATATTGTCCTGGTAACTGTCCCATTTACTTTGGGAAATGATGCTCTGTGGATGTTTTTTAGTTATTTATTGAATGATCAGATGGGCAAGTACCTAAAACAAATACTTCAAATACTATGTAGCCTATATTATGGGCGTTAGATGACAGTTTAGCATATTTGTGACTAGGCCTGCACAATATGGAGACAACATGTGATGCCAATGTTGAATATTGCATTGTTAACACCTGGGATATATTAGTGCCTGTTTTGTCAGGGTCAGACAGCAACATTTCGTTGCACGATAGTTTTTTAAGGAAGTTCTTAATATTGGACTTAAATCTATTTTTGCAATAAGGTATTTTGCACTAAATGCTGTCAATAGAATAAGTTGGAAGAGCCTTGTTCTGGTGTAATGGTACGTTCACACCAGACGCAAATCAGGCGTCAGGCGCGAGTAATTATCATATTAAGTCTATGGAAAGCCGTGTTCAGGCGCGAACAAGCGTCCTGTGGCGCGAATGACGCGAATGGCGCGTCGCGAATCAAGCGTACGACGTAACAAGAGGAGATCCCTGCCTCAGAGATCCAGCAAAACAATCATCGAGGCTGTCAGAGTGAACTCAGAGTTAAAAGCTGCAGCCTACAGCAGCTCTTGTACTTTTATGAAGACAGGAAACAAAAACAGCCCTGATAGAAAACACTATAACAATAAAATAAATATGGCTGTTTAGGCTTTGTGTAACTATGGTTATAGCTGTTATATGTGATACAAGCCTGTGACAGAGGCTCACTCTGTTCATCGTGACATCAAGAACACACAAATAAACACTATTAAATATAAAGGGGGGTTAACTTTACCAAAATAGCCTATTGAGATGTGCTCGTTATATTAACAGTTATTGCACTCTCCAGAACAACAGAAAATACAGAGCCTGTGACTAGACTAGACCCCAAAACCACTAGAGAGAGCTAATGTACAAGAAATAACCGACTCTCTCAGCTCTGTCTCTGGGGTTAATGCTGCTGTACATCAGCAGTGTCCTGGGGAGAGGTCCTCGTGGACACAGGTGATCAAACCGAGACAGGCTCATTTGGGAGTAGCCCTAGCGGCCATGCCCCTCATTTGACGTGAATGAAGCGAACAATTTGCCTCATTCGCGCGAGTGAATTTGCGTAATTCGCGCGTGAATTCAAAAAAATCCTGTCAGACCTCGGAAGCTAAGCAGGGTAGTTGGTACTGGTACTGGTCAGTACCTGGATGGGAGACCGCTGGGGAACACCAGGAAGCCGGTGTGAATGTGAATGTGAGTGTGAATGTGAGTGAGTAGGGACTACGGATGGAAATTAGCTCTGAGCTATAATCCGGTGTATTTACGGCACTAGCTGTTCATTAATACATGCTGTCCCATATAAATAAAAAAAAAAAGCAAAAAATAAAATAAAATAAACCCCCCCCCCCCCCCCCCAAAAAAAAAAAAAAAAAAATGGTCACGCGTCCAACTAGACGCGAATTATGTGAATTTGACGCCAGATTTGCGTCCGGTGTGAACGTACCATAATAGTACTTATGCTTGGTCACAGATCCTTAGATAACCAGGGTTAAGCTTTCTATGAACAGGACATGAAAGACATTTACCATTTAAGCAAACTGCTAACAATTCACTTAAGCTAGGTCAATATTTCATCCACTTTCATTTGTTTCACAACTACAGCCCTTACCTCCATCATTACATAAAATCTACTTCTTACCACTCTGATGTACAACAATACATCACAGAATTTATTTACACTTTTGTGTCCAGGTTTTCTTGTAGCTCATAGAGCTGTTTGTCCCCAGTGTCATAGTCACTGGTGTATGAATGTGTGATTGGTGTTGGTTGGAGAGGCCGTAGGCAGCCACGTCTCTGTCAGTCTGCCCCAAGGCAGCTGTGGCTACAGAAGTACCATACCACCACAGAGTGTGACTGAGGAGTAAAGGAATAACAATAATAACACTTATCTGTAAAGCAACTGTCTAGAATATGTCTTTATTTTGAGAGCCAACAATATATATATATATATATATATATATATATATATATATATATATATATATATATATATATATATATATATATATATATATTATATATATATTTATTTATATTTATTATATATATAATATAATATATAAATATAATATATATTTAATAGTTCATGACCTGATGACAGTGTCAGGTATTAACACCACATGTGCGTTCACAATAACCAACCTGAATTCATTCGCAATCTCCCAGAAGTAAAACCAAGAGTTAAGACCCTGCTATTAAAACAGAGCTCTTATATATGTACACCCGAGGTGCATTAGGTTTAGGTACATCTCTGCTTGAACAGTCGCTTCTTACCTTATATGAACCACCTAAGCCAGAGGCATGATGAAACATCACTACAACTCTAAGAAAAGTATACTACTTTTTTTACTGTTTGCTCCATATATAGGTTGTCTCATCTGTCAGTGAATGGAGAGCTTAAACACCTAAAGAAGGCTGATAATGCAGGGAACAAAGCCCAGTGAACGCAGCAGCATTTTCACAGTTTGCAATATGGATAAGGTCTGGATGTCACCACAACGCAACTAGATAAATGTGGCTTTCAGCGCTGGAGCTTTCTTGTGAGTGCATGGCTAAGTGATTTCCTGTCTCGTATTGATAACAACACAGGTAGTTTATCTCCTCCACCTTTCTCTGTCTTTTCTGTAATGGCAGAGATTATTAAACAAAGTAGATCAGACAGCAGTCCTCAGAGAACCTCACCTCTCTGCAGCAGATTGTTCTTGTGTCTTGTTTGTGTTTGGATCTAAAGATGATTAAAGTCTGTGCATAACATGCTGTGTTTATATCTTACAACAGAAAATTTGCAGAGACAGGGTTATTGCTAAGAAATTATTAGCAATTACTTTGTCTCAAGGATCTTTGATCTGTATTTATGACTGAAGAAATAACTACTTTTCCCAAACACTCTTTCATTATTATAACTGCTCCATTGTACATCATAAGTATTTTCAAACAAGTGAAAAGCAGTTTGTAACTTATTTGATATAACTTTGATAAAAGTTTAAACCAAGTTGTTTACAAAAAGCCTACTATACTAATGTACATAGATCTGTGAAAATGTTATATAATGTTAATGTTATAGCCACTGTAAACAATATTTATACATGCAAATGACAGACTCAACTCTGCAAACACTATCTGTGTTTGCCATGGATTCCTGTAGACCAGTACAATTGTAATGAGCTTTGTGTAATTAAAAATGTATTTATCTTACACATAGTAACAACTTATGATGGCTATGGTTCTCTCTACTTAAAATAGTTTACTTATAGCCTTTCTGTCACTTTGTGTTATAAGATAATGTTAATTAAACTCATTATACCAGTTCATTTAAATAACAAAGTTTTTTGTTTGTTTGTTTTGGCACTGGTGTGTTGTTTAATACCTTAAGGTCTTGGTGACCTGTAGAAGCATTGTTGTTGACAGACATATGTTGTTAACGGCTTATTCTGCGAAACATCTGCTTTTAAACATATTGGTGTAGCTGCAGAAGCTCAATGATCATGTCCATTTAATAAGTGCAGGTTTTAGGAAATCTGATATTTTCAGTTTATTTGGAGGCCACGTCCATCTGGTCCCGACGCAGAGGATGTTCAGTTGAGTACTTGTTTTCTTTACTGGAAAAAAACTGGAGCTCAGTTTCTATTGAGCAGTTTCTAAAAACTGCTGAAATAATACTAAAATAACAAGTACATTTACTTTTGCAATATTTAAATACCTAAATACCAATTAGCTGTAAGTATATATAGTACATGCTTTTCACATAGACAAAGGCTATACTGTACATACATGCAAAATATTTATACTTGCATAGATACTCAAAATGAATACACAATAACACACTTATAAATGAATGTTATGTTTATATTAATATACTAAACATAGACAATACTGGGATGTTTATATTTCCTATAACTTCTCTTGATTAATCTGCTCAAAACTGGTTGCTTGTGTGCTAGAATGCAGTGTTAATACTGTAATACTGTAATACGATTTTAACTACAACAGGTTTTTAAATACTTTTCAACTTTTTAAGTGCAACAAAACATCATCAATAAAGCTGTCCTCACAATTACAATTTCAAGTTTGCACAGCTCTATACAGTAAGAGACATTCTCTACTGTGCCGAGCCTTTATTTGTGTACATCATAGTGCTATTGATCAGTCATAAAGGGCCCATTAACCACTCCACCACGCACACACATAAATTTACCTATATATTTGGCTTCAGTTGTTTCTAAGCATCGGGATAATTTCCTGGCAGCGCACCATGTTTGATTTCTCCTTCAAAATCATTTTAGAAATATAGCTACATGGACATTATCATCCCCAAGGTCTGGGACGTAAAACTGTGAGTGGGCGTAAATAAAATACGAGTGCAATAATGCCATGTGCATCGCATGAGAGGGCATAGGATCTGTGAGTGCTTGTGTTTCCATCAGCGCGCCTGCAGTCTTGATTTATGAGGCGATGAAGACTGGAGAGTTAGCAACAAATCAGCAGTGTTGTTATGAAAGTATGGACTGCTCTCTTCCTCAGATGTCTCTACTGCTCCACCGCGGGACAGACCTCTCACAGTGATGCCTGACCTCCGCGGTCAAGGAACAGGGGGAGATGTGTTTTTTATTCTGACCACTGAGTGGCTTGGTTGGGTTGAGATACTTCCTACCAGCTGCAAACTAGGGCTGAACAAATTAAAAAAAAAAAAAAAAATGCTTTTTCCTATTTTGCTTTTCCCTTCTGGGGTCACCACAGTCAGTAACTTGCTTCCTGTTGCACAGTGATTTCATTTGCATATTGATTTTGCATAGGGTTTGCACCAGATGACCTTCCCTCTCCATTTATCCAGGCAGGGACTGGCACATAAGATATAAATATGTTTAAAACAGGCCTCAGCAAACAACAACAATAAAACAGATCATCTCTTCATCATGGCACCTGTTAGTGGGTGGGATACATGAGGCCGCAAGTGAACATTTTATCCTTAAAAGTGATATTTAAGAAGCAGGCAAAAAGCTCTGTGCAGACTGAAACACTGGCATCTTCTCATATATAAAACTATTTTAGGTCTGCTCCCGCGGAATCTCTCAGACTACATCCAACAAAGGAGATCGGGAGACCATAATCTCAGGTCACAGAGCCTTCTTTTTGTTGTCTGTCCCCAGAGTCAGGACAGAACTGGGAAAAAGGCACTCAGTTTTTCTGCACTATTCTCCTGGATTGAACTACAAATAGACATGAAACTAAATGAACTGGGTCACTAAAGTTGTTTAAGAGACTGTTAAATGACTTGGAAGAAAAATGTGTTGCAGATGCTTTACCTGACAAACTCGTTTTACTGATTTCCTTATTTGATATTATTTATTGTGGGCTTTACTTGTTTTTTTTAAAGTTGTAACTTGTTTGATGTTTTAGCATTTTAATGTTTTTACTGTATTGTGTCAAGGTTCTGAATGTCCGTTATTGTTTGTTGTAACATGTAAATGAGCTGGTGTCTTGGCCAGGACACTCTTGAAAAAGAGATTTTTAATCTCAATGAGGTTCTCCTGATTAAACAAAAGCTAAATAAATAAAAACATTAAAAAAGCCTTAGAATTTGAGTGAGTTTGACAAGGGACATGTAATGGCTAGGGAAATGATTTGTATGGCTCAGTATCTTTCAAAAGTGGTCCAAGGAACGTGAGAGCTGAAGGCAGACTAATAAGCTGCTGTAACCTAAACTGCAGAAGAAGTCAATGCTGGTTCTGATAGAAAGGTGTCAGATTACACAGACCATCACAGCTGGGTCTGTGTATAAACAGACGGTTATAACACATAACATTATGCCCGCCATTAGCAGGCATGTGGTTGAAATATTATGCTTGATCGATGTATATGCATTTCTTAAAGACAAAGCGTCCATGGTCAAAGGATGGAGGAGAGATGTGTTTCTTATTCTGATCACTGTTGGGGTTGAAACACATCCTTCCAGCTGCGGACAGATGTGGATGTGTGCACACGTAGCTCTCGTGCCCTGAGCTGCAGCCGCTGAGCTGTATACCCTTTCTGCTCAAACCCGGTCTCTTTTCAAGTCACGCAGGCATCCACAGCAGTGCTCCCAGTCGTCATGCTGCCAATAAAAATACGAAGAGTGATAACAGCGAGATGGAGCTTCCTGCCACGGCACAGGGGGAGTATGGGTAATATTCAGACAGCTTTGCCTCAAGCAATGAAATCAAACAGGGGCTCCCCGCAGAGTTAGACGTCTGTTATTAAAGGCTGTTCTTCTGCAGTCAGGGTCAGAGCACAGACCCTCTCTCTTAGCCGGGCCCTGGAAAAAAATAAAAAATAAAAAAAACACACAATGGTATCTGCAGAAACAACACAACAAAAGCTCTGTGCCAAGAGTAAACAACAGATTTTTCAAAGGTATTGAATGAAAAAAGAGTTGATGCCCTTGACCGCAGTGGAAATGTAATTTTAATGTCTTCATGTATAAATCACGTGCCGCCTCAGAGACTGCTGTTTGTGGGATGAATGCACTGATAAATAGGACAAAGCAAGATTCTATTTTGCATCAATGAATGAAAGAGATGCATCTGATAAAGAAAGAAGACCCGGATGTCCTTTCCTTAGCTGTGTTTGCATGGCGTTTTATATTCGAGCGACAAGATTATTATCCAAAAAATAAAGGTATTGTTTTCTTCATAGTCACATAGAAGTCATAAGGTGCTATATTTGGGAGTGATCTGAGGTCTCATGTCCTGGTTTAGTCCTGATATTGTGCTGCTTTAATCCTGGTGTAGTCCTGAATTAGCTCTGGTTTAGGCCTGGTTTTGTGCTGGGTTAGATCTAGTTCAGTCTTTATTTAGGCCAGGTGTAAGTCCTAGTTTAGACCTACAATGGTCCTGGCTTATACTTGGTTTAGTGGTTTGGATCTGATTTAGTCCTGTTTAGTCTTGTTTTAATCCTTGTCTAAACCTGATGTTCAAGATTTAGGTTTATTTTAGTTAAAAAAAGCTTGTACTTGTAAAGCCAAATATTTTCAGGGGTGGCACTTGATGTGAAAAGTTTGTTCTAACACATGCATATCTTTGGAAATCAGAGTACTAGGAGAGAACCCAGTATGGCTTTCACGGGCGGTGGCACACAGGAGAAAAAGGACCCAAAATGCAAGACTGCAAATGAAAAGACTTTAATAAATGAAGAAAACCAATCTCCCAACACAAAAACACAAGGATTATCTAGACATCAAAATAAAATACAAGGAAAACAAAACACACTACAGGACAGAGACGGGAATCATTGCAATGGCAAAATATTTGATGTTCATTATAATGCATTTTGATTTTGGGAATCTGAATGGGCTCAACCTGTGTCGTGAGTCAGTTCCTGTGAAAATGTTGGTGATGAGGTTTAGTCCAAGCTGTTTTCGTACCACACAGACTACATTATCGCTGATTTATTACATTTGTATTAAATTGCTAGAGCAGGTGAAGTCTGAGTGTTCTCTCAAATCAACTGTGGCTTTTCATTGTAGTGCTCCGGCTTCCTCCAGACGTACAAAGACATGCATGTGGCAAACTGGTGACTCTAAATTGTCCCTATAGTGATTGAATGTGAGAGTGAATTGTTGTCTGTGTGTGTGTCTGTGTCAGCCCTGTGACTAACCTCACCCAAGGCCCATAGTTATTTAATTGTTCTTGTGACCCTGCAGAAGATTAATGAATGATTATTTAACAATTATATCACAACCTTATGAAGAACTTTTGAACTTCTAAACTTTATTATATACAAATGTTGCTAATTAGACAAAAACGCTCAAGTTTTGCGCCCTGTCTTTGCCTACTCTTAACTACCCGATACGCTTCAGGGTAGACCTTCTTTTTTGATAAACAATATATTAACCTGTACTTAACCTCTTTTTAAATGTACTATTTTATTATGAGCGTGTATGGGAATAAACAGGAGGGCAACTGCTCAAAACCTGTAAGTGATTTTTAACCTCATAAAGTCATAATTATAAGTGTCAAGATGTACCATCATAA
Organism: Bostrychus sinensis; assembly: GCA_020698575.1. Taxonomy (NCBI): domain Eukaryota; kingdom Metazoa; phylum Chordata; class Actinopteri; order Gobiiformes; family Eleotridae; genus Bostrychus; species Bostrychus sinensis. Next base: position 30,811,351 of record CM036242.1, read on the forward strand.
CAAACTGCACACTATAGCAAGCACCGCTGATCAAACACATCATATACATTTCCATAGTGTCTCATGTCTTTCAAACCCAACTCAAAGTCTATTTCTGGTCTGATTCCTTGGTGAGATGCATATTTGCAACACAGTCCCAGGAGATTTGATAAAAAAAAAACTATTGTCATTGCATATGGCACATGAAGCTGGAAGAAAGCTCCAATCTCTACTAATTAAAATTAAAATATGTTGATGCTATCACTATCCAGTGTTTTCTTCAGTGCTAAAAGTGCCAGCATAAGATAACCTTGATCAACATTATGACAATATAGTCAAAACTGAGCCAGAGCACTGACTGTCAAATAATTCTTTACAAACAGTTGCTAATATTATGTAGCAGAAAAAAGACACACTTAGAAATATAGTGGTTAGACAAAAGTGTGACATCTTTGTTGCAGAAATCTAACCTGGAAATTTTGTATACAGGCTGTCAATGAGACTAAGAAAGTGCTACAGGCATGTCTGGAGACTTTTTGTCTAGAATGTTTTGTGCAGTGTGTAATTTAAAAGGGGATGCATAATGCAAAACTGACTTTTATTAAGCTTTCTACCATGTTATAATATTGCTCCCTCATCAAAAACATACCTGGAGTTGTGTCTTGTTCCATTCACATGTTTAAGTAATCCTCTATTTTCTGGCATGGCCGTTTGTTGCACAAACCTTCGCCCCTCTCACGAACCCCCTCCTACTTCAGGAAGCACTGACCAATCAACAAGCCTTTGAGGCCTCAGAACAGTAAAATTAAAGTTTGTAAAATGTGCAATGCTGTTCTAAAGATGAAGATTGGTTTAAAAAGATAAATAAAAGCATACTATAACCCCTTTAGGTAAGCAGTGAAAAAATATAGCTTATTTACCACATACAAGTGACAACATGTCTAACCTACCACAATAATACCTGCAAGGGCACTATTGAGTCAAATACAGCTTACTTGCTACTAGTTTTTCAAGGAATAAATTGTTAGTTTCTCACCAGAATTTGGATTCTGTGTCATCGCAAGATAGGACCAATTATATTAACGCCAACCACAAGAGTGCCTGTAAAGAAACAACAACTCACAACAACTTTGTGAGTAAAAAAGACTTTAGAGGATTTGACCCAAGACTAGATCCCTTGTTGTCTCTTGAGTCAATGTCTGGGCACTATATATTTAATAATAATGCGTTAGTCTTCTATAGCTCTTTTCTAGACACTCAAAGTCACTTTACAATTTGGTGCATTATTCATTCACACTCAGTGGTGGTGAGATACTTCTGTAGCTACAGACTGACAGAAGTGTGACTGCCACAACCACCTCCAAACACATTCATACAGGTGAAGTTGGGTGAAGTGTCTTGCCTAAGGACACAACAACAGTATGCATTGCCATTAGTGGGTCTTGAACCACCAACCTTCGGGTTAGGGGGCAAGCATCTCTACCAACTAAGCTGCTGCCCACTATTTACCATTTAGAGAAAGGACCTTTACCGTTTGCAGAGGGCCTGTTTTTAAGGTTTAGTCTTTTTATCTTTTGGGCAAAGTGCAGTGTCTATCTCTCTTCTATATTTCTCTTTTGAATGGATAAAGTAGATATTTAAACTAAAAACCTTATGTTAACATAAGCTGTGTAAGACATATTATGCTTGCATCTAAGGCAACCTTATATCAAGTTCACTGTGGCAGTGCAGAAAAAGTTCCTCCAGCAACTTATGCGCAGCTCCACTTAGGGGATTCCCAGGTGCTCCCAGACCGGCTGGGAGCAGTAATCCCTTTAGTGTGGCCTGGCTCTACCCCGAGGTCTGCTCCCATTCACGCTTGGCTAAAACACTTCCAAAGGGAGGTGACTGAGGTGACACACAAGTACAGAGCAGTCTGGTCTCTTAGCAGACGGGCAAAGAGGTGCTTTTTTAAACTCCGACTGGAGAGTTTTTTTAAAATGTGAAATGAATGACAGTGTGAGGGGAAGGTGGGTGGTCAGCATCAGTCACGAAGATAATAAAAAGCAAAGTGGCATCTCGTAAAGGTTAGATTGCAACATGAGCTACGCGGGCCCAGCGAAGAGGTCAGAGCTGTCAGCAGCGCTGTTTAGAAAAATAAAGCACAGTGGGTTTTTACCAGGTAGGACCGTATTTTATATTATATTTTTTATAGTATAGCTTAACCCTTTCAGTGCTGGGTAAATTACATGCATTCATAGTTTATAGTGGCCATATAATAGACTAGATTTTAGGTTGAATTTTCAGGTTGGAAGGTCGTTTACAATCTAATAAATAATAAATCCTTATTCATTCATTATTCATGTGTAGAAGTCTCACCACCATCTTAAATTAAGTCCTCTGTAAAAGCTAATAAATCTCTGAAGCTGAGTCTATAAAATTAGATACTATCTTAAAAGTAGCTTGACTTTCTTTCCAGGCCAACTGTGCATCCTAAAGTTGTTCAATTAAATTAAAACAAAATACTTAAGCAAAACACAGTCTGTCAAATCAAATATATCAGCAACTACAGGTATGCAATTTCTACAAACTGAGAAAATGCTTGGATAGACATTGTTAAAATATAAGGGAAGCATCACGCACATTTAAATATTTCCTATCTAGGAGCACAAACCTCTTCAAGGGCATTACAACTGCCACCTGTGGAATGGTAAACATTTCTGTGAAACATTCCTGGATGTAGATGATGGTCCACACCAAAAAACAGTATTCTACTGTTCACCGTCTTGAAAATGTCACATGCATATAAAATGAAAAAAAGAAAAACAGCAAGAGAAGAAAATAAATGTCATGTTACAAACTGATAAACAAACGAACGCTGACAAAAACATAACTTCTAGGTGTCTGTGTAGGTTCTTGGTCATCCCAGAGAATTTATTAAAACAGGTAAAACGAGAAGGTCATCCAGACAGGGTTTGTTTTTAGAAGACGTTTCACCCTTTATCCAAAGGGCTTAGTCACTTCTACAGTAGAAATGAATAACCTCCCACATAATCAAAAGTTACCAAAGTGTTATATTCAGTTTAAACATCACAAATGTCCCCAAAATTCAGAATGAATGCAACATCTAGGATTTACTTTCCTTTTCTCCTAACCCACCATTATCCAGCTTAAAAAGAAACAAAACAAAACACTGTATTAGAACATATTTTGGAATGGATTTTTTAGTTTAACAATCATTATTCCAATATGAATTGTTTCTCATCTCTAGAGAGACATGTGCCAACAACAAAATGAGTCAGAAATTGGATTGACAGAACAATTACAAGCTTCTAATACAGGCTCAAAAACACATATTGGCAGACATGAGTAAGACAAGAGGTAAAACATATGTTTGCCTTGAGGGCACATTTTCACAAAAACCTTTGGACCATGTATGGCCTGAAGGAGACAGATTTATAATCACAACAAAAACAAAATCTGTTATTCAGTTTGTTGTTTCTAGCGGGCATAAGAGCAATGAGGGAGTCCAGCAGCAAGCACGGTTTTCTTCGACCCACTTTATATTTCCAAACTCTCTTCTCTTATCTGTTTACAGTAGTAGCAGAAATATAGCTTTGTGCAGTTTCCATCATTGATGACAGTGTCTTATAGTTATCATGTCATTTACTATAATCACTACTTGAAACAACGGTGTGGAACCACTCTGGCTTTTTCTGAAACTGAGTTGATAAACCCTGAATACATGCATTTTGCCAGTGTTGTTCTACTTGCTGAGCAATCGATGACTTTTGACCTGGTTAGAGCAAATACTATTTTTTAATACCTAGGATGTTATGTCTTTCCTCACTGTGGTTTGTTTATTGGCTGCTTTGTTTTTCTGCTAGGAAGATAATCCAAAAAGAAATGGATGTACTTAAAATTAATAATAATAGGTGAAGAAAGAAACCATTTCATCAAATTGTTTTATTAATCCAGATCACTGTGAGGATTTTTAAAGATTCTTCTGTACCAGGACTAAATACATGAACTCCACAAAGGATTAGAAAAGAAGCAAATCATTTGTTTAAGAGGGCTTCATTAGCATTGTGAGATATTAGGTCTTTGTGACCTGAAGAGTAGAGCATTTACTCCTTATGTAGGTTTATGTCCAGGTCTGGGCACTATATCTTTACCTTTGAGACAATATAGGTATAGATATAGGCAATATATAAAGTCAATGCCTTGGTGTAGTTCTTTGCATGTCATTTTACTTGTCACTCATTTATTAAAATAAATAAAATTAATTCCGAGTCACCAATTTGACTTCTTATGTTTTTGTCATCTTAGGCTTTTATCCAAAGTTAAATCATTTCTAACACTTAAAATGTTTGAACAAGTTGTTTATTTCTTCTCTTTTAGACTACTATAATGCACTTTACTCTGGTATTAGCCACAGCTAGCTCTCGCTTACAGTTATTTATTTATTGTTTTTATAATTTTCTGCAGCACTTTGGAAACTGTCTTTGTTTGTAAAATGTTCCATATAAATTAAGTAAATTGGATTGGATGTACATGAAGTGGGCTGCCTACATGATACGTAGCATGAGGAGGATAAACAGAGTCCACACTGTGAGTTTGTGAGGCAGAAGTGCTAACCACTCTGCCCCAAAACATAGATTATCCATATTTCTCAGATAAAAACAACTATTACTGAGGTGTGAAGTAGCCTCAGTGACCAATTTATGCTGGCAATTTAGTTTCCTGACAGAAGAAACACCTCTGAAGTGTGATTGTTTGAAAGCTAAAAGAGGTAGAACCACCGCTGAGTAGCAACACACTAACTTCACTGTGAAAACACATACGATAATTTTTCTTTTTTCTTTTTTTTTAATTGTATGTGTTAATTTGAATTCACGCCTATGTAGCAGTAGAATCACATTAGCAGGTTTTATGGACTAATATATCCTCAAATGCCACCCCTTATTTAGAAAACAGGTGAATTTCAACTTCACATGAGCGGACCAGAGCTGCATGTGCTGTACACTTGCTGTTGTTGCTAGTTTGGAAAGATAACACAAGCACAAGGCTGCAACCGGGCTAAGATGACCATAGCCAATAAACATCCATGTCTATATTGGGAAACAAAACAATAGTTGATTCAAAACTGGCATGTTTTATTAAATGTACTAATTAGCTTAAAAAAAGTCCAACAGTCTGGGCCCCTACATTTATGGAAAGTACACCTAAAGTTTTAATATGGTGAGAGACTGCAGGTGAATAATTTTTTTTTTTTTCAACTAACATACACTATATTGCCAAAATCATTTGCTTACCTGCCTTTACACGCATATAAACTTAATTCTTAATTCATAGGCTTTAATATGATATCGGTTCACCCTCTGCATTTATAGCAGCTTCAACTCTTCCGGGAAGGCTTTCCCCAAGGCTTAGGAGCATTTATGGGAACTTTTGACCATTCTTCCAGAAGTGCATTTGGGAGGTCAGACACTGATGTTGGATGAGAAGGCCTGGCTCGCAGTCTTTGCTCTAATTCATCCCAAAGGTGTTCGGTCAGGTTGAGGTCAGGACTCTGTGCAGGCCCAGTCAAGTTCTTCCACACCAAACTCACTCATCCATGTCTTTATGGACTGTGCTTTGTGCACTGCTGCACAGTCATGTTGGAACAGGAAGTGGCCAACTGCAGACTGTTCCCACAAAGTTGGGAGCATGGAATTTTCCAAAATATGTTTGACATGTTACAAAAGGGTTTTACAGAGGGGATTATGGATATCTGATTTTGTCTTGCAGTAAATTAGAAAATACTTACAGTATTCTTAATAAATGCAATTTCGCCTTGTTTTAAGGAGTAAAATAACTAATGAATCAGGCTAAGAGATACATATCAACAAATCCCTCTGTAAAAGCCTTCAAAACATAGTTAAGTACAAGACTGGAACATTTGGCACTTGTAGATGCTACTGAAGTGGAGATATCTGACTCTAAGTGTGAGAAAAACTAATAAAAAAAAAAAAACACATTTGAAATTAAAAATTCCAATAGAAATCTATCAGCAAAAGTGTCAAAATGTATTCAAAACCTTAATATGTAATTTTGATATGTTCTTTATTTCAGTGTTAAAGTTTACATGTTTAAGGAGCAAACTGGCCTCAAAACTGAGTAGAAAAAAAAGTGTTTTGCCTGTAGTGTCTCCTCTTACTGTATGTATACAAAATATATTCAAATTGAATAAAAAATTGCTATTGCTATTAATTTTAACAAAGTTTGTAACAAAGTTCACTTTTAGCATTTTAGCTGTACTGTTCTTTGGCGCCAGCGAGAATGAAGATTACCAGAGCGAGGAAGATGTTTTACTTTTTAACAAATCCTGTGAAAAACACGTTACTTAAGTGTTTATTGAAGTTGTAAGTACAACTGATATTTTTTGCACACTGACTTTGATATTGATAAAAAAAAACTATTATTTTCGCCAGTGGGAATAAAGTGAGCAGAAGAAAGTGCATAAAGTTGTCCTATAACCTGACTCCATTCACACCTGCCTTTCCGGAGCCGCTGTGTTTTGCTGTTGGCCACCAGTCAAAGATAACAGCTGCACACTTTGCAGGTTCACTGATCTCTCCTGGTCTTTGGCAGCGAGTCCTTTCCTTTGGGATATGATCATAATTAGAAATGTTTTAGGTCATCTTGAGAACAGAGACATATGGAAGGAAAGACGGAGCGAAGGAAGCTTGATAGAGATGTGTTACAATGAGCATTAGTTTGTGTTAGCATTCGTTTTGCTGCTGCAGTCTGAACTACACTGAGTGACAGAAAAGCCCCAGAGGTGATGAAATAATGGCAGCCCACAGGGATGTATCCTTTTCTGTCGATTGTAGACAGACAATTAGACAAATTTACACACAGGCGTACAGCGCTCTCATCAGTTGTCACTGCTTCATTGTCTTCCCATTAGGAGCTGTAACATGCCCCTCAGGGCAGAGGACAGTTTGGATATTACAGTGAGTGCCACTCTTCCTCTCATCTGTCCCGGGCCGCCCTGGTTCTCTGAGTATTTTCAACATGGCCTCAGGTGATGCAGGCTAGTGACCTATTAGAAAGTACTTTATTCACCAAACTAACAGCTTAACTTGCATCAGTGACTTTTTAAGGCCTGAGGCAAGAGACACTAGTCTGCTTCTTCACAAAGCAGTGCCCTGAATTTTAGCAATCATAACTTTGTTAAATAATCAGTGTTAAAAGACTTAGCAGATCCAAAGTGTGGGAACATTTTAAATTTCTGTTTTTTTCTTTGTGTGTGTGTGTGTGTATGTGTTTAACAATTCACTATGTATAATTTTAACATTTTACCACTAGATTGTTGGTTGGTTCAATTTTGGTCGAAAGACTTTTTATATTATAAGCCTCGACACTGGCCAGTCTTGTACCTTCAACCTCACACAGTTTATGAGAAGTTACACTGCTGTAATTAAAGCTGCACTACCTGATTTTGAGACTGTAAAAGTGAATGAAAAGTGAAGTGAAAAAAATGTTGAGTTTGAATGATATACTCCCCTTTCCTAATTCCTCTCCTTGGAGTTGCTCTATCACAGTCTCACCCAACCTGGAAGTATGTACACATGCCAGGAGCTATCACAATAACATAGCAGAGATCTGGAGTTTGCTTTTAATTCTTTAAAATAAAAAGGTAAAAATACTGGGAATAAGCTATAAATTTTGAAATAAAGATAAGGTAAGGTATACTTTGTTGGGAAATTCATTCTCTACATTTGAGCCAGCCTTCAATGCTGCTGGGGCAACCTGTCAGGAGCAGTGAGCAGCCGCGATGCAGCGCCTGGGGACCCTTCTCCAGATCTTGCGCCAGGATCCTGGTCAGGAGTATCTGGCTGAAGGATTAGCCTATTGTTTTGAGGTTGATGGGGGAAACCGGAGCACCCAGACACAGGAAGTGTCTACCTCCACACAGAAAGGCCTCACATGATCCAGGAATCAAACCCAGGACCTTCTTGCTGTGAGGCAAGCCTGCTAGCCATTAAACCACCGTGCTGCCAAATATAACACAAGTTCTTGAATGTTCAAACACGTTGTATAGTACAAGTGAGTAAAGTTAGTTACGTGCTTTATTTGTCATTATGCATACAAGGTGTATAAAATTGCATAAATAGTCAGATGGAGGGTTAGTCCTGCACTGCAACTGAGCGCACCACCACCTGACCCAGACCAAACCAGAGCACCCGGAGGAAACCTACAGATACCGGGAGAACATGCAAACTCCATACAGAAAGGCCCCGTCTGGTCCAGGAATGGCACCCAGGACCTTCTTGCTGTGAGGCAGGAGACATAACTACTGCACCCACAAATGTTAATCTCCCACACACATGGCAGTAAAAACACAAGTCAAATGGACACCCATGCAATAATGTACTGACCTGACCTGCTCTGTTTAACTCAGTGGAAATGGACCTCGCGATGCACATACTGTACATATATACGTAAATTCATTAAACATCTGTTTTTATGTAAATGCCTTGTCAAAATGCAATGACAGCTGGAAAATATAGTTTTCAACAAATCAACAAGTGCCATACATCTGTCAACACACAATAATAGTAATAATAGGTTTTACCACAGCTGACAGAAATAGCTGCATGCGCACAGTGTACAATTATTTATTTTGTAGAAAGAAATTTTGTATATACTGAACAACAGAATCAGTGCCTCTAAATTAAATACATGTCTCTCAAACTACAAAATATTTCACACACTGCACTATTAAAAAATTTGTAACATAGTGGAGAGCCTGCAAATCATGACAGAAATGCTAGCATATCACACAGTCTTTATATCTAATTTTATATGGACTTGTTATTCAATATAGCAAAGGTATGTTCAAAAACCCACGAGGATTAATCATGTAGAAGAAATAATACTTAACCAATGCTGAATAGTGTGCAGTTTATATCAACTTATCAAGTTTATTAAAATGGCGACTTCAATTGCTGAGCATACTAATTAACTCTCCAGACTGCACTTTGTTTCAGCGGGTTGTTTATCTTCTGTATCCTGATTTTCTAGCTAAGCTATTCTTATTGCTGCAGAAAATTCATACACAGCTACAGGAAAGACTTCACTCGTTCATGAGATGACTTTTTTTTTTTTAAATATAAAGCTGTGCGTATAGCTTTTTGAAGCAGAAGAAAATGTCCCACTATGGTATGTTTGCAAATGTATTAGTAGGCAGGTTACTTTTTTGTTCAAATATTTCCCTGCCACATAAAAATATATTGGCCTGAGTGTTGTAAAGCCCATATGTACACTAAAGTGTAGCCTGTGATACTGCAAGGCATTTCATTTTGTGAGAGCAGCAGCTTGTCTGGCCCGATCTACTGACTCCCCGTAGTAACAGGCAACAGGGCAAAGATCCATGCATATAATAATAACACATTACTCTATTGATTGCCTTATGGAAATAATTTTTTGCTTACCCTTGTCTGCTGGCAAATCAGTCTGGTGGGCCAAACAAATGAAGTGGCCTCTAGGGGGCAGTAGATAGAGTCTGTGTTTTGCCCAAGACAACTTGATCAGTATATAGTTGTTAGGATGAAGTCAGATCTCCTCAGTCATTTCACCACCTGAGCTCTGCTGCATACAGCGTACCCCCCTTATGTATGAGAGGGGCTGATCCCACACATAATGGAAGGAAATAACACTGAATAAAGACCAAGGTTTGGGTTAAATTCACCGTAATGTACTCACAATAGAAAGAGATTCAGGGAAGTGTTTAGGAAAGCAGAGTACACACTTTTAGAGAATACAATACAATTGCTTTCTATACAAGTAGTATTGGACTGGCTGGAAGAAGCTTATGTTTTGCAGTTGTTTTTGCCATTTTGTGCACTAGATTTAAAACTACATATAGATTTCTGCAGAATAAACACAATTATGTTACCTCAATAAAACATAATGTGGAAATCAAATCATGAAACTGGCAATTTTTGACAGTGTCAACAACATTTATTTTCCCTCTATTTTCTCTCTATTATTACTTTGTATATTTTCTCGCTAATATTACTTTATACATCTGATTTACTGTAGTCTATATACAGATATAGCCTCATGACATTGATGTTTTAATAATTTCAATCATCTCAAATGATCAAACAATAACCTTTTGCAACTAGAAGCACTTTAGCCCTCCATCAAGACAATGGTAAAGATACATACCAGAGTTGAACCTAAAGCAGGTACATTTTTTTATCCACTGACCCACAAAGCCTTAATATCTCCAAACTGTCTACGCCTGACAAATACTTGGTTTCAAAAAGTGATCCAGATTTGCACCAAAAAGTTTGTTTCTTTACTGAGCCCTTGGCTGGAGTATCTCTGTCTTTCATTTGTCAAAAAAACAAAACAAAAAACACAAACAAAAACAAAAACAAAACAAAAAACAAAACACACAGTCCATGTTCCGAATCCATATAAAAAACTAATTACTAGCGTTGAAGGCATAATCTTGGTTTCAAAACCAATTTTATTTGGCCTTGTCTCGGCCTCAGATGTGGTGGTCTCAGAGATTTTCCTACTAATTATTATAATAAAATAACTTACAAACTAATTTTGTAGTAATTTGTTTTTATGTAATTTTTTGCATTTTGGCTCAAAGCAATTAATAAGTGATCTATAACAGCACCAAGTTGGAGGTCAGAAGTTCTGGCTATAAAGCGAGTATCAGTGTATTTGAGCCTCTGATTTATGTTTTTCTATTTAGTGTAGGTTCACAGTATTTGTTCTTGAACTGGTCTCGGTTTGCCTTGGTCTTGGTCTTGACTTGGTCTCGACTGTTGCAATAAGCTGTTATTTTTATTTCAGAAGAGAAAAGTTAACTTATAAAGTGATTAGGTCAGTGTTCACATGCCCCATTACATGGCAAGAACTTTTCAAATACAACTCCAGTTCATCAGTCTGTAAGTACAGCACTCAGTCCTTTCTGTTTAGACTGAGACACCTCCACCTCCTCTGTCCAGAAGCAGACAGAAAATGGCCATGTTTCCACTAATGGATCTGACTTATGGTGAGGTAATGCTGGGGCATGGGGTGTGGTTTCTGTTTCTGTCTGCTCCGCCAAGTCAGTGAAAGCACCACAGCCCTCTCAGCTGCAGGTAAATTGGTAATTAGTAATCTTGTCTGTTTATCTCCCCTGCCGCGAGGCTGGAGTCACTCTTCTGGTGATTATACAGCAGTCGTTCTCTCAGGCAGAGAGCCCCAACAAAGATTCATTTTATCTAAGATGAGTTCCAATCAGAGTGAGGCCGAACTAGTTTTAAGAAAGTGCTCTGCTGTACAGCTGCAATTAATCTGAAAGACTGATTGGATATCTGAAAATTAAGAGGAAAGTGTATAGCTCTAGGTGGGAGGTAAGAGCCATGCAGGGTAACAAAACAAAGCGCTAGACCAAAACAAAATGAACAGACCTATAAATCTTCACAAACTTAACGCTGGCGGATTCAGTGTACCCTCAGATATTAATACTTTATCATCAACATCTAATAAAAAAAGCTTTTTGCAGCTGCAGCTCTACAATTATTTCTCTTCATTTTGCACCACATAAAAATACAGTATGTTTACAAACATACTTGGGATTTGGTTTAAAATTTCCAGGAATAATCAATAATGGGACAAGGAAAAACAAATATTGTTTTTTGGTGAGCACCTGCAACACTGTCTAGATTCAGGATTCTATATCATTGTGAGATAGGGCCAAAGATTCTCACTCTAGGTTTCTACATGGATTCTATACTGAGGTGAGATATAAAGGCTTTGTGACACAATGGATTTTTAAGTATATTTTGTACGTATTATTGAAATTTGTATGGTCAAATGAGTATTTAGATATTTAGGGAACAAATGCAATGGATTAAAGCTACAAATATTTAGGACCTGCAATCCATACGAAGCACCACTTCCCTGTTCCAGGTCGCTGTCAGAGCTGGACTTCAGTAACATACAGTGTAGCATTACATATAATGATTCTTATATGACCGCAAAAATGTGATGATGCCACACTCTCAGATGGTGGAGGAGACAGTATCACTGTACAGGTTAGAGGCTATTTTCATTTGAAAGATCCAAAAGGCATTCACAAATTTGAACCTGATCATTTATACGATCATCTATGATTTTGCTATATTTATCCAACCACACCAAAGAAATCAGTGTATAAGTACATTTTTGCCTCCCATCTCCACTAAAACTAAGTGGCAGTAGCTCATAGCATTGATGATCCAAGTAGTGCACAAATACTACTAATGACTTTATTTGAGCGTCACATTTAAGACAATATTTTTAATTTCATGTTCATACAACATTCAGTTTATAAGACTATTTGTTGTTACAGTTTAAAATTGTGCCCTATGTCCTATGAGACTGGTTGGTTTGTTGGCTGGTAAAATATTGAGGAAATTTTAGTCAGTAAAGGGCCAATTCAGAAAGATAATTTCTTTTAATGTAGATCCAGGATTTATTTATTTATTTTTCAAATAATTCTGTTTAATTGCAAAACAGAGCTATGTATTAAGCCTCAGAGTCTGATGGCATGAGAGGTCTGTAATGGTGTGGCTGTAGCTCATAGCGTTGATGATCTGTGTCTAAAACTGGTGGCATATGTAAATTCTTCCCCTGAGTGCACATGTTCCTTTGCTCCAGAAGACAATGTACCCTGTTACAATTTACTGACGGCACATCTCATTTCATTTCATGTCCCTGCTGTCCCCTCCTGACCCTGGAAAATGATTGGGTCCACAATCATAAATGACATCTCCATTCCCTTAATCCTACTGCTTGTGGGAGTGACTGCTGTGAGGAGACCTGATGTGTTGATGAGGGGAAAAAATATACAGTATTTATATATATATATATATATATATATATATATATATATATATATATATATATAATCAAAGTCAATCCTTTATCAGATGGAGATGCCTCTTCATTGAAAATATATGTACAGAAAACAGTAGCGTGTGGTGTGCAAACAGATGTACACCAGCAGATTTTTGATAAATTGGTGAAAAACAATTCTACTGGAAATATACAGCAGTATGTGGGCTATGCTTATTTATTTGTTTATTTGTTCATTTATTAGGATCCCTATTAGCTTCCACTGGGGTCCAGATTAAAATATGGAACAATTTAAATACAAAATACATTACAATATAGTGCAACAATTACAGATAATTAACAGTCCAGAGCATTTGTGGAGTGAACATTATAGAATAACACACAGATAACATACACTCATAAAACCCTTTAAAAAAAATACATTTACATTTACAAATAAAAAATTAGCACTGAAGTGAGATCTCAGAGTATTTTATAAAGCATATAAACTGGGTAAATCTCTTAACTTTTAGGTAATTTATTCCAAACCTGAGATGATCTAAAATACTGCATTGAGTTTACAGATGTAGTCAGTGTTGTCTTTGGGGTGGAAGTAAAAAAAAAAAAAAAAAAAAAAAATCCCAATTTTGATCTCACATTTCAACTGAATTGCCAAACTACATTTTACCCATGGAACAAATCTGTGACGGATGTTTCATTTCAACTTTAATTTATTCTCGTTTGGCTTCTTCTTGAAAAGTGAACTCAGTAAATATTCATTTTTAATTATTTCTATTTGTATTTCTCCTACTCCCAGTGTTGTGTTAGCCCCGCTTTTCTGCCTCTGTGACAGAATTCTGGCATACTTTCAGGGTTACAAAATTCACACTGGTATTTTTAGCTTTTAATTGCGGTAAAATCAGGAGATGCCTCTACCTTCTCACTATTCAAATTGCTTTAGTAAATGCTGCCACGTTTCAACATGCACTTCAACCATCAGGCAAAGACAAAATTACAAAACACGGAGAGGCAATCCACAACAGTACTGCTTGTCATTTGCATAAAAAGTGTAAAGAAGAACATGCCATTGCCAAATTGCTCTTTGAAGATACAAGGTTAGTTTGATGAATAGGGATCCAGCTTTGATTACAATTCCATCATGATCTATTAGACAAGGAGCGTAATCACTTCTTTTCATTCGTCCTGCTCCGCGTATTGACTTGGAGCACATGCCTTCGCCCCCGCAGGTGCTACTCTCAGGGGTAACCTAAACTCTCCCATCCTCCCATCGCTCAGGCGCACTTCCTTCTCCGTGCCCCACGCCGCTGCATCTCGAGCAATCCATACAAGATTAGAGAGGATCACCGGTGGCTGTGGACAATCACTTTTTACACAGATTAAAAGGGATCGATGGAGCCACGGCGAATTATTTCCATTCACGTTGGTTAAAAGTAGTTTGCACATTGTCTTGTCCGCTGAGACTAATTGGGACAGAAGAAGAAGCAGCATTTGACACATCGGGTTTTGCGGATTTAAAGCCGAGCACACAAATGCTGTAATGATTACGTTGGAGTGTGGCATTTAAAACAGAATAGAGTAAATAAGAAAATATTGTATTTTTATGCAAACAGGTATGTCAAGAGAAAATGCTAATATTAGTACATTACACTCAGGGCTTGATGTTTACTTTTTTGCTCACTGGCCACCGTGGCTAGTATTTATCAAAAGTTGCTAGCTAATTACTGTCTTTACTAGCCACAATTTAATTAGTTAAGGCCCTATTATGCAAAATCAACTTTTCTGAGCTTTCTACCATATTTTAATGTTGTTCCTGCGTTAAAAACATACCTGGAGTTGTGTTTTTGTTTCATTCATGCATGTTTGAGTAAGCCTCTATTCTTTTACATTGATTCCCTGAAAGGACAGAAATGTCTTGCTTCACCAGTGTCTGCCTTTTCCACCTGACCACGCCTCTCCCCCCTTATGGCCTAGTCCCGTTCAGCGCACACCTCCCCCGCAGCATCACCGTGGTTTGGTAGAGAAAAGAGGAAGAGCTCAGAAGAGTCAATTTTGCATGATGTAGCCCCTTTAAAATGTAATGGTTGTATTTTAATTGGCCAAAAAGCTATGCCATTGTATCTCAGAAGATACTAACTCCAACCACAATGGGTCAGTAGAGGAGCAATTAAAAAAAAGGTTTTGCAAAAAAAAAAAAAAAAAAAAAAAAAGGTGCCGCTCAGTCAGTATACATCCTCAGCGTCATAGGTTTGAGTCTGGACTCTGACAATTTACCCAGTGTCTCTCCCTGCTCTCTTACTCATGACTTCCTTTCACTTCTCCACTGTGACGTCTACTGTCTTCAAAGGCCCCAAAACTGCTTAAAAAAATGTATTCTGTACCATTGCAAGATATGGAGAGAGATACAAACTCCAGCCACTGGGGGCAGTATAGAATTAAAAAAAAAATCATTAGAGGATTCTTTGCCATTGTGAGATAAAGGTTTTGTGGTTCAATGGATATAGCATTTACCCTTGAATTAGATGTCTGGTTCCAGGTCTGTGTATGGAGGTCTACTTTCTAGTTCCTTCTACTTGCTTTTATTTTTTAAGACATCCAATTATGTATTTGAATACACAGTGCTGCACACATGGCATTTAAAAAGAAGCCTGTTTGATATCTATGGCTGTCAGATCAGATGGGTCGATATGACTGGACAGACTGACTAAATGACTTTGGTATCAATGCAGAGCAGCTTTTTGAAGTGAAAGAAAAGGGAAGCTCTTTTATAGTTAATAGCTTGGATATTAATGTTGTTTTGGCCATTAACTGATCAATATTCAGCGCCGACTTCCCACCTTCTGTGATTTTCTTTTTCAAAGCCATAGCCACTGTGAATTAGTCCTGCTGCTGATTTAAAAGTTTGAACAATATAAAAAAGTTACCTTATTTTTCAAGTTTAATTACTATTTCATTTAACCAGCTTCAAATTATTGCTCTGAATTGATTACATTCCATTTATAGAACTGCAGAAAACATTTTATTGAAAGGCCATGTGTCATTTACTACATGAAATCAATTTAAAGGTAACTAGAATAAAATGTTAACCAGCATCTAACTTACTCTCTGCACAATGACTTTCGCCTGGCCTGCCAGACAAACTCTTTTCCTATTCTATACAAAGAAGTTAGTCTGATACCCCTTTGGTAACATTTAGTTTCTGAGGCACAACAATGACAGGAGGAGTAACCAATCCGAGAAACGAAGGGCGGGACATAAGCTGTGCACTGCTGACTCGAACAAACATGGATTCTTGACATTTTTTTCCCCCATAAAACAGCAGAATACGACATATTAAGAGCAGCTCTGTATATTTTTCTGAACAGGGACAGCAGCAGAAGAGCAGCACTTGTACTTTTATCTTTTTAAATGTTGTTACTTCAGGACTTAACTGAAGGAAACAGGAAAAAAATAAATAAAATTCCACAGAGGACTGGATAATGAATGGCTGGAGAGGTGAATGGATGAGAGACAAGTGACAGGCTGTGATTGGCTGACAGTGACACACAGGTGAGAGGGAATAGATGGGGAAAATAAACATGTCTTCCTCGTTGAGTTTATGCTACAGCTTTATATTTCTACAAACTATAAATTTACAATTGTGCTTAAATTTAATCTTACTGTGACATGGTTTTATCAGAATTTTACCAAACTGATTGTAGCTCCCTATAGACTACAGACCAAAGTAACACTGTGAAATGATTTATCTCAAATAAAGAGGCAGGAGATAATTGTCTCAATACCTATGTGATTACTTGTTTGATCACTTGACATAAATTAGGAAATTTACCCAGAGACCAGAAGCCCTTGTGGCTGGAGTTAGTATCTGTGTGGCAGATGGAATTTCTCTTCTTTGGAAAGGCACAGAATACTTTACAAATAAAATGGATCAGGTAGTGATCTGAACCCCAAACACTGATTATTTACATGTCTCACAAACAGGGGTGGAAAGTAACTAAATACTTTTACTCAAGTAACTTAAGTAAATTTTTGGAAGAAAAAGTACTTTCTGGGTACATTTTGTAGAACATGCTTTTACTTTAACTTGAGTAAAACTTTAAATTGTTTAAAGATGTAAAAGTAGTTTTTGTTCTCTGTGGTGTAGTGGGTATTGCAGAAGAAGCCAACAAACATTCAAATGTACTTTCTACTTAAGTAAATTTTACAGTTTTTTTTTTTTACGTTTTACTCAAGTAAAATTTTTCTTAAATACTTACTGGTGGTGGAGATTCTAGAAAAAAAAAAATTATTATTATTATTATTATTATTATTATTAGTAGTAGTAGTAGTAGTAGTAGTTGTAGTAATAAACAATTTCCTTAATCATAATGAGTTCCTGCTTATATTAAATATGCTAAACAGCTTATAACAATCAAATTCCACTTTCTGTGAAAACAAAAATAACACCAGTACTACCAGTTGTTGTTGTTGTTGATAATGAGCAATTGTTTTCTTTTTGAATAATTAGGACTTTCTTTACTGGATCCCATTAGAGATGAATGTGATAAGGGAGGTGGGCGAAGTGGCTGTGTCCAGTATTTCCCACTCCTCAGATTCATATTTTTGTTTTGTTTTTTGTTTGAACTTGTGTAGTGTTCCTCCATTGCTCAAGGCCATCACATCACGCGCTAATTTTAGGTCAACACACAGCGAGCACATTGGTTAAATTAATTAGTTATCTCTTTACAACGTCAACATGCAGAGGTTGTTACAGATTTTCTAAAATATCCACAGCATTTCAGAGCAATTAAAACAGTACATTAAATATGTACACAGATAAAACACTTGTCATTAATGATCCATAACCTACTGTTTCATATTTAGATAAAAAAAACATGAAAAACGACTTTGAAAAAGGCAGGCCTGCTATGTTACAAATGTACAAGAATTTCCGCCTCGTTTTCGGGCCAAGATCCTCTTCCTGTTAGAATTTTTTTGGTGTTGGGCTGTTACCCAAATCAAAAATCAATACAGTTATTTTGGGAACATACTCCGTAGCAAAAAATAACCAAGAGGCAGACAGTGCAGGAGAGCTCGCTGAACCAAATGCCTTTGATCAATATGTTAGTGAATTATGCATGGTATATATCCGGGTAGGGAACAACTCACAGAACCTCTTGTACCTTTGACACCACTTTTAATTCCTCACGTATATGTGCGCTGATGTGTGCTCCTTTTAAGTGCATTTGATATCTTTATTCATGAAGCGTGCTACTGCTATCATGTCTGACTCATACAAGAGCTGGTGTCTTCAGTTTGATGAAGGGCCACACTTGAATAAGGAGAGAAATGAAGAGCTAGAGACAGTGGGTACTGAAAGGGCCTTTGTTAAATGTGTTTAATATAAAAACCCAATTGCAAATAAGCTTGGACTATTTGTAAAATAAATAAAATAACAATAAAACAGAATGTAATGGTTTACAAATCTAATAAAGCTATGAAGGGGCAACATTTTATCGAGATGACTGGGTATCAAAGGAGAATTTTAGAAAGGGAGTGGTTCTGTTGTTGGTATTGGTAGTTTTGGATGCTTATAATTTTCTGTTCTGTATGTTCTTTAGGGCAAATCTTTGCATGTGATCAGGAACACTTCCAGTCATTCTTTCTTATCATGCTCATATTACTTTACTTTCCTTTATACATCTGTTACTGGCATTTGTGCAAACCATGTTAAGTGTTTCTAAACCATGTTTTTTTTTGTTAGTTTTTTTTAATTAGGGCTTGTATTTGGATACAGGTGTCATTTTAACAATAACAATAATAATAATGCATTTATAGCACTTTTTTGTTCAGTCAAAGTTGCTTTACATTTATCATTATCATTCAATAAGTCCTCAGTCTGTGGTGGTGAGATACTTATGTAGCCACAGCTGCCCTGGGGCAGACTGACCGAAGCGTGGCTGCCAATGTGCACCTATACGGCCCTTCTATAGTTGGGTGGAGTGTCTTGCCCATGGAGAGACAATAATAGTATTCAATGCCAATAGCAGGGATTGAACTGCCAATCTTCGTGTTAGAGGGCAAACATCTCTACCAACTGAAAAGCCAAAAGCCAAATATAGGGGATGGTCCAAGTTGCTCAGTATCTGCCCTGAGTGAAGATAGCATCCGGATGTTTGGTGTGTGTGACCTAGAAACAGTTCAATTAAAGTTATAGGTAACAATGATGATTTTGGTGTTACAAAAGCCATCTAGAAATATGTCATTCATTTCATGCTAACTAGGAAAATTATGACGCTAGTAACTTTTGAAAACCACTGGAAACCAAATGAGGCATCCAGCTGCCCACACATACAACTAAAGTAGCTGAATAAAAGCTGACAAAGAGACATATTTGGCCTACATGCCTTGAGTTTGACATGCGCTCTAGAGCTTTAAGTATCATTGTAAAACCCATGACACATTGAATAGATGTAACAACTTTGCCCTCGTCTCTTCTTAGACAGAAACTACGTACATCACAATGGTCCTTCAAAATGTCTTGTCTTAATCTGTCAGGGGAGAGCAAGGCTGCGTGAACGTCGCCTTGTTATCACCACCATCTCTCAAAAGCCTCCATTTCAAACAACGGCACACGGTCATGCCTTTTATAATTAAAACTCAAGTGGCCATATTTCATTTATTTATTCAGGCATGGCATTTTTTTCCCTTTGCCTTCTACTTTCACGCTTGTTCAAATTGATTTAACTTTTTGGAAATTGTCAGGACAAAATAGGTTAGCCGCGGCAATTACAAAAGTTCTAATTAAAAACAGAATGCAAATATATTCATAATTGCAAGGCCGTCTTATCTCTTTCATAGCTGGTGTTGCTTAAAAGCGGGCAGAGGGAAAATTGCCGAGAGAATTGAGAAAGTGATGAGGGTGTGTGAAAGTGAAAGCCAAAGGCATGCATACATACGAAAAAGTCTCTACGCTGTGATCTAATTAGCTGTCTCCAATTCATGACAATGTATCCTGACACATTTGCTGTCACACCATCAATTAACTGACCCGGACAGTCTTAGCGGCAGACTCTTCACATGCTGTCCCTGCCTCACACACACACTCATAGCACCAGATGAAAGGGTCACTAACAGACAAAGCTCTTCTGTCAGTTTTCCAGCGCTGTGTGCCACAACACAAGTGACGTTTCATAGCATTTCAAAAGGGACCGGATATGAAGCAATTAGAATGGGAAGAAATGCATTTATGGTGTCAAGTAATTAGAGCTTTTAACTTCCACAGTCATCCAGAAATGTGTACAAAAATGTTTTAATGGAATATAGAGCATCATATATTTCGGACGTGTGCATAATGCATTGATAATTTATGTGGGATTTTAGCGGATGTACAGTGGTAGGAGTGGTTAGTTAGAAATACTGAGGTCTATCATGTTGATGGCTACTTTAGTACTTGTTTAGACCTGGTTTAGTCCTGGTTTGGTCCTTGTTTAGTCCTGGTTTGGTCCTTGTTTAGTCCTGGTTTAGTCATTGTTTAGACATGGTTTAGTCCTTGTTTAGTCCTTCAGTCTTGGTTTGGTCCTAGTTTGGTCCTGGTTTAGACCTGGTTTAGTCCTGGTTTGGTCCTTGTTTAGACATGGTTTAGACCCAGTTTAGTCCTTGTTTAGTCCTGGTTTGGTCCTGGTTTGGCACTTGTTTAGATATGGTTTAGACCCAGTTTAGTCCTCGTTTAGTCCTGGTTTGGTCCTTGTTAAGACCTGGCTTAGTCATTGTTTAGACATGGTTTAGTCTTGGTTTAGTCCTTGTTTAGTCTTTTAGTCCTGGTTTAGTCCCAGTTTGGTTCTTGTTTAGACCTGGTTTAGACATGGTTTAGTCCTTATTTAGGCCTGGTTTGATTATTGTTTATACCTGGTTTAGTCTTGGTTTAGTCTGTCTGTTTCCTAAATAAGTCCTTGTTTAAAGTATTTTTAATCCTGGTTTAGAATTATTTTTGCCTAGTTTAGACTTGTTTTTTAGTCTAGTAATAAAAAAAATACAGAGGTCCGGACCACTGTGGCCTCTATGGTGTGTACGTCTATGGTCCAGGGTGTGTCCCGCCTTAGGCATATAGTTGCTGAGATATTCTCAAGTTCCCCATGACCCCTAACAACAGAGTCACCTAACAAGAAAAAACAGAAGATGGATGAATACATGAATAAATGTGGGATTTTAGTCAAAAATCGAATTATATTTTTATGCAAACCTTATGTACGCCCCTGGCCCGGTTTCACCCAGTAATTTTGGGATTATTAATGCCTCTTTCTTCAGCCAGCTCCTAGCCCTGGAATGGCCAGCACAGAGGAGCGAGACTGTAAAATAGGCCCCCTCATCCTCATGCCAGCTACAGCCTGAATCCACACCACTTCACCACATCCATATACCCTTAGTTTTGGTTCGGGAGTGAAGAGAACCTTCTTTTAGTTATTCCCACCTTCTTTTCATTTTTTTTGAGCACTCTAACCCTTGTCCATCTTTTATGTTATGCATCCCTCCTTATCCCTAGACTCTTGTAACAGGGACCATGACATAATTAAGGGCTCATTCAGGATTTGAACCTGGGACCTCTCGCATCAATCTCCTCAGTGTGTTTTTTAAGCTGGTATTATGTTTTTAAATTGTGATTTGGTATAACATTGGTTATAAAGTACTGATTGTATTACTACATGCCCCCTGGAAAAAAATACCCTAAACCTTGAACTTTAGTAAGTAGCCTATTATGGGACCACAACACTTGACCTTCCTCTGTAACACTAAACATACTACATGCTTTTATTCTCTCCCATCCACATGCCCAACCTTCAACTTTCCTCTCCAAGCTTACACAAGGTTAGATCAGCTGAAGCAAGTAGTGTTTTCTATTGACTGATTGTGAATTCACATAGGCATAGCACATTTCTTTTTTTATTGTAAACAAAAATTCCCCCCTTTCCCTCTACCTATGCTTCATGTTTTATCTGCTCCCAAAAACCATATACAACTATGCAGCGATTAAATGACTTATTCTACTGATAACAGCTATAAATCCAGTTTGCCAGTGTCCTAGAAACCTGATTCCCACCGGTTCCCCCTCTCTGCCTCCTCCAGTGCATGTACTGTAATAAACTTAACACGTTAATATATTCCTGTTAGAGATGTTGAGTGCAGCGAGGCGTGCAAAACAGAAAGAAGATAATCTCTAAAACAAGGGTACTGTCAGTTTATCATACAAGATTAAAAACAAGAACATGAAATCTCTATTATGTTCATCATTGCGAAGTAGCAGAGTGGTTAGCTCTCCTGCCTTTCAGTAGGGAGGTTGTGGGTCAGCATATCTCCTCAGCTTACCATGGGTTAACTCTGAGTACTCTGGCTTCCTCCCAATGGCCAAAGACGTGTTAGGTAAATTGGTGACTCTAAAAATTGCCTATAATGAATCTGAGAGTGTCTATAAGTGTCAGTGAGTAATGCCAGATTCACATTGAATGCATTGTGTTTGAAGTATGTCTCTGGTACAGTTTTCTGATGGACTTGCATTGCGTGTGTGGCACGTCTCCAGCCAGCTGGGGAGACCACGAGTTCACAGGACAGGAGCGAGTTTATGCTGGAAGTTATAGATTCACACAATAATAACCATGTATATAGAGCCATGTAAAAAGCCACGTTTGCCTCTGACCACAATCTCCTGTTTATTTAGAGATTATTTGGAGATTTAACCAAGGTTGAAGCACAAAAGTCACAGAAATACACAGCTCAAAAAAATAAAGGGAACACTGAAACAACACAATGTAACTCCAAGTCAATCACACTTCTGTGAAATCAAACTGTCCACTTAGGAAGCAACACTGACTGACATCAGTTTCACTGCTGTTGTGCAAATGAAATAGACAACAGGTGGAAATTATAGGCAATTAGCAATACACCCCCAATAAAGGAGTGGTTCTGCAGGAGGTGACCACAGACCACTTCTCAGTTCCTATGCTTTCTGGCTGATGTTTTGGTCACTTTTGAATGCTGGCGGTGCTTTCACTCTAGTGGTAGCATGAGACGGAGTCTACAACCCACACAAGTGGCTCAGGTAGTGCAGCTCATCCAGGATGGCACATCAATGCGAGCTGTGGCAAGAAGGTTTGCTGTGTCTGTCAGCGTAGTGTCCAGAGCATGGAGGCGCTACCAGGAGACAGGCCAGTACATCATGAGACATGGAGGAGGCCGTAGGAGGGCAACAACCCAGACCTAAGCACATCTGGGACATCATGTCTCGCTCCATCCACCAACACCAAGGAGTTGGCGGATGCTTTAGTCCAGGTCTGGGAGGAGATCCCTCAGGAGACCATGCACCACCTCATCAGGAGCATGCCCAGGCGTTGTAGGGAGGTCATACAGGCACGTGGAGGCCACACACTACTGAGCCTCAGTCTGTAGTGTGTTTTTCCACTTTGTGTGTGACTCCAAATCCAGACCTCCATGGGTTAATAAATTTGATTTCCATTGATAATTTTTGTGTGATTTTGATGTCAGCACATTCAACTATGTAAAGAACAAAGCATTTAATAAGAATATTTCATTCATTCAGATCTAGGATGTGTTATTTTAGTGTTCCCTTTATTTTTTTGAGCAGTGTATATACTTCAACCCATATATAAATATTGTCTTTTTACTCAAGTTCAGTGTTGTTCAGTCTCGATTGTGACCCCATGTCCCCAGTTAAGACGTAATGCTTAAATTGCAATGTGAACAAGAGGCTGCACAGGTGCTTTTATTTTAAAATTTAGCGGATCCTCTTCACTGGTCCTGGGTCTGACTTCCTGTCTGGTTCGATCTGCAATCAGACAAAAATAGACTTAATATGTATTTCTGTCAGAGAGCTGGACACAGAGATGTACTGCAACGCAGCTGGTGTGAACTGACGCATTGACTTGCATTGTGTCTATTTCTTGCGGAGGTTGTACGGGCCACATAACGGACATGCAAGGGATTCAATGTGAGGAGTAACTGGCCATTCTCCAGGGCGTACTCCACCAAAGTAGCTGGGATACCGTCCAGCCATTATGAGTGCTAACCGTAACTTCTTTCCACTGCTCCAAAGTGAATAGATGTCTGTCTGTGCATGTCTCTGTGTCAGAATAACTGGAATTTTCTAACTGGAATTATCCCACCTAAGACCTATAGTTGCTGGGATAGGATTGAGCCACACAAGTCCCCTAGCAGGAAAAAGTGTAGAAAAAAGATGAATCAATGACTTCAAATATATGTGAAGCAAATACATTGTGAGTGATATAACATATGTCAACCCGTTGCGTCGAAACAGTCTCTGAAATGTCAGCTTATTTGACATCATATAAGCTTCTTTTTCAGTTAGTCTCAAAGGGGATTGACACGTGTCATTTTGCACAGGTTTCCTCTGAAGACTGGAAACCATAATCTGAGAGACGGGAATGTGTGGCACCCCGCCGAGGCAGGATAGCATGTGCAAAAGTCCATGACACCTGAGCGGCTGATGCCTTCTGCCAGGCAAAGAGGTCCTCCCACTGTGAGAAGTAATCTAGGCTCCCGGGGAGGTGCACCTTCCCCTCCGGAGCTTTTAGGGAAAGGACACATCATTGTGGCACCCAGCAGAGAACAGCACTATACTTGGCTATGGCTTTTGTCAGCCCCCGTTCTCAGAAACAGCATTTATAAAGCACTAATTCCTTCTCAACGATTCACTGGTAATGGCCTTGTTTTGTCAAAGGCCAGTTTTTCTTTTTTCTTGAAGAGGAAAGCAGCTGTAAGGTAAGAGTTTTTTTTAGCAGGGCATCATGATCCCCTCAAGGCAACAAAAGATGTGTCAAATGAATGGATGAGGTCTGGTTGTTAGTAAGGATTATAGAAAACATCCTCATTGTTGGTGGGGAGTGTAATGGCTCAGTCTCCAACCAGGAAATGTTGTACTTGAAAAACCTTTTCAGCCAAAATAAAAAGGCAGTCTCAGATACATGTTTTTCTCAAGTGTTGTGCTGTGTGTATATATGTGTTACATTCTGACTGTTTGATGAGATAGATGGATGCACCTGCCTGTGTTCAGAAGTAATTTTATCTATTCATTCATCTTCTTCTACCGTGGACAATGCCTGGTTAGTGAAAACCATGACCTTCTTGCTGAGAAACAGAAATCTTAACCACTTTGCCACCATGCAGCCCTACCTAGATGAAGTGTACTAGAATGGAGATGTGACTTTAATGAACAATCCAAATCTTTCGTCACTGTAGATGATGAGAACTGATTCAGAGAGGTGCGCAAGACGTTCTCTTTTGTTGAAGAGAGAGAAGAGAGGAGCACATACAGTGAGTGTCATGTGTGCATGAAAGTTTATTGTTGCCTGCTTAGTTTCTACTGACATTTTTTGCATAAACATATGACAAGGTAGCTATAATTTGCACAATTTTGACATAATAAATCCTAAATGGTGATCTCACTCTATGCAGAGGTGCATAACGGCTCCCAAAGATTCGGCTCCCATTAAAGAGCCATAAATCCCAACTCTCTACTAGAGTAAACTATGTAAACTATGCTCCTTTGGTCTCAGTGGTCAAGAACATTACAAACTGCTGTCAAAAGTATAACATTTAATCTCACAATAATCTGTACTCTGACTGTAACTCTTATTATGTACCATCTAGACTAGAGCTATAAAGAAAAAAGTCAGAAGTCATTGTTTGAATCAAAAATTAAGTCTTGGGATGTATAAATAATTTTCTCATCAACAGAAAAAAAAATGCATGGAGAAGTAGCATTGATAATTTTAAGTACATATAGTTATAAAAGACCTCATGTATGAGTTTACTTCACACACGATCTATGATTCAGTTTACTTTATTTCTCGCAGTGCCTTTAAAGTGACTCTGGTCAATTCTGAACAATGCAGTTCTTGGTCTGAAACAACATGCTTTTCTCTTTTTCAAATGCAGTCCCTGTTGAAGCTCTGTTTTAAATCAGTTCCCAACAGGAGTTTTATCAACCAGCTCTCATCAACATATTCCAGAAGTTCATTAGGTTTTGGTTTGATAGGATCGATCACGCCTCATCCCTTCAGAGCATTCAGTCTCACATTAACTGTAGTCTTTCTTAAGACTGATGGACAGTAATCCTCCTCTGCCTTAAAACTGTAAGAACTGAGTGTCTTTTGGAAAAGGCTGCTGTTCCTCAGAGATGCAGTGATTGTTGCATAAATTTGCATTTGAGTTTTTTTTTTTTTTTTTTCTTCCAAGCTGAATTTAAAAACACGCTGTGGTTAGATTTCCTCAGGGGATTGTGTGCAGATCTGCTACAGATGTTTCTATCATCTGTGGTAAATGGCACTCATGTAATTGAAACAAAGCTGAGGTGAGAGGGAAGACAAATACAAACACACGAGGAGAACATTTTCATTTGCATTTTTTAATCCATATTCATATCTACATACACAAAACCACAACTACTAAAGTGTGAACAAGACAGATGTTTGTGTAATGCAATCTTTGGCTCTGGGTAACATTTTAGTGAACCAAAAACATGTTTTGCATACATCCCTAATGCACACTTTTAAGAAAGCATTTTCAATTGTGTTGTTGTTGGGTCAAGTTTCTGCAACTGTGTACCAGTGCACTGTACAGTTTGTTCTGGCCTTTGCAAATTGTACAAGCTATATCCCACATTTCTGCTATTTTGAGCTGTGGGCTCATTTATGCTCACTTTCTACCATTATATATATTCTAACAAAGTAGCATGAGTGCAGATAAGTTGAGTTTCAAGGTTTAGGAGGAGCACCACACTCTTCAACCTGCGTCTTCTACTCTCATTGTTACTAACAGAGCTGGAAGAAGTACTTAAAATCTGTGTAAAAGCAAAAGTTTGTTTTGGGAAAATTATATTACTTAGGCTGAAGTAAAAGTACTCAGCAAAATTATTACTTTAGTAAAAGAAAAAAAAAAACTGTAAACTGTAAATTCATTTTATTTTGTTAAAGGTCCTTTATTATGCTAGATAGACTTTTTTGAGCTTTTAACCATGTAATGTTTCTACCTCAGCATACCTGGAGTAGTATTTTGTTTCATTCACGCTAAACTAATCTTGTTTGCTGAGCCTGTCCACTTCTAAAAATCATCTGGGAATGCTCGGGTGTCACTGCTCTACGCAGACATGAAACCAGGAAGTGGTCCATCATGTTCCTAAAGCCCATACATCGTCACTGGACTCGTTCTGATCATTTCAGAAGCAGTCAGCTCATTTATTTGTCTGTTAACAGCATGTTGCTAATAGCTATGCTAAATATCAATTTTACGGTCTATTTATTTTCCACCACTGCCAGCAGGGGGAGTCAGACACCTAATCCAAGTGTTCTTTGCAAATTGAAAGTAATAGCTTCCCAAAAGAAAATGTCTTTCATATAACTATAAATGTACAATGTTTCCCAAACTATTTCAAAAACCCTGCAAAAAGCATAATATAGAATCCACTTCAACTACTACTCAAACCCAGGACTTCCAGATTGCAAAGTGTGTGCACTGCCTGATTGACAGTTTGTAAACCACAAGTGCAACTATTTTTGTTGCTTGTTAAGGCAGAGTTCACAGTAGAGGTCAAGGATATTCAATGTTGAGTTGATGGATTGGCATGTCATAATAATCGTTAAATACATGTAAACTACAGCAGATTGTCTTCTTGACCCTTACAGCCAAAGTACTTTTGAACTCAACTTACTTCTTAGTTCTGTGTGTCATAACAACTATGGGGCTCATTGAACCAAAACCTTGGACTATTTTGAAGCAGTACATGCCTTGGCTCCTAAAGTTGGATCTTCATTAAATACATTGCTCTTTCAGGCAATGATTTAAGCACTGCAAGAGGCAAAATACTTTTTCTAAGTTCTTATTACATTGGGAAATTGTTGCATGTAAAGATAGCGGAGTTAATTCTTACAAGATTAAGATATTGTCAAATTCAAGGGAAAGGAAGTGGGGGAACAAGATTGAGACCGATGCCAGTTTTGTGAAAGGAGCTCATTAGTTTGAACTGATGGAGTCCGGCTGCCGACAGCCAGAAGATAAAGAAAGTTCCTTTAAGCAGCACGATCGTTATATACCGCGAATGGCTCAATATGAACACACTTTTGTCTTGCTATATCCTAAGTAAGTCTCTCACATTCTTCTGTTTGCGCTGACCTAACTTCATATTATCCACCTTACTTTTCTATCACGCCGTTCCTCATCAGTGTTTTCTGCTCGAGCTAAAACAAGGGCTGACTTGAGAATGGCTCCCATCTGTAAACATGGCACTTCTCGACCAGGAGCTAAAAAGCTGAAGAGAAATGACTTTTTTTTTTTTTTGGAGAGTTTTCTTTTCAATTGGAGGAAAGAGATCTGGAGATCAGGGGGAAACTCAGCACTGCAGTCAGCCAGGATAAGAAAAAAACATTGAGTAGAGACATTAAAGCCTCTTCTCTTGCCTGGTGAATATCCCTACACCTTTCTCAAGTGAAAGGAGCCATGTATGAAATCACAGAAAATACAAACCAAAAGTGCCCCCCCAAAAAAAACCTACCTCCTTCAGGGAAAATAATACACACTTTCTCTGTCTACTGTGCAAACTAAATCTGAAACCACATGAGATTTAATTGATGCTACAACCGAGTCCCCCTAGCATTCATTCAACATCCATTCATCTTCTTCTGCTTATGGGGTCATGGGTTGCTGGTCCAGAGCACATCACAGCAACTATAGGCCTTTGGCGGGGTACACCCTGGACAATAGCCAGTTAGTCACTTGACACTTAGAGACACACACTGACAGACAACCATTCACTCTCACATTCATTCACTATAGGGGCAATTTTAGATTCACCAAGTCACCTAACACATGCATGCGTGCCTTTGAATGGTGGGAAGAAATTGGCGTACCTGGAGATAACCCATGTTAACACAGGAAGGATGCGCACACTCCACTCAGAGAGATTGTACTGATTCAGTCAAAACATATAGTAGTATTATGTGGTTTGGTAGTGACAATCTGGCAAGCTAGAAATTGCATTGTAAAGATGAAGCTGGGTGGATATAGGATGATAGCAATTGGACAAAATCACCAGGAGACAGAAGTTTGAATCTGTGTTCAGTAAAATGTTTATGTTTTGTGAAAATAAAAACTAGTGTCTTGGAGTGCACAATGGCAAAGTTGTTAGTGCTCCTTCCTCTCAGCAAGGAGGTTGTGGGTTTGACCCTTGGGCCGGCCTACTACAGTCTGTCAGAGTGGAGTTTGATTGTCCCTCCAGGTGAATTGGCGATTCTAAATTACCTCTAGTCAATGTGAGAGTGAAAGTTTGTCAGTGTGAGCCCTGAAACTAACTGGCCATTGTCCAGGCTGTAGCCTGCATAAAGCCACAGTTACTAGGGTAGGCTCCAACCCCTCCAAACTCTAATGGGAAAAGGCAAAGGAAGATGTATGAATAAGCATTCTGAAAGCACAATAAACACATTTCAGGCTGCACCGGCTGTAAGATCAGTCTCTCACTCCAACATTATCTGAAACTGGGTGGTATTTTACACATGATTATAATCTTAACAGATCATTGATTATCTTTGCTGTCTTAAACATGCACAGACAATCTGATTTGAAAATCAGAGCACTGTGGGATATTATGATAATTACAGCTACTTCCTTTTGGCTTTATGTGGCAGTTTTTGTTTTTTTGTTTATTTTCTAGCATGTTAAGAATTTTTTGGTTCTAGCTCTCAGTTGGTGTAGCTGCAGTGCATAGACATGGGAACTACAGCCAGCCTCAGTGTCGTGGGTTTGAATCAGGACTCTGATACTTTGCCAAATGGCTCTCCTCTCTTTATATATATTCAGGGTTCTGTGCAGTATCTTTGCTGTTCCTAGGACTGCGCTCTTCTGGACTGAGATGTCTGATGTTTTTCTTGGGATCTGCTGTAGCCACTCTTCCAGTTTGGGGGTTACTGCCCCGAGTGCTCCAATGACCACGGGCACCACTGTTGCCTTCACTTTCCAGGCCTTCTCAAGTTCTTCTTTGAGGCCTTGGTATTTCTCTAGTTTCTCATGTTGCTTTTTCCTGATGTTGCAATCACTTGGAATTGCGATGTCAACCACAACAGCGGAGGACAGAGGATGAAATTTAGCTATTGTGCTAATTCTGGCATATTTACATTGATGCTTACCTGCTGATATGTTGATTAATATGCATTGTCCTAATTCAATAAATAAAAAAAACAAAAACAAACAAACAAAAAAAAACAGCTTTCTTCTGCTGTTTGTCCATCACCACAATGTCCGGTTGGTTTGCCATTGCCATTTTGTCTGTCTGGATCTGGAAGTCTCATAGGAAGTCCCCATATGAATAGCTCAGCTATAAGTCACCCAACTTGCACCACACGGGACGTGGGTTCACATCCCAGCTGGGGCAGATACCAACTTCCAGTGTGGGTTCTTAGGCAAGAACCTTTGCGCTACTGCATACCCTATATAAGGATGAGAGACACAAAATTACGAGACGCTCTGGCATCATCTGGTCGAACAAGATGGAAATAGGTAATAATAATGGGTTTATATACATAGTCATCTTTTAGGAACTGACTTTGTTATAACACTGAGAACTAAAGTCTTATTATTTGTCACTAATATACAGTTTAGTTAACGTTGACATCCAAACTGGGGAGGGACAGACTAAACTGCTTACACTACACAATAGTTGGGTCAGATAATTGCTCCCTTATCTCCTAGATCATCAAGCCACTTCAGATTTTTCTAACTTTACTTTTCTCACATCTAAGCCCTTTTATGTTTGTGCACAACTGCCAACATGTATTATTAACAGTAGTTGAGTTTTTTAGATTATATCTGGCCACATTTGAGAAAGAGGGCAATGTCTTGATTTCTCTATGAGCATGATTTTACTCATTATTTTTTACTATTGACTGTACATGCCCACACAGTCTGCAGTCTTCAGCTTGGTATTGCTGTGTGAATACTGTACAGCATAGCCTCAATCCAAACTGACACATTTAAACAAGGCAGCTCAACATCCGTTAAGGAAAAGTATGAGAAAATCTACTGTTCCCGTTTCGCATGAAGCACTACAGGCGTGTGTTGTTGACATGTGCTGTAATAATTTAGATTTTTCTCCAACATCTTGCGTCTTCACCGTTTCCCTACTCTAAGCTCTCATCTCATTATTTCTTTGAAAGTGGAAGTTTTGAGGTCATCCGGTGTGGCACGAGATTGACCGCACACTACGCTGATTATTCTGGTGCTTTGGTGCTTTGAGTTCTTTATGATAAATGACGTTTTCTTCGATTTTTTTGCCTTTCCACGCTTCTCCCATCACCCCCCCCCCATTTATCTTTACGTGCTTATTCATTCACTGCCTTCACAAATGTCATATAGTTGGGAAAATCCAAGGAAACGATCCAATTACTGGCCATAGTCGTTAAAACAATAAAATCGTCCGAGTCAAAACTGTCCGTCCGCATCAGCGTCAAAACAGCAGAGATTCACAGTGAGCTGTAATAGACATGATATAAAAAGGATTTTTTACACAAAGCCCTATCAGGGGATCACACTGTTAAAAAGTCATTGAAGGGACGAGGGTGTTTAAAAGTGAGACCCCAGTTCACTGTGGGTGAGAGTTTCTATAAACACCTCAAATTGTTCTTGGGTTATTAATTGATCACACAGATGTGGAGCAGTACAGCAGCCAACTGAGTAACACTTTGCCATGCAGTTTATAGCTATTTTGGTGTTTAGAAAAATGGTGGTTCCTTAAATACAAAATATTGTCATCATTTGTTTTCTTTTTAACTACATCAACTGACATTAGCTGGCCACTGTGACCAGTCTTTTTCAAAAGTTACTAGCCAGTTAAGGTTTTCGATGGCCAGAGTTTAGTTAGTTGAAATGTAGATGTGTTTATTGTAGAGTAGGCTTTAAGATAAACAAAAAATAATGTAAAGTTTAGGTTTACAATCTTTGACAGTCAACTAGTTAACTTAAACAGATAGAATAAATGTTTTCCTTTGCATGTATTGAAAGATATCTTAATTTATTGTTTATGTCACTTTAGGCAGTTTTTTTTTCCTTATCATGATGAATTACTCTAAATTCAGTTATGGAAACAGTTAATCCGAACCATAGCATTTCAGGCCTAAATTTGTTGTCAAAATAAAAATGAAATTCAACCAGCTGCATTTGGCTGCAGTTGGCTAGTGTTAATGTCAAGCCCTGTACCAGGTTACTGTCCCCAGAATTGAAAAGACTTTTTTGAGTAAATTAACCTATAAACTGTTTTGAATTAAATTATTAAAAATTATTTTTTAAAGGATTTTGTACCATTGCAGGGCAGTTTTGCCTTGTTGGAAGTGTTGTCCTGTTTATTCATTCATTCACATTTTTTTGCTTATTCCTGTTAGGGGTCATGGTTACTGGAGCCTATCCCAGTAACTATGGGCTTTAAGAAAGTTACACCCTGGGCAGTGGCCAGAGATATACACAGACAGACAACCATTCACTCATACAGAGGGGCAATTTAGATTCACCAAATAACACACGTGTTTTTGGACGGTGGGGGGAGAGTACTGGGGCAGAACCCTCACTAATAATAATGTATTCATCTAGCGCTTCTCTAGGCACTCAAAGTTGCTTCACAATTTGGTGCATTATTCATTCACTCCTCAGTCACACTCAGTGGTGGTGTAGCCACAGCTGCCCTGGGGCACACTGACGAAGTTTGGCTGCCATTTTGTGCCTCTGGCCCCTCTGACCACCACTAAACACAGTCACACTGGTACATTCATACAGACGAGGTGAGTGAAGTGTCTTGGAAACAACGACATGTGCATGCATTGCCAGTTGTGGCTCGATCTGCCAACCTTCGGGTTAGTCTCTACTGACTGAGCTACTGCTGCCCCATCCCACTAACACAGGGAGGACCGGCAGACTCCACACAGAGAGACTGTGTGACCCGAGGATTGATCTGACAACTTCCTTGCTAAGAGGCAGGAGCACTAACCCCCCTCGCTCCTGGTTATAAAGGCTCATGCCTCCTCCAAATGTTAAAAGCGAAAAAAACAAAAAAATTGATAACAGTAACATATTTATTAAAGTTCATTACAGATATTTTCATCAGATGAATCCATTATATTATATAAAATGGAAAATTTTATATTCATTTTGAAACAAAACAGGAGATTTTTAAAGGCCGAGGGACACTGTAGTTCAAGCCACCAATAACAGTATTCACACATATTATTTAGTGATGAATGCCACTTACTGCCTTTTAGAAATGAGAAGTGGACCCTTTTGAAAAATAAAAAAGAAAAGTGTTTATTTCACATTGCATGAAATTTGTTTATACAGCTGATGAATAATTCTCTTATTTTCAATTTTAGCATATTCATATTTTGAATGCAGTGCCTCTGTAATGACTACAGTTTTTCTTTTGCTGCACTTAGCATTTCACTTTGCAGTTTTATGCCTTTTTCCATGACGTTATTTTACATTTTCCCACCGCACTGTTTCATTTCTTTGACATGCTGTGAAGTATTATTTCTTGCTGTGGAAATCTTTTAGTGTTGACAGTCATTATGATTGTTTTAAGATTGGTCTGCCCGTCTCTGTCCTTTTCTCTTATCTATTACTTAATTTCCATATTCTTGTCTCTTTTTCCTCATAATTGTTCCAGTGCATCTCATTTGAAACTCCATTTCTCTGTCACACTTTTGTAATGTGACAGTGGTGTTTGTGTTCAAAAGACAAATGTGGATGGAGACATTTAATTTTCACTGCTGTCTGTAAAAGGTATAAAATCCAGTATTTCTATAACAATTTAACATCCTGCCAAGAAAATTATTTTATTTCAACACTATAGCTCTCTAGAACATTGTGGCAATTATTGTTAGCCTGGCCAGGCAGCCCCACCCACTTTCTTTGCAAAAGCAGTAAGATCTGTTTGCTCAGCCACAGAGAGTCTTTTCCATCACTTGATTTAAAACGAACCTATCACAGCTGTTTATATTTGCAGTGCCTCATACCGAAGCAGATGATCTCTCCTATCCAAAATTACCAAAATGGCACGAAATAATATGGCGCTTCTCTTGCCTCTGTACGCCAAGGACAACATATCACACATTAAAAACTTGAGCAACTGGCTGCTCCTAAGTTATTTTCATAAATTAATCTGTGAGATTTTTTTCTTTATCTTGTTGCCATTGGCAAAAAACAAAAACAAAAAACAGTGAACACATTGCACACTTTTTTTCCAACCGTTCTTTCAACAACTGGCTTTTGCTGCTGTCCCTGTTCAAATAAGTACAGTGGTGCTCATAATACAGTGTATTCTGGTGTTTTTATGGCAAAATCTGCAATCATTTATGCATACACATTATTACTGCGCCGCCATGTTAACCAATCAGGGCTCTGCTTATATCCTGCTCTTTGTTTCTGAAATTGGTTACTTATCTCTGTTAGTTTCCTCTCCCTGGAAATCAAACTAAAGCTGGCCAGGCCAAATGAATGTATCTTCCCATTTGCTTATGCTTCTTTTACTCCTACCTGGGTTTTTTGAACTTACATACAAACATATATACACATACTACTTCAGCAAATAGACCTGCAGCAAGAATTGAACACAAACCTTGCTTTTTGCGCTCCAATAAGTGAGCAGAGGAGGGCTAGCTAAACCCATTTACAACACAAAATGAACAGGTCTGGTATCTGTACACAACAATTGCATTTCTCTGATTGGTTGTCTGTTTCAGTTCTCAAATTGTATCAGTCCAGATGCAGTTTATTGCTCATATTATGGCACTGCTCCCATTCTCTGATTGTTTAGTTTTTCTGCAACTGTGGTTAGAAACAAGGACACAAAGTCCATAATACGACCGCCCTGATGAGAGCATATTAGGAGCAAATCTGTTTAGTCCTGGACATTACAAAAAAAGAAAAAAAAAAAAGAAAAAAAAGAAGATTAGTATCAGAGTATGACGTTGCATGTAATCCTTCATAATATGTATCAGTGTTGTGATTTACAAGCCACTGTAAGTGGGGTCAAAAAATAAGTCGTTCACCACATGTACAGGTACGTGTCCAGAATACACAGACTCAAAGGCTAACGGTTCAAAAGATAAACAATTTACTTACAAGAATTACCATAAGATGAAAAAGCATTAATCAGTGGAGGGCAGCTGAGGGCAGAAAAAGCGACACTGTAGCAATTTTAAGAGTGTACAACTCATTTAGATTACAGCCAGACCAGTGGCGTGCTTAATGTTCTGAGGACCAATAAATCATAATCCCACTCTAAGTTTGCACCTTGCATCTACAAGCAGCTAAAGGGAGGCGTTATTACTGCCAACCTATATGTGGACACTAATGCTATATTCTGCTTACCACAACAGCACTTGTACAGCAGCTTCGCCCCATTGCTCCTCCATGCTACAGTTTATATATATTGAGACAGAGACCTAGTTAACTTTGTCCCGATATGCACCTCCATTCCTCTCCTGGGTCCAACGCATGGGCGGCCAGCAGACTTTTCCACAGGGCAAATCTGACTTAGATAAAGTGAGGGAAGGGCATGTTTAAATTAAAGCATGAAACACATAGTTCTGTATTATTTTTATCTTTGTGAATGTGGTGCATGTGGGAGGATTCTTCTGTGACTTCTGTCTTCGGCGCATGTAGGACGAGCCATGAAAGTCTCTTAAACAAGGAGGGTATTTCTGCTTGTGACACTTTTATCTTTGATTTAGTTGGAAATTTTTGCAGCACTAAGAATATTTGGTATAGAACTTACTGGATGCATTTATTTAACATCTATCTAACCCTGTCCTAATAAGCTGGACTAGCATTTTTGCATGTTGTCTGCTAGGGGTTGCCGGTGACTGGGCCACCAGCCAAAGCCTACATCCTGGACAATGGCCAGTTAGTGCCAGCCTGACACCCAGAGGCACACATCGACAAATATTCACTCTCACATTCATTCACTAGAGGCAATTTTAGTCACCATGGGATGGGAGGAAGCCAGAGTATCCAGAGAGTGCATGGCAACACAAGGAGGACATGCAGACTCCACTCAACATATTAAACCCACAAACTGCTTAATGGATGGAGGCAGGAGCACAAACCACTCTGCCACTGTGCGCCCCATACACACACACACACACACACACACAATAGCATCAAAAGATAATGAAATAATAATGCAATAAGTATCAATATACAAAAATAGAAAAAAATGATTGGGCTATATTAAGCTTTTATTCATCCAGCAGGTTGAATGTAGAGGGCTCATTAATTGGTCAGTGCTTCCTGGAGTGGGCGGGTGTTTGCGGGAGAGGCGGATAATCATGCAACTGAGCATCTTGAGGGTTCAGAACAGCCATGTCAGAGAATATAGGGTTACTCAAACATGCGTGAATGAAGCAGAACACGACTCGATTATAACAAAGCTCAGAAAAGTCGATATGCTCCTTTAAAGATTTACATGTACTACAAAGCATAGACGCGCCTCATTTAAACATATAGACAAGAAGAGTTTGTGAAAATAGTTGTCAGAGAGCGTCATCACATACTCAGTACTAAAGTCCAAACTAAAACCTGCTGTATGAAAATATTTGCATTCTTCTATCACTTTTAGCCTGATGAGAACCTTTTGACCTGTCTGCACTGCAATCCACCTCTGGCTAGGTTTGTGCTGCTGCCCAACTTCTGACCTTTTACAAAATGTAAATATAAATATGCTGTTAAATATGTATAATAACAATAAATGCGTGTATATAATGTGTCTATACAATGCAGTCCTGGCACACATTCAAGAGGAAGGCACACTGCCCAGGGTTATTATCTTATCTTAAACAACCCACATTGCACAGCTGAGCTCAAAAAGTGTGGAGATGTCTGTAAATAATGTCAGATATAATTCCCATAAATTGTCTTGTTAGGCTGCTTATCTTTTGTTTAAACAACTCACTTTTCTGACAAGCCTAAACACTACTTTTCCCAAGCTAAAACCATTATAATAATTGCCAAAAAAGGAGATGAATCACTTACAACTGTGGCCAAACACCTAATAAAAAAAGATCTTTCAAATGTTAATTAAATGTCTTAAACTGCTGTCCTAATGAATAAATGAAATGATTTAGTTGTAAAATATATATTGAATGGTCCTAATAAAAACAAGTGTGTGATCCATTTAGCAGTGTTTCAGTGCAATTGGAGACTAAGATTGCAGTAAATTTAGTGTTGCCATGTGGACCAGAAAAAAATAGCTGTGTAAAAGTGATTTTGCATTAGCTACTGTATATTCATCCCCCCCAGTAACACTCTTCACAGTTGTGATGTGCTATTCATGATGTGAGAAAGTAATGGTTGTATTTTTATATATTTTTCAGAAAAGGTCAATAATGGGCCAAGGTATCTGGCTATTGGCACTGGGGTGCTCCAGAATGGATCAGCCCTATGTTCCCCAGGGCTTATCTTCCCTTAACATAGGTACATAGGTACTTCACAAAATTAATTGTGTTCTCCATTATCTATGCTCTTCAATATCTATGTTCCCCAAAGAACATTAAGACTAGGGATAGAGTCAGGAAACATCAGGACTTACCAGAATGTACAAGATCTCCAGGATTTATCTTCCCTGGTTTTATGGACTGGGGAACCTAGGTACTGCATGGGGAAAGTACCTTGGATTTGTGAAAGCACCTATGTTCCCCAGTTTTTTATGGACTGAGAAACATAGGCACCTTGGATTTGTGGAAGTACCTATGTCTCCTAGTATCTATGTTGCCTGGTCTATAAAAACTGGGGAACATAGGTGGGGAACATAGGTACTTTCACAAATCCAAGGTTGTTGGACAATGTTCCCCAGGACCAATATGTTCCCAGTCCATAGAAACTGGGGAACATAGATACTGAGAAACATAGATACACGCCTGCTTCAGACTCGTGACCCCTAACAGTAATAAATGAAGGACCATCAAGAGATAGAAGTTGAGTTTTAGGGTTGTACCACTGACCATATGTAAAGGCTCCCCAGAGCTCTGTAGCGTACATATATAAAATATATACACTGAACTAAGACAAAGATTAAGAGTAATAACTCCGCATTGGTACCAGTTAGCCTTGTGCTAACGTGCAGATTAAAACACCTAAACTAATGTCTGAAGAGGGAAAGGTTAACCAGGAGGGAATCAGTATAATAGATAAAGACCACCAAACTCAACTTCATTTAGATTAAGTATAACGTTTATTTACACAATAAGGCAGAATAGTATACTGAGGCACAGGTAAATATTGAAAGGAATATAATTTTGAACAGAACCGTTATGCAGAATTATTGATTAATTAATGATAAATTGCAGTGGAGCAAGTTATAATATGACGATTGTTAAAGCTGTTGCGCGGCGTGAGGCTTTTCAAAATAAACTACAAAAATGATACTTGAACAAAAGTTTGGCGACTTATCGTGAAAAGATGTTATCACCGGCAAGGTAAACTTAACGCAACAAAAAATGACGAGAAGAAAAGAAAAATTAGACGCAGGACAGACGGAGACAACACAAGACCAAGACAAAAGCAAGACTAAGACTAGACTGAGGAATGCGGACCGCACCCCAAGATAAGACTGAAAAGGGGTTTTGAGTCTGTGGTACGGCCCTCTGTACTGATAGTGGAGAGGATTCGAATTACCTTTGCTAGACACGAAGTAAATGTCATAAAAAGAAATGTTCTTACTCCACTTCAATTTACATTCCTTTAAAAACATGTTACATTTACACTGGAACATTTGTAGCAACATAAACATACTGGTAAATAATGATACTGAATAAGCATATATCCAACCAGTAATAAACATGATGATTTCAACAGTTTGCATAAAACATAGCTATGACCTTTTCCTGTAAAGTAACATGTTAATGCATGAAATCCATCTCTTGAACAGATGAGTGATAAAGTCTTTTAATGCGCATAACTTTGTTGGGATGGACAAAGGCGTAGATTAATTATCTGGTTCCATCTGTGGTGCCATTTGTACCAGGTTTCTGCTTCATATCACAGAAGAGAGGAGGCCTCTTCTGGCATATTTATTGGTCTGCAGTTCGTATAGGACAGATATATGTCTTTGTTTCGCGTCCTTGGTGGGTAAGACTCAGACTTCTGTCTCCTAAAGGAATGTCAATTTTTTTAGAATTTCAGCAGTGGTCCAATACTCCTACAGCTCTATCTAAGCCACTGTGAGCTATGGCCGTTGCCTTGGTGGAGGTCTGCACTCTTAGATTTCCTCTAGTTTCTGTACAAATTTTGAATAATTTAAAAATAGTTATAAAATTATATGCTTGACTGAAAAAGTGCAAATTTCAACTTTCTGCTTTCTTCGTAAGCTTCAGTGGACTTTACATGGTCTGGACTTAACACATGACCCCTGAGTCTATGTGTAATCAGCACCGCTAGTTCAGTCTTTAAGAAAATCACCTCCTGGAGAATTTATCTATTCAAAAATATGTACAGTAGCACAGACACTGCAGGTCATTTTTGTCATGAATGTGTTAAACTGTAATGTGGGCTACAGCAGTGAGCCACTCTTTTAGACTAATGGCTTCTTTTGTGCTCCTCTCACCATGGTAACCAGTACAAATCTTTGACTCATCTCACTGTATTTGACACTTTATTTTTTCTTCTCTGTATCCAGGGCATTAACACTGAGGCACTCAGAATATAGTAAGTCATTATGTAGGGTTATGTTGTGTAGCGGGACTGTTCTTGGGCCTTTGGGAGAAAGTACATATCTATAGTGAAGCCAACCCTTTTCAACACAAGATCAAATGGTATGGCCGCTATATTGATGAATTGTTTTTGATTTTCATGGGCACTAAGGAAGAATTACTGGAGTTTCATAAATACATAAATTCAACAAATATTTACTTGAAATTAAGCTTGGACTACAGTGAATCTGAAATAAACTTTTTAGATTTAAAAAATAACAAAAGACAGACATGGAAGCATTCATACATCCCTATTTAGGAAAACTAGTGATCGTAACACCATTCTGAGGGCTGATAGTTTTCATCCTTCACATCTCATCAGCAATATTCCTCTGGGGCAGTTTCAGAGATTGAGACATATATGTGACAGTGATTCAGACTTTGACGCACAAGCCTCTCATGTCCCAGAGATTTCAGGAAAGAGGTTACACAAATAACACACTTACACAAGCATACACTTACACTTTTCTCCTTATCTTTGAAAATGCATTCTGGACTCCTAATAATTTTTGTGTATCTGGGTTTTTGTGGTCCAGTCGTGTGATGTAGGTTGGCTTGTTGTACATCT
This sequence comes from Bostrychus sinensis, assembly GCA_020698575.1. Taxonomy (NCBI): domain Eukaryota; kingdom Metazoa; phylum Chordata; class Actinopteri; order Gobiiformes; family Eleotridae; genus Bostrychus; species Bostrychus sinensis. The sequence goes on from CM036242.1 coordinate 30,851,554, forward strand.
TGGCTTGCTTACTTTTGCGACTGAGCTACATTGACTGTTCCACGTCTAAAATAATGTATATGTAACGTTATCTCTGCAGTTCATTGTCCATAAATTGTATGCGGACACTTGTAGGCAGTTTTCCATGTAGGCCTGCATGTATTTTTCAAGGTTTAGTTGTCATTGGTATTTTTTATTTTTTATTTATTATGATTATTATTTTTCTTTCACATTTTCACTTTGGTGAAAAAACCATATGGACATTTAAATAGAGAATGAGGTTCCCCATGCCCCTCCCTATATAATGAACACACCTGTTCTGAGTTGGGTAGTGCACCGTTGGAATAAAAGCTTTTTAACTGAGAAACAGAGTGCCTTGGATTTGTTTGCTTTTTAGTTATAAGGTATCACCTCTTTTCTTGCCAAAGAGCACCTGACTTGTTTCTTTTTGGTCTTTTTGGTCTTTTTGGTCTACCTGAGCACCCACGAAGCGCTCCCTGCCACGGTTTTTCAATTATGTAGTTAATATTGGTATAATGTCCTTCTATAGTGATCTAGACCAGACATGTCCAAAGTGTGGCTCAGGGGCCATTTGTAGCACGGGTTGAGATTTTATCTGGCTCTCAGCTTCTATGACAAAATGCATTACTTATGGCCCACCAGCACTTTAGTATTTTGTTTCATTTATGGATATTTGAGTAATACTGTATGCTGAGGCGCTGCCCTTCTCAAGAGCTGAAAACTCATGGTTCTACTGCTCCACAGAGACGTGAAAACCTGCCTTCTCCAGAGAGCGCTCCTACACTGTTTCTAAAGCCCACACAGCATCACCAGACTCTGTAATAATGGACTGATAATTTCACTGCTGTCACTATGAGGCAGTCAGCCCATTTACAGTATCTATATGTTAGCTTCATGTGGCTAAAAGCTGTGCTAATTAGTCATTCTTTCATGCTCCGTCTCTCCCCCACCACTCAATACAAGCACTCTGACCTTTTCCTCTCATGTCTGAATGCAAATGCTCCCAACGTTATTCTTGTGTGACCTCAAAGGAGATGATCAAGGGGCAGTAGTGTCTGTAGAGGGCTTTAATCAGAGCAAGGCCTCAGCTCTGTGGTCCTTCACTATGGTGTTTCCAAAGGGCTCAGAGCTGAAGGAGAGAAGTGGGCTTGGCCAAGAGGGTATTGCAACTCCCAGAAGAAGATGCTTTCCATAAGTATACATAGTTTTTATTTTATTATTATTATTATTTTATTTTGTTATAAAATATGAAATGCTAAGGCAAATGTGTAGGCTTGAAATAAGCACAATATGTTTCCTTTAAATGGTTCCAAGGTATTTTGTATACCTATCAATTACAACACACAACAAGTTTTAAGTTTTCTTAAAGTTTTTCTTATCTTTTAGACATATTATCAGCAAAAACTGCATACTGGGTAACACATAATATTTTCAGAGCCTTTTCTTTGCCACTCTGATGATACCTGACAGCACACTGTATAGTTGTCACCTACCATATGCTTATAATGTGCACTCTGTTAAGCTTTGTTTTGCAGAAGGTGATACTTATTAAGCAGATTAGACCAGGCTTTAAAATAACAGCTACTTTACAAAGAGCAGTATGACTCCAACAAGTTACACCCTGATTACACATGGATAACGTAAGCAGCATATTCCTTATGTGGAGCACATTGTTAAAGTTGAAGGACTCCCCACTAATCAAGCTGTTATGCATCTCCGAAGTGACATGGCACACCAAATGGGACACAACAGAAGTGGAAACAGGAATACATTTTATATAAATCTGGTAAATAAAACATTGTCACTTGGCATAGTATATAGATAGCTTGTTATGTTTAATGTAACCTTGTTAAAACTTCATTGTAATGGTTTCCCTCAATAAAAATACATTTGTGGATCTAATATATCTGTCTAATAATAAAAGAGCTGTGAAATGTGATGAGCAGATCAACAATGAAAATGGTAGGATTACCATTACAACTGTTTGTTTTTAACAGAATCAATTTCAGTAAAACCTGAGTTGTTATGACTATGGATATTAGACAAATAATTTCCTCCAACAACATTTAAGAACCATAGAATAAAATGCATCGGAAATATTACTGTCCTTGTTTCCAGTGTTTTATTTTATTTATTTCTTTTTTATGCAATACAAAGCACATCATCTCATAAATCCTAACTTTCCTTTTTTACAACTTTTTAAGGCGTGAAAAGAACATAGTGTACTGAAGGAACAGCTCATGTCGCTGAATTTTCCACAAGCATTTCTGAGCTGACAGGTGATATATCACAGCTCCGTCAGATTCAATATTTAAAATCCCCCTTTTACTTTTATCTACATATCACAAATACCTGTATATTTCTCTATAGCATTACAGACAAACAGTGGTGAGAAGTAATAAGTTGCATTTATTCCATTACATTTACTTGAGTAACTTTTTGAATACATTGTACTGTATAGAAAGGATGAGGTATTTAGCTAATAAAAATAATGCTTCAAAATTTTACCTTCAAATGCAACAACTGTTGGGGTATACAACAAGAACCTAACGCAGATATTGTCCTGTAAAAATGAGGTCTTTTCAATAATAATGACAATTTGATAAACACTTAGCATTAAGCAAGCACAAATGAAAGTACGTTCCCTTCACAATTAAATAATACACAATTACGTAAGCGAGACGGGATGCTAAAAATTTGTTTGTTACTTTTTTCACTTTTGTTTTACCAAGTTGGACAATGAGAAATGAAAAATACCCCTTACAACAAGCATTTTCATTCGGCAACTTGAACAAATCCAAATGAATTATACTTTATACACAGACCTTTTATGTTATGTTATGTTATGATAAATTTTTATCTTTAGGGAGTAAGTCAGTTGTCTTTCAGTTTTAATACAATTTCTCTTCATCACTGCCCACCCCTGTTAATAACCATTAGCTTGTTTTGTGAAGAATAAAAACACTTTGCACACTTTCTCTTGTACTGAGAAAGCTTTTATCAGTCACGAAACCACCTCTAACTTTGGCAAAAAATGTCAGAATAAGCAATAATGTGAATGACATCAGAATACTCCAGGTGCCGTTTTTCTATTAAGGCTTATTCTAAAGATAACCTTGATCTAATTAACGCAGTTTAAATGACAGTATTTTATTCAGAGTATGCTCATATTCAGATTAAGATGATTCTAGTGCATGTAAACACACTCAGTATTCATTGGGCAGAGTAGCCCAAAATTGTACTTGTAAGGCTACTCTGCCCACCTTTGCCTATGAATTATATCTGCCACTGTATCCTTTGGTCCAACCCTAATGAGCTACACTAATGAGTAACTTAATTGCCATGTTGGGAATGGTACTTTTATGGTATTATTACGGGTTAATGAGCATGGCATTACGCTGGGAGGATTGCGTCTCCCCTGCTAATAGTGTGTGGCGCAGTGGCACTGCTCCACAGAGTCAGTAAGAGTTCAATCCACACTGTAAAAGTTTAACTCGTGTTCATCAAACTGACAGTACCTGCTAAAGTTTCATTCAGGGTTTATGCTTCCTACTAATCACGAGATAATCTGCCTTGTTACAGGTCTATAGATTTGCATATAAAACGCTGCGCTGAACTTTAACATCGTTTTATTTCGTGACCTTTGAAAATGAGTCAAATTGGATTAAAGCTGACCATGAAGAAGCTAACACCTCCCAAAAGGCTTAGCCCAGAGACACTTTTTCTGTGGTATTTTAGATTATACTGTACCTGCCAGTGCAAAACTCCAGACTGTCCCTTTTACAAATTATAATTAGAATTAAATGTTAATAATAGCATTCAAGCTATTTTTCAGTATGATTTCATACCAACTTTTCTAGCAGTACTGTTTCTACAACTGGAAGTAGTTTATTGTCTAATTAACTTACAGCAAAAGGCGGCGATGCTTTGATACAAATTATTTACATTTCTGGTTAATATTTGTGTGGATATTATTGTTGCTGTGGTCAAGTTACTATGTCTTTGAAATACAAAAATGTAGCTGTAGGTTTACACCAGGTTTAAAGACAAGCATAATAGAGGCATTTAAAGCAGTTCAATGTAACTTTTCTCTCTGACAACCATATCAACAGAAAAGCTAATGTATGTCAAAGTTCTTAGATTTATTTTTCAGAAAGAAACTAAAGTGATGACAAAAGAAACACAATGTTTAAGTTAGCGTTTGCATTTTACTAGCAGATGGTAGAGAGACATATTTCTCCTCTTTATAAATGTTACAGGCAAAGTGGGAAAGGCATGCTTTCTACAGAATGCCTAGGCTTTCTATAGAACCCCTGGGGTTTTTAGGCAAAGCATGAAATATATGCTTTGTTACTTCAAGATTAGGGCATAGCAACATTTGGGCAGTATTCTTTAGGCTTTGGGACACACAAACACACCAAAAATAAAAAATAATAAAACTTGACTGTAAAAGAGTCAGGTGTTGACTCTCCTCTGATTCGAATGAGATCACACTAAAAGCTTCCCCTGTTTATATCTTTGGTCATTTTTTTTTAAAACTCTGGTTATTTGAAAATCATTTTATTTCTTTTCACTCCTTTTGTACCGAATCTTATTTAATGCCCTAAGATTTCAGCCTGGCCAGTCAGACAAACTCTTTCCCTGTTTTATACAAAGAGGTTAGTCTGGCACCTCACGGCTTGAATTTTAGTTCTATGGGCGGAACAATCAGAGACAGAGTATATATATAGCACTTTTCCACCTCCATGGGCACTCAAAGCACTTTACATAAAGGAACCATTTACACTTACAAGCACTCACACATTCATACGCCAGTGTGCGCAGTCACTGAAGGCAAGGTGGGTTAAGTGTCTTGCCCAAGGACAAAATAACAGTATGCAATGGTGAGAGCAGGGTTTGAACCACCAAACTTCTAGTTAGTGGACAAGAGGCTCCACCAACTGAGCTTTACCTCACTTCAAACTAAAATGGTGGATATTGCCAATTTTGCCATAAAACACCAGAATACACTGTATAATTAGCAGCTCTGTATTTATTGCTGAATGGAGACAGCAGCAAAAGCCAGTGGGTTTATTTGAATGTGGTTGTTATTGTTTGACTTTACTGTTGTTGAAAAGGAAACAGAACGAATAAGAAAAATCACAGAAGACTAAACAATAACGTGGACTTCAGAATCAACAGGTCATGAAAGAAAGCACTAAACGCTGTTAATCAGGAGAGAGAAGATATTAAACTTGCTTTGGTGCAATCTTAGTCATTTTTGATAAAACAGAGATTAGCTTCTGTTTTTGTAAGACGTGCTGCAGATAAACTGCTGTGAAAAAATTGACCAAGGAGAAACAGTTTGCTGCAAGTGAGGAACTAGACTGTCCTGCTTTCAAAAAGAAAGGACTGGTTCGCCAGGCCAGTAAGATTTATTATTATAAATGAAACACTGACGGCAGAAGGACCCATAATACTGTATGCGTTTTTGTTGTTAAAATGCGTGGATACGTCTCTAAACACTAACAATGTTCTGTCTAATGTTATTAAGACTGTTTAGTACAGTTAAATGCAGTTAAATGCCTCTCTAGCTTAATCGGAGTTTGCAGTTTAAAAGTCCTGTTATAATTAGAGTAAGGCAATACATTGGATTCTCCACCTGCATGTAAATGTAGTGATTGTGATAGAGGATGAAAACGGGAAGTACTCAGGGGTCTGGAGATGATAGATATACCTCAATATTAGAAAGTTAGTGTTGCTTTAACTATTAAATGGCTCATATTAAGGAAAGGTAAAATATGTTAATGTGCTTGACAGGTTGCTCGTCAGCGACATGTAAAACATTCACTCATTTTCTTTTTAACTTAATCCTGTTGGAGCCAGTTAGTTGCAGAGTTGACACTTGGAACATACTCAGACAGACAACCATTCACTCACATTCATCCATTAGAGGAAAATTTACTTCACAAGCTCACATAAACACATGTTTTCGGATGGCGAGAGGGAGCTGAACTACCCGGAGACAACTTATGGTAACACAGAGAGAACATGCAGACTCCAGTGTGTGAGAGAGGTGACCAGTGGATTGAACCCATGACCTCCTTATGGTAAGGTTAGAACACCCCCACACAGAAAACAGTAATTAAAAAGACTACCTCATCTTCATCAGAGAGATAATGGGCAAACCACCCACAGACAGCCAGGATTTACAATAGCAACCAATTAGGCTTTTCTGTGTTCACTGTAGAATTAGTAATAACCATTGCCAGAGATTTTTACCCGGCACCTTTCCTTACCGCTCTGCCTGTCATAACACTGACACACTATGAATAATTTATGACTAAGTTCAGCCTCTGTGTGCCACGTACAGCTCTTTTACTCTTCGTGGCAGCTTTTTGGACACACCCAAATTTATGTGCTTCATGCCTTTTGCTTGGTGATTTCTTAGTGTGTGTTAATCAATGTACTGTAAATGTCACTTTGACTGCTTTGACCATTGCAGTGATATTTATTCACTCTGATTCAGTACAGAACGCTGAAGTAATGATTTGTTCCTCGAGCGCAGTCAGACAGGTTAATAACAAAGTGAGGGCATTTCCGCACATGTTTTTACATGTGTTCCCACGCTCACACCACTTGGACATCTGATTTTACATTTCATAACACAGATAAACACAGTATTCATATCAGTGGGATCAATATCAATAGTCAAGATAAGACCTCTCTTCTCGTCTCTCAACAAAGCTAGAGCAGGAGACTAAATGAAGACTTATTTTGTTACAAATTTGGTTCTCTGTATAGTGAAGATATTTACAGTTTTTCACTCTATTTTATTTGGTTGATAATGGGCACTACAGACCAGAGGTAGAATAAGCACTTTAAATTTGTACTTAATAACAACTGTTACTTCAAAATAATATTACTTAAAGGTGCTATGAGCAGTATATATTTTTGATATTTCATACAAATTACCCACATGTATTCCAAGATATGATGTAAACATGATCAAATATTAGTTTTACAGTTGAGTTATTAACATTAAAAATATTTTTTACGTAATGACCAAGTTGTTTTTGTTTACATTTTTTTTTTGTTTTGGTTCTAAAACTGCATTGCTGATTGTCCAATTAGAAAAGAGAGCATTGTTTTTATTTAGACCCATCCTTCATTGCCACATGGCCTGTCAGAAGCAGTGGGTGACCACTAGAAATTAATTTTAATAATAGTAACATTTTTGCTCCAAAGTAAGTATGTTTTTAATCCAGTTATTCTCATACAAGTGCCACCTCAGAAAATATTTGCTTTCCACGTACCATCTTAAAAATAAGCCTAAATTTTCCTAACTCAGGTCTAAACCAAGGAATAAAATAGGAATTTACAGGAAACTAAACAAGAACTGAACCAGGATGAAACAAGGTCTAACCCAGGACTTAACCAGGGCAAATACAGGACTAAACCAAAAATACATTAGGTCAGAACTAGAAATGTAAAACACTCCCGAGTACCACATATTGAGAACCAATGTTTTAGTCTACTTAAGTAAAAGTATTTTGAATAAAGGTACTTTCCACCAGTGTTACAAACTGGAAAATGCAGAGCTTCAGCTTTACAGATGCTTTAGATTGTTTCTCATATCACTACAATCTGACTTTTGTTCTTGCTGCCCAAACAATTATTCTTTTCCTGATTTCAATACATTAATTAACTTCTATTAAACAAAAAAAGTTGTCCGGTAATAAATATTTTTAAATGCTTTGCTCCAGTATAGCTTAATGCAAACATGGCACCAACTTCAACTTGAAGACTGACATATAATGCGCCAAATTTGAAAGTCAAGAGCTGTGAAAAAACATTATATTTTATGTCCATAAACACAAATGGCACATTAAGCATTGACAGAATAACTGAATATTGGGCCTGTTTGTTCAGTTTTGTTTTTTAAAGTCAGTGAAGTAAAAAGCAGGGACAAAGGCTGTGGATAAGAGAGAGTGGTGGGAAACCAAGATCTACCACTGTGACACATTCATAACTAATGAAGGCCTTTGTGCAGCGCTGATGTGCAGCTGGGCTCATCAAACACCTTTAACAAAACTTGAAGCACAGCCTATTTACAAGAATAAAAAAAAAAAAACAAAAAAAAAAAAAACAGGACTGAATAAACAGTTTATCTGAATACAGACTCTAAAATGTGCTGTTTTAGTGGGCTTGTAAGTAACTTAGTAGTAAAATTAGTTTCATTGTTGGATGTGGAATTTTCCCTAATTTTTCACTGAAACACATTATATTTCTGGTTCTATTTTGTCTTAATATCCAAGAGCCCTTTTCAGTCCCGGGGGTTTCAAGCCAGTGTAATTGTGCCAGTCCCAAGCATGGATGAGGTGAGACATGAAACTAAAATCTATGCCAAATCACCATGTGAATCAGTGCACACTGGGAGGCCAAGGATTTATGTTGACCCCAGAAGACTGAGACCAAAAGGAAAAATTTTGGCCCTGCTCTTGCACCTGCCACCAATCAACATTTATTAGGGAATGGGACAGGCACAATTTGTGGGCATTAGTTATCGCATCTTTTCCCTTTTCCCATTCAATTTTTGAGACACTGATGAAAGATTTAAATCAATTCAGTTCCATTTTATTTCTATAGCCCTGTATCACAACAACAGTCACCTGAAAGGGCTTCACAAACAGTTAATATAAAACAAACAAACATAAACACACAATCAGCCATAACACACAATCCACACAAGCAATAACTACACGAAAATAAACAGACCCAGGACATCCCTGTCCTTAGACCCTCCTTCTCGGTAAGGAAAAACTCCTAAAAAAGAGAAGAAACCTTATGGAAACCCAGTTGGTAACACTTAAAACTCACACTATAAAGCATTAGTAAAGTATTAGTTAAGGATAAAAAAAAGAAAAAACAAATATGGCAAAAAAAAAAAAAAAAGAAGAAACCTTACAGATACCATAATGAAGGTGAGATCCTCTCTCATCAGACAGGAAAAATTTATCTAGGAATGTTAAATAAAGTTCATTAGTTCATCTATAGTATCATATTTCAAGTCTGTAAGGATACAGCAGGTGGGCCTCATCCAGACATACATGCATTAATGCAATGTTTACTTTGTTTACTAATGGTGATTGTGCATTGCATAAGTTGAAATTAACTGACTTAGATTTAAGCTCAAAATCACTTAAAATACTTCTGATACTTTTTTTCCATAAACGCTGCAGTATAATATTGTTCTTCATTTATTTAGCACAAACTATGTCAACAGCAAATAGGGAATGCATGCTGCATGTAGGCTGTAGATCCAAACCCTAAAATTGCCCATCGTAGCTGAACTGTACTTTCACATGTGGATATACATTGTCTCCAGCCCTACAGCCATGTGCCACTCTTATGAAGTGGGCACAATCTGATATCCAGCTACAAGAAGGAACATGCCTTTCAACTCAAATGTAAGGCTTACTGGAAAGAAAGTCATCAGATATGGCACAAGCCTAAAAAATTCCCCCGATAACCTTCACACCGCAGTGCCCCTGAATAAATGTCACATGCTATCTGCTGTTTGCTCGGCAGAACCATTGCATCCAATCTGCTCAAATGGAAGTGAAGAGCTGCGAGAAACACATCCGGAAATCACACAGAGTTTAAAAACCCCACATAAGACTAAACACGGGTACATTTGTCATCTGAGAAATGTTCCTTTCTTCCTCATTATGCTCAAAATAATAATAATAATAATAATAATAATAATAATAATAATCATCATCATCATCATCATCATCATCATCATCCTCTACTGCTTTTCCTTTCTGGGGTCGCCACTTTAAATGATGTGGTAACACTTTAGAATAACACACTGTTCAGGATTAATTAAGTACTAGTTAAGAAATACTATAGTTAATTGATTATTTACAAAACATTACTTTACATTACATTATTTCTAAAAACTATTAAGTGACATTGTTATTTTAGTAATATGCTCATGTAAATCAGTTTAAAATTATAAACATGAAAGTTAATTCAAGATCTATACATTTATTTATTCAATTCATTACCTATTTATTAATGCTTTATTACTGTGAGTTATTCTTTTTCATAAATTTCTCTTGTCCCTTGAACATGTTTAAAATCCATTGTTTCTTCTTTTGGAAAGTTTGTTTGTTTGTTTGTTGTTTGTAAGAATGTAATTGGTTCAGGAATTAAAATTGTGTAGCAATTTCATCTTAAAAATGCCAGAAACTACTCGTTAAAAGAAGTTAACGTTAAAGTTAGGCTCACTGTACATTGTACAACGAGATTTGGCTTGGTGCATTCTCAAGATAAAAAAGATGGACTATAAGACAAAAGACAATAAGAATAAATAGCAAAACATTAGTGTCAATATAAACATTACTATCACATCAAAATTATTAAAATTAATTAATGTAATTAATGTCAGAGTGTTACAGCTCTGTGTTAAAAGCTGTTCTTCAGTTTGTTTGTATGTGCTTTTATAGTACTGTATCTGCATCCTGAAGGTAGGGAAATGAACAGTCCATGGCCTGGGTGGGAGGGGTCCTTGGCAGCTGGCCTTCTTCTTGAGGTGACCAGAACCTGTGTACCATCAGTGGTACTTGTGCCACAGTTTGAAAACCACGTCTCTACTCTTTAGTTTCGACTGACGGGTATTTTACAATCTCTCTAAAGCATACACGGCCCATAAACTAAAAATAGTCTTGCTTTAAAGGTACTGTAAGCAGAATGAGCTCATAGTGGTTTGAAAACGGTACTGCAGTCTAAATTAAAACAATGGTCTGTGGGTTGTCAGTCTTTCCACTTTTCTGACTGAACAGTTGGCAAACAAAGTGCAATTTCTTCATTTACTTCTTTCCTTTTGGATCTTTTCCTTGTGGGATCACCACTGGGCTTGTGACCCCTTGTTTTGGGATTTATTTCTTCACATTCACTAAACTGTGTAAATTCAGGCCTGTGTACATAATTTATCTTCCACCACAGCAAGATATAAGTGTGTTCTACTTTTAAATTCCCATGTTAACAATATACGTACTGTGAGTGTCCATTAAAGAGGCAAAAAGGGAGCAGCAGTTATTAAATGTATGTCTGTGTGAAAGCCATGAGATTACTTGCCCAAGGACAAATACTGTACATTGACTTCAGGTCCATGAATATTCCACGGGGCAAACAGCACTTGTCCCTGTCCTATTTCCCCGTGGAGGTCCTCTGCTGCGAGTAATGAATGTGAGGGGAATAGATGCGGCTGCTGGTGCTTTGATCGAGTCCATAATGTGTGAGAACAAGGTTGTGAGCTAAGACTTAACTGATGCCATGCCTGCGCTTCATGTTTTACATACAATTCATCTTAAAGGTTGACTATTTGTACACATAATTTAATACAGCATAATAGTATAACGCTATTGCAGCTATCCCAGCCTAATTGCTGTCTACTGTTGTGCAAACTATGGTAAATGTGAAGAGCCAAAATATAGCTCTTGTAAAACATGCCACAATCTGAATCTGAAAATAAGGTTTTTTCATAAACAAGGAGAAGACAATGCTGTAATACATATGCCTGGCCTGTTAGTGGTGCTGTAATGCTGCCACAGAAAGAACACACGGGCATGTGCGGAAAACTTGTGCGATGTAAACCTACGAACATGGCGGTGAATATGAATGTGGGAGGTGCATATTACTTTGCTGAAAAAGCTATAAAAAGACAATGGCATCTGCAGTTCAAATGAAACACCGTAAGGCGCAGTTGTTGTTGATGTTGTTGGGGTTTAGTGCAGGTGGGTTAAAGAAGAGCGTCATTATTTCAGAGAAGATGTGCATAGGTTTTAACCAAGTCACAGTGTTTTGAAATCTTTCCATTCTGGGACCTGGTATGTTAAAACATCTTTGTGGACACGCCTAAGCCTGTCTCTGTGTGGACATGGCCGCACGCAGCTAAAGTGCATGACTTTCGGACCTCGGTATTTTTTTTCCTCCATAAAGCCAGGGGTGGATCAATGTAACAGGATTTGGGACAGTAGCCCCCCTCATACTGCAGGAAAATGCATTTACAACATAAAGATGTCGAATATGAGACTGTTAAACCAAGATTAGTGCAGTTATTTTGATGTAAAAAACTGAATCTGTAAGTTCACAGACTTCAGTGTGAACTATTATACAAGTGCCAAACTGAAATGATGAAGTATCGTTACAAAATATACAGCAGAGACAAAATCCTAAATGTAACCCAGTGATGTGTATGCAGAGTTCCTATCTAAAAAGCACTAGAAGACTGGTCTCCCCTGTATGAAAACCAAGACCATTTTACTTGATATTATGTCTACCTATTTTTTCTCAGTCTACTCTCCAAAAAAAAATAGCATACTAATTGTAAAACAAAAAAAAAAGTAATATAATTAGTCATTTCTCACAACGCTCCAAACGGCTTTGTTGGACCTCGGTATTTTGAAAATCCTGTGTTCAGCTCTGCATGTGGAAAAGAGCTTTACTGTTAATTGTCAATACACTGTGTAAATTCAGTTTCCAGGCAGTTGTGATGCTTGGTTTAACACATATTTTTCATTATTAAAGAATATGGTTCTTGATTTAATGCAAGAGCCCTACATTTTTATCAATATCTGTCCACAGTTAGGATCCAGGCTGCTACAATCTTATTTCAGAGGCTGAAAATATAACAATTTAACGTGTCTTGCTAACCGCAGTAAATAATATAATAGAACACTTAAACAATGTGGGTATTTCTATCTACATGTGTTTGCAGTAGATATGTGTGAAGAAAAAAAAAAAAACAAACAATATAATAAGACCTTTCAACATGATAATTATGCAGTGAAGCATATTCAAGTTCTGTTTTTTATTTTTACACTTGGTCATCAAGTGCATGTTTTGTACTGAGAAAATACAAGGTTTATATCTCTCATTAACCTCTCATCACTAAATAAAACTGATAAACCAGACAGTATCTATTAAAAACAGTTTATTAGTAGGAGATGCCAAAGGGAGCTATGTCCAGTCATTGTTTTAATATGCCTTGGGGAAAAAACAAGTTAATGAAAATAAGCATTAACTGTGTCCAGATAAGGAAAATATGTATGTCACAAAACATGTATGTTGCAATAAAATTAAACCTATTGTTTCCTTTACTAAGCCCTTGTGGCTGGAGTACAGTATGTTTGGCCCTATCTCTCACAGTTTCAGTTATCTAGCTAACATATTTCTAAAACAAACCTCCCAACCAACAAACCAACAATTCTATAGCATCTCTGCAGATTATCGTAATGCCACAACTGTTCAGTTTTTGTCTGCACTAGTATTTATGAGGAAAGTTGTTACACTGTAGGTTATCCAGAGAGAAGTCTGTCACAATTGGCTTAAAAGAAGTGCTTATCTGTGATCGCCCAACAGACATATCCTGCACACTACTCAGATATTTATATTTCAGCATACACTATATTTCCCTAAGTATTAGCTCAGATGAAAAAACAGTTGAGAATCACTGCTTTTCTGCCAAAATAACATGAAATGAACACTATGAAGATTTTTTATTTTAGTTTTCAGTGGGACAGTGTACATTAATAGACATCATAACAATGTAAATGCACCCGAATTAGCCGGAAGGCTAGTTTTCATCGGCAGTCCCCCTGCCAGATGGTAATAGACACCCTGAAAGCAATAGTCCATGTAAAAATTCACATACATATCACAGTCTGAATTTAATAAAATACATATCATCATTAAAATAACACAATTATATATTTACAACAGTATAGAATTATGAGATAAGAAACAATACCACCATGTCAATGCTCACATTTTTGTTATTCAATAAGCCACTTTTTGGCTTTTATTTTAAAGGACTGAAATGAAGGGGCCTCTTTCACTGATTGGGGAACTGAGTTCCAGTGATGTGAGGCTGTAAAAGAAAACACAGCCTGACTAAATGCTGTTTTCCTCATAGGGATAGTGCAGTCCCCTCTAGAAGCACCTCTGGTGCATCTGTTAGACTGGACAGTGACAAAGGAAGAAAGAGGAGGTGGAGCTAAACCATGTAGAATTTTATATACTAAACAGATATGATGCAGTTTCAATAGATTTTCCCAACTAAGCAGTTTATATTTGTATAGGATGTGATAATGATGATAACTTAAAGGCTTCCTGTCTAATACTTTAAGTGTTTTTTTATACAATGATTCCAGAGGTTTTATAATCGATTGGTGTGTATTTGACCATGTGGAGAGACAGTAGATAATGTGAGTCATGATCATCGAATGAAAATACATTTTTGCTGATTGTAATGTTAGACAGTCTCTAATGAATCTAAAAATTGATAGACTAAAATTGATTTTTCTCGATTGTCTTGGAATGATCCTTAAAGGAAAGATGGGAATCAATATATAGCTCTAGATATTTAAATTTGGTTACATTTTCCAATTTTTGACCAGAAATAAAAATATTTGATTGTACATCACAATGATTCTTGGAGAAAAACATACAAACTGTTTTTGAGACATTAAATTGTAAGCAGTAATGATTCAGCCAAGATGTGACCTTTGACATTGTTTTTGTTAGCTTGTTTGCAACATCCTCAGGATTTTTACCATGTGCAAAGACAACAGTATCGTCTGCATACATGATGGTATCACAGTGGTCACAGATGGAGGGCAGGTCATTAATATACAGGCGGAACAGGATTGGAGCCTTTTCAGCTTTTCATAAATCGAGGAAAACGGCTCCCACAGTCCCTCCCTTGTCCATCAGTAATTTTACTTTTTTAATAAAAAAACATGTAGCAGTCTCAGTTGAATGGTTCTTTCTCAATCCATACTGCATTGAATGTAGTGGAACTGAACTGTTATTGATATGGTACATGATTTGTTGATAGATAACTTTTTCAAATATTTTTGAGACAACCAGCAAAATACTGATGGGCCTATAATTAGAGGTGAGGGCTGGGTCACCATTTTTGAACACTGGGGATACCACTGCAGGTTTCCATGAAGCTGGGAATATTGCTTCTTTTAATGCAATATTAATGATGTGTGTCATAGGAACTGCTATTGATGGACTAATTTGTTTTATCATAAATGTGTCCATTCCATAAATTTCTTTAGCTCTAGAAGTTCTAAGAGATGATATAATTTTTGTAATTTCTGCTACCGACACAGGACGTGGGACTAGAGCAGTCTCTATGATGTTAATTGGTTGATAAGCTATAACATTTGTTGGTTCAGCTTTGAAGCCCTGTGTAATGATGGTGACTGAATCCACAAAGTACTGATTCAGCGCCTCTGCTACATCAGATGGATTATGAAAAATTGTACTATTTACTTTTAATTCAATTGATTTAGTAATATGGTTTTGCTGACCTGTTAATTTCCAAAGTCCAAATCAACTTTGAATTGTTGTTAGAATGTTCTATTATTGAGATGAAGAAATTTGCCTTTGCTTTTCTTAGCATGGTGGTTACTTTAATTTTTTTCCAATCAATGTTTTGTATTGCAATTTTAAAATGTTCTTGCTTATTTTTAGGAATACCAAAATGTTCTTTTTTTTTTTTTTTTTTTACCAAACTGTGCAATACAACGTTTGTTAATTAGTTTTCTTGAGATCAATACCATATTATGATCAGATAGGCCAGTTATCATATTGTATAATTTCGATATTCTTTCTGGCTTATTGCTGAAAATGAAATCAATTTGTGTGCTGCTGGTGTTTGTGATTCTTGTTGGGCCTTTGACAACTTGGGTTAAGTTAAAACTATCAGTTATTTGCTTGAGTTTCTTTCGTGCAGACTTATCCTTTCAATTTATGTTTAGGTCCCCCATAACAATCACCTCTTTAATCACACTGGCATAATACTTTATTCAGTTTATCATAGAAACTTATATTTGAGGATGGTGGACGGTAAATGACCATGAGTGTTAACGACATCTGCGGTGACAAGCTCATGTTTAAACATATGCATTCAAAGTCATTGATATTCAACTGGTATTCAGTACAATGAATTGAGTCTTTTAGATGAGGACTCCGCCCCCTTTCATATCGCCTCAATCTTTTCTGTAAATGACGTAGCCTGGAAGTGTTACTGCCGCAGTGAGTGAATTTTCATGTAGCCAAGTTTCTGACAGGCAGAAAAAGTCTAAATTTGAGTTTACAAGTAGATTATTTATCTGATCACATTTTGGTGTCAGGCTTCGGATATTTATATGTCCACCTAATATTCCTGGTGGCTTTGCTTTGGGGTCCCAAACAGTTCTCGAATTATTTACTGTTTGGAACACTTTCCACTGCCGGTTCATATGAATCGCTTTGTTTATAGTTCGTGATTTGTTACCAGCGCACACCTGGCTATCAGCCATGTCAATGTTCATAATATTTGACAACTGGGTGTTCTGTTGAATCACCGGTGCACTGCACACAGACCCCTGAACATGATGCAACACTGCCGCCCGTCTCCCAAGCGGGGGTCCTAGCAAGGATGGTGACTCAGCTTGCAGTGGTGGAGGCCCAGGTTGCAGTGATGGAGGCCCAGTAATATAACCTATATTTCCAAAAGCATTAGCTCACCTGTCTTTACACACATATGAACTTAAGTCACGTTCCATTCTTAATCCATAGTGTTTAATATGACGTCAACCAACCCTTTGTGCATCAGACATCTACGTGTCCGTCTGCGAGACAGGCCTTCTTGTCCAACACCAGTGTCTGATGTTGGCCTGGCTTGCAGTCTTTGCTCTAATTCATCCCAAAGGTGTTCTGTCAGGTTCAGGACTCTGTGCATGTCCATGTCTTTATGGACCATGCTTTGTGCACTGGTGCAGTCATGTTGGAACAGGAAGTGGTCATCCCCAAACTGTTCCCACAAAGTTGGGAGCATGGAGTTGTCCAAAATCTCTTGATATGCTGAATCATTCATAGTTCCTTTCACTGGAACTAAGCGGCCAAGCCCAGCTCCTAAAAACAACCCCACACCATAATCTGAATTCAGTTATTTGGGTGGGTGAGTGAATACTTTTGGAAATATAGTGTGTATTTGAGCTTGAATAAAAACAAGCAACATAAAAGTAAAAAATGTATTAACACATGACATCTAACGGGTTCAAACTGAAATACAATTAATATTTAAGGTTACTTTAACTACTCTGGATTTTATAAAAACACACTGGGACTTTACAATGATTAAAGACAAGTCATACAGAAAAAGATGAATAAATAATTGCTAGAAGATTATTTATTATACAACAAATAATTTGGTTTGTACACATGGTTTTATAACTCAGAACTATTAAGCAGTAATAAAGCAATAATAAATATGTAATTAACAATAATTTCAAAAATAGTTTTCTCTTGGGATCATGGTTGTGGTATTAATTGAATATTCTGCACATAATATAATTTTGTGCTAGATGTGGTCATTGTTGGGTTTGAATGTGTGACTGATGACCACCTGCATGGGGAGACTGCATGGCCAAGTCTGGGGGGGGGGGGGCAACACACACTCAGGTAAAAGTGCCAGGCAGTGTTCCCTGTGATTGGTTTAGACCATGGGCCTAAGAAATTGGCGGGACGCCATTTTAGAAACCGGGGGCAGAATGTAGTAGGTTGATTGTCCCAGAGGTGTTGCCGTAGCTGTAGTGGGCGGGTCAGTATCTAAGCCCCTGCATCCTGTATTGCATTATAAAGCATGGCCAGGTAACACAGGTAAGCTGCTCTGATCGCAGCCATATTCTGCTCCTCTGCCATGCCCTGCCCTGGTAAGGCGCCTTGTTCTACTGTTGTCTGAGTGTTATTGGTGTGTATGCTCCTGCCTTATTTTTATGTTTTAGGCGCAGCGGAGCCCGGTGTGCTGGCTGCCATTGTTCGTGCGTGCTAGTTTGGCTAGAGTTTTCCACTGGTGTAATGGCGTGACTTTTCTCCCGCTGTGTCTGTTTGGGGGTTACTGCCAGAGTACTGGTGTGCCTGATAGCTTGTAGACATGTTTGGCTGCTACTGTTGTGTTTGGGTCTAAGTTTGTTATTTCAATTTGACTTTAGTTTTGTCCTCAGTTTTGTTTTGATTAGAAAATTAGGTTAATTGTTTTTGTTTTATTTTAGTTGTTGTTCGGTTAGCTTTAGTCTGTTTAATTTGCCTTTTGTTAATACTGTGCTCTTTCTGCTATAGGGTCTGGTCTGGGCGTGGTTGCACGTCCGGTGGAGGGTTTTGGCGATAGAGTTTCTCACATCAGCTCCTTCACTCCTGCGTGTAGTGGTATTTTGCATGTCCCTCATGTTGCATGCTTTTGTTATCCTTACAGTTTATTGTGTTCGTGTGACTGTGTAACACGGAGCTTGGTGAGTAGTCTGTCCCATAGACAGTAAAGGCCCCTCGCCACGTGCACCTGCGGCCGGCCAGCCCTGAGCATTTTAACTGATTTACTGAGCCCCGGTTTATTGTATTGTTTTTTTTTATTTATTTATTTATTTTTTTTTATATATTTTTGTAAAATAAACAGATTGACTTGATTTAAATCTCTGCCTCTATTTGACCACTACCTTCATCCACACCTTACCTGTGAGCTCTATTTAAGTTAAGGTTGTTGTTTTTTTTGGGAGAAAAAGAGCATTTTGGGCCCTGAACCTTGCCCCACTCGGTTACAAATGGTTTGTGTAAATAAAATATCTTTGGAGTGGCATGTTGACATCAATCATAGGCACCACATTAGCAGCAGTCAGTTTGTTTTGTGCCGGCGGGATCATAAAACCACCAAATGCAAACAGGCTCAGGAAAAATCTTGTGCCCGATGAGATTGCTATATCCCCAGTGCAAGGTCACCACAGAGATTTGCACCCGCATGAAAATGGGCCCTAGATTTTTTTTGGCAAAGTGTTTTCAGCCCAATTTCACCCAAAAAGCTTTGAGACATCGTTTCAATTGAATTTCATTTACTTTTTCTTTGGAGATGACCTTACGCTGCTACAGAACACTTCTACAGAGAGACTTGTAAAACCATTGCTGAGCCTACCAAATGCACTGTTGTTTCATCAGACAGGCGTTTGGGTGCTTTTTTTTTAAAGGTTTGCTTCAAGGCTAAATTGCATACTGTACTACTTCAAGTCAACAAGTGTTTTCAGTCAAAGCCAGACCCTCTTTCTATCCCAAGTGCCTCATTCAACAATAAACCAACCTGTAGCTTATAGCGTTTTGGACCAACATTCAAGGTTGGACAAATTGTCTTTTCTCTCAGCTTTTGATTTTAGGGGTCATCGCAGCAAACCGTCTTACTCATACACTGGTTTGCACACAACCCTCTTCTTTATCCAGGCATGGGAGTGGCCCAAAGTGAGCCCTGGCTTGTGACCTCTTGTGGCTGGATTATTCAAGGTTGGGAAAATATGAGTTGAAAAACCTTGGTGATTGCCTACTAAAACCTCAGATGACATTTCTATTTGTATAGCTGTGGCAGAAACAGAGACAGGGGTCCACTTTTTGAACAGTTGATCTCAAATACAATAGTCAGCTCTGAAATGCACTTTGCTTCCACAGAAATAAGTCTGATTAGAATAAAATGCCAAGATTTTGGCAATGTAGATCATCAAATTTCTTCACAGAGCTTTTTAGCAAAAGAATATTATCACAAAAGAAAAATCAATAAGGGAATGTAAATATTTTGTTACGTGCTTCTAAACCATACTGACTCAATGGCATTTTGATCTTACTTAAGTTGATCCAACAAAAAATAACATTAAAACAATACATTTTGATGTGAAGAATTCCATGTTTTGCCCCAAAGATTATTGCTGTGTAAATGCAGTAAACCTATATAGATTTGGAGATGGTCTATGGTCTCTGATTGTCCATTGTGCTCAAATGTTTACACCTGCCCATTTTTGCTTTCATCACAAATTATTCAGCTGCTGTCTGGTCCATCCCAGCCTCTGACAGAGGCTAATTGATGTCATGCACGTGAGTTATCACTTGTCAAAACTGCAATGTGGGATTGTGAATAGTGACAATCATAATGTCCTGGCTACATTAGTACATATTGACTTTGTCCATTTTGTCTTTTCACTGCTGTGGCTCAGAGAGAAAGGAAAGCACCACACACACATGAACTCCTCTTTATTTGCACTGGCTCCTGTCAACACCAGGCTGTTACCTACTGGAGCAGCCACCTGGACAGGCCCCGCAGGCTAACAGATATGTCAGCTTTCTCCTTGGCTGCAGTTGACTTCCTTTCAACTGCTCTGTGAATGTAGCCAAGTGATCTTTGGCTTGAGGTAAGCAAAGGGGCAGCCGCTGAAAGGCTGCTGAAGTGAGAGCTGAAGATGGATGGTGAAACAAGCCGGATTTGGAGAAGGACCGAGCAAGAGGCTGAGAAGTGGGGCTCCTGGTGGAGTGGGGGCTGGGAACACCTGGGACCAGGCCTTGATCCAGCATGGACATCTTGTCCCACCTGTAGCGGTGTCTGTCTGGCAACAGCAAGTGAGGGGGTAGCCATCTGCCGCACTGTGCCCCTCTCTAGAGCGTTGCCATGGGGACTTTCAGATTCAGCCAAATGTACAGTGGAGGGCTCGGCGATAGACAGCAGCTCCTGTCCTCCACCTGCGTGTCCCCCCTGAGCCTGATTAATTTGTTGATTTTACAAATTAATGTCCTCTGGCTATTGCTAGCATAGCTGTTAATCTCTGAAGGGGACTAAAGAGCAGTTAAGGGCAGCATGTAAATGTTTAGCCACAGTTTAAAAATAACAGTGGGGGCACTGTCAGGGGAAGAACTCAAGAGTCTGTTAATAATGTATCACATGATGATTGATTGAACTGACTGAATGGAATTCACCGTAGAGACTATGAGACTATGGTCAATGTTTTGGAATAAGTAACCATAGCATTATTTTTACACAGTAGTAATAAATGTTATTCTGCAGTATCTTTAAAACAAACAGCAATAATCTTCATCTCAAGTACTCAAAAAGAAAAGTCAACCTATGCATGCAAAACATATTTGAAGAATGTGTCAGTGCACTTAAGCATCTTGTGAGTTTTAAAGTGATGCAGCATATGAAGTCTAAAACACTGATCAAAGCATCTAAAAGTCTATATGCTAGACGTATTAGCACCACTGGAGTGAAGGAAGAATCCATTTAAGTATTCATGGTCAATATTAATGATTCACCACATATACGTACCAACTAGAACGTGTCAGCCATGTTGCTACACCTATCAAGCACACCAGAAAATGACTAAAGCATTAGTCATTATCAATATTTCAGCACATTTCAACCCACAGGGGGATGTCAGGATGCTTGTGTAATACAGCAATATCACATATAATTACTTGGCACGGTACGATCCAAAACTACTGAAGCACGTGTTATTGCAATGAAATATGATGATTAGCAACACTACAACATGTAACTTCTCAAGATGTGCACCCTGTAAAATGGTTTTATCTGCAACTGCACCGCTGCAAAATGACAAGGGACTGTTATGTCTCGGTTATAGTTTATTTATGTAAACTGAAACCATTAAAATGACTCAGAATATTAACTGATGGTAAAAAAAAAACATTTGGGAAATGGGTGGTTAACAGCAGAGTGGACTCTTTTCCTGAAGCACATGAGATAAGTTTCTTTTATTCTGTCTGACCATGTGCATTGTAAATTTTGTTCTTGCCGGTCAGACCATTTCTCTTTCTCAGCAAAGTGAAGTGGGTCTGGACTCCCTCATTGAAGCCATATTATTTTGAAAATAAATAAATACAATCATCTTAGCACAGAGTAATAACGATCTAAATATGATGGTCTTTAAGAGATGGCTTGTATTTCCATTTTTTATTATGTTGTTATAGTTCAAATGGGGGCGGCAGAGTGGTTATTGTGATCTTGACTATAACGCCTGTACATAAGTATTTTTACATCAAAACATTAGTGTACACAGAGTAAAATGTCCCGATCTTTGACGTTATTATATTGTATGTGCTGTCTTTGTGACTGGCCTAGTTTTAAAGACACAGTGTTGTGTCTGTGTATCTTTTCATTTATGTTTCAACAGGTGCTCCATCCTGAATCACTATAAATATCTGTCCCTTTTGCTGTTATGACCCATCCGGCTGGTGATGAATTAGGAGCACAACAAGTGTCAGGAAATGTACCCCAAAATGCCCCAGATAAACTTGAACTAAATTAGAGTGCAATACACTACAGTGGAAATTTACCCTAAAATATCTTACTTAGAATTTGGGATATTTATCATAATTAGTGGTAATAAGCATCCCTATTATTAACATTCTCCATTTTCCATGTTGTGGACCACAGAAGGGGGACCTTTGTATAATATGGCTACAAAATCTATCCTTTTCTATGCAGTAAAACTTTAAAATTGCTTGCAGTAGGCCCACATAAATGCAAATAGTAATTTATAAACATATATATTGAAATGGTTAATGCATAAACTAAAAATAAGATTACAAGCCAAACAAAATAGTAAGTTATTGCAGTCTCAAATCAATACATTTTAACATATGGAGTGGTATCTCCAAAATAGATTTGAGAATACCCCGTAGAGCTTTGAAAAGGAGTTGTCTAGCCATGGTTTGATAGCTTTTTGTTTATTGCTTATTTATAAGGACAATTTTTGCATACTGCATGCAGTACTATGGATAGGCATTTTTTAAAAAAAGAAATATTATTAACAAAGAAAAGTATATCAGTGTTCATAGAGAAATTAAGTTGAACAATAAAAAAAAAACAAAAAAACTAAAATTGTTTACATGTAGAGCATACTCCGAGTATACTCATTCTCTGTTTTTAGTCCGATTTCTCCAGCAAACTGGTCAAACCACTCTTGAGTCTACATTCAGGTCAGAGTGTCTAATTGCTGAAAGTTCTGTGCTGTGAGGTGTGTGATTTATGAATTTACCAGCAGTGCTAACACTTTGCAGTGCTAAATGCTAATAAAATGAGCATTTATTGCTAAGTAATCATAGTTTTAATAAATATAAATAGTTACATTTTTACTTACCGACAATGAATCACATTATCCAGTCACTCCACTACATATGAATGACCACCCCCCAATCAATGTCCTGGGTTTACATACTGTCTAAAACTCCTGTTATAATCGGAGTAAGGCAATAAGTTTTCTTGACCTACATGTAAACGTAGTGAGTGCCCAGACCTGGACTCAGTCCTCTAATTCAGCGGTAAATGTTTTTTCAATTGAGCCCCTAATCTACTAAATATCACTCATTTGTTGTTTTAGTGAGTAAAGTTAGTATGTTCAGTCCATATCTCAAAATGATACAGAATGACTTAAAACACAGCTGGATCTTAATAGTATTCTTTCATAACAAAATACATAAATAAATATAAATCTGTGTTTACTAAAGCTCTCTTACGTATAGAGTTTGAATTTGCTGCATCCCCTCTTCTTGTAGTTGATAAAAAGCCAATGTAACAGGATTCACAGCAGTTTAAGATGAAACAGTGCAGTGGGTCCATACTGTATGTGGCAGAAATTCCAGTTTTTGTGGGGCCCGTATTGTGTAAATCATATTATGAGATGTGACAGAAGTGCTACAGGCAGGGCTCAGCAGACAGCAACATAAGAACTGTGTCATGCTATTTTTTGCCCCTGTCCTGTGAACATAGAGGAGCGGTAACTTGATCAAAATAAATTTGTAATAGTGAGAGGGCCACCCAGCTGTAGTAGTCGCTAGAGGAGAACTATAAATTGTTTTCCATATCAGGCGAATGTTCTTCACCAGCCGACAATATATTGGTTGAGAGAACACTTAACCAAGCATTTATCCAAAGGGAACTTAAAAGATGTGTCATTTTTATCTATTTGTGGCCTCTCTGGAAGGTGTTGGGAGGTATGGGCCTGGGAGCTTCGGCGCTTATTGAAACAGATGAGATATGCCTCTTATTTATACTCTGCCACATACTGCTGGTAGTGCTTCAGTAGATCACCAAAGCACTAGACATGCTTAAACTAAACAAGCATCCTTATCTGATGCCTAAAGTAACCAGAAGTCATTTTCAATAGACTCGTTTAGTGTTTCTAAACAATATGGCTGTGTCTAAAATAATTGTGCCATAAGCTAAGCACACCACTACACTACATTTTCCATAGAGAAATTAACATTACCAAATACGGAAAGTTAAGAATCAACAAGATGGTTTTGCAATTGCTGGTCATTGTATGCTCAAATTTAATCTATTAGTTACTACAAATCCTGCTTTAATCTACTGTGTGAACTTTCAGATGTAGGTGCTATTAATTCAAAATACATTTTAGAACTATTTCAAGAACAACTGTCCATTTACCATCTTAAAGCATCCTATTCAATCTCAATGTTAAAGCATCCTATTCAATTTTGAGCTTCTAACACTTAACACAAGCGTTCTCTGCAAAGTCAAAGCAACAGCTCCCCTAAGAAGGATATTACATTGTTTTAAGTTTTAAAATGTAAAATACTATTTCAAAGGTGTCCAAAACTATTTCACAATGGATAAAATGTCCCCTTTAAGTAAAAACAAAACAAAAAAAACAAAAAAAAAAACCCCAAAACAAAACAAAAAAAAAAAAAAAAAAAAAGAAACTAGAAGATTGGAAATTGCATTAGGTTAATCTTGACTTGCCTCTTTTGAAAACTTCATGATGCTATTCCTCCATATAAAGCATTAATCACACCACTTGAATACAAGTGACAGTTGGTTTAGAAAGAAGTGCAATGTTGCAAGCAAACTCATGTAGGACCCATTCACAGAAAATACCATCTGTAAATGGGATTTTGAGAAAGAACCAAATTGTGGCATTTTTCATTTTCCTTTCAAAATGGCCGTGTGGCTCTAACTCACTGATGAATACACACTGTTCCTCCTTTTTTTCAAAGCTATTATTTTCTGTGTAGCACTGACGGGAGTGACAGCGCTATACTGGCCCTCTGAACATAACGAACAATAGTGAGACTGGTCTGATGCACTGTGCAGGGACGGAAATGGAGCAAAATGGAATAACACAAGCCAGTAAGGTTTTTGAGGCTGTGGTGGGATTCTCCAAAAAAAAAACTCAGACATGGCCAAAAATTTTATTGTGTCATCCCAAAGTGCAAAAAAGTGACAAAAATGCATACTGAAGTATTTATAGTGAATATCCTTTAAAACATGAAGTGAACAAGAAAAAAATAATAACATGGACTTCCCCTTTAAGTCTCTCCCAGAGCCAAGTTGCCTGGTTACAGTGGAGGTAACGATCCACTTTACGCCCGCCCATTTTACATAACATTTGGCAATAGCTTGAATGTCCCCATTACTACCAATTAATGGCCATTCTATCAATAGCCATGCACTCCACAAAGACAACAAGAAAGAAAACCAATGGCCAACCAAAAGAAAAACTACTGATATTGTGCAGGAACTCTTTAATTGTGTGTATGAATGATCTGCTGCTCACATGACCGCAAAAAACATGCATGAATGGTGCATTTAAACAACCCTAAAGGTGACGTCCGGGTTTGCCCAATCACATAATAGAAGAGAGGAGGCACTGTACGGTAAGGGAAACACCTAGAAACAGGGCATTAATGATGGCAAAGACTAGCGTTACTAATTGTGCATCCTTTGTCGCAGTAAAACACACTGAGGAAACCAAAAGAAACGTTGTTTGTTGTGTGAGAATGTACTAAATTAAACACACTCAGAGACGGACCTGCTCCATTACAAAGGCTTTCTGGAAATACAAGGCTTCCTGTTTGATCTTAACATGTTCTTGTAGTTCTTGTATAAAATTATTTCATGAGACAAACCAGGTTACATATGGACATTAGTAGTACATGTAAAAAGTAGTTTGGTCCCAACTATGCGAGCTTATTTATGGGCCATTGGGAGCAGATAAACATTTTCCAACAGTCAAACCCTTACAAGAATTGCATTAAGAGGTATGGGAGATACACTGACAACCTCTTTTTTTTTTTTTTTTTTTTTTGTATTTGAAGGATCGGAAAAGCAACTCAAAAAACTTTCACAAGCAACTCAATACCACAAATCCTAACTTTAGATTAACTTTAGATTTCTTTGATCTTTAAATAATGGTTGACACAAATGTACAACTACACACCTCAGTTTACAGAAAAAAGTACTGAGAGAAATACATTTTTTGAGATCGGATAGCCTCCTCATGCTCTTATTTCCAATACTACCTTTTGGACAATTTCATCGTTTGAGGTGCATATGTGATACTGAAGAGGATTTTGAGACACATTTGAGGGACATGTACAACAGATTTCAAACATGAAGTTATAATAAATTTGCTCTGGACCACGCATTGAACAGGGCAAAAAGGACAAACAGAAAAGACCTTTTACAAAAGACTGCAAGACAAAATAACCAGCAGTCTTCTGGGATCTTTTTCTCCTCCCAATATTCAAATGTGTCTTATAAAATCAAACATGTAATTAAAAAGAACTGGGGTATCCTCCATAGTGATCCTAACTTTGACTCTATCTCTAAAGGCTTCCGCATCTTTGCTTTTTGCAGGGCACCAACCCTAAGAGACCAAGAGTTACATGCCTGTGAACAGACCTACCACATGGCTCACACAACAAAATGGCACTAGATTTGGCAATTGTAATGACTGTAATAATGTTATAAACACTTTCATTGATGTAAGCACTTCTAAATCTTACTTTTGTAAAGGGTTTGCCAACTGCAACACTACCTTTGTTGTTTATTGGTTGTTGTGTGAATGTGGCTGCTTTTATGTCGGGAGAACGAAGCACAGATTTTGTGAAAGACTAGCTGAGCATAATTATGCAATAAGAACTACGAATATGAACTATCCAATGGCTAAGCATTATAAAGAAAACAGACATTGTAGTCTCAATACTCTGAAAGCTTTTGTTTGCAGAGTGCCTCGGACTCCTTCTCTTTTTATCAAGTTATTACATCTTTTGACTGAGAAAAGTAATCTTCTAGAGCAGTGAACAACTTATTTAAGCCAAAGATCCCTGGCCTTGGTTTGGTTAAAGACATGATAGAGAGCTACTGAAGAATAGAAAAAAAAAAACAGTCTATCCTATTTCAAAGCCTTTTATTTATCTAGCTCCACATTTTGTGATTTTTTAAACTTCTAAAATAGGAAAAGAAAAAAGTTGTTTCATTCAGGATCTTCTTCTTGGGTATAACTCATGTCCACTTTGGTCTTATCATGTGCAGGCAGGTGTAACAATTGCCCTAAAACATATATTTAAATAGTCAGCAGCTAGACTCTTTTCATCTTCGATACAAAGAAGTTAGTCTGGTACCTCTTGGTCTGAGTTTCATTTCTATGGGCCGAACAATTACAGGAGTAACCAATCAGAGAATCAAAAGGCATGCACCCAATAAAAATGTCACTTACGACAAATTCAAGGAAAAGCAAGGAAACTTAAGGAATATTGTACTTTATGAAACCAAGTCATGGCATGAGCAGTGGTAAAATATCTTCAGATGTGACAGATCCTTCAGCACCTTTCTGGACAACACTTTCATACACACTTTGTTTCAAAAATATAATAATAGCAATACACTCTTTCTTGCACTCTAGGTGGTTGAATTCAATTCAGAGGCAGACTTTATGAGAATCAACTAGGGGATCACAGGAAAAAGGCAATCATATACAGGGTGCAATTTGTTAAAAAACCAGGGGTGAAGGGAAGGAGGGGAGACACACATTTATTTCCGCTTTTCTTTCCGCTTTTCCCTTCTGAGGTCGCCACAGCAAATATATTGACGCCTGGCTCGCAGTGGGTTGCAGACTGATTGGTTTCAGTATTGTAATGGTGAAAACAGTCCATTGACAACTGTTATTTTGATTAAGTGAAACATTAACAAACAAAAGGATGTCACTCTAAAAATGACCCCACTGACACATTGAATTCAACTCACTGACATGAAGCACAGTTCAAAATCACTGGCAAAAGAGTTTTTCTTGCCAGGACGTTAGCAGAAAGGCAATAATCTTTAAAATACACTGTTAATAGAATAAAACAAGCTGAAATCAGAACTAACCTTACTAAACCAGGACTTACATGGGACGAAACTGGAACTAAACCAAGACTAAACCAAACAGGTCTAAAACTGCTTTTAAACCAGGACTAAAACCAGACTCAACTAAGAACAAACCAGGGCTCTACCAGAATAAAACCAGGACTAATCCAAGACTAAACCAGGACTAAACCACAACTAAACTAGGTCTAAACCAAAACTAATCCAAGACTAAGCCAGGACAAAACCAGATTTAAACTAGGTGTAATTAACGACTAAACCAGACCTTAAGCTGAACAGGCCCCAATTAAAGCAGGGCCTAAACTGTTAAACACTCCTGAGTACCACCAGAAGAAGCCCATATCCGTACCATAGTTTGAGAACCACTGTCATAAAGACCTTACATTTCATTAGTCCATACACTTGAGGATAAACAGTAGTTTTCTTGGCATGTAATTTGAACTGAGATCATAAGCAATGCACTGTTTTATTTAACACATTTCTATTGGCAAATGTCAATATGTTACACAACACCATCTTGTCCTATTTCAGATATTCTCTTTTCATTCTCCCTTACATTTTATATGCGTCCGATCCGTTCCCCTAAATTTTGATGCGCCATCCCTTTAGGCTACTGCTTTATTTCATCCTCCTTCACCTTTCCTTTATCTTTATTTTCAAAGTCTCTTTTGTCTCTCCCCCAGTTCCACTCTATATTTGATTTATCTGGCTTTTTTTTTGTCAGTTTCTGTCTCTCTCCCTCTCTCTCCCTTCGTCTTCATGAAAGCTTTATGGAGTAGTAGACAGGAGAGGCTCATCTCGCTGCTGCTGATGGAGGAAGACTGCAGGACATTAGCTCACTGATTTTAGGGTGATTTTTCTCATGCCTGATGACTGAGAACAGTGCATCACCCCGTCTTCAATCTTCACCTTTTTTCATTCATCCTTGAAGGCATTTCCCCCTGGTTTCTGTCTGTCTTTTGGTTCTCTATTGTATATGAATGTGTTTTCCTCTGTAAATATTTGAAATACACTAGCTTTTGCCTTATTCTGTATGGCACAAGTGAATAAACTTGGTCAGCCATACACAATCTTTTCCACTTCAATACAAAGAGTGATATAATAACTTTACACCAGAAAGCATTTCTTGATTATTACCTAAGGATCAATAAATCCTTAATTACTTGTTTACAAAGCATTACTATACTGTTGCGTTAGGAACTGTGTTATTAATATGTAGTTAATAACTAATAAGCTCACATTAATTATGTATTCAGATTCAGTGTAAGAGTATAAACACCAAAGTGAGACATTTTGAAAAATAAACAACCAATCAGAGCAAGAAATTACTGCAGAAAACAATAAGCAATTATGATTGAACTGTTGTTGAACTGTATCTGGTGTAAAAAAAAAAAAAAAAAAAAAACAAGCTAAGAATCACTGCACACAAGGAAACACATGATTTGCTGTGGTGACCCCTGACGGGAAAAGCCAAAAAAGAAGAAGTTAATGACTGGTGTAGTAAGTCAGTGATTGGCGTTGTGTATAGAAAATCTTGGCAAAAGATCCCTGACCCTGAACCTGTCACTAAGACAGTGAATGGAGCTAGATGATGGGCTGTTGTCAAATCAGAAATTAAGAAGAATGAAAGTTAACAAATCGTCAGCATTTACACCAGCTCCAACACTGAAAAAAAAAAGTCGCTGGATTTACGTAAAAAAATTATGTACATCGGTTGCATGTAATTCAATTATGTTTAGGCTTTTAAACGTAATTATATAATTCTTACGCATATCATTTTTATAATACAAACGTAAATATTTCATGTTAATAAAATGTGATCAAATCATGTTAAATGCACATATTTTACATATGTTACAGTAACAAAAAAACAACCTTTTTCATATTGCGTGAATTTAATTATTTTGTGTAAAATCGAAATAATTTCTTTAAATATTGTAGCCTATGCAATTTATTTCTGTTGATTCAATGTAAACTGCACAATTACAGCTAACACTAGTGCTGCAGTGCATGTGATATAAGCATGTCACAGGCTTACAAAAAGAGACAACAATAACTTTTCCACAAGATTGTATTGACTCAAAATAAAAATAAAAACATACAGAGACAGAGCATTGTACAAGTGCGGCAAATAATCTGGATTGTGACAAGGTTGAGACAAACAAAAATCACTTTTTCAGGACATTATAATAAAATCTGACATTAGAAAATAGCACAGTCAATATACACAAATATTTGGACTGGACATACTTCATACTTACTAATCTGAAAACAGGAGGCACCAAAGGCACAAAATTCACAAACTCTTGTTAAGAAAGTCAGTAACGTTCGCTGGACTTTAGTTATATAACATCTAAAGCTTGTGAACATGAGGGGTTAAAGCACAGAAACAGTCCACAGTTGCATAGAGTAAATTCCTGTTAGTGTTGTGTTCCAACTGATTCCTTGAAGTCAGCTCTGTCTTCTTCCTGCTGAAACAAAGTATTTGATTAGTATTGTATAAGTACAGATTCTCAAACATCATGAACTGCCATATTCAAATAAATTGCTCTATAAATACCACATATTATTTTGTAATCCTGCTTATTATACAAGTATACAGAACTGCAGACCTAGTATTCTGTTTGCGCGTAGAAAATAGACAATTTATAATATGATTATATTTTATTATATAATATATATTTTATTTATTTTAAATGTGTTTACAGAATTACATTCAATTGGACAACTAAAATAAATTCACTCATAATAAATGTATGATGAGCGCCTGTATGGCGAAGACTAGTAACTATATTGTAACTAAATGACATCAGTAAAAGTAGACTTACCACATGCTTCTTCACTTGATTCCCCAGGTGCTCAGGTGCACAGTGAGGTAAATATGACCTTCAGCCCAACGTCATCCTATAGATACAAGCAAAAGACGTTCACTGGTTATTATTTATTTGTCACAAAAACAAAACACACAATCAGTTTTGTTGGTTTTCTTACTTAGTTAGTTATCTATGACATAAAGCTCTGCAGCACTTCTCAGACAGCCCTCCACCTTTCCTGAAACAGATAAAGACATTTTAGTGAAACAGTAAGCTCTGCACATTAAATTACATGCGGCTAACAGGAAAACCATAGCTGGTTGTGAATGTGTAAAGCCATTAGCCTTCTCACATTTATTGTATTTTCTGTGTACACACAAAAAAGTGCCAGTATAACCTTGCAATGTAATAATACATATTCAGTCATTAGTTGTTACCTTATGCAGATTTTCCAGTTTAAACAGCATCTAGCGTCCTAACAGCACAGTGCTCTGAACAATCTCCACTTGCAGACTCTGTGGAAAGAGTAACAAACTTAGTATATTCTTTCACTTAACAATAGATGGCATTTTACATTTAAAATGATTGACATTAGTGCTAGTGAGTTGTATCATGCATTAGATAACCTTAACATTAACCTTGATTTAGCCCGTATGTGGTGTTCAACTGCACAGAGGAATAAACATTTTATGTTAGCAAAAACATTAATTTACAATAACTGCACGCTAACTCCAACAGGTTTTTAAAGTATTTGAGAAGTTTTACCTTTCACAAAGCTCTCAAGGTCCAGACAAAATGCAGCCAAGATGGCTCCTGTGATTCTTCTCCTGTGTATGTTTGAATGTTTCCCTTGGGAGAGGGGAATTCCCGCCTTTGGCTGGAGGGCGGAGCTTCACTACAAAATGTAACTATTTTATGTATTCTTAACATGAACAAAACATGTAGATTTTACATCTGTTACAATTTTACAAGTTTTACAAGATTTAAACATGTTTTGAGCAGGATCGTAATTAAAACATGTCATTGCTATATTATTTTTATTTACAAAATCAGCAACCCCCATTCTCCCTTTTTTTCAGTGAATGCTATTTGGTTGCTTTGTCACATACTGCATTACAAGGAACAATTTGACCAGCAGTATACTAATTTAAACATACATTTATGCCTAAATAGTCTGAGTTTCTGATAGCTACTTAAAGCATATGCTGATGAGTCTTCTCCCAAGCTAAAGAAAGGATTATATTGAAATCTGCCTATGATGAATTGCCCTGCAAACCACATTGCTTTCAATGCCTGCCAGCTTAAAGAAGCCATTCCTATCCTGCCTTTAATGGTTGCCAGAAGAAGGCTGTTTTTATCTTTTTTTACTGCAGTTTGGCAAAAGCTATATCCATGCTTTGTGTAAATTTGCTGTTTCTTTGTTTCTCAATACATCAAGTCGGCCATTATTCAAATGCTACTTTTATGGCAGTGTGTGCAAAGACTGCCGCATTATTCTATAGAGGGCAGTGGGGTTATATGAGGACTTATATCAGCAGTGTAAGCATTATGGAAAAATAGTTGTAGAAAGATCTCGATAGACAGTTTGGTTTTGTTAAAGGCACAGTATTTTCACTATTTATTTCTTTCCATCATAATAATAATTGTCAACTGTTTTAAATGTTGTAGTATGCCTGCTAGACCAGCAGGGACACCATATACATCACTGTATCAATGTTATGGGCAGGAAGAACCATTGGTTGCAGTCCTCTCCAAAACATTTTTTTTTTCTTTTTACCTTGGATCCTGTGAGTATATAGACCAAGAACATAGCAACATTGGTTTTTGACAATTGTGTGTTGAAAGCAGTAGCTGGTCTGAATGAGCTCTCTCTACATTGCCACCTAAGGGACAACAATAAAGCTGAACTGAAGTAACAAAGGTAACACATAATGTAATCACAAAACATGGCAACAGTAACAAAGTGAGATAAGAGCTGGGAGAAGCAAGAGGGACAACAACACTGCAACACCGCAGTGTCCCGAGAGCGAGAACCAGTCCCAGTCCCATTGCCGGAAGGAAGGTCACCTGATACAACACCACCATGAACATTATAATGCATTACATCATAGCCACTAAGGAGTATAACAAGCACAATACTGTACCCATCACTACAAGAGCCATCGACCAACAAGCTTCAAAATTTCCATTGCTTGCATACATTTGTGTCAAAAAACTTTCTGTTAAATGATCGGCTTTCACTTATAAATATGAATTACTCTATGTCATTTTGTAGCGACCGAATCGATCTTAACCAGTTTCTAATTGAAGAAAAGTTACAAAAATAAAAAAAAAGTTCATTGTGTACTGCTGGAGAAAATGTGTGTGTAATGGCCAGCTATTACAGCACAAGCCGTTAACAGCCTATATAAGATGGGTGCTCATTCATCTTTCCATTACTGAAACTTGGTCTTTTCTTTTGAGTTCCTGCAAATGTCTGTGGTGCACTGAAGTAAAAGCTGTCAGGCACACATTTATTACAGCGGGAAGAGAGTTGAGCAGAAAATGGAGTAAAATAGAAGCAAAGGAAAAGAGAGAGAGAGCATCTACACATCTAAGAAGTAGTTTCTGTTCTCTCCATGCACTGATGCACCCTGTATACACACACATAGATGAAAGGGAAAATGCTTGTTGTCCTACATATTATCATATACATATAAATATTTCCCCTGGATCATGTGAAGGTCATAGGAGTAACATGAATCCATAATGAAGTCATTATATATGTTATCTCTCTGTGCATTTCGAGAACATCTGTGGGTTAGGATCTTGCATGAATAGAGAAAAGCAACCACAGTCTCCAGGAATGTATAAGATTTTATGGATTGGATATAGAAGAAACAAGGTATATCCAGGTCATAACCAGCATAGGCCTGATTTTGTCTCATAAGAAAAGTGTATCGAATTCTTAAGGTCATGCGGTTGAGGCAATATTTTTAGTCACAGTTAGTTTAAGAAAGTGGTTCCATTTACTACTAATACAGTTTAGGCCAAAAGTTGTGTAACCAGTATTGGGCTGGGTCACCATGTAACCATTATCAAAAGGGATCAGAATCTTCCCCAAAAGCACCATCATACCAGTTTGGGGACGATGAACAAGTGCTCCCAAAACTATAGTCCACTTTGAGGTAAATGGTCCTATGTGTTGACTTGAACCCTAAAATACGAAGCAAAGATGGTATTTTTAAGTAAGTATTTTCTTTTCAAATTAAAATGTCCAAAATGTTTACCTCTGTGTACGTTTGTGTAGAAAACAAAGCTAGTGATATTAGTGACAGCTAGTTCTGAATTTTGATGGGGCTGGCAACTTAAGGCTCTTGCGAATCAACACATTTTTTTACATTGCAAGCTGAACTTGTGACATTAAATGGTGAGTGAAAACATGACCTAAGCAAGACAGACAACTCTTTTTTTTCTGTTTTGGAAATGTGCAACCTATTTATTGCTTCCACCTTTTGCCTTCTCAACACATGTATTTGGTATTTTAAGCAACAGAAAATGCACCCTTTGGAAAACTGCTGCTCGGGTGAAGTGTGGGTGAAGACTACAGTGTCCATGTTGTTGTTAAAGCAGATCTTTCTTAGCATGGTGATATCTCACTTGGAGCGCATTCACCTATCTAAGGCAACAACACATTTTGAACTAATGGAAAAACATTTTTACTTTTTTACTTACAGCTATTAACCCTTCTTCACGGTAAAACAAATTTATAACACATATTTAACCAGTTCTCTGGTATTGGTGTCAACATGTGTTCACTAGTTGTATTTTAAATATTTAGTAAAATAGGTAAACTATATATTTTTGAAATACCCATGCAAGTGTGGACATGGCTTAAGACAAATGGTTACCGAAAGCATTTCTCCTAATTATATTCATTGTGTAATTATCCAACTCATTTAGGGGTTATGGGAACTGTAATCTCAGAATTTGTTACTTAGTCATCAAGGTAAAAAAAAAGTATGGTAACACTTTAGAACAACTCTTACTGCTAACCAGTAATAAAGCACAATATTTTAATTAATGCACAGGTACTGCATTAAAGCTGTTTTATAATTTTGCACTGATTTATCTAAGCTTATTTCTCAAGAATTTAACATCAATAGCAATGCTTATAACTCAGTGGTGTTTCGAAATGTTGAAGTAATGCTTTGTAAATCATCACTTAACTGGCTCCAATACATGATTAATGTAATATATAGTGACTTAAGTGTTACCAAAAGTATTAACTAAACATGTTAAACAATCTTCTTGGGCTATTTTAGTGGAATTTTATGGTTAGAACAATATTTCTCAAAATTTCATCATGGTAACTCTTTGATTTGACAGTTTTGATTTTCAGCTCAGAAGATATTGTTGCACTATTTGCTGCAACACTGTTTACCTTTGTCCTTAAAAGTGTTATTACCCGAAAACAAA
Organism: Bostrychus sinensis; assembly: GCA_020698575.1. NCBI lineage: Eukaryota > Metazoa > Chordata > Actinopteri > Gobiiformes > Eleotridae > Bostrychus > Bostrychus sinensis. The sequence continues at coordinate 30,886,855 of CM036242.1, forward strand.
ACAAATCTCATATTGTACACACCGCAAATAAAACTAATCCTTCTATCTCTGCTTGTCCCTGTAAATGCACAATAATAATTACACGCTGATATCTTATTAAGTGATTTGTTTTGGAATTGGCCTTTTTTGTTATTAGTCACTTTCAAGCCTCAATTAGCCTCTGTCTAGCCTCTGTAGTCTTTTTTGATCAAATGGGGGAAAAAAAAGAAGATAAAAGCTAAGGTAATCCAACAGTATCATATTTTTATATCACAGTGCACAAGAAACAGAAAGATCAAAAAGTATCCTCTGGGCATCTGAAATAACTTCTCTAAGCTGACTTCTCTCTCTACTGACAATCCTCTATTGCTCCACATGTTTTCTTTGTGTGTTAATTAATTCAGTAGTGCTTAGAACAATGTGGGCATGTTGACACTACAGACTAATCCTTTTTCTAGTAAACTTACAGAGAACAATAAAGAAGCAGGGTGAGTGATTTCACTGTATAAGCATAACTCCATCATCTCTTTACTATATCTCCATTATATCTTTATCATCTCCTTCTTCATCATTAAATCTGTTTACATAAACCAATAGTGCTATGAGTTTTAGTTTATGTTTGATCATAATTATATATGTTGCTTGTACACTGACACAAAGAAACTAAGATTAACAGAAATAAGTCTCTCCCGGATTCTGATTGGCCACAGAAATGTAAAAACGCATGGATGTTGCTTATTTCAGATACCACAGAGTTGAGTCTAAAAAGGAGTCTGCATTCCTTTCCATTCACAGCAACAAATTTGTTGTAATGCTATACAACTTATAGTAACTACGGCTTGGACTTGCAATGGTTAATTTGGACACCTGGGGTGCACAGTGGCAGAGCGGTTAGCTGGCTGGTTGTAAATGCAATCCTTGGGCCTGGGCAATCTCTTCGGGTACGCAGACTTCTTTCACAGTCCAAAGACATGCCTGTGTTTGGTGAATTGGTGAAACGAATTTGCCACTGTCCATGGTGTATCCCGCCTCAGGACTGTATTTGCTGGGATAGGTCCTGGCGACCACTAACCCCCGAACTGACCCCGGGGGAGTCGAAGAGGCAGATAGATTTGCTTGCGTATATTTAAAAGTGTTAAATTATTATTCAGGTTATTCAAGATGGCGGAAGATGTGGAGCATGGTGCAGCTGCTCCACGCCTCAGTCGGCCTCCAATGAAACCACAGATCTATAAAACTGATGATGGCATGCTTATAGTTCAGGATGAGGTTCTTAACTTTCTTGCGGTTAAGATAAAGACTATGTGTCAGGACGAGCTTGTCCTACTTGCTTCAAATCACTTTGACCTCAGTGGATTGAATGGTCAAGAAAAGTTTTGTTTGAATTGTGTCCAAACACCAAGCAACACTATGTGGCATTTAAGGGCAATCAGAAAAATGTAAATAACATCAAAAGTTGTTTAAAACTTTTAAACGAGTGTGGTGAGGACATACCGCATTTTGTCTCCCACTTCCTGGATGAGTTGCCGCCGGTGACATTCAACATCATGGACGTCTCTAACCTTCTCTGCAAGATGGAACGTCTACACAGTGAGATCTGTGCTCTTAGACAGGCAGTTAAACTCCAAGCTGATGTCGTGAGGATTTGCGTACAATCACTTCCACTGTTGATCGCAGAGTTGCTGTGATGGAACGACATGTGGTGTCCTATGCGCTGGTGCACATACTGAAGCTGTAGCTGTAGTTGAGGAGACCCCTGGAGAGCTGACTGTACCGGCTGGCTCCCGGGTCGCTACGGGCTTTGAGTTTTCCACTGACGACGTGACCCGGGAAGGCTGTGAGGCTGCCGCCGTGAATACAAACACGAAAGGTAACATCGCTCTTCCTAATTTCCCTAAATGGAGCTTGGTAGTAAAACAAGGCTGCCCTATGAAGGATGAGAGCCATTCTGCCCAGATAAAGCAGCGCACTAACAGATCTGAGCGCAAGAGGCCAGAACCCATGTATGGCACTGGTGTGCAAAGTAACATTAAAGCAGTTTGGACAAAACTTGTTAATGTCTTTGCCACCAAATTCCTTCCTGATCTTGATGCTGAGACACTTAGTAATTATCTTAAAGAGAAATTTAGCCGTGATGTTCAATGTGAACGCATTGTCACTGGGAACACCAGATGTAGCTCTTTTAAAGTCAGCGTTGAGTGCGAATATGTTTCAGAGGTGTATAACCCGGAGCTGTGGCCTGAGGGATCACTAGTGCGGCGATATTATGAGCCAAGGAAGACGACGCGTAAAGGGCCTGCCGTCACTACTTTGGCACATGCTGCAACAGGGTCCGCTGGAGCAGTGGCTGCGCTATCACATGAATTCATGCAGGTCATTTCTTATAACCCTAACTTATAACTGCAGTGGACAGAGCACGGCGTATGGTCGTGGATAACTTGCTTCAAAAATGTGATATACTTTGTCTTCAAGAAACTTTTTTGCCTAAACAGGATTTGGGACAGCTGAACTGTTTTAATAACAGTTTCTATGAAGCTGGGGAGTCCACAGTGGATTTGACTATGGGCATAGTGAGAGGACGGATAGCAGGGGGCGTGGCTATTCTATGGCATAAAAAGTTGGACGCAGTGATAAATGTTGTCAGGACTGGAGTTGATTGGTGCATAGCTGTGCATTTAAAGATGGAAAACAAGGAGTTCATCATTTTGAATGTCTACACACCATATGAGTGTTTGCAGAATAAAGATTTATATATGAATAGACTTGCTTTTATTAATTATTTTATTTGTGAGCATCATTTTGCATCTATTTGTGTGGTAGGTGAGATGAATGCTGACATTTCAGACAGCAAGTCTGTGTTTACTAAGCATATGTTGCAGTTTTGTGAGGATAATAATCTTATACTGTCCAGTCAATTATTGTTACCAGCAGACAGTTATACCTACATAAGTGAAGCATGGCACAGAACGTCATGGCTTGACCATTGCATTAGCACCGCTTATGCACATGCTGTTCTGAAATCTGGAAATTTTGTATGACTACTCTATGTCAGATCATGTACCATTTGCCATGCTGCTGGATACAAAAAGTCTTCCCGAGCTGATACACAGAGTAAATGATGGCTGCAAGGACAAGTTGGAATGGACCAAACTTTCAAAAGATGATCTTATGACATATTACATGAAAACAGACAATGGCCTAAGCAGTGTACATGTACCCAGACCTGCCATCATGTGCACAGATGTTAATTGTAATGATATATCCCACTGTAAGGACCTGTGTGTAATGTATGAAGGTATTGTTGATGCTATTTATGAGAGCAGTAGATCATACCTTACATGTGTAAAGGCTAAAAACATCAAGCCAGGCTGGAACAAGCATGTGGCAATACACCATGCAGAAGCTAAACAAGCATATAAGGCATGGGTGCAAGCAGGCCGACCCAGAGCTGGGCCTGTCCTGGAGTATAAAAAACTGACCAGTGCAAGATATAAATATGCCATTAGCTATATCGCTAAATGTGAACAAAATATGAGAGCGGACTCTATGGCAGAAAAACTGCTATCTAACAATGTTATGGACTTTTGGAATGAGGTGAGGGCTCAAAACAGGGTTAATAGATTACGGCCCAGTGCCATAGAGGGAGTCTCTGGGGTCAATAATATAGCTGACCTGTGGAGGCAACACTATTCTGCCTTATTCAACTGTGTTAAAAGTGGGCCCTTTAAAGTGGGAAGTGTTGCTAACAGGGATGCTGTGATTATTACTTCTTGTGAAGTGCATCAAGCAATAGCACAGTTGTCCGATAATAAGGCAACTGGCTCAGACAATATCACAGCAGAACATCCAAAGTATGCAAGCTCAAAGACTGCTGTACTGCTTGCTTTGTGTTTTTCCGGGTTCATGACCCATGGACTGTTTCCTGATTCTTTATTGTCTGTCACTCTAGTGCCTGTCATAAAGGACAAAGTGGGCAAAGTTGGGAGCCTGGATAACTATAGGCCAATAGCCCTAGCTAGTGTTATATCCAAAGTTTTTGAGAAGATACTGTTTGATCGTCTGTGTCACTTGTGCATCTATGGCGTAAAGGAGGCAGCACAGATGTATTTAAGACAAAACTCCTCTGTGTAATGGGGTTTGTTGATGCATCTAGGGCATTTGATAGGGTCAATCACTTTAAGCTTTTTTTATAAATTACGTCAAAGAGGTGTTCCTGACAGCATTGTAAGAATCTTGGCGTACTGGTATTCTAATCAGAAGATGCAGGTCAGATGGGGCAATACCATCTCAGCCTCCTTTGGTGTCAGTAATGGAGTGCGCCAGTGGGGGGCTACTGTCACCAGCCCTGTTTAACCTGTACATGGATGAATTGTCCAATCAACTAAATAACTGTAAAACTGGATGTGTGATAGGTCATAATTTGGTAAATCATTTCCTGTATGCCGATGATTTGGCCTTACTCTCCCCTAGCAGTGCTGGCTTTCAGCAGCTGCTGAATGTGTGTTCTGACTATGGACTGAAGTTTGATGTGGTATATAATGCAAAAAAGAGTGTTGTACTAATTTGTCAGACCAAAGGGGACAAATAACTTTGTTTCCCAGCCTTCTATTTGTCTGGGCAATAGTTAGGTGTCTGTAGAAAAACTAAGTGTCGTATGCTGTATACCCAAGAAATTTCACATATGTTCAGTCAATGTAAAAATCCACCTCTTCAGAACTTATTGTACACCTCTGTATACTGCCCCACTGTGGTGTAAATATAAGAGAGCGATTATACAGAAGCTTAAAGTTGCCTACAATGATGCCTTAAGGATTCTGCTCAAGAAGCCTAGGTCCAGTAGTGCCAGTCTGCTGTTTTGTAACGCTCATGTCAGTACTTTTCAGGCACTAATGAGAAATGTGATGTACAGATTTATCTGTCGCCTGAATAACTCTGAGAACAGCCTTATCCTGATGCTGGTGAATCCTAGTTTTAGTGCTGTGCGTTACCAGTCTTTGCTGTGGAAACACTGGTATAAGTGTCTTTTATAATTTTTTTTTTGATTGTATGTGCTGTCTGTTGGGTATGTTTCTGTAATGATTCCTATATGTACCTTGTGTCTGACAATAAATAAATATCAATAAATATCATACTGGGGACATCAGATGCTGGTCTCCCCCTTCTGTTTTACAGACTGCTCAACTCTAAATACAAAGCTGTGACTTCTGAGCCCCAGGTATCGAACTTCTGCATGTTGTCCTGTAAAATGGCAGCTTGGCATCTCAAATTACATTACATTTCTCCCTCTCAAAAGTTAACTTGTTGATGTGCGATGTTTACATTACCGCTGTTTCAGTGAGCCTTTATTTTCAAAGTGTAGCGGAAGTTTATTTTGATACTTGCTGTATGTTTCCCATGTTTCCTTGGCTGTAGCTCTCCAGATCAATGAAGAGCTGCTCGAAAAATAGAACTGCAACCTATCTGTAGCAAAGTGGAGCGGCAAGTCATTTGTGTGGAGCGCATCGTCGGTGTGAATTGTCAGACTGAGTAAACAGAAAGCAGTTCATTCACGGCTGATGCGACACTGTCGTTCCACACTGCTGCTGTTTCTGGTGTAAACTGGGCCTAACGGGAGCATTTCTAAACCTGTCCCTACTTGGTTATGTCTCTCCACTTGAGTCTGTTCCAAATCCCTTTGTAATATTATTATATATTAAATTAGAAAAATTAATTTAAACCACAGAAATGACTACAGTAGTTGCCACAAAAGTGCATTTTTATATTTAGTTGCACTAGACAGAGTAGTACTAGCAGATCATGTTTACTGGTGCTATGAAAAAAAAAAAATCTTAAAAACAAAAACCCAGGAAACTAAAATTTATGAAACCAGCAAGGTTAGCACACATTATTATTATTATTGTCTGTAACAAGGGGAAGAATAGAAAGCCTTAACAAAATGTGAGTCATGTCTGCAGCCTTATGCCCATGGCTTTTTAAGCAGAAGCGTGATTTTTTTTTTTTAAACTTAACTTCTCGTCTACCATATTCTCTGTTTCAAAGATGTGTGTGTGTGTGTGTGTGTGTGTGTGCAGCAGCCCGCAGCATATTAGGATAAAACCTGACCTACACTTACTGTCTCTCTTCAAAGCCACTTGACTAGATATTAAAACTACTGACAAGACTTGCCTTAACAGAAACTACCACCTCCAAGAACCTCCAGCTTCTTGCCATGTCATCAGTCAAGAGTGGGACTTAATTGTACCATATCCCCAGGAGTACTTAGTTCAGTGTAAAATGTCAAAAGCAGAACAGTTCTCTGCTTAAATGTACCAAGGAAAAAAAGTCTTCCATTTTATTCATTTGACGAGCATCATGGCAAAGAGTTACTCAGTTACCAGAGAGATGATGGTGGAGGCACATTTGCAGTATCCACAAGTCATCTCAGAGTGTGGCTAATCATGGCTAACCTCAGACAATAACATTTTTGTTCTGGATAGACATCAATGGGTGCAACATGTGTGGTATTCTGTTGATGAGATATGACTAACAAGCCCAGATGCTAAAATGTTATCTTTGCAAAGAAGGTTATGGTTTTTATAGGGCTGGGAAAATTATTGCCTTAACGCAGTGTGTTAATTTTTTTGATTTGATCACAACAAAAAAATTACGGCGACACTGACAGAGGCAGCAACACGACACGGGTCTTCCACCGGGGCAGAAATGCACCGCGTGAGTGTAGAAGACGACACATTTCCATTTCCATCCATCAGGCGTGTTCGAGATGAGCCAGACTTGCGCAGTTTTGATCAGTGTTGGTCTGTGCGCAGTCCACAAACTGTCCGACTTCAGTACAGGTGTATTTCCCCTCCTCTCATTGTGGCCATGCACTCTCCTTCACAATCCAGGCGAGGCGCAGTTCATCTGGAACGAGCCTAATGCAACAAGTGAACGAGCTAAAGCAACATGAGTGACCAAAAAGACGCATTGCTAAATGGACAATTCTGCTTCAAATCGTCACAGACAGCAATATAGACAAAACAAAAGTTATGTGCAGTCTATGCAAGGATGAGTTCAATTACCACTGGAGTAACACAGTTCATAGTATTTACACTGTTGTGAACCACAACAATTGTTATTAATTGAAGAATTAAACTTATTTTTGTTAAAGTTCTAAAAGAGATTACACATGCTTTTTTAGGTAAGTTTTGTGTATTTGTTGGTTGTACCTTATTTAGGCAAATTTTGTATGAGTTACAGGTCTCAGAGAGACTTAATTTATTTTCTTTGCAAGTTTTGTTTGCATTGCACAAGTTTACAAGTAAAGTATGTGAAGGTTAATTCAAAATAAATGTTCTAAATTTACAATTTTGTGTTTGTACATGAATTCATAATATGATTAATCACGATTAATAACTGGTAGTTATTAATTGCAATTAATCGCGATTACTTTTTGTCAGATTTGCGATTAATTAGTTAATTTTTAATTTTTTGTATTGATTCCCGGCCCAAGTTTTTTGTAATGATTTGGTGGCTTTAGGTTTTTGATTATTGTGTTATTCTGTTAGCAAGATGCTTCAAAAAATTATAATGGCTGTTAATAATAAAAAAGGTTTGATTAATTTATTTGAATGGGACAATGACATTTCACAAAACAGATAATACATAGGTAAAAAAGCCAGAATTAGCCAAAGGGCTATTTTTCATCTATAGACCCCTGATTCAGTAATATTACATGGGTACTTCCAATCCTTCACAAACATACTGTACTAACTCCAGCCAAAAGGGGTTAGTAAAGAAAAAAAAACAAAAACAAAACAAAACAAAAAACACATTTTGTGTGTGGGTCTGCCTTACTGTTTGGATATTTTTAGTGGATTCTTTACCATAAAGTGAGGTGAGAGAGGTAAAACCTTTGTGCCTCACTGTGTAGAGCAGGGGTCTCCAACTGTAGCTCAGGAGCTACCAGTGACTCCAAGTCACTTTCCAATTAGCTCTCCAAAGGCTTTTTGATTCCTGAATAAACGTTTTGTCAGTTTGGATTTATCACTTGGCAAACCAACTTGTGAATGAATTCAATCAAGTTCAAAGGTGTACAAAACTATTGGGTTATTATTCGCCAATTAGTTGTCAATCAAAGAGTTGCTTGATGAGTCAGTAGTGATAATCGCTCAACTACAGTATTTTCAAATTAGGGGACTAGAGTTTGGCTTCATAAATACAGTGATAAGTGTGTATCAGTTGCTGCCAACACACAAAATGACACAAAAAATGCACATGCAGTAAGATAAATATTTCTTGTTTTAATTTAAAACATGAGTTGTGTACATCAACATTTTGTAAATGTTCAGGTAAATGTTAAGGGAAAACAAATTACACTTTTCTTTGAAAGTGTGAGCTCTGCAACAAACTGGCCCCTGTCCAGTGTGCACGTCAGCTTAGGCCTATAGTTGTATAGTATAGTAGTATAGGCCCCGGTAACTAAACAAATGCTAGAAAGCACGAGTAGCTCTCTGCCATTTTTGATTTGTAAAATTAGCTTTCAAGGGTAATAAAGGTTAGAGACCCGTGGTATAGAGCTTTTACCTCTGAACTAGAAGATGCCTAGTTCGAGTCCTGATTCGCTCTGTACTATTGTGAGATAGGGTCATATCTTGTCAGAGGTCTGCTCTCTCCATTTGCTTGGTGTTGAATCAGTGCTATCATCTGAATCCTATGCAACATGGATATGGAAATGAGGAAAAAGCATATATCAAATCCATATACATATAGACTTTATATTAACTGTTAAGGATGTAATTTTCCTTTATGAGCATCCTGTATTTGCACAGAATACTTCCCTCTCCTTTATGTTGACTTAACCCACATACCTTTAGTGAAGCCACTATAAACATAACCCCACACACACTCAAATGTATCACACTGCCTTCTGTTTTCACCTGCTTCCAGATGAGATTTTTTTTATTACTGAATCTTATATTGCGAATAGGTGATTTAGTTTCATTGGCAGCATATATTGCCTGTGCAGCCCAGCAGCAATCATATTATATGAAAAGGGTGATGAGGTTAGGTAGGTGGATGGGGAAATGCTCACTTCACAAATCAGTTCCAAACAAAAGATGCTCATTTATCTCGTGCAGGAGCTAAGTGAAAAACTCCAGCAGACGGTTATATTGCCATTTCGTTCAGAAAATCATATACTTTACTGTGCACAAAATGATCTGCAAATCATGAGTGAGCAAAAAAAGATGACTAAGGTCCCTAACATTAGCCAGAATGTTAATGTACAAAGGAAAAAGAAAAAAACAAACATATATATTCATGTTGCCATGCATAGGAATTGCTGAGTTAGAAAGAACCAAGTAGAGATTAAACAAAAGTTAACTAGAAGCAAAGAAATATTGGCATTGGCCCTATATCACACTGGTGGTTCTCAAACTATGGAACAGTTCTCACTGGTAGCATATGGACTCAGGTACTTGGAGAATAGTTTTAGGAGCTAAATTAATTTAAAATGAAAGGAGAGGCAAATATTTTCAGAGATAATACTCTACTACTGAGAAAAAACACTCTACCTACCATACAAAGGTAAAAAATCCTTAAAAAATTCCAGGATCCAGACAGTAATTCAGATCCACTTCATAACTAGTGAGTTCTTTATTGACTCATTACTGCCCTTTCCAGAAAATTTTAAATTTGTAAATTTGTTTGTCATCTTGCTATTGAACCAACAAAAAAAATAAATAAACAACACAGCAATCAGTAAAGTTATTAAGTCCTTACAGAAAAAGGCCATGTAGAGAAGAGCTACCAAAACAAAAGGTGCATACAATATAACAATAAAATGTAATGTTTTTTTTTCCCTCTAGCCCTCATTTTCTAACTCAAAAAATATCTTTTCAAATGAAAACTTTCAAGTACAATAGGCAATTACATAACTTACAAAGACACAGTTTGAAGTGTATTTTTAAAAGGCCATGGAGCATTTGTCCGAAAAAACGAAACCAACAAACAAACCAAAAAAATTAAAAACTAAAAACCTCAAACTATTTACTGCCCAAGACCCAAGGCTATGGATTCACAAAATATAAAATTCATTTGAGATTTGGGTTGCGCTCTGCAGACAAATCAACTTACATTATATTGCCTTCTTAATAATAATTTAGATTTCTGGACAAGTGGGACAAGCACAAGAGTGGGTCAGAAACAACCTTTTGTTGGATTTTGTTTCTTATAGCTGGGCAACATGGGGACAAAGTGTTTAGTGCTGTTTGCCATAAAAGAATTTGCTTGTTTGCTCTGTGTATCTCCTCTGGGTGCTGTGGCTTCTCTTCCCACTGAAAAACATGTACAATGGTTTTCCTCTGGGGCCATAAATCCCTTGAAAGAGAGAATCACCTGAACAATCCCAGTAGGCCTTACCAAGATATGGCCTTGTAAATAAACCTTTAAACCTCTGATGCTAATTGGCTGAAAGTTGCAATATTTACCTTGCCAATTACAATTTTGCTTGTAGTTGATCCACAGAATAAAATAGCAATATATCTGCAGGTGCACGTCAATAAATACAATAATTATTTCAGAAGTTTATTTCAAAGTAAAAGGCATATATAAGCTATGTGTAAATTAGGAATATAGGAGGGAAGGGTGGATCAGAGGATGAGTACTACAACCATGGGGCACTGGTCAGGATGCAAACATTAGAAGACTTTGAATGAATTTTGAGAAAGAATCGTGACATTTAAGATTTTCTTTATACTGAGGAAGACTACAGGAAGTGGTCAAAATATGTAAGGTATGCTACAATAACACTGGTCTAGCAATACAAAAATCTTTAAACTTTTTCCAAAGACGGCCAGATTTCAAGACATTTAAATGTTCAAGGACCAACATGATGTTCACAGGGAAATTAACGTAAATTGAATGCACACTATTTGAAAAGTATTTTGTTTTTAAAAGCCAAGTAATTAATTTTAAACAAGTCCCAACAAAATAACATCTTTGAACATTCAACGCTGCAACTGCAATTATTTTTCAACCAACTAATTAGATGACCCAAAGGAGAGCGTAGTAGATGAGATGCACAAATGTTCAGACAAATCTACAGAAACACTGTACAAAAGTCCTGATGGGCCATAAGTCATACATTTTGTCATAGAAGCAAAGGGCAGTATGAAATCTTGACCTGTGCCACAAAAGGCTCCCGGGCCACACTTTGGACATGTCTGTACCATACATTCATCAAAACACTAAGCATTTATTGAAAGATGTTTCTTCACAGTCATCTTTTTATTGCTTCAAGCAGCCCATATAACATTACACATAGTTATAAGTTGTAACATTAAGAGAAAATGCAAAATGGGTATGATTGTTAGCTGGGCGTCTGGGAGCTGCAGTGGTTAGATGTGATATATATTTACAGTCACCGAGTCTTTCTTCTGGGATATGGCACGTAATATGCCAAGAGAGAGGTTTTAATTATGATCTCACCAGTATGCGGCATGTGCCTCGTGTTGGCTCTGATTAGTGCTTAGGGAATCAAGGCAGTAATTGTTTGTGCAAAGCAAAGTGTGTGTGTATGTGTATGCGTGTGTCCCTATAGGGCTTATATTTCTACTGTGAACAGAGAAGAAGAAGTGATTTATTTGCTCAGGGCTGCAATGGGTGGCCAATCAGCATCAAGCACCCCGGGGTGACACCATCATGGTCATCTCTGCTGCAGGAAATGATGCAAGCTGTACTGAATTACATAGGCTGTGAGGACAATAAAACTGGGCCTATTCTTGTCACGGCATCAGATAAGGAGCGGACGGGGCTGGATGCATCGCCACAATTACTAAAAGGCTGGCGCTCCTTGACCGTGGAATTGGGGAATGATCATCTGTGAAGCCCGGCGCCGCGAGCACAATAACACAACATGTCCACTTGACTTTGTCAGCTCTGCATCAAGAGACAATGTGAAGGATATAAAGAGGGACGATAAGAGGCGATTACAGACAAAGAAACAAAAAGAAAGGTTAATGACAAAGATGACCCGATCTTAATGCTAAATTACCTCCATGTTATTATTTGGATTCTTCATGTGGCTGGGTGGAGCTATTTAATGAAGTGCATGTATTAATCACGTTTATCATAATCTTGCTTTACTGTTTTGTCTCATACAGCATAAAACAACTGATTTATGCTGCTGCACGCTCTTTGTGTATTTTGGATTTGGCTGCTGTGGACAAAATGTTTTAGTGTCCTTTAGCTTAATAGTCCCAGTGTGATAGCAGGTGAGAACAGAAGAATTATACAAAATTTCTAGTTTGGTGGTTGAAAGGCTGAATAGCTACAGTTGGACAGAGTACCTAGTGAGGAACTAAATTATAGTGGGCTCTTTTCCCACCACCAATTTCTTGTAATCACATGATGAGCAGGCCTGATGGCACACAGCAAAATGGCATTTTATTGCATATTTGCATATTTATAGGGCAAGAGGAATTGGCCACATTTAAACTAACAAACCTCCTGGGCCGCTAGATTTGGTGCAATTGGGGGCAAAATCTGCACGTGTTGCATATAATCGGTCTGGTTCACATTCACACTGAGCTCTGTCAAGTGCACTGCACTCACAGTATAATACAGCAACATCACTTACCTGTAGGGGGCAGTGTGTCAATATTTACTGAAGAGAAACTGAAAGAATCTTAAGGAGAAGAAATCCAGCTCATCTAGTGGTCAAAAGTTGTAAGTTGTAAATAAATGTCTGAAATTAATCAATGAAGTTAATATTTTTCTCTTTTTTGTAACAAATTAAGTGTTATTTATGTATGACTACAATATAAAGGGAAACCACAATTGGTATGATTTAATCACATCTTTGTCTCTCAGACCGATGAATGTTTGTGGAAGTGGCCAATAGAAATGATTGGTTCTGGTGAAAAGGTTCAAATCTTAGGTAAGGTCTGTGTAAAATTAAGCCTGAACCTGAACCAGGCTAGATCTAAAGTAATGTTACTGGAAATTGCATGAGGAAGAAAAAATATAATTTCTAGTACATATACACACAAAACACAGCATGAACAATGAAGTCCATGGCCTGTTGGAATCGCCAGAGACGAAAAGACGGCCCAAGTGCTATCCATCCTCTTAACCGCTACATGTATCAATATGATCTCATCTCCCATTAGTGGAGGTGGGCTCCTGACAGGCCCACATTCGTCCTGTTGGAGAGGGGGAGGAGGAGCGGGTTCCCAGGTCCCAGGTCAATGAAGGTATTAGACGCGCTGATTGATCCTGTGGAGAAAGGTGCTATCACATTTAATTAATGAGTGAGAGAAACGGTTAGGTGGGGCGGACTCCTTCATTGACCTAGAAAACTGTGAGGTGGCGTTAAACGGAAGTGAATCATGTACACAATCATGTAATGGTTTATATACAAAATGTTTTATATGCAACATGTCACTATACACAGCATGTTTAATGTGTTATGTAGTAATAAAATCAAGCATTAATCCCCGCAAACACGTCTGGAAGTAGTTCCAGTGCACGTTTTAACCAAAGATCATCTTATGCAGAGGAAGCATATTTTCAACAGAGCAGTTTACCTTGCTTATTTATTCGTGGAAATATTGTATAATGTCATATTATATAATACAAAGTAATAGGCTAATGTTATTTGTAAAGTTGCTGATTACTGATTGTTGTCTTTGTGGCTAGATACAGAACATATCTGAACAAGAAACATCGTATTCTTCCTATCACTATACAGAGCTGGAAAAAGTACTTGGAAGTAAAAGGTTAAAGATATTAGGGAGGATCTTTATGAATTCATTTGTTGCAATACTTATTAAAACTAGCTTAATTTCCCTGTATAAGGCTAATAAATTGGTGTATTAGAAAAAAAATAAAATAACTGTGGACTCTGGGACTTGAAAAACCTCAACCAATCGTATTTGGTCATGAGTATGGTAACCATTGGCCGACGGACTTGCCAATCATTCCAACTTCCCACTTTTGGCAATATGTGCACCTTCTTGTGCCTGCGCATGTGTACACAGTATGTATTCAAAAAAGGACAAACAGTGGCTGGTTTCTCAGCAGTCGAAAAAAATCATCCCTAATATCTTTAATTCCCTCAAAATTTACTCGAGTACTTAACAAAATAAATACAGTAAAAAGAAAATGTATATACAGTAGCAATTACTTTTTTCAATTTTATTGTAAAATCTACTACTACTAAGACTACAACTACCACCACTAGTACCTTTAAAAACCTCACTCAAACCCATGACCCTCTGAGGCCAGCATGCTACCCAAGGCCACAAAATATACTTTTGCTCTTTGATAAATTGTTACTTCACAAAATACATTGTCATTGTCCAGGGTGTACCCTGCCTAACCCCGAAATTCCACTGCAAGCGTAAGCTCCGCACCATGAAGTGCCAGCGGCCGACGGCGCTGACCCGCGCCCACTGGAAGTGTTTTGTAACGGCAGCGCAGCGCCGCAGAGCTCTGAGCAGCTGGGGGAAGCATGTGCGGGAATTGCAAGATCACGCGATAAAGGCCTCCAATAAAGATGGGAACGTGACCAAAACAATCTTCATTCACCAGAAGAAGGACAGAAAACAACAGTTTAACTCCTCATCCATGGGTCTTTGAATGTTGTATAAACTTAATCACTTGTGTGACCTGAACTGTCGGCCTCTGGTGTGACAGGAAGGGTCGCAAGTGCGACAGGATGTGACTTGATTTAAGAACATGTGCGTGTGTATATATAACAAATTTTATTAACAATACATTTACATGTATTGTACATTTTTACAACCACATAAGCATATATATTAATACCGTAATTAAAGGTTATGTACTCCGTGTACGGTGTAGTTTTTTTTTTTTTTTTTTTACATTTATTGTGAAAATACGGAAGTTACACTCGTTCAGTATCCAGTTTGGTGTGATTTGATCTGTGTAGATTGACATGGACTGGGAGCGCCGTCGCATGAAAATAGAACTGGGGCTTATCTCCGGCGAAGTGCCGGGCACTCTCGTGCCAGAGCCGCAGCGTGGCCCGAGCAGTGGAAACGCTCTCATTTACTAGAAAGGAAGTGCATTTGAAGCGCAGTGCGCGGCGCTGACGCTTGCAGTGGAATTTGGGGTTAAAAAGTTACCGGGATAGGCTCCAGTACCTGCGACTCCTAATGGGAATAAGTGGAAAAAGATGAATGAATGATTGAGGATGAGTTAGTGTGGGTCTAAAAGTCTAAACATGAATCTATATTGCTTCAAAGAAGACTTTGATGTTTTAGCCTGAAACTGTATTACCTTCACTTTTTGAACACTTGTTTAAGAGCATCAGATAAATGTTTGACTTTCCAATTTTGCCATAGAAAACACCAGACTGTGCTCAGTGTCTTGTGTCTAAGTGTATACAACTTAAATAAAACAGCTTTGGTGGGATGCAATGTTAACTCAAATACAGACCACAACAAGGCTGCGTTTAAGATTTTATGAAAGGCTGTCTCTTATGGGTTGCAGTTTCGCCGTCTGTTTTGACTTTTCGAGCCTGCCTGGCGTCTGGTAAGTGAGTGTCTAGGCTAAGTGTGTTTGCTTGACAGGGCCAATCTGGTTGTGTGTGGGCGCTGATGGCATTTATGTGTACATTTTCAGGATGTGTTAGGGCAGCCTAGCAGAAAGACGCCCCAATACAGACAAAAATGGAGCTTTCTGAAGGCTTCAGATCAGATGGATAAATGATTGGACAGCGGCGAGACTTCACAAACAGTAACTTCAGTATATTACAGCGTCTATGTTGGTTAAGAATAAAAGTAAAAATCTCACCCTGTTACTGTAATACAACAACAACAACAACAACAACAACAACAACAACAACAACAACAACAACAACAACAACAACAACAACAACAACAACAACAACAACAACAACTACTACTACTACTACTACTACTACTACTACTACTACTACTACTACTACTACTAATAATAATAATAATAATAATGCCTCTTATGTAGTGCTTTTTTTGGGTACACAGAATCACTTTACAATGCATTATTAATTTACTCCTCAATCACATTGTGGGTTCTCCATGGGTAAGCTGTTTTGTTAATATTTTTTTTTTTTAGCTTTATAACTAGGAAAGTCCCACTGACATTAACAATCACTTTTGCAGTTGAGTCCTGGCCCTACTGGGGACCTATTATACATGCTTTTAGTGGTAGGGGAAAGAAGAGGACCCAGAGGAGAGACACAGGAAGAACATGCCCCGTCCTGGCCGGCTTCTTCCCTCTTTCCGCCAATACATGCATGTGTTAAAAAAAAAAAAAAAAAAAAAAAAAAAAAGGTGACTCTAAATTGCCCATAGTGAATAAAAGTGAGAGTGAAGAGTTTGTCATTGTATGTGTCTGTGTTAATCCTGCGCCTAACTGGCCATTGTCCAGGGTGACCCCTGCCTAAGGCCCACAGTTGCGCGAATAAATACATATTCATAGGCTGTACATGGTTTCTTGTGCCACTAAAGACAAATCAGCAGCCGAAGCCAGTGACAATTTCTTTAACATTTATGATAATGAAAGGTTCCTAATATCGTACATGCCAATTTTCAGTAACATCCAAATTAACCTTCTTAGTGATTTGTGGCGCATTTCCAAATTAGAGATTTCAGCTTGTTTTAAGATTTGTTCCACTTACCAACTGTATGTGATTATTTAAACACTGTTCATCTCTCCCTTGTTGCGCTCTTTCTAAGTAGTGTTATTGCAATTAGCAAGGTTAATAAGATGTTTTTGTAATACCCGCTATAGTCTAATTACTACCATGGTTTTATCTTTAGCCCCAGTTCTGTTCCATCTTCTTCATTAGGTTGTTTTCACTTGAGATCACAGCATCTCACAGGCCTAAAGTGCGAAATTGAGGACAGGTAAAAACTCTTTACGGTCGCTACAAATGATCAGACTGAGAGACAAACAACAGTAAACCTCTAATCTATCCTCTAGCTGTGGGCGCTGCTGGTTCTCTCTCTCTTTGTTCCTCTGAGCTGCTGCAGAACTTTGTCCCATGTCTCCTAAAGATAGCTTCAATCATAAAATTAATAATAATAATAGTAGCTTAGTCTGATTATGGACCTTAATCGAAGTGTTAAGTGCTTTTGCTCTCAATCTTCTTTTCTGGTTATGCTCCAGAAGTATAATGTGTACAACTATGTCAACAGAAAAGTTTGTAGTTTTTGTTTTTGACTTTATATTCTACTAACAGCTTGTAGATCTCGATGAAAACAACAAGTGCTCAGGGGGTGGGAAAGAAGGGCAGTTTAGAGTTGATGTACCACTATAATGATTTTCGAAACATTATTTTGAGGTCCAAATACAACATAGTGGTGCTTTGTGTCTCTGCTATAGAGTAATATTGGCTCCTGCCCCCCATCTGAGTTTTAGACATCATCCCATTCTCGTACGTGAACAGAACCTACAGCATGTGATTGTGTTTATGGGTAAAATCCCTGTTGGTTTGAGCACAGGTAGAAGCAGAAAACAGTTGCCCATCACACGGTGACCAGATTGAATTCCCTGAACTCCCACTTTAAACCGTCACACACTATTTTCTCTCTTTTATCTCCCACTTGTACTTCTTTTCTCTTTACGCCTGGATCATTTATCTTAGATTGAACTCCTCATTCCTCCTTTGGGGTCTTGGAGGTGTGTAAGAGAGAGACTTAGGACAAACATGTCAGAAACCACTAATCTCAAAATAAGATGATTTTGTTTCTCTGGAGATGAGGCAAATGTGAGTAGCAAGTTTTAGCTCTGGGTACCTTGGGGAATAATGGGCTGAATTATCAATTCTGTCTCTTTAATGGCTTTATCCTGCTCTATAAAGGTTGTTTATGGTCTTGACTGTAGACATATAGACAACATAATCTACAGGCAGCATGTACATTTGGCAGCCACATGCAAAAACAACATGGTAGAAACAGTACAAAAGGGCATTATATAATAGTGAATTTATATCACTTTAATTTATATCTATTAATTTATATCAATTTAAAGTGAAATGCATACATTGTAAAGATTTACAACACAAAGTGAAATATGTAAAGCATTATTGTAATGGTTATGATTATGGCTCACAGTAATGAAAACCAAAATTCAATATCAGTAAATTTGAATATTACATAATTTCCCAGGGTCATCACATAGGCTATACATAGGCTATAAATAAATGCTTGAAATATTTCTATATCTGTGTACTGATTATTACGATTTGAGAAGAATAATTGCACTAATGATATTGAACCAAACATTGAAGTAATTTCACATTTTAATTTATGACAGACAGCCATTGTTTTTTGTTGTAACTTCATCCATTTTGGTTCCCCATTTCAGCTACACATGAAGTCTTTGGACTGTGGGAGGAAGCGTGAATACCAGAGGAGAAACACAGTCAGGATATAGAGAGATCAGTGAAGGTCAGTCCAAGTTTGAAGCCATGATCTCGAAGTTGTGAGGCAGTAACAACTCTGCCACTTCGCACACAAAGCTTATGTTTTCATGCTTTATAGAGAGGATTTGTAACAGAGTTAACTAAGGGTGCTCCGATCAGGGTTTTTGAGGCCGATCACCGATCACCGATCAGCCTCTGCTGTGATCGGCCGATACCGATCATGGCCGATACCGATCACGTGGTCTTCAATGTAGTAATGTATTGTATGCAGGCTATTATTAGTTCCATTTGAAAAATACTGTAGCCTTTGTAAATATAAAAGAACAACAAAATTCTACTTATTTTTGTTTTAGAAGAGGTTTTGTTGCATTATTGGTCTTTAATGTGTGCCCAGTGTCTGTGGCTTTGTTTGAATGCTCCGCTGATGTAAAAATCAGCTGTTCTTAATTGGTGCCTTTAATGCGAGTCCGCGGGTGCAGCGCCTGTGTCCGCGTAACGCGCAGCCAAACCAGGTTGAAACACAGTGGACTAAAGAGCAGACAGCTCCTGCTGCCAGTTTTGACAATGTCTGAATGAAGAAAACGTGCAAAGAGAGCAGAGAAGACAACGATGAAAGGTGCTCCTCTCAGACACATGGACACATGGGCTGCCTTTTTACTTTCTCTTTCCATTAGCAGCCATTTGGTGCAGTTTAAGCCACAAAATGCACAGTTTTCTCCGCGCAACAAGACACAGGCAGACTCTGAACTTTCTTAATCCTTTTAACGTAACTGTTAGCGGGTTAGCTGTAGCTCTATTTACGTTGGTGTTTGCAAATACACGCACTGCTGCGCCTCGGTTCTGTCCCGTGCACTCCTAAAGCAGGCGGGGACACAGCGGGGACACAAAGCAGCGCCTCCAGGGCAGGTTTGTGTTAGTTATAACCAGGGCTTAACTTAAAAACACTGCTAAAATAATGCTACTGCTGTTTAATCAAACCGGAGTTGCAGGACAGTAAATGTGAGAGCCTCGCGTGTTTATTGTAATTTGATCGGCCCTTCTGATCGGCCCATTTTACCGATCACTGATCACTCTATTTTTAGCCACGATCGGCCGATCATGATCGGCGGCCGATCGATCGGGGCACCCTTAGAGTTAACACATTTGATATCTATGGTTGGATATGTAGCCATTTTTAAATGATCACTCGTGTTGCATGAGTGACGTCGTTGGCCTCTCTTCTCACCTCGGCATGTATGTACAGCATGGACATGAGTGGCTTGTTTAATGGGAAAACTGTCTGAAGCAAGATCAAGTACAAATGTCAAACAAACTTTCAACCTGAACATGTCATTAAAGTGTGAACCTGAGTATAAGATGAATGTAAAACCGCTGAATGTATCTTATAATGATATCTTTTTAACATGCCTGTGGGTGCTTTTTCCCCTCCACTGGGCAGGTGAAAGGTGACGCGTGTGTGATTTCCTGCTGGGACTATCTCTCATTAAGTCTATGTTGGAAGCTCTCAGATAACCTCACACTGCAATTAATCACAGCAGCCTTAATTATCTCATTTGGAAAGGAATTCATCCCTTCATATGCTGCACTTCACCGAGAAATTAAAAACAAGTCTTGATCCACTGTGAAAGGTGATTTTTTTTTTTTTAATAATCCCAAAAGATAGTACCAGTAAAATATGCTGCTCATGTGTGTGTGTTGTACCTGCCTGACAGAAGTGTGGAGTGAGAAATCTTCCCGCGGCAGACGCTGGTGATGCCTCATCAGACTCCGGCAGGCCCTGTGCCCCCTGATGGCGCCGCAGCTGGGTGGATGGACATGATCGCTCACTCACAGACAGGATTAACCCCCCTCCACAACTGCATCTGTCTTCTCTGTCCTCTTCCCCTAATCTCTCCTTGTCTCCTGGCCTCTGTCTCTCGCTCTTGTCTCTCCGTCCCACAGCGCTCATGTCCATGTCACACTGGTGTTAAGTCGAGACAAAGAAGCTGCTGCAGCCCGACTTCTTCTTTGTCCACCATTTACTCCAGCTATTTTGTCAGTGACACGCAGCCTTGTTCTGCGCAAATACCAATATAAAGAGAAGCTGTAGTACACGGTGCAGGGTCACTGTAAACATATGGAAATCTCTCACTGACAACTGAAGGGTAAAGAGGGTATGCTAATTACATTTAGTGTCCTATGCAAGGCAGTAAATCAAGGAGAAAATGTTAGCCAAATCAACTGCAGTAATTACAGGCCAATGCTATGCCATTTATATTAAATTTAGATTTTGTAAAAGTGGTTGTACTGATCTACATTCAGTGTATACTAAGGGAAGGTCATGGGCACATCCTGGGGAAAAGAGACAGCAACTCAAAGACTCTCCATATTACTTTAAAGAGGACATATTATGCAAAATCAACTTTTCTGAGCTTTCTGCAGTATTATACTATTGTTCCTTCATCAAAAACATACCTGGAGTTGTGTTTTGCTCCATTCACGCATGTTTAAATAATGTGTCATTCTTTGGCGTGGCCGTTCTGAGGCCTCAAAGCGCTCGGTAGCACAAAGCTCCACCTCTCCCTTCAACCCCTGCAGTTTAATTGTGTTATTATATTTATTATTAAATGTTGATCATATTCAAAACTTAAGCCCTAGCATCATGTACTTACATTACATACATTTAAATGGATTTTAAGCTTTTTTGACAATTGGTGAGAAAAATGTGTGCTAGATTTTGGTTCTAGAAATCTGCTCACCCTAAATTTCATATTCATTTATTAATTTATTTATAAATGCACCAATTCCAAAGGGTATGCTTCCGGTACAGCGTGTAATGCTCTCATCCTCACACAGATTGTCATTCAGTTGTTGACTTGATTTAGTGCCCGTATGACTGTTGGGAAGAAACGTGTTGTTGGCAGAGACTTGTAGCGTTTTCCAGAGGGTCTGAGTGTGAACAACTGATGAGCAGGATGTGTGGGGGCAGAGGTGATTTTTATTGCTCGTTGTGTATGCGTCTGGGGTACAATGTGTCTGTGGATGGGAATATGTGGCATGTGATTGTGAAATATTTGTCTATTACACGTTGTAGTTTTTGGGGTGAATGAGTGTCATACTGTGAAAATCCACAATATATACCTGAAACATTTCACTCTGTACTGAATCTATATAATTATTGCATTTCAGTTGATCTACTGAACTATTCATATAGTTCGTATACGTTTTTTTGGATAAAGAATGAGAGCAGACATGGATGTTGAGGGCTTGTTGATTTTTCAATGCTTCCTGGAGTGGGCGCGGCGTTGAGGCAGAGGCGGAGGTTTGCACAACCAAGCGTTCTGAGGCATCCAAAACTCAGCGCCACAGTCTACAGGTTTACTTACCTTACCAGCAAATAATATGTATGTTTTAATGGAGAAATAAAGGATGTTGCAATATGCTTGAAACATATCAGAAAATCATTTGTCTTTTTCCTTCCAACAGACCTACATACATGATCCCCATTAACATACATGATACAGGAATAGAAAAAAAGTGTGCTTTCAGAGCTATAGAAGCCTTTTATAACACTTTAGATCACTGCTAAAGAGCATTCTGAAAGATGATTAAAACTGCTACAGCCTAAAACACTTTCTTGCAAAAAAAAAGAAAAACTTGCAACATGTGCAACATTATTAATTTGTAGTAAGGAACAAAAATAACACAAGGTCACACTCCAATTATCGTGGTGCACCAGCGCAGCAGCAGCAGTTTATTTTGATTTTTTTTTTCTTCTCCTATGTCTTCCTCTGGATCTTCCCAGCACGACTCCCCCGATTTAAAAATGCTGTAAATACTGTAAAACTTTAAACACTCTCCTATTGGCTTTCCGTGTATTGTTCTATAGCTTATTCATCCATGCTTCAAACAATTCACACCAGCTCAATTTAGAAAGACTGTATAATTTCTCGCCTTTGTAATGCACCATATGATCAAAGATATGGGGTTGGCTTTGTCTGAAAAAAATACCGCCATCCTTTGACTTTTGCAGCAGCCCATTATATGCACCAAGACTGTGATCAAACGCCTGTTATCCCACTGTTACTCCAAATGCACTTCCCAATTTCAGTTTGTTGCCGTAACTGCTATACTAAAAATTCAGTTATCTTTCCAGGCTGAATATAAAATGAAAATTAGCAGTGTTTGAAAGCTCTTTAATGACCGACTTAAATATTCGTGTAAAAACAGCCATTTCCCTTTGGATTTCCACTAATCAGATTTCAGATACATTTATGCTCAGTCGATCTCTAATGGTCTTTTACTTATTGCTGTGCTTTAGTTTCACATAAAAGGACTTCTTTATGAGAGACAGAAAAAAAAAACACTACTGAAAAGCTAAAGTGCTACCATTACAAAACCATAGTTATGACTGTAATATTGAAACATCACTATGATAATTGTTTCATTCATTTAGGGTTTTGGGTGCCTGGAGACTAGCCCAACAACTATGGGCTTTTGGCAGAGGTACACCCTGGACAGTGGTCAATTTGAAGTCACCAATTCACCAAAAACAGGTACAGTATTGAGGAAAAAAATTCACGAGGTGTGTGCTCTTTACTAAGAGTGCTTTAACAAATACAGATTTTTATTTTTATGAACATTTCAGAAAAAAAGGTGATGTGCCAAGGCCAAATTATTAATTACAGTGTGGATCTGCACTGTTTTTGGGGTGCACTGTGACAGACCGGTTAGTGCTCTCTCCTCCCAGCAAGGAGATCGTGTGTTTGATCCTCAGTTTGATGCACAGTCTGTCTGGGTGGAGTCTACATGTCCTCCCCGTATTACTGAGGGTTCTCCCTGGGTACTCCGGCCTCCTCCTAGGAGAATTGGTGACTCTAAATTGCTCCTGTAGTGAATGAATATGAGTGACTAGTTATCTGTCTGTGTGTGGCTCTGTGTCAGCCCTGCAACCAACAGGCCCATGTCCAGGCTGAAACTCGCCTAAGGCCCAAAGTTACTGGGATACTTGGGACTCCTAATGGGAGCTTATTATATCCAGGAGTGCTTAAAGGGATTCTGATGCTAACTTCACTCACTAAAACAGAAAATAGTTTGTTTTGGATTCTTTATCTTTGTGAGATGTAATCAACAGAATGAACATTTACCCCTGTACTAGACAACCTTTGAATCCAGGTCATAGCACTATATCTTTAACATTGCATGAGAGGACCAGTGCCTTGGCAGAGGTCTACGCTCTGAGAGATGGTACTGGGCTCGCCTGATGCTCGACCCATAACCTCCTTACTCAGAGGCAGGGGCACTAACCGTGCCCATTGATTAATATAATAATAGCATACAAAATGTAATTTAATCATTGGGCTGAGCATTAAATAAAATGTAATGTAAAGAAATGCCCACCCATTCTGACATTTACCACAAGAATTCACAAAAACAGAGCAAATCTTTCAAATGGCACCAATGTGATATGCACCGCTATTTTCAAAGCTTGTTTCCTCCATTGACACAGCCATTTAACCTCCCGCAGTGCCGTGGCTCACTCTGCCAACTATGACATGCATTTTAACCACAGTCGTATGGCCTAGCGGTGGTTGTAGGCAGTGGTAGCGGCACTGCCCACTCCACAGCTTGCGCCGCTCACACCCGCGAAAGCATTTAGGGTCCCAGAGGACGCGTACACAGAACAATGTCACGCTGAGCCGCTTTGATACAGACAGCTTAGGTTCTATCACAAGCAAAATGGGTTAAGTGGAGAAGAGAGATGAAAAACAAACTGACACAACGCTACATCAAAGTGCAGTGGCATAGCAGCAAGTCTCATGTGACCCAGGGATGTCACAGGCATGCACCTACACACAGGCGAGCGGCTTGTTTGTGAGTGCTCTGTTAAACGGATAGTCCAGGATTTTGCATGTGGGAGAAGAGAACAGAAGAAGTGATGGATGCTGTCATGTATGGCTGCTAATGGGGCCAGCAAAAACACCCTTTTATATAAGATAATGTACCTCATTTTCATTGGTGCTCAGTGGATCTTATAAAAAAGAGAGATTCAAGTTAAGAAGTAGAAGGTAAGGTCACTATTCCTTGTGTAAAATGTAGAATAAATATTTGTGGGCATCCTCTCTAGAAAGCTTATATGTATGGTTGGTGTGTTGCTGTCCCTGTGTATCAGGACAGGCCTCACAGAACTCTGAGCTGTTTTTTTATTCCAATAAATAAAGTCTCAGTAAAGTATGGAAGAGGATTAGGGCCATTGTAAAAAAATATTTTTGAGGGTTAAGTTCTGAGATTAAAGTCAGAATTCTGAGAAAAAAAATCAGAATTCTGAGAATAAAGTCAGAATTCTGAGATTAAAGTCAGAATTCTGAGAAAAAAGTCAGAATTCTGAGATTAAAGTCAGCATTCTGAGAATAAATTCAGAATTCTTACACTATGTCTGCACATGTGGTTCCCCCCTGCGCTGCACAAATGAACATGACTCAGGTTTGATCCTTCCAGGCACTCGTAGTGAAACTATGGTAGCCTGTAAGGAAGGCTTCTGCTATGAAATATTATATATTGTATGTAAAAATTAAACATTTTTACTAGGGCTGTCAGCGTTAACGCGTTAACGCATTAACGCATGCGATTAATAGAAAAAAAAATGTACACGTTAAAATGTATTAACACAAATTAATCACACGATCTGTTTTGCCATAACAGCAGCGCTTCTCAAAGCATTTTGGAGGGCATGAAGCCTTGTCGGGGGCGCGTGACTGTCTTGGAAATGTGCGTATATCACAACATTGACTTGTTTTCATGGTGAACGACCCACCCCACACACACGTTTGCCTGTGGTTCGACTTCAGGACAAGTCCACTGTTTTGGCCGCTGCACTACA
Source organism: Bostrychus sinensis (assembly GCA_020698575.1). Classification (NCBI taxonomy): domain Eukaryota; kingdom Metazoa; phylum Chordata; class Actinopteri; order Gobiiformes; family Eleotridae; genus Bostrychus; species Bostrychus sinensis. The sequence continues at coordinate 30,912,108 of CM036242.1, forward strand.
ACCCTCTCCTTTCACTCCCCTCACGAGTCTCATGTGAAACTTTTTACTAATAAATGTTCCGTGTGCTTTTTATATCGCTTCCTTTCACTGCCTCTGTCCGTGCGCGTTCCGGGAGCTGTGCTTTCTGTGCGTCCTGGACCCACGGTGAGAGCAGGGGGCGATCCATGGCCTTGGAGCCACAAGCCGCAAACTCCTACAAACCATTCATTTGTGTTTCAGTTCTCGACTCAGAGCGGCAGCCTCACTGCGGACAGGTGACCGTGCCCCGCCCCTGTCCACGGCACTAAGAGGAGCAGAGGAGAGGCTCAGGTGTCTGCAGTAGATTTAATGCAGAGCACATTTCAGCAGACACTGTTATCTCAGTTACTACACAGACTTATTAAAGGCTCTCTCACAATATTCAGAAGTTATTTCTGAGATGTATTTTTTTATCCAAGTAAAAACACACTCAACCTCTCTGGACTTTTTATTTAAACGTTGCATATTGTCATGGAAAATCTATGAAGTTATACATTGCGATTAATCGTGATTAATCACAGCCCAAGAGTGTGATTAATCTGATAAATTTTTTTAATCGATTGACAGCACTAATTTTTACCCACAGAAACATACAAGAATGCACTTAAACACTTATTGGGGAAGTAGTCATCTTTTAGTCATTTAATTTGCTGCTTAAGAAATTGCACTCTGTTTATTGTTGCCACAGCGACGGCCTGTCCATTATTGTCGCTGAGGCAACAGCACAAGAGAAAGTGCTCTAGAACGTATAAAAAATGTTTTTTCTGAAACAAACAAAGACAACATCGCAACCTCATCAATAATAATGCATTTATATAGTTTATTGTATGGATTTTGTACTCTTTTTCTTGCACAACGTCAGTCCTTACAGGCACCCATACTTCTGACTTTAATCTCAGAATTCTGACTTTTTTCTCGGAATTCTGACTTTTTTTCTCAGAATTCTGACTTTTTTCTCAGAATTCTGACTTTAATCTCAGGACTTAATCCTCAAAATTATTATTATTTTTTTACAATGGCCCTAATCCTCTTCCGTAGTAAAGACATTACTTTGCAAAATGTGCAATTTTGGGAGGAAAACAGCAAATCAAATGTGTTATAGGCCTTAAATAGAAGCAACTTGTCTCTCAGTAAGTTGTAAGTTAGACTTGTTTATCGAAAGATTTACCTCTCGAGTCCATCCCACTTTGTCCCACCAAATAGCACAACTTGTCCCACTTTTAGTTACTTTTTGAGGTGGTCACCCTACCATTTTATAACAATTAACAAAGAAGCCCCTAAGATTTTTGACAGTGATATGCTCCTGTCTGCTTCTCCAAATTGGCAGCGTGGAGGCATCTACATTAATATAGTAAATTATTATGTTGAAGCACAAAATACTGACATACATCAGTAATAAAAGATTAAGACTATTTTAGTTGCAGTAGGGTTTTTTCAAGTGAGTCTCTTATTCTCCAGTGTGTTTTTAAGAATAAGTAGAATGAATTAAAGCAAAGCAAAAGAACAAATACAATTTACTGCTTAGTGTCTGTACTTAGCTTTTACGCTTGAAGCTCTCTTTATTTTGCTATATTTCATCAGCAAAGTTAACAACTAATTAACAGTTAGTAGACTGTTAACTCATTTGACAGCCTCTTGTAAGTGTTGCCATCCTATTTTTTTTGTCACAATACATTTTTGCAGATAGGCGATGAACGTATCCTGATGCAAGTAAAATGTACAATACAGGCTGCGGTTATGCTATCTATTTATGGATCTCGACATTTCTAGCAAATCTAACTATGAACGTGATGTTTACATTGAGAAAAGACACAAGGCAATTGAATAGCAGATATATTGCTCATTCAAATACCATATAGAGATGTTTATCATAAAAAGCTCCAGGGCTGTAATGGCACTTGACCCAGCTGCCACTCAAAGTGTGCTCTATCAATCACATGGGTCAGAAAGGGGGAATATCTTATAGGGTTGTTTCCTCAATAGGGAAGAAGTGGGACTTTTAACACATGCACATAGGCTGTTTTTTAATCTGTGATGTTACATGGTGATATGCTGTAAAGTGTCTTCCTCTTTAGCATTCTTTCATTGATATATTCACTATCCCTCTATTCATGTCCAAACCATCTCAATCTGGCCTCTCTGATTTCATCTCCCAAACATCTAACATGTGCTGTTCCTCTGATGTACTCATTCCTACTCCTATCCATCCTCGTCACTCCCAAAAAGAACCTCAGCATCTTCAGTTTCTTCACCCTTTCTAACCCATCCTCATAAAGGCTACCACTATTCTGGAAACCTAACTTGCTTCACTTCCTCATCACCTTTTTTCTTTTACCAAAGGTCATTAAAGTCTCCACCAAAGCTGAAAATAATAATAATTGGAAAGATAAGCTATGATTTTGTACAACTTACAAGTTCCTTTTGCAAAACCATGTGTCAAAAGTTTGTAAAACAGCCTTGGCAAAAATAATAATAATAATTCTGATTTTATGCTTTAGTGTTTAAAAGCTTAGCTCAAGCAGCACACATTTATGCTCCCCTGTGAACAGCTCCCTCGAGGAAGCAGCACCTGTGTGGAGCTGTGGGGCAGTCTCCACTTGTCAGATGTTCCTCCGTGTGATACAGAAACTAATTGGCCATGAAGGTGACAAACCAGGAAGCATGCGGTTACAAGCCCTCTGTAACAAACACCTGTCATGATGAAGATAAACTCCACAATATGGCAATTAAAGATGGACTAGAGTGGAAACATTAATAAGGGGTTAACACCAATTTAAAAAATGAACTACAGTGCAGTTTTGTGATTTACGACGTTTGCTCACAGGTGATAAAATGAAGCTTATGAGCAAGAGCCTGGCCTACTTTTATCTCAACCACTTTTTGTCCATTTTTGTTCATTATGCCAGGTGTTGAATCACTTTATTGTGCATGTCTAGTCTGTATCACATGTTTTTCTCATTAATAATATCATATTAGTAATAACAGTAATTATTTTATTTATCTTCATCCACTTGTTCCTGTTATTGGTAGCATGTAGCTCTCTGCGACTAAGAGCTTTAGGCAGGGTACACCCGGGAGAGCTTTTTGTATGTTGGTGTGAATGCACTGTACTGTGATTGTCTTCATGTATTGTATTTCTGTTTTCTATTGTTTGTCTGTGTTAAGGACCCCCTTGAAAATGAGATGGTACATCTCAAGGGGTCATCATTTGTTCAAATAAATTACAATGGCCAGTTTTTTGCAGGGGTAATACAGAAACAGACTGACAACTATTCACTCGCACATTTACACACACGATGCAATTTAGAATTAGCACTTCTCCTAACACATGCATGAGGGAGGGAGTCAGAGAGAACCCATAGTTACAGGGAGGATCTGGAGACTCCACTCATTAAGACTGTACTCAGTTGGCACAAGGATCAAACTTACAACCTCCAAACTGGAGGCTGGAGCACTGAACACTCTACCACTGTGAACCTACTGTGCTCTCATAACGATAAACAACGAAAAACACTTGAAAACAGAACATTAATATCAACATATGTCAACATGAGATGCTCAGTTTCAGTAAACATCGAGTAGAGCCGTTGACCAAACAACTATATTATGCCTCTGGAATGAAAGCAGGCTCAAATGTCCCAACAACCTTAAGTACACATTCAATAGGCTGTGAAAGCCAAGCCGAGTTTGCTCAATAAACAAACAGGCTTGTAATATTACAGGCAAAATCCCAGCCGTCCACACCTCCTCCTCGCTTTTTCTCAATGCTTTTTCAAGACAGATTTTATAAACACTATGGATATGCCAATGTTGAGTATGGATTATGTTCCCAACAGAATGATATTGCAGCATCAAATATTCATAGTCGTCTGTGATCAGCAATGTATACAGCTGCCACCGTCACCCAGACCTGATCCATCAGCTGCAGCAGAAATAGCAAGAGCAATTTGCAATCACATGCAGGAAAATACATGAATTTCCCGGAGTTGAGTGTGAAGGTGAAAGATGTTGCGCCTATGTGAAATTGGAAGCAGACACAACTCTTACATAAATATGATCCTTGGACAAGTGGCTCTCTCCGCTCCTGACAGCTTATTTTCTGGGCCGACACATGAGCGATGTTTCAATGGGTGTGACAGGAAGAGAGTGCCTGACAGGTATCCCGTGTTTGTGTGTCTCTGTGTGTGTGTGTTTTTCCGATGCAAAAAGGACAAGTGGGGCCATTTTCTCAGAGTGCAATGCTGTAAAAGAGTGAGGATATGTTAAGTGATGGAGAGAGGTTTTGTCATTGAAAAAAATTATGAGGAACGGTGTTTTGAAAGAAGTGTAAGCAAAAAATGTGAGACGTTTACGAGGTGCATCAACATTTGGCAACAAGACGCAAGTTTCTTGCCAGTTTTATGCTTTTTGTGTCAAAGATCTACAGTAATTTATGCCAAAACATCTCTTTTACATGTTCAGTGTGTTTATATGGATCGCTGCAAGGCTGCCATTTCTGATATCAAACTTGAGATCCATCTAGAGCAGGGGTCATCAATTAAAATTCACCGAGGTCCTATTTGTGAAAATTTTCTCAAGTGAACGTCCGGAACATCAAAATGTTATTTTGTGCCTTGAAAAAGCATTATAGTTACATCGACATCTGTGTCTATAGTACAAATGCAGTAGAATTGTAAATTATGGCAATAACATTTTCCCAACATTAACATAAGTTTTAAAACAAACTAGGGGGTATGAAATGATAAAATAAGAGGGTGGACATATTTTTTTTCTTATAATAAATAGCTACAGTTATAAAATAAAAATGCTTTATTATTGGTCCCTGACTCAGAACACAGGGTTTAGAACTGACCTCTGTTGCTTTCTACATCGGTCTGTTTCACATTTCTCTGCCTTCAGTCTCACTCACAGTCACTGCACCGTGTTTCCAAATCTGCAAATCTGATTGGCTGATAGCATCACCTGCGAAGTTTTGCTGTCTGGTTTAACGCAGGAGATGTTTCACCCATTAAAACTGAAGGGCTCTGTACCGTGCCTCACAACACATGTAGCCTCCCAATTCTCCAGTAAATATGAGGCAGTCTTCTCCTCTTTGGGACAGAGGGACAAACTCTGGAGGGAGGGGTGAACTACGGGACAGAACCGTTCACAGCCACAGCGTGTGACATCTCCAGCTCGTCTCACTAATCCGTAAAGAGAAAACTTGTTGTAAATCGAGCAGTCTGGTCCCTCCACACACAGTCTGGACCTAGTTCTGTCATTTTGTTGGACAATAACAGAAAACACACGCTGCACTGTTAATGTTAAAGCTTTAAAGTGCCAGGACATGCTGTGTGTTGACGCGCTTTGAGAGAGGCGCCGCTGCGCTCCCGATAAGTGTGAGGTTGAACAGGTCCATGTATGTGGTGCAGTACATGGGTTCGGGTCCAGAATGGATGACGCCTGCGTCCGGATTCAGACCGCAATTTGCCTATTAGTGATCCCTGATCTAGAGTATATGCTTAATGGTTCAACTTCTTTAATTTTGGCTTTTTGTCCAGGATAACCATAACAAATCAACTGCCTTATAGCGTGCTACAGTGTGCGTACTGATTCGGGATATAGGTTTAATGTCAGATGTCTTTCCTGATAATCTCTCTTTTTTCCAGGCTTAGGGTTGTTACAAAAAGTACATTTGCTTGTTGTGACCCTTTTTGATTAGGGGTGTGTGTACCTATGTTCCCCAGCACTGATTTTTCTAGTTTTACCAGTTTCTATGGACATAACATAGGTACTGGAGAACATAGGTACCTCAGATTTCTGAAAGTATCTATGTTCCCCACTACCTACAGTATGTTCCCTAGTCCATAGAAATTGGGCAACATAGGTACCTTGGATTTGTGAAAGTACCCCTGGTCTGTAGAAACCAGGGAACATAGGTACTGGAGAACATAGGTGCCTCAGATTTGTGAAAGTACCTGTAACGTAAGTTCATAGAAACTGGGGAACACCAGTACTGAAGGACATTTGGTACCTCGGATTTGTGAAAGTACCTATGTTCTCTGGTCTATAAAAACAAGGGAACAAAGGTACTGGAGAACATACTGTAGATACCTCACATTTGTGACAGTACCTATGTTCCCTGGTCCATAGAAACTAGGGAACATAAATACTTGAGTAAATTAGTACTTGTGCGTTCTGGTAAGTCTGGATGTTCCCTAGGTCTAGTCCTAACCTTAATGTTTTCGGAATATACTGGGGAACATAGGCACTGGGGAACATAGGACTGACCTTGGATTAGAAAATGTACACAAATTCTATTAAATACATTTTGAAATTTATGCCATAGGGTCATTGTGAATTAAATGTTGGTAATGCCTGACAATAGTGCAGTTTCCACCCCTGTTAAAAGGCATGACTTTTATACTGTATTGCCAGTGACAGGGACATCTTTTTTTAATATAGAAATGCCAAGTGAGCAGATCTCTAAATAAATGACAAAAATCTGTGAACTATAGTGTACAAGACAGATTGTATCAATTTGGTTGTCAATTTTTATGTTAAAATGCTCCATTCGTATAAAAGGAAACAGTAATACAAAAAGTGGCTGACAGAAACAGTATTGTGTTACTGCAATTTGTCAACAGCACAACACTCTATCAATCGACTTGTCAGAAATAATTATTCCGCCGCCATCATTTTCAGACTCTAACAAACTGTTCGCATTGTAAATTACTGACACTGTATTTTTCCCCATTTCAGCAACACTGGCTTGAGCTGCTGGCTTAGTCATATTTTTCCCTTGATGCATATCTGCGCTTTCAAAGGCATTCTTCTCAAACCAAGCATTTGACAGAATCGTTTATTAAAATGTATGATTGCTTGGTTTGTCCTGCATTGAAATGACTCTCATTGCTCACACAGATAGTGAGCATCAAGATAATGTGGAAAGGAAATGTCAGTAGGCCCCATGCGTCGATTAAAATGTTAGGAATAGTTTACATTCATTTTAAACAAGGGTCAACTGATGTAAGGTGACATTTTTTACTATTTCAGGCTATGCGCCAAGCTAGCAGCATCTTTAGCACAAAGACAGTACCTTTGCTAAAAAAAAAAAAAAAAGTGAGAAAAGAGTACACGTGCAAATAATCAGTGTAAAACAAACAACAATGGTTTAGCTCCCAATGCATTTACAGCAAACAGCACTGTCCAGTCTGTTTTGGGGCCTAAGGTTGGGTGCACTCTTGACAATGGCCAGACACAGACAGAAAACCATTTACTCTCACATTCATTTACTATGAGTCACAGTTTCAGAGTAACACAGGGAGGACATGCAGACTCCGCTCAGAGAGACTGTAGTCACGCAGGCTGTGGCTCAATCTTTTGATAAGATGCAGCAGTGCTAACCACTCTGCCATCGTGCACCCCTAATCTCATAACACAGGCAAATATCACTTACTCACGGTATCACGGGTGTTCAAACTATAGCCCTATGGATCATTTTTTGCTGGCCCCCAGGCCCAAGTGGCCCAAATTGTCACACATGATACTTTTTACCAAAAGACTTAAAGCGCAGGTAAAAAAAAAAAAAAGTTTATTATTTGTGTGAGACACATCAAAGAAGAAAAAATGGAAATCAGTTGTTAAAAGAGTCAAATAAGTTCAGATATTGAGTTTCCCAGCTCAGATACATGTGTGGATGTGAAAGGGCATCCAGAGTAAAATTTATGCCAATGTACCCATGTTCATGACTGTGGAGATCCCCAAAGAGAGCGGCTGAAAGGACTTTTCTTTTATGATGAAGTGAAACCTGTCATCTCTAGAGAGTGGCCCTCCTCCACAAATATTTTTCAGTATGTAGCCCTCATTGAAAATCATTTGGACAACACTAATTTTACTAAATTTGTCCAAAACAGTGCTTCCCAAACAGTGCGATGGGACCCAATAGTGGGTTCAAGCCTGTATTTTTTAAAAATAAATAGATGATATAACAAAATAATAATAATAAAAAAATATAATAAAATAAAAATAGCTAAAGAATGGGAGAAAATTATCAGGGATATAACTATGTTCCACAATCACACATTATGCTATACAAGTAAAAAAGCAAGCATATCTTTGTCTTGCTTATTATATCCTCACTGGAGAGTACTCACTGATCGGATTTTGATTACATAACTCAATAAAAATAGCATCTTCAAGTTCATTAGTTGCAGATTTAGATCCATTTGGGGTAAAGGAAGCATTACAATCTGTTAAACGTTTTATATTTTCCAGTGAGTGAGGAAGCTTGCAACAAAATAACCCTGGATTAGAAAGCATAATGAGGCCGTGAACACCCCAATGGGACAATTAGGTGCAATGGGAGAGTTGTGCTGACATCAGTGATCTGTAGAATAATTAACACCTCTGCCCTTTGTAAACTCCCCGAGGAGAGCTTCTTCACCTCCGGCGCCACAGTCGACCGGAAACCCTATTCACAGCTGTAATAAACACACCGACATACATACATGCAAACTGTGAACCGCAATTAAGAAGTTAGCAGAGTTTGGAGGTGCGTAATCATGTGCATATGCAAAAGTAGTACAGATGCAATGAACAAGTCAAGACCATTGTTATTTGGTTGTTTTGGAAATGTAAAGAGCTGCTGCATATGGAAGTGGTTACTACCTTTGGGACGTTCCTTTGAAAATTTGTGTAGCTGCCTGTTCAGGAACTAGTTTACAAAACAAAAAAAGGAATTCTGTCATATGATAGTGCTATAAATTGTGGGCCCAGCTACATGAACACAAAGGATATTTTTAGAAACAGATTGTTTGGCAAAATGTCCCTGTCCACATGGAACAACAACACATGCTAAAAGAAGTTCTCTGGACACAGGATTGAGGCTAACAAGCTGAAATCACAGAATTAGAGCATGTGCGAGTGCCTTTGTTTTAATTTTGCAGAGAAAATCATGAAAAATATTTGCAAGGGAGAGCAGCTTGTTCATATAGGACATACAATTAGATGGAAAAGAAGCCAAGTTCACTATTAAATGTATATTATGGGATGAATTTTGCCAAACCTGGTTCACAGTTCTGTGGCATGAGCATAGATATGCACATGCTCAGTCACTCAGTTTAGATATTTAATGCCCAATTTTAACAAAATCTTAATTTTGAAAATTGTTTTACAAAATTGAAATTTTTTGATGTGTTTGTTGTGGACAGAAAGCCCAAAAGCAGAGAATTATGTGTGCTTCTAAAACATCAGTGTACCAAAGCCTGAATGATATTACCACATAAAAATGGGTACAACCAACCAATACAAACTTAGAAGTTTCTACAAAAAGACACAAATGTATTAAACAGTTGTTTTGCAAAATTTCAAACTTTTTACCTCACTTAGCATTTACAACATATCTTTTTATTTTAGAAAATCCAAATAACATATTTTGTACTTTGAACACATATGAAGGAAAAGACTAAATCCTATTATTTCTGATTTTTGAGGCCATTTCCCCTTTTGTGTTAGAAATTGCATGGAGAGAAGATAAGCCACCACCTTTTTAATTAGTCTGTAACACTTGGCTGGAAATAGGTGGGCGCTCTCTAATCAATATGGCAAATGGGAGACAAGGGTCCAAGTTCAGGCCATATCTCAGTCTGGAGCCTATCTGCCTGATCACACCATTCCCAAGACGCTCTGAGGCTCCACACAGTATGACGACACAGCGTTCAAGGACCAACTAATGAAAATATTTCCCTGACTATACTCTAAATTAAACTGAAGGCATAAAGAGCTGTTTGAACAAGATGTTGGATAAATGAAAAAGTCCAAAATACAATTTGCCTTCAGCAATGTCACTATGAAATGCGTCAGTTGGCTCATTGTGCAAAAAATATCATTATAGATATTTAAAATTACATCCTTGCTGTTTTAAAGTTAAAAGGTACCTTTCTAGGCTTGCTTATGACAGGTAATGTTGAAAACATGATGTTGCCTCAAAGAAAATTATTGTTTGAATATAATTATAATCTGTCCGTCATTGGACTCACATTGGAAATACAATTTTTATGACACACAGTCTATCTGGTTTTCTTGGGCTTTCTTCAACTGTCCAAAGACATGTATGTTTTGGTGAATTGGTGGATCTAAATTGCCCTTAATAAATGAATGTGGGAGTGAATGTTTGTCTGTCAGTGTATGTGTGTGTCTGCACTGTGTGGCCACTGTTCAGGGAGTATGTATTCCACCAAAAGCCTAGAGTTGCTGAGACAAAATAAGCAAAAGAAACTGAATGAATGAATAATAACTCACAGTTGGTGGTTAAGCTGCTTCTGTAGCCACAGCTGCTCTGGGACAGACTGATGGAAGCATGGCTGCCACTCTGCGCCTACAGCACCTCTGACCACCAACAAACACAGTCACACTCACACATTCATACATATGTTAAGGTCAGTGAAGTATCTTGCTCAAAGACACAATGACAGTATGTAATAATTCCAGTAGCAGGGATCAAGCTTTACCCACTGAACTACTGCCCCCCCAATAAATGAATGATTATATAGGCCACAGTGGATGTTTAGGACAGTCTGCTTTCCCTCAGGTACCCCGGACTCAATGTCCATTTAGCAAATTTTATTAAATACTTTTCTTTTCATGCCACTTATTAAAAAATGGTTGAGAAGTGAATTAAGCATATACGAAACTGGTATTGGAGCAGTGTTTTCAGCGCTAATAGCAGTCCTCTTGAGAAACAGAGGAAATAGAATTTGGATGTAGTTAAATGCTGTCTATGTGAATTGGGATGATGGGGTAGAGAGGGGTGAGAAGCCAGGACAAGTAGCGGGGCGAGCTAAGAGGACCCTTGGCGGCGGCTTTAAGAGTCATAGATAAAAGTGAGGAGTTAATGTGACGAGCCTGAGCAGGTGAGATCAGCCTGAGGAGACATAATTATCACACAAGCAAAGGGATTACTCTGATTCTAGATGAAGTGGAAAAGCCAGGCAAAGCACGTTATTATGATGTGAAGAAGTCTAACAAGATCTGGATAAAATTCATCCTCATGTGGCACCAAGTGAAGGAACTTATTTATCCCTGGAGAATTTTAAGGCGAGTCAATATAACAAGAGGGAGGTTTTAACATACAAATAGGCTCATTTGTTGCAAAATTGTCACCAGCTCTTAAGGTTAAAGTGAAGGCAGGTTGTAGCAACTATGGGGCTGCTGAGGTGGAGTAGACCCAGTAGTGGTCAGGTAGTCACAGGGCGGATGCAGAGACATACTCAGACAAACTACCATTTAATCTCACTTGCATGCACCAGGGGCATTTTAGATTTGTTATTTCACCAAACACATGCATGTATTTGGCCACTGGGAGGATAACCTGGCAAAAGCCAGATTGACATAACGTTAGCAAAGTTGCTAACATTAATATCCATCTGGAATGGCTCCTGTTGAAAATGTTTGTGAAAGGGTGGAACATTCAGTAGAATACTTGGAGGTGATTGGATAAAGTGCCAGGTTTGTAGCTAAACAACAAACAACGCAATAAAGACTCTTTTTTTGCTGTTTTTTTCCATGATTTTTGCTGTTTTTGCCATGTTGTTAACAAGTATCACTAAGAGCTTGTTGTCTGGCCTAAATAGCACCCACAGTAACACAGGAAAGACATAAAGACTCCACTTAGAGAGATAGTAGTTGGCCACCCTGAGGATCAAACCCACAACCTCAATTCTGCCACCATGCAACCCTAAATACAAAGTAATATTTTTTGTAGCATTTGCCACAGTTTGCAAACTTAAAATTTCTGCACATCATAACATGACATTTGTGTTTTCATCAACACCAAACATTCAACTTTATTTCTAAAAGTACCACATGCTTGTAACAAAATGCATAACCAATTCCTTTCAAGCTATTAAAGCACTAACCTTATTAAGTCTGGTTTTCATTTGTCTCCAGTGAATACAGCTTATAATCATACCACCACAAAAACAATAATCATACTATCACATTCATGCAAGCAAGGTGGGTGAAGAGTCTTGCCCAAGGACACACCAGCAGTATGAACTGGGGAGAGCGGGACTCAAACCACCAACCTTGCAGTTATAGGATGACCAATATATAATAGCTCTACCTCCTTGCTATCTTCTGTACTGGTTTGGTCCATAAGCACTCCCAGCTGCACCAGAAGCTCAATGATCAGGAAATCATGCATAATGAAACATACATACAAGGATACATAATGTAATAAGTATTCAAATATTTACATGACATTCAGCCATAGCCTCCTAGTACCATCTAACATATAGACTATAATGTAAAAGACAGTTGTGATATAATAATGCAGTGCACAGACTTTCACACCAGCATTGGAGGTGTGGTCTAATTAACACGTCATGCCATTTTTATATCCGTCTCCGATGTCTGGCTCATACAACAGAGAGAGAGAGACTTAATGTCCCTTTACGAGTTTCCACCAGCGGAGTTTTGTCAGCATGTAATTAGCCATAGTAGGTGGGCAAATTAGTCTCAGAGGAGTCTGCACTGTTCGTACCTGCACACATGCTACCAGTGGTATCTAACACAGGTCTAGTGATGATGTACTTTAATAGTGTTTTATAGAAAATTATGTATCAACTTTGCATATAATGTTTGTGATATTTAAATATATGACTTGTACCTGGCAGAAGCACATTTTACAACTAGAGGCCTTATGTGTTTAAAAATGTCAGTGCCCCACTCTCAGGGAGCACTGTGCTTTTTAGTGTAGGCACAACGTAATTTCATGCTCATGTAAAAGCATAGGAAAGGCATTCAAAATTAGGCCTGAGCCCCCAGAGATGGGATAGGGCTTATTGTGATTGAACAGCAGTGCCCGAAGTGCACTAAAAGTGCAAAGCGCACTAAAACAGAGCGCAAAGCACACATCATTCACCAAGCACTCATGCACACACTCATGGCATTGTGCACTTTCAGTGGTGCGAAAAACACATTTTTATAATTGTTCAGAGCTAAAATAGCTTAATGGGCAAAGCCCATGCGTAGGTCACTGACGAGCACAGGCAGGTAGCAATGTGCACACTTTCCAAAAATGTATATTGGGGTATTATGATGTTGCTGCGCTTGTACGAAACTTTACTATGCTCTCCAGGTATAGCAACTACTGGCCTTATTTTCAGTGCACACTTACCGAAACTATACAAGAGATACCAGGAAACATACAAAAATTGTTAAATCTGACATGTTACGGACCCTGTTACAGAAGTGTAGGGTAAAAAGTGACACATAGCCTAAGAGATGGACAATGATTAAAATGCTAAAGAATAATTCATTTTACAACAAAATACTCACAAAATATAACAGAGACAGGGAGCCCAGCAACAAAACTAAACCAGAGTAAGCTAGGACACCGTGCTCCAACCTAAAACTAAAACTAAGGAAAAAGTGATGTGACAAAGTGGCTATGGGACAGGCTGTGGCTGGCGAAGGTACAGAGTGACAGAGAGACAGAGCTTGAGAACCACTAGAGTTGCATGCTTTATGTCCTCTCTCCATCAGGCTGTCCAACCCCAGACTAGAGAGGCACAAACAGGACAAAATAAATCAAGGGCAAAACACAGTGTTCATAACAACATGTAACATGCACATTTGCAGCCCTGGTTTTAGACAGTTTAAGAAAGCTGTTAGTATGTATCAACCATGAGGATTTTTGTAAACGCATATCAGCATACATTATATTTTTCGGTGTTGCCATGTTGTTGACAAGTATTGCTGAGAGACTTGTTGCTGTCGGTAAACCTAAAACCTGCCCACTCGTGGCAGTATAACCACACCAATGGCCCACAGTGGTTTGGACCCAAACAAACCACTATAAGCCTATAAGAATTGGTTTATTCGTTTATATTTTCTAATGTGTAAAATGCATATGCAGGCACTGTCTGTCACACGGCGGGCCTATCTTATGGTGTGTGGTGTCAGACTAGGTGTTTGTGCTCATGCTGGTACTGTAAGCTAAAGTTAATTGCCTCAAAACTTGTCTGTGAGGCAGATATCTGATGACTATAAATGTTCATTCATAGTATGTGCCTGCAAGTGACTCACATTAGTGACATTAAGGAGGAAAAGTTGATGATGGCATAAAAATAAATTTACTTTAGACAGTGTTACCCAAATGTTATTTCATCTGAGTTGTACGTCCAGCTTCATTGATTTTTTTTTATGCCTACATCCTTAAAAAACAAAACAAACAAACAAACAAAAACATACAAGAGTATATCTGAAGCAAATATTTAAACTCTGTTTAAATGTTGGAACTTTCTCAAGGCCTGCCAGAACACTGCATCCTTCTTTTAAATCTCCCTTTTTCTAGAAATAAAGCAAATATCTACAGATAATCTTCCTGCCATGTTTGACACACGAAGTAACTAACATAAAGCCTTGGTGTACAGTTGTATGAACAGCTGCTGACCAAGGCTTTGTAACCCTGTCCTTCTCTATCTATACTAAACCAGGGTGAATAGGAATCTCAACTTCTTTGTGTTGATCTTATTGAAATAATATGCAAGATGTAGTTATCAACTGTGTACTGAGAGTGGTGTATATAAAAGAACACTTTAAATTGTATATTGTTATAGTAACTGATTTTCCATAGACTCAGGACTGGGCCTGGCCAATCAATTTAAATAGTTTTTATTAGTCTGGTACAGGTTGATATGAGTTTGATTTCCAGGGGGGCAAATAAATAAAATGTCCATCCATCCATCCATCTTCTTCCGCTTATCCGGAACCGGGTCGCGGAGGCAGCAGTCTAAGCAAAGATGCCCAGACTTCCCTATCCACAGACACTTCCTCCAGCTCTACCGGGGGGACCCCAAGGCGTTCCCAGGCCAACCGAGAGACATAGTCCCTCCAGCGTGTCCTAGGTCTTCCCCGGGGCCTCCTCCCGGTGGGACATGCCCGGAACACCTCCCCAGGGAGGCGACCAGGAGGCATCCGGAACAGATGCCCGAGCCACCTCAACTGACTCCTCTCGATGTGGAGGAGCAGCGGCTCTACTCCGAGCTCCTCCCGTGTGACAGAGCTCCTCACCTTATCTCTAAGGGAGCGCCCAGCCACCCTGCGGAGGAAACTCATTTCGGCCGCTTGTATCCGGGATCTTGTCCTTTCGGTCATGACCCAAAGCTCATGACCATAGGTGAGAGTAGGAACGTAGATCGACCGGTAAATCGAGAGCTTCGCCTTTCGGCTCAGCTCCTTCTTTACCACAACAGACCGATACAACGACCGCATTACTGCAGAATAAAATGTAACACAATTTAATGCACCCCTCCTTGAACCGCCACCTTATCGTGGTGGAGGGATTTGAGTGCTCGAATGATCCTAGGAGCTATGTTGTCTGGGGCTTAATGCCCCTGGTAGGGTCTCCCATGGCAAACAGGTCCTAGGTGACGAGCCAGACTAAGAGCGGTTCAGAAGCCCATTATGATGAGTAATAAAGCAAGGTCCGTTACGTCGCCCGGATTGGCGTCACCGGGGCCCCACCCTGGAGCCAGGCCTGGGGTTGGGGCTCGCAGGCGAGCGCCTGGTGGCCGGGTCTCCTCCCACGGGACCCGGCCGGGCCAAGCCTGAAAAGGCTACGTGGGACCGCCTTCCATTACGCCCACCACCCGCAGGAAGGACCATAAGGGGCCGGTGCTGTGTGATTTGGGCGGCGGTCGGAGGCGGGTGCCTCGACGGCCCAATCCATGGACACAGAAACTAGCTCTGGGGACATGGAATGTCACCTCACTGGGGGGAAAGGAGCCGGAGCTTGTGCGGGAGGTTGAGAGATACCGGTTAGATATAGTCGGGCTCACCTCCACGCACAGCTTGGGCTCCGAAACCCAGCTCCTTGAGAGGGGCTGGACTCTCCACCACTCTGGAGTTGCCTGCGGTGAGAGGCGGTGGGCCGGTGTGGGCTTGCTCATAGCCCCCAGCTCAGCCACCATGTGTGGGAGTTTACCCCGGTAAACGAGAGGGTCGCCTCCGGGTGGGGGACAGGTCTCTCACTGTGGTTTCGGCCTATGGCCCGAACAGCAGTGCAGAGTACCCGGCCTTCTTGGAGTCCCTGGGAGGGGTGCTGGAAGGTGCTCCAACTGGGGACTCCATTGTTCTACTGGGGGACTTCAATGCCCACATGGGCAATGACAGTGATACCTGGAGGGGCGTGATTGGGAGGAACGGCCTCCCTGATCTGAACCTGAGAGGTGTTTTGTTATTGGACTTCTGTGCTAGTCACAGTTTGTCCATAACGAACATCATGTTCAAGCACAAGGGTGTCCATCAGTGCACGTGGCACCAGGACACCCTAGGCCGGAGGTCAATGATCGACTTTGTAGTCGTGTCATCGGACCTTCGGCCATGTGTCTTGGACACTCGAGTGAAGAGAGGGGCTGAGCTGTCAACTGATCACCACCTGGTGGTGAGTTGGATCCGCTGGTGGAGGAGGAGGCCGGACAGACTCGGCAGACCCAAACGTATTGTGAGGGTCTGTTGGGAACGTCTGGCTGAACCTCCTGTCAGAGGGGTCTTCAACTCCCACCTCCGGGAGAGCTTCAACCAGATTCCGGGGGAGGCTGGAGACATTGAGTCCGAGTGGGCCATGTTCTCTACCTCTATTGTCGGTGCGGCTGTTCGGAGCTGTGGCCGTAAGGTCTCTGGTGCCTGTCATGGCGGCAACCCCCGAACCCGGTGGTGGACACCGGAAGTAAGGGATGCCGTCAGGCTGAAGAAGGAGTCCTAACGAGCTTGGCTGACTCGTGGGACTTCTGAGGCAGCCGACGGGTACCGGCAGGCCAAGCGTGCTGCTGCCCGGGCAGTTGTGGAGGCAAAAACTCGGGTCTGGGAGGACTTCGGGGAGGCCATGGAGGAGGACTATCGGTCGGCCTCGAAGAAATTCTGGCAAACTGTCCGGCGCCTCAGGAGGGGAAAGCAGTGCTTCGCTAACACTGTTTACAGTGGAGGTGGGGGGCTGCTGACCTCGACAGGGGATGTTGTCGGGCGGTGGAAGGAATACTTCGAGGATCTCCTCAATCCCACCGACACGTCTTCCGTTGAGGAGGCAGAGGCTGGGGACTCAGAGGCGGACTCATTCATCACCCAGGCTGAAGTCACCGAGGTGGTTAAAAAGCTCCTGGATGGATGAGATCCGCCCTGAGTCCCTCAAGTCTCTGGATGTTGTGGGGCTGTCGTGGCTGACACGTCTTTGCAACATCACGTGGCGGTCGGGGACAGTGCCTCTGGATTGGCAGACCGGGGTGGTGGTTCCTCTTTTTAAGAAGGGGGACCGGAGGGTGTGTTCCAACTATAGGGGGATCACACTTCTCAGCCTCCCCGGGAAAGTCTATTCCAGGGTACTGGAGAGGAGAATTCGGCTGATAGTCAAACCTCGGATTCAGGAGGAACAATGCGGTTTTCACCCCTGTACGAACAGAGCAGGAGTTTGGTTCGCATTGCCGGTTGTAAGTCAGACCTGTTCCCAGTGCATGTTGGACTCTAGCAGGGCTGCCCTTTGTCACCGGTTCTGTTCATAACTTTTATGAACAGAATTTCTAGGCGCAGCCAGGGACCGGAGGGAGTCTGGTTTGGGAACCACAGGATTTCATCTCTGCTTTTTGCAGATGATGTTGTCCTGTTGGCTTCATCAAGCCAAGACCTTCAGCATGTGCTGGGGCAGTTTGCAGCCGAGTGTGAAGCGGCTGGGATGAGAATCAGCACCTCCAAGTCCGAGGCCATGGTTCTCGACCGGAAAAGGGTGGTTTGCCCTCTCCAGGTTGGAGGGGAGCTCCTGCCTCAAGTGGAGGAGTTTAAGTATCTTGGGGTCTTGTTCACGAGTGAGGGAAGGATGGAACGTGAGATCGACAGACAGATCGGTGCAGCGTCTGCAGTAATGCGGTCATTGTATCGGTCTGTTGTGGTAAAGAAGGAGCTGAGCCGAAAGGCGAAGCTCTCGATTTACCGTTCGATCTACGTTCCTACTCTCACCTATGGTCATGAGCTTTGGGTCATGACCGAAATGAGTTTCCTCCGCAGGGTGGCTGGGCGCTCCCTTAGAGATAAGGTGAGGAGCTCAGTCACACGGGAGGAGCTCGGAGTAGAGCCGCTGCTCCTCCACATCGAGAGGAGTCAGTTGACATGGCTCGGGCATTTGTTTTGGATGCCTCCTGGACGTCTTCCTGGGGAGGTGTTCCGGGCATGTCCCACTGGGAGGAGGCCCTGGGGAAGACCTAGGACAGGCTGGAGGGACTGCGTCTCTTGGCTGGCCTGGGAACGCCTTGGGGTGCCCCCGGTAGAGCTGGAGGAAGTGTCTGTGGAGAGGGAAGTCTGGCCATCTCTGCTTAGACTGCTGCCCCCGCGACCCGGCCCCAGATAAAGCGGAAGAAGATGGATGGATGGATGGATTTAATGCAAGTGGCCTGACAATTAACCAATAAGAGAATAAGGCAGTACAAACTATAAAATGCAGAACAAAACAACCAAAGAGAGAGGTTCCTGGAGGTACCTGGACAATTCTGACTGAAAGACTGGGGCAGGGTGTTAGTAATGGTAGAGTATCTTCGGTTCAGATATCATCAGTTGTTGTACTGTAAGAGACCTGAAACTTGATTTTTAGCTTAGGGAGAGTCCCAATGTCAAGTGTGCTTTTTTTTTTTTTTTTTTTTTTTTTATTAAACTGATAACTTGGTGATTGGGATTGCTCATTTGTCAGAATGAGATACTTCACAAAATTGCAGAGCTTTGAATATTGTCAACAACTGGAAAAATAAATAACTGAATAGAAAAACTAAAAATCAACATAATCATTTGTCTTTGTGTAGCCGAATAAATGTGAACAAATGTATGAGAAGACCGGACCCCTGGATGGTCTGGTAGTGTCCCGGAGATGGATGGCTGTATTTCTGGTGTTGCTGTGCCACTTTGTCAGTATAACTGTCATGTTCTCCCAGTTTCACACTGAAACATCAATGTGTCCTGCCAACCAAAGTGTGGACACAGTGTTTTCACAGTTAGCGCGACGGATTTCATGCACAGCGGTGGTTCAGACATCATAGGAGGCTTTTTTTCAAACTGTAGTGCTTTATTAGTAATATATACTAAAGATGCGTAACATTAGACATTAGGACCAGAGACAGATGAAGGGAATTACACTGATGGCACTTCTTGGTGAGTGGGATATACAGCAGGCTATATACTGTATAAGGCAGTATTTGTGTTAGAAGCTGGTAAAATGGGCAGCAGTAAGGATTTGAGTAAGTTTAAAAATTGCCAAATTATGGTCCAAAGAAGAAACAGTAGTGCACCGGCGACAGGAGATGCATGTGGGGAGCTAGGGCTGGCCTGTGTGGTCCAACCCAACGAACGAGCTACTGAAGCTGAAATTGCTGGTTCCTGCTAATGGTTGTTCTAATAGAAAAGTGTCAGATACACAGTGCATAGCAGTTAGTTGTGTATAGGGCTGCGCATTAGGCCGGTGGTCATATCACACTGATTGACTGATATGATTTATTTCAAGAAAGTAAGAGGTTTGCAGTCTGTAATATAAACAAACAAAATAAATCCATCTTTACAGAGTCACAAAATTCATCAAAATGCATACACATACAAGTTTGCACACACAACAGACATCTGCACTATAAGCCAGAAAGGGAGTGGGGAGAAGTCTCTCTATACCAAAAAACAAAAATGAAACACTGCTTCTTTAAATCTAGATAAATACATTACTCATCAATAATTTGTATTCATTAATTGTAGCATAACAATCCTGTTTCTATAATTCAAGAACTGATGAAATTTAAAATAGTACCTAATTACATAATAATTGCTTATGTATGCTCATGTGCACATACATACAGTACATACATATGCATACACATACATTGGACAAGTATGCCTCCCCCTTCCTGTAAATCCTCTGCTTATAAAGTGTATTACTTTATGACCACCAATATTAGTCAAGTGGTCACAATGTTATGCCTGATTAGTGTTGAACCACAGAATAGCCGTATTAGAGACAAAAACATTTACATTTATGATTAATAGTTTTCATGACAATTTATAAACAGACTCTAAATCTGACAGTTGTATGTTACAGCCAGACTGTTTGAAAGAGCTGTGTAATTACTGAGGGCAAATGGGAAGAACACAACGTACCAGTTAAAAAAAAAAAAAAAAGTTTTTGAACGTAATGTGCTTGACAAAATAAAATAAAAGCATGTTGATTTGTTAGCTTATCCGTCCATTTGAAATTGGCATGGCTTTGATTACACACAATATTTGTACATTTAGATCCTGTTGTTTGAACTTAGGACTGAGTTGTGATAGTTTTGATTGTGATTTTCCCTTCGGCTTTTCCCTTCTGGGGTCGCCACAGCTTGATTTGCATATTCATTTGACATAAGTTTTACCCTCTATGCTCTTCCTGTCACCAACCTCTCAATTTAGCCATAGACGAGCTAAAAGAGGACACTGGCTTGTGACATTTGCTGACTGGATTATGATTGAGTCGTGATGTGGCCCTGAGAAAATAATAAAGTCTTGAGAAAGTCCTGAAACGTCAACAACACCTATATAGAGATATTGTAACCACTGTCACCCAACATGAAGCTACAACGCAACAAAATAAAAAGCAACTTAGTTATTATTAAGCAAGTAAAACCTTACATTCAACCATTAGTTATCAGTTTAATAACCTTATGATCAGACTGCAACGCTTTAACATAAGAAATTAAAGTTTATAAAATCCAATATTTTCATACACTCCAAATGTCACAGAAACCTGAATGCTCTCAGTTTTACTTTAGAAGCTGAATAAATATGCCTTCATTTTTCATCATCTGTCTCCATTTGCTAAGGTCTTTGCCAATAAAGACAGAAATTTGATATCTTAAGATAACAGAAATGATGATCGCCAACAGCCGTAACTGAGTCCTGTCACAGAGGAGGCAGAGTGAGTGATTGGCCCCAGTTATGCAGGAGCTGATCTATCCCATTAGGCTTTGGTGTAGGCGCCGGCCCAGAGCACGCGCCGCCGAGGAGCACCAGCGGTTATTGCTTGACATGAAAATTCTTCTTCAAGCATAAAGTGTCAGAAAGTAGGATTGATGCCTGTGCTCATTATTGCTTCTGCATTTTGGGGGATGAGAGGTAATATTGGTCAGAAGAAGTAGGAAGAGTAAAGACGGTGATTGATATTTCTGGGGACTGTGTTGCAGAAAGATGAGGTAGTGTAAAAAAAAAAAAGTCTGTTTGAAATATAACAATATATATAATTATACAGATGCAGAGGGCAGTGAGGAGACCAGTCAATGATGCAGAGGTTGAATGCAGTGTGAGCTTCAAGGGGCAAAGATTTTAGGATAGTAGTTTGATTATAAAATAAGAAAAACAAACAAACAAAAAACCCCCGATAATTTCAGATATTTCAGATCGATTTTTGAAAACTACATATCCCAGGTTAATTATTATCACAATCCAGTAACATAAGGTCACTAGCCAGTGTACTCTTTATATCAAGCCCGGATAAATAGAGAAGGTTGTGTTAGGAAGGGCATCAGGCGTAAAAGATATGCCAAATTACCATCCCTCAAAGGAAAGAAAAAACAGGACAGTTAATTATCACAGTTGTGTAGTTCAAAGCAATTTATTAAAACTGCATTTTACACAGCTGCTAAATCCACAAAATATAGGTACTGGTGACTTGCCATCTGTCTAAACTTTACTCTCAACTGTCAAAAACTGTTTTAGCAGAACTAAATTTAAAAAGTACACTTTTTACACCTGCAGACTGCTGAAATGAACACCTGCGCGAGTCGTGTTGGTAAAAGCTTGCTGAAAGCCTAAATTCCAACCTTTATGTTTAAAAGGGGCTGTGTAGCACGAGAACAGGTGTCACAGTGTCTCGAGGGAAACATGGCTTTGGGTGCACCACTTAACTTTGTGAACGACATTATATCCTTAAAGCCTGGTGATGATAGTGACAGACTGAACATAGTTTGTAGTTAAGCAAGCTTGGACTTAACAGCCAAGAGACCTAGAGACTTAGGTTTAGTATATTTGGATTTTTTTTAATATGACATGAGAAAAACAAGTGTGAAGCATTAAAATATTGTGACATTTAGACCACTCAGCATATGGTACTATGCATAAAGTTGTGCTTTTACTACAACCCCAATTAAAAAAAGTTAAGACACGGGACACTGTTAAATGTAAATAAAAACAGGATGCAAAGCTTTGCGAACCTCACAAAACTAAATTTAATTCACAATACATCATAAACAACACATCGGATATTTGGTATTTTACCATTTTATAAAAAAATAAAATAAAAGCTTATTGTGACTTTGATAGCAGCACATCTGAAAAAGATCAGACATGACAACAAAACTTTTTACTTACTTTTCAGTAAGAATACTGGGTATAAAAGGAGCATTTTGAAAAGGCATCCCTATTATTAGCATTGGGTGTATTGGATGCTTGTGATCATGTATGACTTAAAGTGGCAATTAAAAGCAGAGCCACGTGAGTGCATTTGTATCACAATCCACTGGTAATCTCTACATGGGCTCAGCAACATTTTCAGAAGTCATTATCTATGAACACAGTTTGCACAAATGGCAGTTATAGCTGTATCATGCATCAAGGGGAAACAGAATATAGTCCAGGAACACTCCTGTCTTGGAATAATACATGTGGTAAACAGTGAATTGGTGTCATCAGAAAAACAGGAAGTGTAAACCCCAAAACAATTTAGACAGGTTAGCAATAGTTGTCAATCTTTCAGGACTGCACACAAAGTCATTTTTATTGCACACACAAGTTGCTCACAAAATAAAACAGCTGTAAGATCTTAAGACGCTACTGGTGGATGTTTAGTGCAAGGCTGCAGTAAAATGAACTAATACAGTGTCTATCCCTTTAACTTTGTGTATACTTTGACCATACTAGACATTTGTATGTGGTTGTTGATGGATGGACAGCAGCTAAGGTCTGAGGCAAGACCTGAGCAAGATCCTGCAACAATATTGCCTGGAAATTCCAGACTCACCGCTGTACCAGCGGATGAGTCTGGTCGCCTTAGAATCAATTCGATTTCTAGGGCGGAGCAAACCCAAGTTAACGGACAGCAGAGTTAGCCAATCAGAAAATGGCGGATGTGACGTTAACAAAGCAACAAGAAAGTGAGAAAGTAAACAAACGGAGTAGTGAAGCCACGAGGGAGGAACGAGGGAGTTATTTCAACATTACCGTACCATACCGCTGAATGAAACAAACTCTCGGCTCCTCGGTGCACCATCTTGATTGTTGTCGGTGAGGAGACGCGTACGAGTGACGCTGCTCGCGAAGAAGACGTGACTTAAATAAACCAATCAAAATGTATGGTACGGTTTGGATTTGAGCAAACCAATGCGGACGGCGTGGTGACCAGACTGATATTTCTCTGTAGAATAACACAGAGACATATCAGTCTGGATTTTCCAGGCAAGCAACAATAACCATCACATTTTATTCAGATTCTTGCAGTCTGAATAGTGAACACCATGGTTTGAACTTCTCCAAAAAGCCACAAAAACGTCTCAGGTTACTGAATGTAACCCTGTTCCCCGATAAAGCGGGAACAAGATGCTGTGTAGCATACTCTATGGGAAAAGTTGTTTGCTGGACTGGCTGTGAAGCTCGTGTGTCAAACACGCCAAAGAGATTTGGCCTACTTATATACCTCATGCTCAATCAACAGCACCTGCGAGATTGGGCACAACTGGTTGATTGGGCTGGGGGTGGTATAAAAGGCACGTGACAGGAACAATCTCCAGATCAAGTTTGTCTGAAGACCGCCCAGACGCACCCCCAGGGGTGGCACTGCAAACGCAGCATCTCGTTCCCGCTTTATCGGGGAACAGGGTTACACTCAGTAACTCGAGACCTTCCCCTTCAAAAGCTAAACTGTGATGCTGCGTAGCATACGCTATGGGAATGAGAATACCAACGCTGCTGCCCCTAAAGTGTCTGTACCCCCAAGGTAGTGAAGAGCACCAAGACCAAGGAGACTGAAACATGACTCAGGATGAAGACTCAAGGACATGAGAGCCAGGAGTCACATGAACATCCAAACTATAAAACTTGATAAAAGTGTGTGGAGGGGACCAGCCCGCCGCATCACAGATCAGGTGTAGAGCGGCCCACTTTGCACACCTATAGGCGGGGGCTGACCACACGCCTCATTGGTCAGAGCAATAGCATCCCTCACCCAATGGGACATAGTCTGTTCAGTGGCTGCAGCCCCCCGCTGACGGCCCCCTTAGCACAAAAAGAGCTGCTCGGACTTGCGCCACTGACCAGTGTGGTGGACATAAGTCCAGAGTGCGCATACTGGACACAGTAAATGAACCTTCTCCTGCTCTGGCATAACGAATGGCGGAGGACAGAAAGCTTCAAGAAAAACAGGATCATGAACAGAGAAAGGAACTTTCGGCAGATAATCAGGGTGAGGATGCAAAATAACTTTGACCACGCCCGGGGCAAAATCCAGGCAGGACGGTGAAACTGATAAAGCCTGTAAATCCCCAATCCTCTTCAGAGAAGTAATGACCATGAGAAAACCAACTTCAAGGCAGAAATCTGACAGGCGCTGACACCAGTGGTTTAAAAGGGGGTCACACTAGCAGGCGGCCTCAGCCGCTTAGCCCCTCAAATGAAGCGGGCAATCAGCGGGTGTCTCCCTACTGCCACCCCACCTATCAGAGCGTGGCTAGCCGAACGGCGGCCACAAAAACCCTGAGTGCACTAGGGTGAATGCCCGAGGAGAGCCTGTCCTGCAGAAACTCCAGCACTGAAACAATCTGGCAGTGAACAGGGTCTGCATGGTGCGCAACGCACCAGGCCTCAAACACACGCCATTTGAGAGCATAACACCTCCTAGCAGAGGGAGCCCTAGCACTCAGAATAGCATTAACAACAGGAGCTGGGCGTCCTGCTCCCTGTAATTGGTCCCCTCAGGGGCCAGACACAGGCTCCTGCTGGGGATGAAACACAGTCCCCTGCGCCTGAGAGAGGAGATCCCACCTGGATGGAATCGGCCGCGGTGAGCCGTTGAGGAGAGCTAATACCCCTGAAACACATATTCTGATCAGCCAACAGAGTGCCACTAACAGGAGACAAGACCCGTGTTGACGGACCTTCGCCAGGACTCCTGGGAAGAGAGGAATTGTGGGAAAAGTGTATGCATGTCGGGCCACACATGCACCATCATGTCCAGACCCAGAGGAACTGGAGGAATCAGAGAGTAATAGAGGGGACAATGTGCAGTCTCCGACAAGGCAAAGAGGTCCACCTCTGCTTTGTAAAACTTCTCCCAGATCTGAGTCACTACGTGGGGGTGAAGTTTCCATTCTCTGTGTGTCACAGCCTGTCTGGACAGTAAATCCACCCCCACATCCATGTGCCCAGGGATATAAATCACTCTCAATGAGAGGAGCACGTTCTGAGCCCAGAGCAGAAGCTGCAGCGCTAACTCGTTCAGGCGGTGTGAATGCAGTCCGCCCTGATGATTTACATATGAGACCACTGCCGCGCTGTCCACTCGCACCAGCACATGGTAACCCCTGAGCTGTCGGAGGAAGTATTCCAGAGTCAGAAATACAGCCTTCATCTTGAGGCAATGACAACATGGACCTAGAATGGGACCCAGAGTGAGAAACTGGGGTCTGAACCCCACAGACAGGGTACGAAGCCTGTGGCGTGTAACCCTTATTCGCCTCAGGGGATTGGCTCTTGGATGAACCCACGGACTCGGGTGCCCGAGCATCAGGAGTTTGATTACCTGCTAGAAATCAAGGAGTGCGCATTCCACCACACTCTGCTTCTGGCCGGCACGCCGGGAAGAGGCTGGACCTGGCGCGACGGGGGAGGAACCTCACTAGCGTTTGACCTCCCTAAACCTCATGGCCGAGGCAAGAGGGGGAGACCACCTCTTGATCTAAAGACCCCCGCACTCAGATCCGTCAGCAGGTCATGCTGATACATCTGCAACACCGTCAGAGTGTGCAGCGCAACACCAGCCCAACCTGCCGCCTGAAACGCCCTCCCCACCAGTGGTGACGTCAAATGGCATGGCTCGGTGGGGAGGGTCGATTTCTGGAGAGAGGAAGATGTCCCAGGAGAGAGGTAGCCCGCAAGTGCCTCCTAGAGCTCCTCGTGGAGATCATCAAAAATGGGGAGATACCGCTGCTGTCACGTGCCTTTTATACCTCCCCCAGCCCAATCAACCAGGTGTGCCCAACCTTGCAGGTGCTGTTAATTGAGCATGAGGTATAAAAGCAGGCCAAATCTCTTTGGCGTGTTTGACACCTGAGCTTCACAACTAGTCCGGCAAACAACGTTTCCCATAGCGTATGCTACGCAGCATCAAAGTTTAGCTTTTGAAGGGGAACAGAATATTCAGCTCGTGCCAGGTTTCCAAATTGCAGCAGATTTCTTTCTAATGTGATTGTGTGGTGTGTTGTTGTGTTCATTGTATTAGGTGATGGCAGACATCTTGCTCAGACATCTTGAACCTTTGCCAAATCAGACAGAAACAATTTGGATGGTGAGATAGTATTCCCGGCGAGAGAATCAGTCTGTGACCTTAGGTACAGGTGCAGGTACGCTTCTGCAGTAACTTTTTCTATTTTGTTATATTGAGCTCAGTGTGCAGCTCCAGAGGTCATTTGTCATGCGGCTTCAGTTGTTTCAGTACAGAATGTAAATCCACCAAAACATGTGAATGTGAACTCAAGCACAAAAAGTACATCAACAGTTATATAACTTTTGGCAACACTTATAATATTACTTATATTACAACACTTATAACACTTATAATGACAAAACAAACACCACCCATTATAAATAATTAAGATGGTTTTGGCAACTGATAACCGGTCAACCACATGTGAGTAATGTCCAAGCCTGGTTTGATAAAATTAGCAAGTGTGTCAACGTTTAGTCGTTTTATTTAGCACAGCAATTGGCGTTTATAATTAGCATATAAGCTAAACAATACGTGATTTACATTTCTTAATTACAATCCTGCTGTCCAAAAAACATCTAAATTAATATTTTTATTTTGCTCCCATGTGGAAATGAATGGGATAGAACATTAACGCGGAACACACAAATAAATACAATTAAATATAAATGGGGGTTAACGTTACCAAAATAGCCTATTGAGATGTACTCGTTATATTAGCAGTTATTGCACTCTCCAGAACAACAGAAAATACAGAGCCTGTGACTAGACTAGACCCCAAAACCACTAGAGAGAGCTAATGTACAAGAAATAACCCCAGACTGTCTCAGCTCGGTCTCTAGGGTTAATGCTGGTGTCCTGGGGAGAGGTCCTTGTAGCCACACGTGACACAGGTGACCAAACCGAGACAGTCATTTGGGAGTAGCCCTAGCGGCCATGCCCCTCATTCGCGCAAATGACGCGAGTGAATTCAAAATGGTCACGCATCCAACTAGACACGAATGACGTGAATTTGACGCCAGATTCGGTGTGAACATACCATTACACCTCAGCGTTGTCGTCTAAATGCGAATTGGAGGCAGCATGACTGTTGCAGTTCCTGGGCAGTGCTGTTGTGTAAACAGACCCAGAGTGGTTCCCAAACTGTGGTATGAGTACCACAGATGGTGCGCAGGCTTCTTCTTCTGGAGTTTATTTATTTATTTTTTTTTACACCTTTTAGTCCTACTGTGGGCCATCACATTGTGTATACCACAGCTTAGTCCTAGATTTGTCCTGTTTTAGTCCAGTTGTAGTGCCTTGCTCTGTGTTTTGTCCTTATTTAGCCATGTTTACTTTAGTCCGTAGAAGATGGTACTTTGAAAGCTAAATATTTTTCTGAGATTTTGGTGTATGCCTGAGTATTTGGTGTGTAAAGTTAGAGAATCGCTGCTATACATTTTAGCTTGTCTCTGAATATATTAATGGAAATGACCAATACTCCATATAGGGCTGTGTGTATAATGTGTAAGAATAATAATAATAAGAAGAAGCAATTTTTATAAATATAATGTAATCAAGAGTATATAGCCATGGACCCTGCTGTGCATATTTGATGACTCAATTACATCTTTTAAATTGCACATAGAGCCACACAGTTACACTTCACACCTGTTGTTTCATTTGTTGCTGATGCGTTTTTTAAATCACAACATCGTCAGCAGTCATGACAGCATTTAAGATTCGCTGTTGGAGGCACAGACTCCTCTCCGACAATCAAAAACAACAAAGACAGATGGAAGGTGGAAGTAAGCCCCAGGGAAAAGGGCCTTATGTCACGGTTTCGCTGCCACAATGGAGGCACGTGCGCTCATTGTTGCCCATTGTCCGCTCTCGCACATCAGCTGACCGTAAACTACACCACAGCATTAAGTCGCTGTGCCATTGATCTTTGCTTACAGAGGCCTCCTGGTATTTTAACGGATGAACAGGTTTTTACTCGGCATCCGTCTCCTGTGAGAGGGGCCCTCAGTGACCCTGGAGCCTGACAGTGGCATCATTCAAATGGAAACAGAAAAGAAAAAAAAAAAAAAAGTGATGCATGCCGGCCCACCAATTGCACACTGACAATTTGAAAGGTGTTTTTCCTGTTCGACCAATCAAATAGCTCAATTTTTACAAGAGATTTTTTGAACTGCATTTAACCTTTGCTTTGATGGACTAAAAATAATTTGCAGGTTATTTTTAGTCAGTTATTTAAATATGCTTTAAATAAGTAAATGACTCTTGCACACATTGCACCTATTCAAAGCATACTTTTAGCATTTGTTGCATGTTTTATTCTGTTTTTATTGTTGGTTTAAAGTTCAGATCATTTTTTTTAAAGATTTTTTTTTTGTTTGTTTGTTTTTATAGGACATCAAGACAGACAATCTGTAAATCCAGACACAAACCCACAATGTCGAGGCTGGCTGTAATCGCTTTGTATATGTGCCGCAGCTTTACCAACTGAGCAGCGCAATATTTTGATTAGGTTTTAGCATAGCTGGTTTTAGTTTAGTATTTATTAGCTACAAGCAGGTGCAATATCCAAGTTGCGATCTGTTATACTTTATTTTCCTGAAGAGTTGTTTTTCTTTATTTTTTCTGCAGTTGTCTAGTAAAAAGATCCTCTGATTTGAAATTTGATGCTCCTTTTGTTATTCATACAGACAAAAGACTACAATCCAGGTAATGGCCATGAGTTTTGCGATGTTTTTGTTCCATTCTTGACTTCACAAAAATGCACTCCAGAAATTTCAATTGTGACTAATGCAGTAATTAATTATCTTAGATCATAAAATGCACATTACAAGAGCTTGGTCAAAGCAGTTATTGTCCAGCGTCTCCACAGCTAACAACACGTTTGGGATTTGCCAGCTGCCTTTTGTATTGGAATAGCTCATTTTCTTGATTAATACAGTACATTCTCCCTTCTTTGAATGCCAGAGCCGTTACATTTGAATTCCTCAAACTGAAGAATGCAGAGGCAGTTTTAAAAGGCAGGCAGCTGGGTTAGAGCCTAATAAATGCAGCTCAGGTCATGAAGGAAGCTGCTGGAGGAAATCCCTTTGTATGGGAGGAGCCGGCCCGCTGGACTGGCCCCGCTATTGTTTGCCATCTGTAAGTGTGGCTCTCAAACAGAAAGAACAGCTTTTGGGCACGAGCCAGAGCTGGTGTCAATAGACTCATGCGGGGGGATGGGGCATTTTTTCCGTTAGAAGTAATTATCCTTCTAAGGGTTGTTACATGGCTTTATGGGAGGAGGGTGGCCAAGGAGAGGTCATATTAGGAAATGAAATGCATTTTCATTGGCCTGGAGAAAGTTTGAGGAGACTGGCTTGTAAGAACAGATGGCGGTAATCCCATTTAGGAATGCAGTCTTATTTCAGTTGTACTGGTAACTGCGCAAGGTTTAAAAGATGCTTTCCATCGTATTTAAAAAAAAAAAAAAAACATTAAATAAGAAAGTTTTCGACAACAAAATGACTGGTGGTTGATATATTGATATAAATAGCACCCATAAAGTTTACTTTGTGGATTTGAAATTATGGATGAATTCTGAGCAAACACATTTTAATGGCCAAAAAGCAAAACTAAAAGTGTTGTTGAATGCTATTTTTAAGAGACTGTTTTGCTATATTATGTGTTAACAGTAACTATTTAGGTATTTGTGCTTTCCAAAGTGTAGATTCCCCCCTACTTTTACTGCAGATAGAAGGTTTTGCATTTTGGCCATTGATTTCTTGTCCAGCATAACATTAAATTTAAGAAACATTTAGGCTAATTAAAATGCAGCTAAACATTGGTACACTTGTTGATGTTTTCTGACCAGGGCAGGCTCTGACATTACACACAGGTAGTCGATTGTGAGTTGTGAGTTGCAATATTTAGTGGCTAATGCTTAAAATGTGTTGTGATCCACTTAAGGCACCTGAAGGGTCTATACTGGTGTGCGTATTATTGCATCAAATATCTTATAACAGCAGCTGTTGTTCATTTGTGACAATAATAACTAAACTACCCACATCATATCACTGTACTTTATTCTCTTTGGTTTGTTTATATAATTTGAATGCAATAATAATTATCTCAAGGGCATGTTGCCAATTAAATGGCAGAATCATAAGTGCATGGAGCTCTCTCTAACTAATCCTTGTAAAGAACAAAAAAAAAAAAAAAAAAAAGCCATGTCCCAGTTTTGCAGTCAGTCAGTCACAAAAATAAAAACAATGATTCAAATGTATTAAATAGAAATTGTGGCTGTGACATTCATGCCATTGTGTTCTTAATCATATGATCAAATGATTGTGCCACAGGGAGTCACAAGCCAGTATGCTTTTTGTGCCAGTCCTAAGTCTGGATAAGTGGATAGGGTTGTGTTAGAAAGGGCATCCGGTGTAAAACCTATGCCAAATTAAATATTTAAATCACTGCACAGTAAGAGAAATATGATTTATACCGACGCTTAGAGCACCAGTGCAACCAGCAGCTTATGTTGATATTGTACTAAATAACTGCCACTTCAATTAAAAAAAACAAAACAAACAAAAAAAAAAAAACACAAAAAAAACCTATCAATATATTAAGAGACAATGTGGGTTAATCATGTCCAGTCTGAGTCCTTGGTTCTTAATCATACTATTTTAAAACTGCAAAGCAAAGAAATATAGTTCAGCAGCTGTGTCGCTCTCCATGGACTAATATTTCTAAGCATGCTGCACTTCTGCTCACCCCAATCAGTGATGTCAAAGCCATTAAAAGCTGTTTGCAAACACCTGCATGCATTACGAGTGATTATGCATGTTTGCCCGTGGACTGAATATGAAGCCATTTCACTATCTGTTATTAAACACATTTTTCAGTAAAACTCCAAAGGCCAAGTGACGCAGTAGCAACCTGGTAGATTTCAATGCCATTAGCCTCCATGCTCAATAATCAGCTTCATTTGCTAAGAAAACAAACTGTGGCCAGATGGCGCAGCTGATGAGCGTTCATCGATCTGAGGTCCCACTCGCGTACTTGGTTAATTTTGTAAATGGAGGGGATGGCCTTCTGAAGGGTGTGAAGAGAAACTCTGGGGCAGATGTGACTTCCCATGCACCTCCTAAACTCCACACTTCAAATCTAAGTGGCATAAGCGCCAGGGAGTAGTCCTCTGAGCTTTAAACGGCCTCACTAGAGGGGCTATTTAGTCAGGAATGCCAACTCAGTTTCCAAGATAAAAAGTTTACCAAAATTCCCCTGGATGCTCATGAATAAAAGTTTCCAGAGCAATGTTTTTGTCTTCTTTCTCTTCTGTTTTTTTGACTTCTGGGGGCACCACAGCAAATCTGCCTCATTGTGTGCATACGTTTAAGGTTGGATGCCCTCTCTGACACAACCCTCTCAATTTATCTGGGATGTTCCTTGCCAAGATAACATCCAAAGATATAAATTGTGGTAAGAAATTGCAAAGTGTGGCATGAGATGAACCAGTTGTCTTTCTGGAACTACTGTATAACCTGATATCTTCTCTTAATGACTCACGAGTCATTCATCTTCTTATTATCATTAGGGGTCACAGGTAGCTGGTGCCTATCCCAGCAACTATGGGCTTTAGGCAGGGGACACGCTGGACAATGGTTCAAGGTTCAAGGAGTCTTTATTATCCCAGAGGGGCAAATTGTTTTACAGCAGCAGTACGCAGAAACATCACACAATATAACAAAGAGTAGAATAACTAGAATAAATCAAATCATATAAATGCACTACATTAACTAATTTAAAACACCAAAGGCGACAGGGATATCTTTATGTATCTATATGTTCTGCTTTTTTTGGACAGCATATTTCGGCCAGATGGGAGTAGTTTAAATTCAGCCCACAGAGGGTGGCTTGGGTCAGAGGAGATGTGTCGGGCCCTAAAATCTGTGCCCGGTAGATGTCCTGCAGGTCAGTTAAGGTTCCTCCTGCTATTTTCCCACACATGTGCAGCATGCCCTGAAGGTGCTTTTTTTTTTTTTTTAAAGAAAGTGCTCCAAACCAACAAATGAAAGAAAAGGTAAAAACAGTTTCAATAAAATATGAATTAAAAAAAAGTGCTTTCAACCTTACCTGAGTTTGATAAAAATACATCAGCTGATTAGCTTTTGTGCAAAGAGCATCCACATGGTCCTCAAAGGTCAGCCTGTCGTCAATTATTGTGCCCAGGTATTTGTACTTGTGCACCACTTCAACAGACATTGAATTAAAAGCCACTGGGGAGAAAGGAGGAGGGTTCTTTCTAAAATCAACACACATCTCTTTGGTCTTAGATACATTAATCTGTAAAAAAGACGACTCACACACACCAGTTAGTGAAGTCAGACACTACTGAACCATGCTCTGTGTCAGAGTCTTTTAAAAGTGACACAATACCAGTGTCATCAGCAAACTAAAATGTGTTATGCATCATATGCACTATGATACTCATTTGTGTACAGCACAAAAAGAAGGGGTGAAAGAACACGGCCTTAGGTTGAGCTGGTGGAGGAGAGGCCAGTTCGTCCCAGGCCTGACACAGAGACACACACTGACAGACAAACATTCACTCTCACATCTGTTTATTACGGGTAATTGAGAGTCACCAGTTCACCTACACATGCATGTCTTTGGCCTGAGGATTGAGTCCACAGTGTCCTTGCTGAGAGGCAGTAGGGCTACCTGCTCTGACAATGTGTACCTTCTGATTTCATTTCATGTTTATTTTAAAATTAAATAATATTTATATTATATAATATTTTTAAAATAAATAACAATATTTTTGTATTTTACAAATACATTACTTTAAAGTCTTGTATTCCCCTAAATTGACTTTATTTTTTTGCACTTTTAACCATGTTACAATGTTTTTTTCCACCTCAAAAACATACTTGGAGTAGCATTTTGCTTCATTTACATCTGTTTGTGTGCTCAGCCCGTCCACTTCCAATGATCTGGAAATGCTTGGTCTCACTGCTCTACATAGACACATAAGCAAGAAGTGCTCCTGCTCATTTCTAAAGCCCATACACCGTCACCGGACAAGTTGTGATAATTTCAGCATTTAAATTGCTGCCACTGCATAGCAGTTGGCTCATTTATCTATTTGTTAGCTCCATATTGCTAATAGTAATGTATTCGTTAGTAGTAGTAGTTAATAGTAATGTAATAATTAAATGGCTATTTAGCACAGCTAATAGCTGAGCTAAATAGCCATTTTATGATCTGTCCATTCATAACTATTGCAAGCAGGGGGCAACAAACACCTACTCCAAGTGTTCTCTGCAAAATCAAAGTGCCACCACCCCAAAAGATGATGTTTTTCTTAAATATACATTATTCCAAGTTATAAAACATGAAATACTAATGGAACTATTAGTTAGAAACTAGTACCAACAACTATATAAAAAAACATAAATATAGTTTAATATAGGACCTTTAAATATTGCATATATTTTAGGGTTTAAGTGATATATTTAAAAATGAACATGGTAGTCACAGCCCTATACTTGAGAAGACATTTTGGTACACTGTCCCATTTTATCCAATCAAAAGTGAGAATGTTTGATTGGATTGTAAATGAGCTACTGCCCTCCATTACTGCTTTGGTGAAATGCATTTCCAACTAAAATGAAAGGAAGCGAACCAACATGACTCAGTCACTTACTTCTGCTTTAAAGTTGGGAGGTAGATTTGTGATCCAAGATCCAGTTAGAAAACTGTGAAATTGAAGTTCTCATCAAGACACACAGAGCCTAATAATTCCTTTAATTGTGCCGCTCTATGGTCTATTATCATAAACCATGCAAATAGTGTTTTAATACTCTAAGCCTTATTTGATGAGTCATCTCAGATAAGGTGCGGCGAGATGAACTTAGGAATTAAAAGTTCGATCCACTTTCTGATGGTGGGTTTGCTCAGACTTCTTCTGCTGATTTAATTGATGGCCTTCTTCATATTTGCACAGTCATCTTTTTCCTAATTGGTATATTAAAGTAAACATCTGCGTAAGACGTTTGAGGTATTAAGAAAACAAATACTTAAAAAGTCTAACCCTTATCCTAACAGTGCATTACCAGTGGATAGTTCTTAATACGTAACTCTTCTTTATGCTTTAAGAGATACCAAAGGTTTTTGGAATTAAAAGTGAGCAGCAATTTCATCTGGGTTTGACCCCTGCGACCCTCATACTTAGGCAGAGATATTAGTCTCTCATTCTAGTTAGAACGAACCAGCAGCTTATTAATAGCAAGCCTTCATTACCATAAGATATAGTTAAGCACTTGGCTTCTTAATCTCAGCGAGGCTTCAGATGAAAATCTATCCAAGCACAGAAAGTTCTAACAGACCAACCCTCCAATCTCTTTGTGTAATACCAATATTGGTCTATCTCTTGCTCCAGACACATTGTGCTCTCTTTGCTTGAAGTCTGCCCATCCATGAAGATTTTTATGGATTTAATTGTAACTCTCTTGTTATTTTAGCTTAACCGTACATAAAATATTTTTCACTGAATGACAGCTGGACCCTGGTAAACCAGACCTTTGTTGGAAAAGTGAAGTTGGTCCGAAACTGTTCTTCAACTCATCATTCACCAAAGTCAATTGTACTGACAAGTAACAAATCTTTATTTATTTCAGCCACAAGGGGTCCTTGTTCCAGTCTCAAGCCTGAATGAATGGAAAGGGTTGAAGGGCATCTGACATAAAACCTATACCAAATCTCTAGGAGGCAGAGGATTTGCTGTGGTGACCCAAGAAGGGAGCAGCTGAAAGGAAAGAGGAATCATAAATCTTTATGAGTGGGCAGGCTTTATGTAATGCTTTGTTTCTCTAATTGGCTGTCTATTTTTGAAAGGCATCGGCCAGTAAGTCAGTCTAAAAGGAAAGGAAACAAGGAAGAAAATTATGTGGTGTACTTTCTTTTTGCAATATAAATATCATGTGCTAAGTTAAGAAGCTTGGCAGTCTGAAACTACGCTTATGGCAAGAATGAAAACAAATGTGTGAGGAGGGTCGCACTACCAAGACTAATATAGCCTGTGTAAAAAAAGTAAAGGCCTGGGAGAAAATATGAGTTATGGAATATGGAATAAATAATCTCAGTGATATTCCTTCTAGTCTATGTTAGCACCACCCTGTTTATTGATGGGTTTTACCTGCTGTAATTTGTTCCACTACTCAAAAACAATAGAATAGAAAATTATTTGAATGGTTGCTTGTATCCACTTTCTAGTAATGATTGCACAGCCAATAAACCTTAAAAAAAACTGTTTAACTTGGGACTTTCTGATTGCAATTCTGTACATGCTTAAGTAAAAGTATCTCGTTACTTCCCACCTCTGCTGAGCATTAGCCATGGAAAATGTATTACTTCAACAGGGTATGCTAAAGAAAACCATGACCAAACACTTGTATATAAATGATTTGTGAGGACAGCAGACAGAAGGCATCAGGATTGTGTGTGTGTTGAATTCAGTTGTGGCCAAAAACTATTGTGTCCATGAAATCTTGTTTAGTCATGCCATGGCGGGCCTTTATTGGTGGCGACATGGCTGTTTGAATTCTGTGGCTGGGAGTGGAGGAAGGTAATACTAGAGCTGATACAAACAGACGGTGTCAAAGTCAAGGTTTATATTAAGTTAACAAAACCACAAGGGAAAAGAGCCTGTTTTTGAAGACGGAAAGCCGCATTAACCTGTTGAGCGAGCGCAATTTCATACGAGCCAAACAATTGCCAAACCTTATCTGGGATTTCGATGAAGACCAAATGACCAGCGGCACAAGGAGGACTGCGCCAGAGTGTGACAAATGCAGGGAGGCAATCAGTGACAGCGAGTGAATACTAATTGATCTGGATGCGATGTGATAGGGGGAGAGCTCGGGGAGTCTAAAAAGCCGGCAAACCTGGCTCCAACTGCACCAGTAACAAGAGACCATGAAACAGATTGGGCTGATTATGCCACTGATTATGTTAGCAGGGAAGAGGACAAGCAGCACTGATGGCAAAAGAGGAAGGGGCCATGCTTCTCCTAATGGACAACTGGCTCGTTCTAGGACCAGGCAAGTGAATAGAAAATGGATGGACCAAGGCTGCCTATTCGAAATAATTCACCATCATGGTTTTGAGCAGACTTGAAAGTGATAACACTAAATTTTATAATTTCAGTGAGGGGAAAAAAAAAAATGAAAAGAATAAAAAGAAGTCCAGCAAAGATTAGCTTTCGTCTTGCATTCCTGTAATAAGAAAGTAATGAATAGCTTACAGCAGCTTTGAATGTTGTTATTTTTACAGTTAAAAAGCCAAATAATTCAGAAATCAATTAGTGCCACTGTAGTTTTGTTGACCGTGACCCTTATTACAAATCAGTGCATATATTTAAAATAATAATAATAATATTTGCAATGCCAGTATTGGTCTGTCCCTTGCTCTAGCCTCATAGTGCTCTTTTTGCTTAAAGTTTGCCGTGTGTGAAGACTTTTAACAATTCAAAGAACTTATTTTGCCAAACCTGGCATTACCCATTTTAGCTGTTTGGTAGTTGAACCCTAGTCAACCAGACAGATTCTATTTGTTAGAGGAGATTATGTTCTAAAAATTATGAATGCATTACTATCCTATTAATTAAAGAATTAAACATTAAGGGCAAAGTTAAAAGAAAAAAGAAAAAAAAAGTGGGGGCTGTAAAACATTGATCCATTCTTTCTCATTGGCTATGAGGAGTTGGTTGATAATGGCAGAAATCTGCACATGCACTAACCCAAGTAGTTCTTTTATTGAGCCAGGAAAACAGGATTTTTGTAAAGATATGTTTAGGGTTTCTTTAATGGTTAATGTACACAGTAGCTGCACAAGAAATCTGGGAAAAAGAGGCACTCACACCAGAATGACTCTTAAAACATCATATGCCTTGAGTGTTCATAATTACTGTCAATGTTAAAACACCATGCACAGAGTCACCATGCACAGAGTCATGACCCCAACCTGTTAGAACACATTTGGGATGATTTAGAGCAAAGACTGCGAGTCAGGCCTTCTCATACAACATCAGAGTCTGACGTAGTAGATGCAAAGAGTGGGCCCATGTCATATTAAACTCTGTGGATTAAGAATGGGATGTCACTCAAGTTCCTATGCATGTAAAGGCAGGTGAGCTAATACTTTTGGAAATATGGTGTATTTTTTTATAAATAAAACTTAACATAAAGAAAAAAAAAATCGATCTAAAGCAGGGGCTAGAGGAAGGATGCAGGGGGCCTGTATACTTGGTCCAGTCTTCCTCATTGGCTGTGGGATGCTGGTGGATATTGGCAGAACTTTGAACCTGCTGCTCTGCCAGTAAATCCAAAATAACTTCAGTTCAGTGGCTTTGTCATGTACAATAGTGATTTCTGTTAAAGATATGGTTGGTGTTTTTTTTTTTTTTTTTTTTTTTTTTTTTTTTTTTTTTGTCTTTAATGGACAGGAAATAAAGGAGTAGAGGTGCACCCAGCCAGGTGGCACCCCATGACTGATGCTTTTTAAACAGCTACTTTCTCTATTATATGTAGAGGATTTGGTCTGTGGATTTGAGTTGGACTTATAGAAACCTGTACACAGTGAGACAGATAAAATTAAACATTGGAAGCATCAGAAAAAAAAAAAAAAAAAAAAAAAAATCCTATTTTGGATAAACAATCCAATCCAACTGTACAGAGCACACACGAACAACACGGTCGGCCAAAGTGCTGTACCCAGCATGAAGAAAATAAAAACATAACAAAGAATAATACAGGTAAAACAGAAAAAAAATAAAAGTCAACATCTAAAACTGAGGTAAAAGCCAAAGAGAAAAGGTGTGTTTTAAGAGAGAACTTAAAAACAAGAAGTGATTCAGCTTGTCTAAGGTGCAAAGGCAGCTTATTCTACAGGGACAGCAACTAAAAAAAAGCGGTCCCCTCTAAGCTTCCTCTTTGTCTTTGGGACGACTAAACAAGACTGATCTGCCGAACTGAGAGAATCTGCAGAGGTGCAGGGCTGAAGCAGGTCAGACAGATACTGTGGGGCGAGACCATGGAGGGATTTAAAAGAAAAATCATTTAAGAATCAATACGTAAACAAACCAGGAGCCAGTGCAATGACTTTAAAACTAAAGTATTGTGCTTTCGTTTTTTTCGTACCATTTATAAGCAGGAGCATTTTGGACAAAAATGTCTACACTGTGAAAACTGACAAGAAGGGAATGCATTTCATCTTTTTTTTTTTTTTTTTTTTTGGGGGGGGGGATGTTAAGTTAGCTGAGCTTGGTGAATAGACCATTGTAATACATAGATTTTAAAATCAATGAAAAGCAAATATGATATAGGCAAACATTTGAATCATAGATATATATGGTAACACTTTAGTTTAATAATTAGCTCTTAATTGTAATTACAAAGCATTTATTAATATTCTATTCTGTGTGACCATGTTCTACAACTAATTAGCAAGTAACAAACATTTTCCCCTTAATAAAGCTGCTCTTTAGTAGGAAGTAATTTATGTCCAACAACTTTTTACTAATGACTAGTAATTATGAGTTTATTAAGGGGAAAATGTTAGTTAATTGCTAATTAGTTGTAGAATATGGTCACACAAAATAAGGGATTAATAAATGTGATGTAATTACCAATTAAGAGCTTATTAACCACCAACTAGCATGCTAATTAGCACTAGGTGGACCTTAAACTAAAGTGTTCACATAACAGGCATAACATTATGGCAACTCACAGATTATCTCTTTATCATGGCACTTGGGTGGGATTAGGCAGCAACTGAACATTTTGTCGTCAAGGTTGAAGCGGGAAAAATGGACAAGTGTAAGGATTTGAGAGATTCTAACAAGGGCCAAAATGCAGTGGACAGACGACGGGGTCAGAACATCTTAAAAACTGCAGCGTTATTGGTCTGCAGTGGTGAGTATCTTTCAAAAGTGTTTCATGGAAGAAACAGTCCATGTAATGAAACAGCGGTGACATCATTCCCGAACCAGTGACAATGAAAAACAACATTATAATGCCAGGTATTGTTTGTAGAAGTATTCCTTTAAATCCTTTACCAGGTATTGTTCTGCCTAAACATTTGGTTCACTAAACTGTAAACAGATTCAAGCAAAATCAAATGTTCCCTTCCCTGTTCTCCTTGATTGTTTTGCTGCAAAGAGCACTTTTCAAGCCTGTCTTATCTTTTTATTCCTAATGCTGCAGATTGGTGTTAGATGAAAAATAACTTGTGAAAAACATGTATATATCTTTTTTTATTTCTCCACCACCTGCTTCAGACCACCCCGGGAGTGTCTGAAAATGGAAAGCTTTGTAATTGCTCAGTGTCCCATGTTACAGACTGCTAAAAGAGTGCTGGCAAGGCTTTCTGAATGTAAATGATCTGGAAGTGTAGCTTTGTTATATTATTTTGCTTATAGCTGAGAGGCACGGGACGCCACAAGGAGAGGATAATGAGATGCTCAAAAATAAAGTCAGTGGGAATGTATTGGGTTCATAATAGGGCTTAATGTGGAAAATAAGCCTGGATGGGTCCTGTCCATATATTGTAGACACACAGAGAGTGACAAAAGCATTAAAGCATTTATTTATTTTAATTGTGATGATTAACAGTTAAGATTACTATTAAAGACCCACTAACATAGTTTGTGAGAATGTGAAGAAAGTTTAAGTAAAAAAAAAACAAAAAAAGCTTTCCTCCTCTCCTCTTATATATTATATATTTGTGTTTTTTGTTTTTTTTGTTTTTTCCTCTGCTGTTTTGTGGTGTAAAAGTTGGAGCCAGCGCTGTAATTGATATCTTTCCAGAGTGTATAAGTAAAGAGTTTTTTTTTTTTTTTATTTAATTTGAGCAAATGGCTTGAACAATGATGTATAGCCTAACAAACCAGTGTGGGGGTGTCCCATTTCTTAGGGGTGTATTATCAGCCCTTCTTCTTACCCCACTGTTTTAAGGTCTAAGGGGAAAGGTGAGTCGCCATATTATATTATATATTATTGATTTGGCAACCCTCTCCATTTATCCGGATTTGGGACCGGCACACTAGCTTATGACCCTTTGTGGCTGGATCGCCAGACTTATTAAATTAATTTACTGAAATAAATTCACTTTTCTACCAAATTTTTATTCACTGATGCGCTGTAATGTCATTGTGATTGCACTGGGACACTGACAAGAGTTCATGTTCAAAATACGCCTCTCTGTGCTTGTGTTTGTTAATCAATTAGCAATACAAACAGATGGCTATGCAAAATGTTGTAAAATGTGGTCTTTTAATGAAGCAAAGACAATTGCCTCTATTCCCTAACTGTTGTTTTCTCGACTCTCTGCCTCTCCATGTAAGTTGGCTGCTGTACAAGTTGTGAACCAGTTTTAATCCGTTTCTTTCAGGTGTGCTGCTGCTGGTGTGTATTGCTGCTGAATCAGAGGTGGCCAATAGAAAGGCTAAGACTTCGGCAGAGAACACAGGGTTTTTCCTGTTCTTCTTCTCCCAGCATTAATGGCTGGAGCAGTCCTATTACCTGCTCTGAGCCCCGCAGATAGGAGTCCTGTGGCGCCGGCCGGGAGCTGCTCTGCCGCGCTGCATTGTGATGAGTTTTCCACTGATGTTTTTGTGCTCGCGCTCCTCTCAGCTCTGCCAGTTCGACTTTTCTCTCCTGCCTGTCTTCAACCGCCATGTAGTTGCTTTCTCAATATGTCGGCTTCTTCCACTTTCTTTTTTTCTGGGTTCTTGTTGAAATTATGTGTTCTCTTGCGCACTTGTCTTTCTGTGTATTTTTTCCCCTCACTGAAGTATGCCTCTAGTCGCACTTTAGATATGACAATACTTCTACCACTGAGTCTCAAAATTTACAATGATACAATACAATTACAAAAAATCTACAATATTTTACTTTAAAGCAACAGCACAGCCCTTTTTGTCATATAACACGTTAGAACAGTGTTTCCCAAAGTGGGGTCCGGGGCACCCTGGTGGGCCATGAAGGTGCTGCAGGGGGGCCAAGGCTGTCTACATTAAGTACATTAAAAAAACATTTAGTTTGAAATTAATGAAATTAAATTAATTTTAATATTAATTATTT
Organism: Bostrychus sinensis; assembly: GCA_020698575.1. Classification (NCBI taxonomy): domain Eukaryota; kingdom Metazoa; phylum Chordata; class Actinopteri; order Gobiiformes; family Eleotridae; genus Bostrychus; species Bostrychus sinensis. The sequence continues at coordinate 30,953,754 of CM036242.1, forward strand.
ACAAATATAACTTTGAAGCAATCCGTCTGTGATTTTTGTAGTATTATTTGTAGTTGTATTGATAGTATTTCTGTAGTAATATTTGTAGTATTTTTTTAAGTTTTCTTGTGGTTGTATTTGAAGCAGTGGCATCTTCATAACCTTAACGATTTTATAGAAAGCAATCGAGGAAAACATGACACACGTGTCGTGTGGGATTATCTGATTTTTAAGGGGGCCGCAACACTTATGACTTTGGGAAAGGCTTCTCATTAATGAATAAACTGTTTATAGACACTGAGTTACCACTGATCTTTATATTTTGCATTGATTAAAAAAAAAACAAAAAAACTTACTACTTAAATATAAAGCATTACTAACACAACTGACAGTGGTCAGTGGTGGTTATTAATGTAAAAGACCTACTTACCTACCTACTACTTACTTTGGAATATTCGTTCTGGTGCCGAAAACACAGCAAATCATCTGCCTTAAGTTTTATGCCAACTCTTTCCATTTAGCCAGGCTTGGGATTGGCACAAAGAGTACACTGGCTTGTGGCCCCTTGTGGTTGTATTGGTTGTTAATGTTGAAGTGATGCTTTGTAAACAATTAACTGTTTACAAATTCTTAACTAAAACTTAAATAACGCCAAATAGTTATTCTGAAGTGTTATCAGGGTTTTTGCTTATACAGTATTTAATGTATTTTATTTTAATGCAATAGCAGAATTACCCTAAAATGATCAGCTTTTCAACATTTCAAATAAAAAACTTTCTTTTGCCCAAATATACTAATTACAACATGTTAGGGAACGTGCTGAGAGAAAGTGAAAATTAAGACTCTAATTAAGCAAAGGTGATCAAAAGGTGGTTGAAAAATACAGTGTGTAACAAACACAGAAGAACTTTGCACTCACTGAAACTTCTTCAGAAAAACAGAAGAGAACTTTGTGGCCCCGAGACTAAATGTCACGTTTAGCATAAGTCCACTGGCACACGTAGTACTCCTTGCTACAGTACTGCTCGGGCTGTGTAAGCAGTAATAAAATTCAAGGTAGTGTTTCAGAGACTAGGAACAAGAACCTACTCATCTTATAAAATATGACTTTTATTAATAACCTTGTAGAAGTATTACTCTTTTTTATCAGTTTTATTGGTGCATAATGAAATAACAAGTAGATATATTCCTTTTAACACCTCCAAACACAGAAACGTATCAGTGAAACAAGACAAATTCCTTTCATTTACAAAAAATAATGCTGAAAACCATCTGGATGTTTAAAATAGGACATATGTTGCTTTAGTTTGTCGGTAGCTTAATTCAGAGCTAGCTTCTGTCTTACTTTGAGCTGGTGCAGGTGTGTTGTCAGTCCTTGTCTCTGTATCACACACCGTGCCCGTCTGATCTGTTCAGGCTCTCATGGGAGGCTTATTTGTCTCCTCCTCACTCCTGCTCGAGCCACTCTCCTCTCCTTTAAATCTTACTGTCTTTCCCAGGAGTCGCCTGTCACTTCCTGTGCTCCCAGTTGTATATGCTGTAACAAACAAGCCACCAACAGTAGCTTAATGTGGACTGAGTTAAAACAAATGTGGACACTATAGGCTCTGAAATATTGAAGACGCACACCAGCCGTGGTCAAAACCAGTACCTTCTCAGTGTACATGGCTATAGTGGGAATTTCACATATCTATATTCTTTTTTTTTATATTTGTATTTATTTATTTATGAAGGGACAATGCATACATAATGAACACACATAGTTATGCCCAAATGTGTTCATACCCTGGCTCTGCACAACAACCAAAATGGTAAAGACTATCAGGCTTTTAGTGAGAGCCTCTTGTGTTTTTCTTTTATTTACTGGTTTAGCTGCCTCACACTCAAAAACAGTCTTGATCGAATTGTTAAAATCTGTTCTAAAATCACTGGAGTGCAGCAACAGGACTTTATCCAACGGCTTTATGTCTTTTATACTCTTTATCTCCTAATATTTTTTATTTCTATTCACTTGAATGATTTTAGGGCTTATATTTAGTATTTATTAATTGAGCTCTTCCGTGTTGTGTGTTTATTGGCTGTTTTTGTTTGTCTATATCTTATCTTGCTGCTCAAATGAATGGCCCGTGGTGGGATAAATAAAGTCATCTGAATCTGAATCTGAATCTGAAGACATAGTTGGCAGGGATCAGGCGCAACTTTTTTACTGGTAAGTGGCCAAGCCAGAGTGCAGACCTGAATCACCTGATTGTGAATGTTTGGAGAGAAATGAAGACCAGACAAGGAAGCACTCTAACATCAAAAACCTGGAGATCTGTGGCAAAAAAGAGTGGTCCAAAATCTCAGTGTGCAAAAAAACTTTCAACAATTATATCTATGCAAAAAAAAAAAAAAAAAAAAAATGTTTGACAGCTGTGACAGAAAATAAAGACTTTGTCATTATTGAGTAATTGTGTGAATAACATGGACCATACCAAAAATCAATGTCTTTTGCCATTTTGTTGTCATTTCCAACCAGGACATATCATAAGTGAAAATTCACTTTAACTCAATTTGGCCAGGGTAAAAATAATTTTGAGCTTAACATGTAATGATTGTAGCCAGGGCTGATTTCCAGCTGTAGTCCCTGCCAGCCCCAAAGCCAGCTGCACATCACAACACAGACAATGCATTATACAGTGATAACCAGCAACAGTCAGTTATGCTACCACACACACACCCACGTCAAAAATTACACCTTTTCTGAGCAGAACCATACATTCACCTTCAGAGCTTGCTCTTAACAGTTCTATATATTCTTTATAAACTGAGAGAGCCCATTCAGTTTTGTATATATATAATCCAATATCACAATGGCACTTGTCACAAAAAAATAGAAATAGGCAAATTATACAAGATTATATGCTCTATCCGTAGACCCTCCATTAGGGAAGGTATTACACTCCAGTGTAATGCAGAGAGTTGTTGATCATTTCTATCAGCCTTAGTCAAAATAGCCCAGGAACACAACCTGCAGCCCTGACAGGGATACGCTAAATGCACCTTGAACATGGATGTGTCAAATGTACAAAGGAATACATGTTGTAATGTTATACTGTTGCATATGCAGACCCAAACATCCACACAGGAATATAATTAATAACCTAAGCTGATGTCCAGACAACCATAAAAAAATACACAAATAAAGAAATGTATTATTAAAAGTAACCAACCTGAACCCTATCCCAATCAACTGCAATCAAATATGTCCAGACCTTGTTCATACCTAAGAACCAGTAAAACTAGGTACTACATGCCCAAGTTCAATCCTGGACAAAAATTACTTCATATGACTTTATGCAGTTGAGGCTTTGATGCTTCTTTTTAAAATAAAACTAAATGCAACAGCTAACCTCTAAATTTTAAAAGCTAAAGTTGAACTAAAGATAAGATGTATCTAGATTTCTATAGTAGGTAAGAGGAGCATTTCATAATGATCATTCTTGGAACTGAAGTTATTTCGTGTGGAGGAAGAAATTTGATCACAATCTTCAGCTACATTCGGTTTTGTTCAGTTGCATCATAAGATAACCTTGGCTGTTTGAGTGAGTACTATAGTCATTCTAAAATCATCAAAAGCCATTCAATATAAAAAACATTAATGTTACAAAATGGAGGATTTTATGAAAAAATTTATTGAAATACAGTGTACTAGGTAGTGTTGTATTGCGTCCAAGATCAGTCTTGGTCTTGAGGCCAATTTTTTTTACGATTTTGGTCTCATCTTGGTCTTAGCTGCAGTTTTACTTGGTCTTGGTCTCAGTCTAGAATACAGTTTTCTTGGTCTCTTCTTGGCGATCTCAGAGATTTTCTTTTAACCAAACATTATAAAAAATACTTTTACAAGAAGAACCAGGAACATGTATGTTGCATTAAATCATTAAAATTATCAATAATGTATTTAAATAACTTACTCCCCCCCCCCCCCTTTTCTCCTTGATTTAGTGTTAGTTCACATGGTTTGGTCTTGGCCTGGTCTCGAAACCCAAAAATCTCGGCCTTGTCTTGCTCTTAGTTCACTCTGGCCTCAGACTGTTCTTGGCCAGTCTTGGTCTATTACTAAGTGACTGCTCATTAATTTATCCATTCATCCCTGTTAAAGTTCATGGGTGGCTGGAGAATATCTCAGCATCTATGGGCCTTGGACAAGAGCTGGTCAATGTCCAGTTAGCTGCAGAGCTGACACAGAGACATACACTGACAGACAGCCATGTTCACATTTATCCACTATAACACATTTAGATTTGAAGAAGAAGGTTTTCCTGACAGCTACATTTCTTTGGACAGTAAAGGAGTACTAACGACTCAAAAAAATAATAATAATAACAACTTTTAATTAACATGTCCAATTCTGTAAAACAATGATGAAGGTGAATGCAGCTTTAAACCAATTGCCCCCTGGTTGCTTTCTTTACTTATGGGCGGTACATTTTTAACTGAGTGGCTCTCAGGCAATCACAGCTCACAGCAGAGAGCAAAAACTGAGCAAAACTATTTGACTGGAGTTGATTTAAAAACACACTCAGACCAAGATTTAAAGTACCACAATGTAGCTTTTGCTCTTTCTCGTGATCCCTGTCTCATTTATAGGACTCCAGAAGTCTAATTTATACAACCACATGAACAGAAAATGCAGTGTATCTCATAGTTCATAGTTTTCAGAAATTCAGTTCATCTTTTTAAAACTTGACCTATCTCTAGAATAATTTTCAAAACATTATTTTCAGGCGTAATTACTCCATAGTGTTGCTTTAGCATTCACCCACTGAAAAGGGCTGACCAGATTTTTTGCACAAATTTGCTTAAGAATCCTACATATTACACATATAAATAAACTTCAGTTCAACAGAAAATGAATGTAGCATGGTCGTTTTGAGCACAGCTTCAAGCACAAAGACATTGTTACTTCTTAAATTAGAACACTGAACAAAGCGTGCTTTTGTGTTAGTGCCTACGGGTGTGTCTCACTGCCTTTTCTAGATGTGTTTTACAGATGGACTTGATAAAGCGGAGATGAAGTCCATATTTCCCAGGCGGCTTCCCCAGGCACTCGCTCCTCCCACATCCTCACCCTTCCCTGGGGTACTGTCCTGACACTACCACCCTCCCTCCCTCCTCCCTCGGCCCAAAGTGAGCCCACATGAAGTCTGGGTCTCTCATCACAAGAACCGGCCCGTCTGACAGCTCATCCATTCAGGCCGGCCCCTCTAGGCTTTGCCCCAGTGCTCGCTGCCTTAACTGGGCCTCCATAACAAACCTCCTCCTCCTCGCCGCATCGACTGCAAAGGGGAAAGCAAAAGGGCATGAAGCTGAAACTGGCCAGTCTGTATGGCACTCTCTGTGGCCTCTGGTGGGTGAGGAGGTGGTGAGGAGGAGGAAGAGGAGGCAGGGGCCAAGCCAGTGAGACAAGCAAAATGAAGTAAAGCAGAATGAAGAGAGATGTTACAGTCAATAAGTAACCTAATACAGCAGTGGTGGGCCGACCAGACATCCCTCTTCACGGTCCCTTGTGGTTAGAGCAGTGAGCCATTTTTCAACTTAAAAGAAGGATTTGGGTTAGATGTGGAGGCCCATGAGAGTCAATGTGGCATTTGCACTGCACAGCAGTATACCTGGTGAGGAAAAGACAACTAAACATAGTCTGTTATACAGTAAAATCTAGATAGATAGACACCCCTGTGATGCTATACATAGAACTACTGTAGAGAATAGGGAGGCTGTATACAATGGGGAAAAAACTGTTGTTGCTATGTTGGCAGAGGTGGATACCGTAACCAGAAATTATTCTCAGGTAAGAGCATTGTCCGTGAAGACTCCCAGTCATCCAGGCTAGTTGAATCAACAACCAAAAGCTTAAAAAAGATGTCATCTGGACTTCGTTTTTAAGTTGAAGACGTTTTACCTCTCATCAAGAGGTTTTGTCAGTTCTGAAATTAAACTGCTAAGTGAGTAGACTGGCCTGCCAGGCAAACTCTTTTCCTATTCTAAACTAAGAAGTTAGTCTGGTATCCCTTCAGTAACATTTTGTTTCTGTGGTGGAACAATGACAGGCGGCGTAACCAAAGTGCAGGACATGAGTAGCGCACCCGCTGACCCAAACACATGTGGATGAAAAAAAAAAATCCCACGGAAGACTGGACAATAACACGGATTTCAGCAGAACCACCAGGTGATAAAGAAAAGAACTAAATGCTGCTTTCTTAAGACGCACTGCAGATAAACAGCTGTAATAGGCCAGTTCCAAATCAAACTGGAGAAACACTTCACTCTGAGAGGGGAACCAGACTGTCCTGCTTTCGATAAGCAAGAGAGTCTGGCTCTCCAGGCAAGTAAGTGAGCTAAGCAACTCACCTCTCTTACCAGTTTATACCAGTATATAAGATCTTTATTTTTGACATAACCTCAGGTCTTTATCAGGGCTCAGTAAGGGCCATGGCGTGGGTGTGGCTGTGCTTAAATACTTGCTAGCAAAGTGTGTGTCTCCTATTGCCTTTCCTAGTCAGTATTTAAGCACGGCCACACCCATGGTGTGACCCATATTGAGCCCTGATGAAGACCTGAGTTAGGTCAAAACATGTTGGCTTTTTAAGTACACTTCCTCGCTCTGGCATCACTTTTTTGGAGTGCGTGGTTTCAAGTTTTTTTTTTTTGCAGTAGATGTCCTCTGTTTCCACGAGCACCTTTAGTTGTCTTTGTTTATTTGAACCAAGAGCAACCAGTTACTTCTGAGTATTGTTACTTCAAAATAATAACTCAGTAGAAGTCAAATGTATTGTAAGTACAGTTTATTCAGTACATGTAACTTATTCTACCCACCTTGAATTTAGATAAAGACCCTGTAAGACTATAGATAGAAGCATAGTTTAGAGAATAGGGAGGCAGAACACAATAAGGGGGGAAAGCTGTTGTTGAGCTCTGTTGGAAGGCACTTTTGTAGAGGACAAATGTGAAAACCCAAATAAAATGTATGAGTGCACCTTCAAATGAGAAGAATGGTGAGACTGTTTTAATCACTTAGACCTAGATACAGAGGGAGCTACACCAAAATAGCTCTCTGTACCGCCCCATGTATTCCCTTATGTCTGAGTGGGTGCTCTGTCGCTGAATAACCTCCTACACACTCCGGTGGTGGCCATCTTCTAGCATATACTAAAGATGGAGGCAAATTGAATGAATAGAAAAAAAAGACATAGAAATAGGACAAACCAGGCCTCAAGCAAATAAAACAGAATCAATTTTATCATCCAATTATCATTTTGGCCTGACCTCTGTGCACTCAATATTACAAGTTTCAATAATAGATGAAAAAAGTGTTTTTCCATCATCCTAATTGGAACTACAGCACAGAAGTACAGATGGACATCATTATTTTATATAATGTTTATAAAATTGCATAGTAGAAAATCTCGCCCCCGGAGTGGTGATTTACATTATCATACTGCTTATTTCCTTTATTCATACAAAAAACACTTCAAGACTGAATTAGACTGACACTGGCCTGTGGTTATGGGAATTACTGCTACATGCTGCTCACTATTAAAGGCATATTGTTAAAGTCTAATGTTGGTCAGTTCATTTGGCAATCAAGTCACAGAACAGGCTAAGTTGTCTTTTTCAATGGACCACTTGGGACGTAAATATCAATGGACAAAATACTATAAATGGTCACATTTATATAGCACTTTTCTAGTTCCACTGGCACTCAAAGCACTTTACATCAAGAAACCATTTACCCATTCTCACTCACAAGTATGCACACATTTATACACCATTGTACTGGATGCTGGAGGCTATATAGGTGAAGTGTCTTGCCCATCAACACAATGGCAGTATGAAGTGGTGCAACGGCTCTACCTCTTGCGCTACTGCAGCCTCATATACATATACAGAACCCATTGTTTTATATATAACCTAAATACATGTTTTCTGGCAGTAAAATACAGTACTGTTGTATCTATTTGGCATGTAACCACCTAATCATGGGCATAGATAACCCAGTCACCTGTGAAGCAAAGAAGTATCGTAAGTTGAATATTGCACTTTGAGTAATCATTCATTCTAATCGTTTTATTGGGGTATTTTAACATAGACAAAAATTTACTTTTACTTATGTTGGCTTCCTAGCATGCAGGAATTTGCATTTTGATTTGGCATTGGTTTTACACTGGATGCCCTTCTTCTAGATCTTTTGGCCTTTCTCTGGCTTTACTGACAGAACAGGAAAGATTTGACAGGAACTCTACCGCAGCAAGCAGGGATTATTGTATATGTGTTGCATGCTCTACCAAGTGAGCTGTATCGCAATGCTTATGAAACCATTTCCATTTATTTTTCATGATGTTTGCATAGCCTACGCAGGTCAAAATTTATACCGAAAGCTTAAATTTCTGTGTATTTTCTAAACTGAATGCTTATAATAATAATAATATATAATAAAAAAAAACACACAAAACTTTGAAAATGGTAATACTAAAAGTAATTTTCATTCATTCAATATTCAAGCCAAAATCTGCTTATTACATTTGTACCAGTGAAGTGAACAGGCTGAACAACAAATAAGTGTTTTGTTGCAGCCACCTTCACACACTCTGATTTTGTGAGTTTAATTACAGTACATTGGTTTACAAAGTAGAAAAACAACAGCCCCGGTGGACCCTGATCCCTGTGAACTCCACACGGACCTGTTTGTCTGCCCCGTGCTCACTTCCATCACTATGGGATACACCAGCGTCCAGCAGTGACACGATGTCGATGACCCGAGCTGCTCTGGGGCTAATGGACAAATTATGCAAGGAAGTGCACCAAAAAGATCAAACAAGTCACCTTATTAACATCTACTGCTCATGCATAATCAAACAGTACAGCAAGCACTTTTTGAGTGAATAAACATAAAGAGCTTTGTCTATCAGATAGTGATTTGTGCTTCTCTAATGTTTCTACCCATGAAAAAATAAAATGAGCACTTGACCGAAGGAAAAAAGCGCTACACTACAGTATTTGTAATTAGAAGCACTCAGAGAGCGCAGACCTCTGCCAAGCCATATGTTATTTGTTTACTCTGCTCCTACTGTACATGATGCATTCCTCTGTATTAGCGGCATGGCAGCAAGAACTTCTGAATGTTTTGATCAGGTGGAAAACCGCGTGTGACCTATGACCAATCAGCTGTCAAAAAAGACGCACAGCAGCGCAGCACTGTCTGCAGACTGCAGCTGCTGAGAAGTAGAGAGAAGTTGCTGATGAAGCAGGTGTCTTCTTAAGTAATGCATTACAGATTTGCGTAATAATAATAAAAGAATCCTTGAAAAAATTCCTGGATCCAGATGATAATCCAGATCACCCCCAAAGTTTAATAGGTTATTCCTTATTCCATTTGTGACATTTGCAGAAATTTTTATCAAAATTCGTCCATAACTTTTTGAGTTATGTTGCTAATAATCAGACAGACGGACAGACAAGCCAATGCCGCCAAAAACATAACCCCCCCTTGGCAGAGGTAATAAGTGCCATTAACAAATTAAAGCATAATAACAGATTACATGAAAAGCCTGTGCCAAAAAGTGATGATTTTTTTTTTTTTTTTAATTTTAAAATTTATAATTTTAAAATTATAAGTGCCCTGGCATCTGTATCTGTGAATTTAAGCTATGAAATTAATTAATCCTAAAACATAGCAATGTGAGTCTGGGGTCCAGCATTGCATTCCTTTCCCCATACCCACCACATGTGAATTTGCAGGCATCTTATAAATTATAAGGTCATACATCTAATAATGGAAATTTGGGAAATGTGGGGTACACGGTGGCAGAGGAGACAACAAGCAGGTTGTGAGCCCGATCCTTGAGCTGGCAGACAACCATCTCTCTGCATGTCCTCCTAGTGTTTCTGTGGCTTCTTTTACTCTGGCTTCCTCCCACTGTCCAATGACATGGACGTTTTTGGAGAGTTGGTGAATCTAAATTGGCCCTAGTGAATAAATGTCATGATGTGAGTCTGGGTCAGTCCTGCCACTACTGGGATTGAACCTCACAACAAGACTAAAGTTATAGTCCATAACAAGCAAAAGAAGATAAATACATTTTTATTATATTATCTTTGGCACATAAAAAAAGAATGCTTCTTAATGCACAGTGGATACACTGTGGTATATGGGTTCATTTACAATGCAAACATCTTTCTATTATAACAGCCTAAATGGTAAATTTAAATTAAATACAGTATATGTGTGACAAATGAAAATGTGGTCTAATATTTTTATTTGTGTTCTATATTTATTCATATACTGTTGCAATAAAGCTTATAATAAAGATGCAAAATGTTGTACACATAACTTATCTTCAACCTCTCCCCTCAGGTGAAGTGAACAGACTAAAAAAACAAATGCTACGTGTGATTTTTGTAGCAGCCACTTTCACACATAATGCTTTTGTGAGTTTAATTACAATTGTTGTAATTTGCACATTTGTTGCATATTTATTCAAATGTATGATGCATCTTATTGTATGTTTTGCCACATATTTAGCTTTAATGGTGTGGAATGGAGTCTGCGAAGAGTCTGAAAAGTCTGTGATGTGTAATGCTTATAATCCAGTTGCTATAATAGAAGTAAACATACATAAGTGTGTGAGAGCAGAGAGACACAGAGACAAGGGACTGCAGCTCAGACTAGTAATAAAACTCAAAGTAAATGTAACAGTGTAAAAGTGTTGTTGTTGTTTTTTTTGTGGAGACTGGCAGTAATCCACTGGGGAGGTGCGCACAGATGAAAGTGTCTGACCTCTGAGTGGACTCCGGACTCACTCAGGGATGGACAAGTTTTCTTTACTCAAGTTGAATGATAGCGATTATGTGACTGTGGGTTTGGTAAATTCCACTTGTTTAAAGACACTTGGTTTAGCTGTATTTTAAATAGTTTCTAAAAATGGTGCGACAATGAAACTGTTGATGTAAATAAATAAATACTTTTTGCCCAAATGGGAAAAAAATGGAACAAGATGAATAATTGAATAACACATACTTTTTGCTCAGTAATCGCTTGGATATTTTTGGGATCACATCTTTTCACTACAGTTTAAATATTTTTTCTTTACTGTACATGTGTGTGCATTTTTCATTAGCATTGTACACTCAGTACATGGATGCTTGTAACAGGATTAATACTCCAGTGTGTTGGCAGTAGGCTTTGTGACAATGTGACAGCATCCAGCCGCTACTTTTTAACACAAGTGTCTCATCAGTCACCAGTGAGCTGTTTTATAATATTATTTTCAATACAGTATGCCGAGCAAAGGCACAGCTAAGCCTAAACCCTGCCACGTATATCATACCTCTGCATGCCGACTTAGTTAAAGAGGATTACATAAAGGTGCTGTGATTGCGTGGCCCAGATGGCAGCGATGAGTAAGTGGCACTTGATGTAACAGCAGCAGAGCTCAATGGCTCTAGCACCAAACCCATTTTGATTGAGCTCAGGATGGTGATGTCTCGCAGCAGCAGCAGCGGTGGTGGTGGTGACATGGCCTGCTACACAGTCTGAAGTCCTGATGACAGGGTCTTCAGTCCCAAAATAAAACTATGAAACAATCACTCCCACACCACTCTGTCTGGAAACATGAGACAAGCATATTAGGTGATGTGGCAGGTGAAGAGCAAGGCAACAGATTTCCGAGGAAGATGTCACAGGAATAATAAAGCATGATGCAACAGCGGTATAAGTGTAAAGCTAAATTGGAAATAAGTTTTAATAGTTGTAAATAAACCTCTTAAATGCGGCTTGTTTGATGTAGGCATTAATTTGTGTTTTATGCAAATTGAAAAATGTATTTGACTGAACAGTATCAATTAAGTGGCCCATTATAACAGCTAGGGGCGTGTATGTTGGCAAAGTGGTAAGCGCTCCTGCCTCTCAGCAAGTTGGCCACTTGATGTTTGGGCCGACTGACTGACTTTTTTCATGACAGTGTGAACAACACAGATCAGGTTTTTTTCAAATGTGACCCAGGCCATTTTAATATGTGCGCCTGAATCAGATATGTATTTGATCTTTTGCAATGTGACCTCAGTCTGAATGGACAAGTCACATTTCATCGGACTTTCGGTACATTATAATGCATCAGATTCCACAATTCTGCACTGGAAGAGGCGGGAAGTGGACAGATCAAACAGTAAAGAGCATGGCAGACAACAGTGGTGGAGCTAGTCAGTGGAAAAGGTTTTGAACTTCATTAGTATTTTGGGTAAAATAAAATTAAAATATTCAGAAATTATATTTTGAGGAGTGACACTGACAGAGGTATTATTATATCTTACTTGACATTCTAAAATTGTGTCCGTGAAGCCCCTCATATCACAGTCCCACCACTCTGACCAGGCTCTACTCCATTTGCTAAGGCTCCCCATGAAAGTGTTTGCAAAAGGGCGGCACTTTCAGTACAATATTTGGAAGGTGATTGGATGAAGACTAACTCAAACCTAAATAACTGACTAAAACCTGTCCACATGCAGCACACCAAGGGCTGAACTGCGAGCAGTGCAGCCTCAAGTATATAGGCTTGAGTCTTGCAACAAAAAGTTCCTAACGACTCAAAACCACTCAATCTATTCATAGTCTCCTGAACCAATGGAAGTTAGTTTCAGGTCTAACTCCTCCTTCCTAGGAGCATATAAACCAGCTCTCTTACCAGTTCAATTTCAGAATTGTGAAAACCTCTTGGATAAGAGGTGAAACATCTTCAACTTTAAAAATCAAGTCCAAATGACTGCCTTTGAGCCTTTTGTTGCGATACAATTCCCCTGGATGAGGGAGAGTTTCACAGATAGGCTTGAGTCACAAATTGGAACAATCACCAGACTTTCTGTGTTGTGTTCAGTCTTGCATGACCACTGTTTTTTCAATGTAGCTTTGTCCACCTATAAAAGGCATGCATGCGTACAGGTGAACTAATAAAGCAGCCAAAGCAATACAAAGCAGGTGGGACAAGCTCCAGCCCCTCAATCTGTCAAGGATAAACTAAAACATGACATACCTAGGTTGTTTTGGGACCAATGCCATGACAGGCCATTAAATTATCAAATAAACCCTATGGCACTAGTTGATCCCTACCTTAATCATAATCATCCTCACCTCTCTGGCAGCAATGGTAATGTTTTATATAAAAAGTGAACAATGACCCAGGAAGACCGTGTAATGATTAGATTTCAAACCACACCCTGTTTGCTTTTGCTTGTCACCATTGTCAAGCAAAGGAAACCATTATGCTAATTGCATGTATGCCTCCCTTTACTTATGAACTTGTTCTTGATCCAGAGAGAGCAGAAGACATGAGGAGCTGCTGTCTGGCTGCCTCACGACATCTCACTCCACAGAAATGTGATCAGCTATGGCAGATCCAAGGTCAATTTGCAGCAGAGTGTCTTTAATGAAAGCAAAGCCAATGAATGGTGAATAATTAGACTGGACACTAATATTACTGTGGTTTAGACAACGGTACCACACTGTCAGGACAGAGTTTAACATGTATGTATTCAAAAATTGTTTAGTCTGAACTTTTTATAATAAAGTCCATGTATCATATGCAACACTCACACTTAGAAAATGAAAATGTGTGACAACCACTGTCACAAACAAAGATTTACTATGCACTCTTTTTTACATTTGTCTTAATTTGATCCTGATCCTGTGTCAAAGTGGATTACATTTTGCACTTCCTGTACACTGACATTGTTTCGGTGATGGCTGGAAGACTTCGTGATAAAGGGATCCGTGTCTCTTGTGTTATCCGAGCAGATAAGTACCTGATTGAAAGATTGGGCGAATTTGGAAACTCATTCTTTGGCTTCACTCGTAGCCCTCTGGCATTGTGAAGTGCACCGATGTTGACAGCATGCATTTGCCAAAGTACTGAGTGAAAACAGCTCTGAGCGGTTTCACATCATAAGTTTCTGACTAAAGACATTCAAATAGGCCTGATACATTTAAGTTTTAAACTGGAAAATGGAAATGGAAAATGTGCTATTCTGAAATTACGTCAGCAAGCATACACATGCATTTTAATTTCAAAGGCACACTACCTGAGTAAAAAAAAAAAAAAAAAAAAAAAAATTATTATTTCTGTCTGTTTTTTTTCTTCTATTTTTCTGCTTTTGTTGTGGTGTAAGAAGTTGGATCCAGCGCTGGAATTGATAAGTTTCCAGTCGGACATCCCGCCCCATTACGCCAGTGTAGAGAGACGTGCACGAGCTTGGAATCAACTTGGAATTAACCAATGAAAATGTGATCTGAATAAGCCCATCCCTTTTTCTTCTGAGCTTGTGATTGGTCAAAAAAAATCAGTTCCTGCTCTAGTTCCCCCTCTGTCAAAAATGATTTAAAAATAAAGTCCAGGTCAGATGAATTTCTTGACAAAAGTAAAAGTCAGGAAATGCATCTTAAACAGTAAGCAATAATCATTACAATTATATATATATATATATATATATATATATATATATATATATATATATATATATATAATGCCGCTTTCTGATATTCTCTATATTTAACACCAAAGTAAATTGTGAAACTTTAACAGTTTTTGTTTGTAGATCCTTTCTATGCCTAATTAACTGGACAATGCAAACTGCAGTCTTTATTATTTAAAGCTGTTTCCATAAATAAAAGGCAGTAGGTGTAAAAAGCACCCATGGTGTATTCAATACTAACCTTAGAGATCAAAGTGAAGCATGTAACACCTTCAGTGAGTTAATTAAATTTGTTGAGTTTCCTGTGAATGCGCATTTACACATAAGGCCTCCACAAAGGTCAGGCTGATAATAGATATTAAAACTATATGAGATTAGGAAATGTGTTAAATTATTCATTCACCTATGTATTATATGTATTGCATGTTGTATTTACGTGTTCACATGTTGTCATGTTCACATATAGTATAGTAGTTTCCTGTTTGCATGATTCAGTGGTGACTTGCATTTGTGCAAACTGTGTTCAAAGATAATGACTTCTGGAAGTGTTCCTGAGCCATCCTCATCTCCACAATTGGGCCTGTTTTTAAAGCCTTGCCACTTGAGAACCTAAAGATTATGAACATCTAATACATCAAATACTAATGATAGAGGCAATGTTCACTCTAGCTGTTTTGGTTTTGTTTGTTTGTTTGTTTGTTTGTTTGTTTTGTTTGTTTTGTTTTTGCCCTGTCCCAACTTGACATGATACTACCAATAAATTACATTTGAGGTATTATTTTTCATGAAATGGTATAAATGGCTCAACACCTGTTATATAGTTGATGGTCTAGTGTGTAATTTCAGTTCACAATAATTTTGTTATAAATAATTAACATAAGCAAGGTTCTAATAACATCAACACAAATAATCCACTTTGCACTTAATTTTTGGAAAATATTTCATTTTTTTTTTTTTTTCTTTTTTTTTTTTTTTTTTACTAAAATATGGGTTACTTTTGCAATAAAAACAGCCCTAATTATGGAAGTGCATAGTAGCCACCAAAAAAAAACTATCTCGTAATTACGAGAAAATAAGTCGTAATTATTTTTTTATTTTTTTTTATTTTTGGTGACTACTATGCGCTTCTATTGTAGGCTACTCGTAAGCTAGTTGCTAAGTGGATAGCCATTTAATGTCCAAGCTTCATTGTTATAAAGCCCAAATAAAAATTTATCAAAAAATTGTATTAATTGACAGGAATAATTACCTCAATTAGCCTACTGAGGCCCCTGGAGGGTGGGGCGAAACTCTCTGGCCACTTGGCTTACTGGTTGCAGGCCTTGTGGCCTCTATGACCACATCTTGAGCTGAACTTTACTTCATAATGTTTGTGATTTGCGACATACTGGGTTCGGGGTAACTAAAGGAGTCATCTTCCCAGTTAAAGTACCATGGGTGGTGTTTCCAGTGTTTATCAAGTGATGTGAAGCTGTTCAGACTTGGAGCAGTTACAACAGAGGCTGGCAGGGCATTCCATGTATTTACTGTCCTATTGCTAAAAAACCTTTGTCTCATACTGGTTACTGTGACGGGCGCCATTCAATGCCCTAAAGGGTAGGTTGATCTTTATCTCGTAAATACTTTCAACTTTCATAGTTCTGGTCAGGACAGAGGTGAATAAAAGATTTCAACCTTTGAAAGAAGAAAAAAATATTAATCTGTTCTATTTTTATAGCAGTTTTAGATTAGGTTTGTGACACTAATGTTGAAAAAATATCTGGAGTATCAGTTTGTGGAGGTGAAACCCCACTAAAAGTCAACATATGCTTGCTTTAACCTCATCCTTTTGCAGGCAGCACCGAGGTCATATTCTGCTCCATCAATCCAGTCCATTTTATCCCAGTTCGCTCGTCTAATAGATTAGCATGTCAGTCTGTGATCCCACCCAGCGGCCCGGCAGCTCTCATGATCACCTCTGCACATCATTACAGAGAATAAACTATACGTGAGCTGTTTCGGTTATAATTCTTGCATCTGTTTTATACCAGAAATCAATTTAGGCAGTGCGGCCCCAGTGGAGGGGACAGGCTGGGACGTGGCTGCAATAATTCTCCTTCCAGATGTGACCCTGAGCCAGCGTTGGCAGGACCGGGGCCCCGATCTACAGGGGAAGGATGAAGGCGAGGTTATGTTTGGGCTCGTGTGTGCACATAGGGAGAAAGGGCATATTTGTTGTGTGCACATGACAATGAAGAAAGGGCGGCCTAAAATGATAGAGCAGCTGGCTTTGGGGCCAACGTGGCATCACAATAAAGACTCGGATGCAGCCAGTCACCAGGCATAAAAAAGAGAAAAAAAAAAAAAAAAAACTTTGGGAGGTGTGAGGCAGATGGGGCAGGAGCCAGGGCCAGGCTGGGACGGCCATATGTGAGAGGCAGCTGATGTGTGAAGTATTATGCCCAGCAGTGACTGTCTGCACACTGCACTGTGAGTGAGGGCACCTTGGACCCTCGCAGATAAACAGTGTCCAAGCCCACCTCATTTATGGTTTCTCATTAGTTAGAGTAAGGAGGAGGAGGGAGGGCTATTAGTACTAGTACTGTCACTACTACTGCTACTATTACTACTTCTGTTACCACTACTCAAGTAAGTTTGTAGAACCTCTAAATGAGTACTTTCTGACAGTTTAAGAGTTTGAGGAGTTGATAGTGGCGAGTTGTATTAATAATAAGAGCGGTAATATTAATAGCTGTAGGAGCACTAGTAGCAGTCATAATAGTAGTAGTAGTCACAGCAGTAGGAGTATACTGTAATATATAGTAAAAGTAACATTTTTGGCCCCTACAGAAGCTCTCAGATGAACACAGTTCAAGCCTCGTTGTTTATGGCTTCTTATTAGTTAGAGTGGGGAGGAGGAGGAAGGGCTACTAGTACTAGTACGGTCACTACTACTGCTACTATTACTACTACTACTACAAGTACTACTACTACTACTACTGCTACCCAAATACGTTTGTAGAATCTCTAAGTGAGTAGGAATAGTTTCTGACAGTTTAAGAGGTTTGAGAGTTGATAGAGGCTAGTTGTAGTAATAGACGAGAGCCCAGGGTAACACGGGGTGGACATGCAGACTCCACACAGACAGTTCGTGTGGCGGTCAGCCCAAGGATCAATCTGTGAGGTAAGACAACTAACTGCTCTGCCAGTGTGCCCTCCCTGATTCTACAAACTTGAGTAAAAGTAAAAAAAAATTTTTTTGGCCTCTGCAGAAGCTCACAGATAAACCCTGTCCTAGCGCCTTCGTTTATGGCTTCTCATTAGTTAGAGTGGGGAGGTGGAGGGAGGCCGGGGTAACCCTGGCACTCCCACAGGGAAAGAATTACAATGAGCCACACTCTGTTGTGTTAAGGTAATATTTTACTGCACAGCTTCCCTAACCTCTTGGGTTTTTTATTGACCGACACCAGGGTTTTTTTGGCCTGACTTTTAAATGTCAATCAATCAGTCAACCCTATTGTAATTCATATGAAATGCTGTGGGACACTCCAGTTTGTCGTCCCCTTCCAAATGTCCTTGCAACTTCTCATTTAAAAAAAAAACAATAGCCAGTGTTTAAGGCCAGATGGTCACATTGAAAATGTATTAAAGGTTGTAAGTTCAGTTTTATAATGCTGTTTAAAACAACACTTAGGAGGATTGTTGCTTCACTCGAGACCAAGGTGAATGTTGCTGATTTGGTATTTTAGAAACTTAATGTCTGCTGTAAACTATTACCATTTAAGCAGCATTAGTTGTTATTCAAAGTCTCAGCCTAAGGGAAAGCTAATACAATTGTTTGCTGCTGTTGATGTGCTTTGAATGAGAAAGAAGCTCTCCATTTTGAAGTAGTGTATTAAGTGCTGTTTAATCTAAATCAGGCAGATTATATTTAAGCATTAGGCCGTCACTAATGATATGAAATATCACAATCACTCTGTAAATACCATGCATTTCATTTAATAACTGAAGAGCCATCCTGGATGCTCTATTTGAATATGTTTTATGAGATTTTAAAGATGCAGGGCCTTTAAATATCTTACATGTAATCCTATTTAATTGTGAGAACATCATGTATACTTACTCTCATCCAAATTACAGTATATACATTCAACTGGATGATTTTAGTGTTAGCCTGTGTTAACTCATTGAAATTACTGAAAAACTATGATCACAACTTGAACTGTATGCTTATTCTTGAACAAATAATTACCAGTGAAGGTGCATGGTGGCAGAGTGGTTAGCACTCCTCAACAATCTCAACAAGGATGTCATGAGTTCAAACATATTTCTCTGAGTGGAGTCTGCATGTTACAGTGTGTTCTCTGTGAGTACTGCGACTTCCTCCCACCGTTCAAAGACATGCACGTGTTAAGTGAATAGGTGACTCTAAATTGCTCCAAGTGAATGAATGTGAGAATGGTTGTCAGTCTCTGTGTCAGCCCTGTACATAATTCAGTTTTACATTGAAAAAGCAGCCTGGCCAGTCTGGTTCCTCAGCAATAGGGAGCTGTTTCCAATTGACTTGCTGGATACCGACCTATCACAGCCATATATCTGCGCCACATCTTACAAAAGCGCAAGATAAAGCTATTAAAAATAACCAAGTTGGCGCTGTCTAATACAGAGCAAACTTTATAACTTATTTCACCTGATTAACAATGTTTAGTGCTTTCCTTCGTCACCTGTTGATTCTGCTGCAGTCTGCGTTCTTCAGTCCTCTTTGTGTTTTTATTCTTGGTCTTGTTGCCATTTCAGCAACAGTAAAGTCCCATTGGTGTCCAATGTAACGGCTACATTCAAGCAAACCAACTTTCTCCACAAGTCTTTGTACTGCTCGCTTTTGTTGCCGTCCCCATTTAGAAATCAGTAAGGTGTTGCTCATAATACAGTGTATACTGGTGTTTATGGCAAAACCAGCAACAATTCTTCCTCAGCGCCATGTTTGTTTTGAATATGAGGCAGTGGCGCGCTGTTTACGTCCCGCCCTTCACTTCTCTGATTGGTTACTCTGCCTGTGATTGTTCCTCCCATAGAAATTAAATTCAAACTAACAGGTATCAAACTAACTTCTTTGTATGTAAAGAGTTGTGACCCCAAATTAGCACTATAGTTTACAACACCAGCCGTTTGGCATTTAGACACAACTTCCCTCTTTAGTCTAATACAGAGAGTACAGGTACACTCACCTTACCCTGTTACTTATGTTTATTTACTTGTCTCTCTGAAATAACCCAATCGATCAACACATACTGCTTCAAGGTGGTGCACAATTTAATGAGACAACCTATTATCGGAGTGGTGCTTTCCAAAGCTGTGAGCATGCTCTGAATTGTGTTTGAGCAAGGTGTCCAGCGTTTATTGTCCTCCTGTAAAAACCTGCCAACAAAGTCACTAACACAAGGCAGTGACAAGGGATTTATGGTAATTTTGAAGCACGCGGGCGCTGTATTTAGAGACATACAGTGCATTACGTTGGACCAGAGTTGAGGTGGTCATCAATCACAGCCAATTAAACCAGCACCTCCACTTCCCTTAAAAGGCCGCACACCAAGGCTGGTGTACCAACAGCTGTAATAAAGTCAGGAGTTCACACTGGTCTCCAGTAGATTTGGAGAGAAGTGCATGAAACTGGGAGTCGCAGGGTGCAAATACCACCGACCATAAGTCATATTCACACATAATGCACCAGTGCCTTCAGATCTGAGCCTCAGAATAAGCCTATTTCCAAGACTCAGAAAACCACTAGCTGTGCGTGTCCAGTTGATGGATTTGTGCCCTTATAGACAACAAAAAATACTTTATTTTTTCAGCGTTTCTTATGCTGAAGACCTGATACTTAAATGAAATGGTGTATACTATATCGATTAAGACATATTAATAAAAGCATTTATATAATATTGCTCTACCTCAATGGGCACTTTACTACTTTACATCAATAAACCATTCACCCAGTCATACTCACAAGCACTCAGACATTCATACACCAGTGTCACAGTCACTGGAGGCAAAAACACATCGGCAATATGAAGTAGGGGGTATGGTGGGACTCGAACCACCAGCCTTTAGGTTAATGGATGAATTGTACTTCCATAGCCACGGCCACCCCAATTAATTACAGCATATCTACATAAAACTATTGAGATAAGGACAAGTAAATATATGATTTTGACAGACTTATATTATTAAAACCAATGCCTATAATCAATATGCAAATCCATATATGTCAAGGCAATTCAAATGGAACCACTGTGCACCATGCTGTTGGCTGAAGCCTCCAAATCGCCCACTTGTTCAATTCTCAATCAGTCAATTTTAAGTGTAGCACTCAGCCAGGCGCCACATGTAAATGCTTGTATCTGTGAAAGAAATATTAGACGGTGCTTCAACTTTATAATCCCACTTTTACCAAAATCGAATACATGTCAGATGTGTAGGACATAAACAACCGGGTGGGCGGCAGCTGCATTGATTGGCTGAAGATGCATGCTGCGGACTCCACAATGGCACAGTGGGAGAGACAGAAAAAAATCATGCTTTTGAATTAGTGATTAAATGTGCTTCTTATTAAAATGGACCTTTCCATACTCATTCAATTACCACAAGAGCAACACTACAGTAAAAGCCATGCTACATATTCATTTTGTGACAACTGCGTTCAATGAGAGCACAAAAAAAAAGCCTTTTTTTTTTTTTTTTTTTTGGTTTTGCATTACACTGTACACAAAATATGTGTTCATAATTCACATATCACGCCTAATGATTTATTATTAGTCTGAAGATACACTTACAAAAGTCACAGTTATCGTTTCTTTTTTTTTTTTTTTCCATTACAAACCATCTATTGGTAAACTGAGAGTGTTGAGAATGGACTGGATTAGGAATGAGTGCATCAGAGGGACAGCTCATGTGAGATATTTTGGAGATAAAGTCAGAGAGGCCAGAGTGTGATGGGTTGGACATGTGCAGAGAGGGAGGTAGTGAGGATGCTGAGGTTAGAGCTGCCAGGCCTTGAGGAAGACCAAAGAGGATATTTATGGATGTACTGTAGTAGGAGAAGAGGATGCAGAGGATAGGGGTAAATTGATGCAAATGAGTTGATGTAATAACCCCTGAAGGTACAGCAAGGTCATTTAGGTCATCATAATCAATTAAAGGTTAAAAAGGTCATCTAGACATCCTCTTTCAAAACTATCCACAAGTCTTAGGTAATTAAAAACATGACATGTTGATTGGACTATACTATCATATATTATCATAACCAGTCTGCATATGTCTGTATTCCCCATAACACATGAGTACTGTCACTGACTGACACAATGACTTTATGACAAGCTGATAACACTGTGTGCAAATAACCTAATTATTTATTGAAAACAAAGAAGTCTAAACATTAGGTTCTCACACTAACATTTTTTCTCTAACAGTGAGCTGCATGTAGTGAGCCTGAAGCATGTAAAGTGATAAAATATAGAAATGTATGGACTACAGTTATTGTTTAAGTCATTAAGGGCGTCATGGATAAAACAAGCAAAATCTAGTTTTCTAGTTGTATTGTTGTATTGCTAATCATGTACTAATGTCACACTGATACCACACTTTTGTGAAAAAGACTCAGGATCAGTATGCTAGCTCTAGATACACATGACATTATAACACTATGTACCATGTGCAGAAAGATAGCCTGCCCTGGCAAGATGAATCCATGTCAGCCACAGTATCTGCTTAAAGAAACATTCAAACATCAAGGACATAACCTTTTTATCTGGCAGAAAACATGTAGCGTTCAAAACTGTAATGACCCTGTGTCATTACTGTCTATTTAAATTATGTTTCCTCGATATATCCCAGTTTCCTTTCAAATTGTGTTTTTCATATTTCATTAGATCAGACATTAAATAATAAGCCAAATTAGAAAGCATAAATAATTTGTGTCTTAAATCAAATTACCGGTGACAACAGTATAGCTAGTGTTATTATTATTTAGAAAAAAGTAAAATTCAACAAACATGCCACTTTAAAATACAGATTTATACGTCTCTCTCTCTCTCTCTCTCTCTTTTTTTTTTTTTTACTGATGATCCCTATTCCAATATAGTATTAGACGTCAGGTTTCTGCCAATCTAAGTAAAAAAAAAAAAAAAAAAAAAGCCTGGCAGTTCCTGTTTAATAACATCTTAAAATGTAATGTTTGACCTTCAAGCAGACACTCCCATTAGACTAAATGAGGTCATACTTTAACTCAGACCATTTCCAATCAATGCCCCAAATGTCATCTGTATTCCACTGACCATACAATGAAAAACTTTTCCTTTGGATGAAAAATAATAAACCAGCCCCCCAAAAAAACAATATGGCTTTAGCCTTTCAAGCTTGAACTCCCAGTGCAGCCGAATAACACACACATTCATATTCACATCCAGATTGTAATATCAGAGTGTTTCCTTCTGGAACTGTAGCCACACGTTTTCCCCATTGTACCACTATTCCCACTCCTGTGCTGCCTCTCCGACATCTGGCTCGAGACGTGTCTGTGAATGCATTTTAAACCAAGCCAATAAATCTATATCAGCTGCTTCTGGAGATCTCAAGTGTGTCTTAAAACATATATGTCTCTGCTTTAGTCAGAGTCTTGGGTAATCTGCTTCAGTCTCTTTAGACAATGGGGAAATGGGGAAAAAATGTCATCTCATTGAGAATTTGATGCTTATTGTATTGTTTTTACTACAAAGAGGAAGACAAAATTATACAATATACGGCTACATCTGTTTGTTCATTTAGTGAACGCCCTTTGGGTCATGTCTTTAGCTGAGGGTAAGGATGATTTTGCATTCAGGACAAGTATCCTTATTTTCTTAAACTATAATTTGCATGCAGAAGCGCTCGCACATATAAAACTGTGTGGATGTAATGTGTCTGCTTGTGGTATTACTTTTAGTAATAAGAGAAATGTTTGCAAAACATTCTCTGGAGCTAAACATACAGTATAAGTGTGCATTTTAAGTAGGCAAAGTTGCACTCAGAACTGTCGGGTATCAAAAAGATATATTAATTAATTAGATTAAAATTCATCGAATACAGATCCATTGTAATCCAGTCACAGGAGGTCATAAGCCAGTGCACAGTTTTTGCCAGTTCAAAGCCAGCATAAATTGGTTGCGGCAGGCTTTAACATGCAAAATCAATATACAAGTTACTGCACACTAGAAGAGGGCTTATTTGTTGTATTGCTGAAATATTGGAGATTGGAGCCCGGTTTGGATAATAGTAAGTAGTAGTAGTACAAATAATTCAATGGTGAAAATAAAAAAGCTTAAAGTAATATACTAATATATATATATATATATAATATATATATATGAGTAATATTATTGTAAAATAGCACTTTTACTGATTTTGAGTATTTCTATCAACTCCTAAATAATAAAATAAATGAAACTGATACTGTTACATTTTACTTACTCACGTTTCTGGGAACATGACAACATTACATTTAATTTTGCTTATATAGCCTATACGTATGGCCTGGACACACTTGTTCCATGTCCAACAGGAGCGGTAATGACAGACAATCCAGTATCTCCCTTCACTCCCAATGAGCTAATGTGTCCAATCCTAGCGTAGTCACACAGTACATTACATGTCCCGAAATCCCTGCTGTCCTGGTCCTGACACACACACACGCACAACACTCAGGACAGCTCCATTACTCCAGCCTCGCTCCATCACACTGTTTCACAGACCTCATGAACATTTCCTCCACTTTGATCACCGCCATCCCTCACCTTCCTGATACGACGCCGTCTCCTAAATGATTAATCTCACATCAGTCACACCTGCAAATAATCATGGGCAACATCATTAACCCTGCTGACCCCTGTGTTCACCACCCGGTTCATTTTTCTCCAGCGCCGGGCCTGTTCCTCCTGTCATTCGTCACTCCATCCTGACGGGATCTCCAAACACACCCAGAGACAAACACCGTGTCCTATTGATCAACTGTCAATGCCCAAATTGACCATGAAGAAATTGAAATGATGTGAACTGTGCTCTGTTTGAAGTGGAAAAAGCTTAATGTGATGATCCATTTCCTCAAATATACCCAAGAAAATTGTTATTTTAAAATGCTTCACTTAATAGTATATTTTGAAAGTAATCATCTGGAGGGGAAAAAAAAAAAAAACATCATCTAGGCTCCTCTTGATGGGACTACACTATTTTGATGGTCATGAATAAATACATATTTCTGTGTTTTTTCATGTAATTAGTGAAATGGTTGCCTTTATATGCAGCACTCAAATGATTATGTCTTCCCTAAGGACACATAGACAGTATGAACTGGGGGGAGCGGGGATTGAACCACCCACCTTCTCCACTGTAAAGACATCTACATCTAAATTTCATTTTGATGTTGTGTTTTGGTGTATTTTGCAGTGGCATATTAGTCCAGTTTTATTTTTAATTTAATCCTCTAATGTAATAAAAAGCAATATATTTAGCTATGCAGTTGCTGCAAAAGGGAAAGATAAATGACATTTTCTGTGTTCCTTAAAATGATTTATTAAATGTGATGCTAGACTGTGTCCTTCCCATAATGTATTAAGCTGTATTTCTAAAAAGCATGCATTTCTGATACAGGTTAAGTTAACAGCTCTTTCATGTGCCTTCCACTGTTCAAAGACCTGCATGTATATTGATGAGTCTTGCCCCTTGTGAATAATTGTGAGAGTGAATGGGTGAATGGTTGTCTGTTAGCATATGATGCCTTGTCAGCCTAAGACCCATAGTTGCTGAGATGGGTTCTCTGCAACCCCCTTCTGAGAATAAGCTAAATAACATAAACATAACATAAATGAATACCGTATTTTCCGCACTATAAGGTGCACCTAAAAGCCTTTAATTTTCTCAAAAACCGACAGCGCGCCTTATAAATGGATCAATGTTGGTTAATTATGGCTACCGTATTCAGGGGGCGTCGCCAAAGTGACAGTGGTAAAAACGGTAAAGGGGAATTCCAGTCCCAGCTGTTCATGTGTGCCATAGGTGTGTTTATGGATCCTGCCGCAAAAGAACAAGGAGGCGCGGCCTTTGCTCCATCTAGTAGAAGAGTTGTGACATTGAGGGGACAGAAAACTGAGTGCTCGAATGCTGTTTTGGGAGTGAATGGAGTTGTAAGAACGCTGGTTTGTATTCTATTAATAAAGTTTGACTGACTGACTTATCTGACTGTTTTATTGACATTCCCTTTAGCGCAGCTCCATCTAGTGGATGCATAACGCAACCCCAGCCTTCTAGTTTATGCGCCTTATAATGCGGTGCACCCTATATATGAAAACAGTTTTAAAATAGGCCATTCATTGAAGGTGCGCCTTATAATCCGATGCGCCTTATAGTGCGGTACGGTACTGTATGTTCGTCATATGTAGCTGGTGACAACGTATTTATCGGTGTTTTAGGTGTAAATTTGACAAACTACTCTGTTTTTTCCCTCTCTGATGAACAATCTAATCAATGGACTTGCAGGAGGTACAGTATATTAATAATGCATTTAAACCATGAGATGTCAAATGCATGAAAATATTGTGGAGCAGAAGCCAGTTTAGTGTTTCCATTAAGCCTTTGCCACTGGATCCATCCACAGCCGCTGCAGCCCTTAGTGCACTTAAACCCAAACAGTTGGCCTGGGGAATTTCAGCCTGAAATCGCATTTGGCAAGCTTCCCTTAAACACCTCTTTCCCCCTGATAGCTCACTGCTGGTGGAAGCTGGCAGCCCAGGTCTAGCCGTATTTAGCATCAGTAATTATCTTAGTATTAAGGGCCAGATGTTTTATTATTCAACATGTGTAATGTGTTCAAAAGCAGCAAAAAATAGAGCTTCTAACACTGACTTGCACCTAGCTTTGCCCTTGGAAAAAAAAAGCCTATTGTTCTGCAGATGGTAAAGGGTGATGAAATTCTCAAACAAACATGCTGCAAAACAGTGGCTTCAATATGCAATAACATTAGATCCAACCCAGTCAGTCAGTTCTCATTTTTATAGTCGGGGAGAACCTTGTAACAATTGACACCATTGTATGAGATTGGTGAGGCGTCCTGCCGGCTTTATATATAAGTATATTACTCCAGCTACTGCACCGAGATGCCTGGTTAGTCTATTTTATTGCCATACTGTTAATATGACCTGTGCAAAACTCCCATACATCCTGTTAAGTAGCTATACAGGCCACTATTGTTCCGTATATCTCAGCAGGGAAAAGGGCCACAGACAGACATCACACAAGCCTACAAACGTGGAGATGAACTCTTTCGAATACCAGAATTTGAGTTTTGTATTGTTAGTGAACTGATTTGTCCTCATCCTATCCCGAGCTTACAGAGATTAATCATTTTCAGACCATAGAGAGCCCATAGAGACAGGTTTTTGATCACTGAGTGAAAGAGGCTCCTCTGACACGTGGCAGTATAGCCCTGAGCCCGACTGCAGAACAACTTCAGCAGCAATGTTTAAAATCCAAAAAAGGTCTGCCAAAAACAGTATAACTACCTTTTTATTTTCTTCTGTTTATTCCCAGCTTGGATGGGCTGCACAATGGACAATGGACCTAAGCTGGAGAGAACCCACGATAACATGGTAAGGACAAGCAGGCTGCACCTGGAGAGGTTGTTGGGGGCTGGATCAAAATCACTATCTCTTTACCGTGTGGCAGGAGGGCTAGCCACTCTGGCACCATGCACCCAGTAAAGAAGAGTTTATGATGACATAATAAAATTAAACTAAATTGATTGATTGGTCATTGTGTTAACCTGGTACCACCACCTATAGAAAACAGGTTCTGTTCCAGGAAATAAATGATTAAATGATGAAAAAGTAAATGAGTTCTCACTTGTATTCATAAAAAAAAATATTAAGCCAAGGAGACTTTCAAATAGCATTGTTTCATAAGCAGCATCTCTGGGGTTTGCAGGGCCCATAGAGACTCACAGAGTGGGTCTAACAAGTTGAACTTGGGCAGACACAGACTTCTGAAATCTTGAAGGGTACTGGGTCTACTTAGCACACAGTCTGCTGCTTTTTAATGGGATCTTCTGACAGCAAAGGCAAGTAGTATGATCAGTTTGTAATGTTTGTTGGACTAGGCCATAGTGTCTGGTATTACTAAGGTGTAAAAAATAGGCTGAACTTGTAATTCCGCCGGTAGTAATTGACTGAGGTTGACTGAGTGCCTTTGAAACTCTGTTATGGGTCAAGACCTCTTTTTAAAAGTATTGCTGAAAAATATAATTCTAGCAAAATGCCAAATTTCTCCGAATTCTTCTCCAGGAAATAATATGTGAAAAGGAGTAAAAGTAACATTTTGTGGAAAGTGGAAACATGAAAGAAGAGTTGCTAATGCACACAAGCAGTGGAATCAAAGCAGAAAAAAAATAAAGTAATGAATGCTTGGAATGCACTGAAAAATATGTCACCTGGATATAATACATGTAAGGTCTCAACAATTACGAGTACAATGCGTCCATAGCTTTCACTGCGATGACTTAGGATAGGATAGCCACTATTAATAAAACAACCCAAGGACAGCCTCTGGCCACTATACACCCTGCATATGCTCTATTGGGATGCAAAACCCATTTAAAACACTATAGACGAGAGACACTTGTTTAAACTGTTTTTATATGTGCCAGAAAAAAGTAGGGAAAGGAGATTGAGGGTAATGATGACTGGATCAAATCTGGTACCTGCAATTCCACCTAACTGGTTTATAATATCAAGAGCCCTCAGCAACAGCTTTTCAGGTAAAACCAAAATCCGAAATCACTCGACGTTTAGGCTTTAAACAAAATGAAACATTTTCAAAACACGCTCTGACAGTTTGGGGAATCTCAAACACTTGACTCCTCAAGGTTAGACGAGCACTGTTCTGACTGAAAATTTGCCAGCGCTGGAAAGACTACAAACAGCGAAGTGAATAGCTCTCTCTCAGCCTCAATGGTAAGAATGAAAGTGCGTGTGAGCAAGGCACCGATCCATCAGTTGTCGAGGTGCACTGTTTCCAATAGAGAGGCCATAGCGGGCGAGTGCAAGTGTAAATCCTTGGAGACTGTTAGACCGCAGCTTTCCATTGCCTGCTGAGGCTGTTGATGTAAGTAAAAATATCCTCGGCATCAGCTTCATGCAGCAGAAATATGTCTGGTTTCTCAAAAATGGAAACCGAACCATCATATGTGCAAACACAATTGAAAATAACTTTAGACAATGTAAATAAAATGTAAATTAAACACAGAATGCAGCGCTTTGCAAATCTCATAAAACCATATTTTAGTCACAATAGTCACACCATAAACAACTTATCAGGTGTTGTGGAGAAATTTTTCCATGTCACAAAAAAGATAATAGCTTATTTGGAATTTGATGGCAGCAAAACCTCTCAAAAAGGTTAAGACAAGACAACAAAAGGCTGGAAAAGCATAATAATAAAAATAGTTTTGCAACAAATTAGGTTAACTGGCAATATTGGAATAAGGTGACTTTGTATCATTGGTATTTCATGCTTGTGATCTTTAGGTCCTCAATCGACAGACATGAACACTTCCAGAAGTTGCTGTCTTTGAGCACAGTTTGGATAAATGCAAGTTAGAGCTGTATCATGCAAGAAAGAAGAAACCATATATGAATCTATCCCAGAAACAAACTCACTCGGCCAAGAGTAGAGAGTAGTTTTTGTAAGATCATATGGTTTCTTCTTTGCATATGTTGCTTATGCTCTATAGTTAATAAAATATGGTTTTATGAGAAATGCGAACCATTGTTTTATTTATTTATTTATTTTTTTTTTATATACATTTTACAGTATCCCGCGTTTTTGGAATTGGCATTGTAGCAATAAATTTTCCTGCAAATCCACATTATTCAGCACCTTAGTTCATATATTTTTGTATCATGTGCAAAAGACAGCATATGTGAGCCGACTACTGATGTAGCTTCATTTTGCATTTGAAAGTCGCAGCGATTTGTGTTATTATGGCTCTGTCAGGCTGATGGCGGCGGGATTGATGGGGCTGCAATGTCGTTCTACCAATACCTGCATCAGAGTAGAGGTTATAGTCTTTTTCTCATCCACGCTGTTGAGTGGAGGCTTGAGGCTTTGACTGACAACTAAATGTGAAGGCCTGCCGTGCTCTTATATTTGGATAAGGGGCTGGGATGTGAGTAGAGCGTCAGGAAAACAGGGCAGTCAATACAGCCATTCCCCCAACTGGTGAGACGGGACCAAAAAGTGTATTGTGCCTGAGGCTGACTATAGTTTCAATGTTTATCTAAAATGGACTTTTCTGAGCTTTCTACCATGTTATAATGTTTTCTCATCAAAAACATACCTGGAGTCGTGTTTTGTTTCATTCATGCATGGTTGAGTAATCCTCTGTTCTTTTAAATTGAGTTTGTGAAAGTCCAAAATGGCTCGTTTCACATGTGTCTGCCTTTCCCACCTGACCATGCCCCCGGGTCGTCCTACTACGATCTCTCTGGGGTCTGAATGTCCTCCTCCCATGGCACTAAGGGTCCTACTACCACACAAAGATTTGCATGTGTTAGGTAAACTGGTGACTTTAATGAATGTGAGAATGTTTATGTCTCTGTGTCAGTCCTACAACTGACTGGTCACTATCCAGGGCTCACTTTGACAAAGGCCCATAGTTCTTGGAATAGGCTCCAGCCACCCACAGCCCCTCACAAAGATTTAGAAGATGAATGAATGAAATTTGGTTTTGTAACAAGTGGGTCATAACAAAAAGATAATGATAATCCAATTGGATCCCATAATAAGACTGGCTGAAAACTACTGATTTAGTAAAAGAGGGAAAAGCAAAGTTTAGATTAAAAGGCCAAAAAGCCTGAAGTAATTTTCGAAGGAAGTTTGTGCCCAACTTTTACCTAACTCATGTTGGCTGACTCGTGTTGGACCATTGCTGTACACAACAACAGCAGGTAGAGGTCCAGGCGAAAAGCAAACAAATAGAACATTCAGCCAAAGACGGAGCTCTTATGAAACTATCCCAGCGGAGCGCGGCTACCCAATTGACCTGATGAAAAGAGGGGGTAAACAAAAGCAGAGTGGAGGAAAAGGTTTTGTCTGTAAGAATTCTGAAGTGATGACTGGCACAGCAGTGAGCACCGGCTAGAGGAAAATTGGACTTTAGCGGCGCTAAGGGAAACTCGATTTGGACTGAGGACAGATTTAAAGATTGTGTTTTCCCCCCAGTGTTCTTCCTTGTATAAAACAATACAACATCCCCTCTAGAAATGGAAACATTCATAATTTCTACACTGGACCCTTGCAATCGGGTGGCAAGATGGAGTCGGCAGTGCACTGACAGCTCACCAACATTGTCAGGAAAGTAGTCCGGAAAAATACGCTGCAATGGTTGTGGCAGTATTTTGTGAACAGATGACTTTTGCCATCTAAAAATGTAAATGAAAACTTTATGGAGTTACAAAGAGGCACAGTATATTATAGTATGATATTGTATAGTATAGTACAGTGGTTCCCAACCTTTTTGTGTACCCCACAGGACCTGGATTAGTCCTGCTTTGGACCCGGTGAATTCCTGGTTTAGTTCTGGATTTAGAAATGGGTTAGTCCCGGTTTAGTCTTAGTTTATTCCTGGTTTTGACCTGGTTTATTCCTGGTTTAGACCTGGTTGAGCCTCGGTTTTGTTCAAATTTAGTCCCTGTTTTGCCCTTCTTTAGTATTGAATGTTTTCTGATAATGCCTGTTTAAACTTTTAGCATGTTAGTCCAGATTTAAGTTTAGTTTAGTCTTTGAAAGCCAAATACTGCATATAAAAGTATTATAGATGATCAAATTACTCCACGTAACCCGTGCAATGTGCTCATGTACCCCTGGTTGGGAAACACTGGTATAGTATAGTATATCTGACACTGAACCACTAAATGTAACATAGTACATACAGTGAGCTACAAAACTTAATACAAAATAATGCACAGATAATTGAAAATGTAATTAAATTCATTTTAATCTAAATAAGAAAAAAATAAATAAAAATAAATGTTGCTTTCACAATCCATATTATGGATGTAGGTTGCATTATAAAAAATAGAAACAAAATCCTGACAGTATCCTCAGACAAACCAAGGCTCAAGGAGGATGACCATCTGAAGGGACAGGCTGAGGGGACAGGACAGACAAAAGAGGACCAGATGGACAGATAACAAGTGAGACCGTGGCAGTTTGGTGGAGTTTGTGAGCGCTTGTCAAAGATATCCTACTCCTGGGCTGCAGACACCAGCAGAGAGACACAGAGGCGAGGATGACATGGGTAGGCTGATATGTTGGTACAAAAATAATATACTGTGGCACTGAGGCTTTGACCCACTCGGGATGTCATCTTGTTCAAGTGCTCCAGCATCTGTTTCACAACAAATTTGGAGATTGTAAATAGGACAGGTTGATTTTTTTTTTTTTTTTTTTTTTGGCGTTATGTGCATTTATGTCACAGTTACCCCAATGAGTAAGAAAGATAAAAACATGAGCAAACATACAGCTCAGGAAAAAGATAAGAGACCACTACAAAATATCAAATTTTTATAGATGCTGTAACGTGATAAATAGTTCTCCTAATTTCCAAATAAAACCTTAACATAACTTAAAAGGACATTTCAACACAAGAGAAATTATGCAGTCAAATTCACTTTTAAACTCAATGCTAATAATGTTTTGACAAGAAAAATCTGTATTCAGCGTTAATTAGAACAACCTAGATTTGTAATCACAGCTTTCCTGCACCTTGCTTCTCAGCAGTTTTTCTTTCAGTTTTGCTTAAAGGGGCTATATTATGCTTTAATTTATATTTTAAAAAACTAATTTTTCTAATATATATATATATATATATATATATATATATATATATATATATATATATATATATATATATATATATATATACATACATATATATAATTTTATACTTAATTATATTTCTATTGTGTGTTAAACAAATAAATAAATAAAAAACAAATCTTTGTCACCTCTAGAACAGCTTTGCACATTTTAAAAGCTTAAAAAAATCTGACCACAAGAAAATATTTGTAATAAGTACTCTACTGGTATTTTGAACATATATTCACATAAAGAAAACATAAAGAAAAAAAAATCACTTTAATGCCATTTTTAAAAACAAAAGTATAAATAGCTGTGGTGAATCAGTGGGAAACCATTTTTTTGTAAATGAAAAAGTGCAGACTTGATGTAGAGGGCTTGTTGACAGAGGTAGGTAGGTAGAGTTACTTCTAAAAGTAATGCGTCATGTTACTGCTCTTAAAAAACAACTGCGTTACAGGTTGAGAAAAGTAATGCGTTAGTGGTGGTACAGTACACAGAAACAAACCATTGTTTTATTTGCTTGTTTGTTATTTTCAGCATCAACCAGTGCACATGAACCCAACAACACCAGTGTTAAATAGTCTATAATGTCATCAGTGACAGAGACCTGGGCTACAGCCTACTTCTACCATCAGTCACTTCAGATCATTGTCAAAGTGAAGCTTTGTCAGCTGTAACTTTCAGTATAAAAATTGGGAGAGCATAACCATTTAAAGCCATGAGCCCAGTCCCAGACCAGTGCACTGTCTCTGTACCCAAGCCGAGGTTCAGGGCTGTGACGCTAGGCACAGCAGAACTGAGTGAGGCACTGCACTCAGCGCATTGTCCTGACCCCAAAACAACTTGAACCACCTATGTACAGACACATGATGATTCAAAACTTTATCTATACACTCAAGAAAATGACCATAGATTATGTAGCTAAGCTGACCAGTAAGACTGGGAACACAGATCAGTCTAAACTGAGGGCTTCACATCTAAGTAAACATGAAGCCATTGTAGTCACCAGGCTATAGACAACTCTCCTGTCCTGTCATCATCTGCCAAACATATCCACGAGTCGCTGTTGTTGTTTAGCAGCTTTTGGCTGCGCATCTCTTCTTATAAAATCTACAGTAACATCTGTGACTGCTTCACCACTGCTATTACTGTTGTCTGCTTAAATTTCAATTTGGAGAATCATAAATGAGCTGATTTACTCCACTCCTGTAGTACATCATGTATTCTTCTGTATTAGCTGCATGGCGCCAATAACTTTCAAATGTTTTGATCACGTACAAAACTGCATGTGACTTATCAACCAATCAGCCATCAGAAAAAAAGTACAGCAGCCCCGCTCTGCAGACTGCAGCTGCTGCCTCGTTACCTGAAAAAAAGTAATCTGAGTACTCTAACGCGTTACCCTCAACACTGCTTGTTGATTGGTCAGTGCTTCCTGGAGTGGGCGGGGGCTCGTGGGAGAGGCAGTGGTTTGTGCAATGGAGCATTTTGAAGCCTTAGAAAGGCCGTGCTGGAGAATAGAGGATTATTTAAACATGCTTGAATGAAACAAAACACAACTCCAGGTAAGTTTGTGATGGGAACAACATGGTGTATGGCTGTCAGACTCAGGGAGAGGCTAATTTAAAAATAAATTGCTGTGGTCTCTTTTTGTCCAAAGCTTGTGTGTCACAAGGACATGAGTTAGAGAGATAACTGAGCTAATCCAAAAATAGCTAAATTTAAACATATTTTGAAATGAAATGTATGGTCACCATGATCCATCCACACAAATTTCTTCTTTTCCCCCTCTTTTCTGTGCCTTTTTGGTCCACTTCACTCTCTCAGTTTGCATGAGTGCCCATATCACAGATCGCAGTCCCCTCTAAAGCAGACATCAGTTGGCAGTTTATCTAACTCCACAGCCCTCCTTCATCACAACAGACCTCCAGCTGTCAGTGTAGACACGCTTCCAGCCCCGCGCCGAGGGTAGGAGAGGTTTAGTCCAACAGGGCCGGCCTTGTTTCCTTTTCCAAAATATCAAGCCCTCCTAGGACGAAGGAAGCGAGAGCGGGGGGAGCTCTTTCCTCTTCCCCGTGGCTCTCAGCGTGCGAAGGTAGTTATTATCAGTGGGCGCAGGTGAGGGAGCGAATCACAAGGCAATAAGGCACCGTTTGAATGCATCTCTCTTTATTTCCGGAGTTTTTCCCTTGCTGTGACTTCCTTTATTTTTGCAACCCCAGCTTTGGTCCAGAGAAGATGAGAAGCAGTGTTTCTTGATGATGTTCACATGCAGATATTTTGTGCACGATACAGCTATGACTTAAACTTAAACAACTGTTTTCCAAGACAGTGACTTCTGGAAGTGTTTCTGATCTGTGCAGTGATTTCCAGTATGCAGAATAATCTGTTTTTAATGCAGTATTGTTTGGATGCTCATCCAAATACATCCAATGCAAATTATATAGACTCTATATAGCTTTTCTATAATGCTCATTTTATACCAATATAACTAAAATGAAATTAATTAACTTATAGCAGCATAATGTCCCTCTCCGGCTGGTAAGACTCCAAAAGACAGATATGATATCAACAGAAAAGGTAGCCTGGCGAGCCAGACTGTCCTATTTGCTTTTCGCTAGCAGGACAGTCTGTGCAGCTGGCTTCTAGTGCTGTCCCTGTTCAGAAATAAGCTGCTTCAGAGCTGCTAATAATATACATAATATGGCGTATTCTGGTGTTTTATAAAAAAAAAAAAAAAAAGCAAGAATCCGTGTTTATTTGGGTCAGTGGTGCGCCGCTTATGTCCCGCCCTTCATTTCTCTGATTGGTTACTACACCTGCCTCAGAAGCAACACTTAATGAAAGAGGTACCAGACTAACTTCTTTGCATAGAATAGGAAGTGTTTGTCTGGCAGGCCACGCTAGAGAAAAGGTATTTTGGAGTTTCAGAAATGAACTAAAGTAATGAGAAAAAGAAGCACGTCAGGGTTGAGGAGCGGCAGTTTGTCCTGTTGTCCTGAACTACTAAAATCACATATGAAACAATATTTTAATGTCCAAATACCAATAATGTTGCTTTAACTTATTTTGGTAAAACTTCTTTCATCCTTTTTTACATGTTTTGCTGTCACAGTAATATTAAAAATGGATTAATGTTTATATTGCTCTTTCTAAGCCTTAGCTTCTCAAAGCGCTTTACATTAGTCTATTTTTCCCTAACTCCACAGTCACCCTCACCTTCCCAATAGTGATCCCCCTTCTCTACCGACTGAACTAATTACACCCTATCAAAAAGAAAATGTGCTATCATGAGGTGGTAAAGTATCTCAGTTTCAACACCTGATATGTTGTTAAGATAAATGTGTTTTTTTTTTTTTCTTTTTTTTTTTTTTTGCAGATAATTGTTGTTGTTTTTTTATTTAAATTTTACACTGCGTCCCTTTTTGAGAAATGTGGTTGTACCTCTTTCCTTTCTCCCAGCCTGCCCCTGCTTCCTACTGCTGACACCAACACAGGTAATTCTGACTAATGTGACAAATAAACCCCTCTAATCTCAACAAAGCGGCTGTTGCTTCTCCTGTGCACTCATCTGTGTTAAATCAAAGGTTTTATGCAAATAACTTTTTTTTTTATTATTATTTTTTTACTGGGTCTTACATTTCACCCAAATAAGCAGCTCTTGTAAGCCGGACTGCTTTGAACTCACTGGTAAACAAGTGTCAGGATTCACGTCGGTAAAAACGAACCTTAAAAGCAGGCTTTTTTTTTCCTTCAAAAATTACACCTTTTTTTTTTTTTATGAAGCCATGTCTCCTGCTGAGAGATTAACATTTTTAATCAGAGGTATGTACCGAGTGATTCACCTGCTATTTGAAAGTGGTGTGACCTTAAAGAGCTTAGCACAACATCATCTCTCCCTCAGCCTTATACTGTATATGCAAAGCTTTTTCCCACTGTCAGCTGTGCAAACTAGATAAATAATTTTCTGAAATGGTGCACTTCCGTGTGTGAAGATGTCAGATTTTCCCCGTTTTTTTTTTTTTTTTTCGGTTTCGCTGAACCACATCCCCACAACTTTTTTATCTGCAAATACATTTTATACAACATATATATATATATATATATATATATATATATATATATATATTTTATTTTATTTTTTTTTTTTTCACTCCACTTTTCCATCTCTTCCTCACAGGGGAAAGTACATTACTGTGTTTTTTTTTATTTTTATTTTTTTATTGGCAAGGCAGTAAAAGCATTTAAACATTAACAACAATACATCAAAATATATGGGGGCTGTCGGGGAGGACGATGCCAGAGCACAGATGTCTTGTAAGCGGGGCTGGGTTCAGAAAGACAAAGCGTCACTCTGCAGTATTTATGAAGTATTTTTTTAGTGGCGGGTGCTGAGTGCTCTCCTTTGTACTCGCCGGTCTACATATCCTGGCCTACTATGTGTGACAACAAGGAGGCTGCGTCTGGTGAGTGCTGCTGTCTGCTCTCCAAGGAGAAGTCCTGTTTTCCTCTCACACTGGCAGCAGCAGGCGCTCTGTGGAGCCAAACATTTGATGCTCGGTAATAAAGGTGCTAAATAAAACTCGTGTAAAGCAAAGAAACCCCATTACAATGGATTTGTCCTAAAACATAGAACCTAATATCTTTAGGCTATGCTGAACATATGGTAGTAAGGTGTTTTGTGTATGACTTTCTAAAAATGTACAGGTGGCAGCGCACATCAATAAAATAAAAAGCATAAAAAGGTGAGATTAGTTCAGTTCAAAAACACAGTTATAGATTAGGCCTGAATTTATGCTACTCTAGTCAAATGTACACCACTTAGTATATAGTAATTCCTAATGCTTAAAGAAAGACAAATATTAATTTTAATAAAATAACATGCCACCACAGAGATACAATTTAAGTAAACCTGTTTTTTAAAATATTTAATAAATCCCAGTCCATACATAAAACCAAAATTTTAAATTTCTTTAAGCTTATTGCATGATAGGAAATATATACAAAAACATAAGTAATTAAATTGTGGCTAGTAAAAACACTAATTGAGACAACTTTTGAGAAAGACAGTGACAATTTTACGTATGTAATATTATGTAATTTTATGAGACAATAAATTTTGGATTTCATTAAATTGAACCCATAATTATTACATTTCACTTTGAATTAAACTACACCTACTAAATTTACTGCAACAATTAGTGAAAACAGGAAGCTTAGAACCAAAAATACATTTTCACTAACTTTAGGAGGTTTCACACTCTTTTCACACTTTTAAAAACAGTGTAGCAGTTAGTGATGGAGGAAGTACTGAATTGTGCTGATCATTAATAATTAAAGCAGAACTCAGTAACTTTTTTCTGTAAATAAACTGTTTCGGAGTCCGTGTGATGAATAAATGAGTTGTTGTGGGGTAAATGAAGAATCCGGCATCCCCCCTGGTGTCTCTGGGCCGAAAATGACACTTGCAAATATGAGCGCCTCTGACCTGGTCATGAGTCTTGTGAGAAAGCGGCACATTGCGGTTAATAACCGGTTAGTGAAGACTTTATTTCTCAATTTTTGTCGTGCCACAGTGGTTAAATCACAGTGACAGTGGCTACATCCCACCACTGATAGCAGCCTTTTACAAAAGACTATGTTCAGAGGTAGGACTTTGGTTTTTAATCATCAATAACTCCAGGTTGGTTCTCAATACTAATGTGATCTTTGTGGCACTAGATAGCTCTTTTATTTGATATGCAAAGCTCAAGTTTCTGTGTATCTAAAATGTCACTCACCGTTGATTTGTACTTTTTGTATCATTTACAAATAATCAAATATCTTTTGCCAGTATTTCTGGATACTGGAAGAGTTGATAATTGTGACAACACCCAGTGAGTGTCATAATCTAAATTAGTTGCCTTCTTTTCTTTCTTTCATTTTTTTTCAAACTAACATTCCCTAATAATAATGTTTGTATGATCAGTGTTATGTCACTCAGCATGCGTTCATAAACACATCCCTGTACCTGCAATGTGTCATCCATTTAAATCTGATTCTCTTTCTGATCCTGGATTGTGATCATTTTGACTGTGAAATTTAAAAAGTTTGAGTTTATTTAAATCTTCCTTAAAAAAGACAATATAAAACTTACAGTACTTACAAAGTCTTACCCACTGCTCCTGGGCCGTGGGTCAAATGCAGAGGACACATTTTCCTGCAAGGACAATAAAGTCTACCTTAACCATTAGTATTACTAACACTATTGCTACTACTAATTCCACTACTGCACTTACTACTATGCTACTACCTTTGTTACTACTGCTAATGTTACGTCTACCTCCAGTATTACTATTATTACTTTACTATTATCCCTTTGCCACTGAGGTTTTATACTTTTGCTCATTTAGAGATTCTAAAAATGAACATGAGTAAAATTACATCCTGTGCTCAGAAATGACATTTTCATCTAAAAATTACTGTTTTATATTCAATGTTAAGGTTAAGTTAAGGTCATAGCAGTGAAAAAACATAATAGGTAATAAGACTCCTTTTTATAAAGTACAATCCTCATTTAATAGAATAGAAATATTGCCTACAACACAAATAATAAACGCCTCTATAGATTTCCAGTTCTTTGGTATAAAGTATAGCTGTTTTTGTCCAACCTTGACAGACATCAGTGGACATGGAGATGCCATCAGGAGTGGATGTGGTTTCGATATCACACAGGCCTCTCAGTACTGTGCCAGATGCAGCTTTGCCACCCGTGGCACCAACTCAACCTTTAGAAATTTAACGGTTCATGTACATCGGGCTCTACCATCTGGCCTTTCAGGACTTTGTGGCTGCAAAAATGACTAGAGGTGACACACAGTGATGATAAAGAGCTTAACGTCTATCTTAATAATTTTACAATAAATGGTTTGTTTTATAATGTACTTTTTGCCCGCAGCTTTCCAAAAACAATTCAGGGTTTTACACTAAATAATAAGAAAGCCATAAGAAGTTGCAGGATCACAATAAATGATTGTTTTAAAGAAAATGGGAAATGCCGGTCATTATTTAATGGGTGTAATTGCAGTAAAAATGTTGGTACATTAAATAAATTGTAGGCGCTAAGCCAAACATGTCCAAGGCACTATAGGCTTGATTTCAAATGGGATTGCATAGTAATGTACTGTTTTAATCAACATATACTAGAGTTTCAAATCACAATTACCTCTAACTGGTGTTATCTGTATTAACTGTAAGTAGAAGTCATGTCATTGCTTATTAATTTACGTGGCATGGATGAATAGATTTTGTCAGGCAGTGCAACCAATAGCCAAAATTGACTTCTTCAGTAGTAAAATCATTTGAAGTGAGGGTATTGCCTAGAGCCTGTTGTAACTTCAAACATTTAAAATGATTGTTTACATTGCCATTACATAAATTACATATTGCTTACTTGCATTAAAACTAAATTCCTACAAATATTGCATTTACGTATATTGTATACTACAGACATCAGTAGGAACTCTGACCATTAAACCTTTTTTTTTTTTTTTATCTGTTCCTATTTAAAAAAAAAAAGAGTATTGGGCGAAGCAATAAACCTTGGGTGTATAAATGTGGTGTTAAATGAACGACTGACTAATTCTATTACAATATCATGAGTCTTTTGAGACCTTCATTCCACAATAAAAATGATCACGAGGGCTTGTGAGTTAAGGCACTGTCATGGCCGCACTGACATTGAACTGACACTTAAAAAACAGGCTGAGGTTCAGATGTGCAGTGGGCTGTGAGATGAGCACATGATGCACAACTCATGTAGTTATTAACACAGGGACATCCGTCAGCGTGGTCTGAGCGACAGGAGAGACAGTGGGGGGTGAATAAAGAGCAGTCTATCTGAAGGGAAACATTAGAAGGGTATCTTATGTTTTCCATTAAGGTAACAGAGACGTGATGGGGGGATCTTAGAGAAGATAAGAACATAAATGGAAAGGGGATGCTGTTTTTTGCGGATATACTTGGCCAAGTTGGATCTTACTGACTCTAAATGAACCAGTGTTTCACTCAGTGTTGATAATACTGAAGACTTCAAACAGAGGACTCAAAAAGGCAGATTATGGGCAATGTATGCTATGAATATTTCACTGAATAGTTTAAACACACTTTGGTATTAAGCAACGGAGCATAAAAATATGATTTACTAACTCTAGGAGATATATATTCTTAGTAGGTAAAGATAAGGTAAATCTTTTTTGTCCATTGTCCATTTCCATTGAGACAGAAAAGTGTCTTTGAAAAGGCTTCAGTGCATTCACAGTCATAAAACACATTTTCACACATACAACAATAAAAAGTTAAAAGGTAGCATTGTTAAAATAATAATAATAAAATAGGATGTTAAAGTGCAGTGCCTATTTTTATGAGTTTAAAATTGTAATGGCATAAGGGACGAATGATTTCTTGTAGACATTTTTTCCGGGCTAGTGGGACTTTGTATCTTTTCCCTGATGGCAGTAATTGGAAATGTGGATAAGGAGGATGGGATGGGTCTGACGTGATCTGTGTGGCCTTCCTGAACTCTGCTTGTTGTTGAAGTTCTAGTAACGTATGTAAGTAAAGTAGTGGTGTCTGTGTGATAGATAGCCGTGCCACTGTTTTGAGTAATCGTCTGCCTTTTTCTCAACATAAATGTGCTAAGGTGTACCACAAGGCTCGATCCTGGGACCACCTCTTTCTTAAGTACATTGCATTTTAATATAAGGAATACACCAATCAGGCATAACATTATGTGCACCTGCCTATTATTGGTGGTCATAATGATATGTATTTTGACCACCTGTGTAAGAAACCTTCAGCAATTTGTGCTTCACTTCTTACCTGTCACTGGTTCAACACTGTACCTTGCTTGAACCTCTTAGATAGATAATGATCACTGCAGACAGGGAACACTTCCACAACACCCGCAGTTTTAGACATGCTTTGACCCAGTCGTCTAGCCAGCACAATTAGTGTGTCAAAAAAATATCTTAGCAACTTTGAGCTGTAGGTGGGGTAGACACTGAACAGTGGCCAGTTAGATGCAGGGCTGACACAGACACATACAAACAACTTTTCACTCTCACATGGCAGGAGCCCAGAGTACAAGGTCTGAACCCACAGTAACATAGAGAGGACATGCATAGTCCACCCTGAAAGACTGTGTAATGGTCGGTTCGAGGATCAAACCCACAACCTCCTTGTTGGGAGGTAGGAGCACGAACTGCTCCACCACTGTGCCTCTATTGCTATGTTTAGTATATCAGTAAACTTGGAGAAAGGTTTAAATAAACAATGTTATTTTTTTCTAAATATAACTCTCTCATCTAAAAACCTTAATGACCTTGCTAGTCCTTGGCGCTTATCAACAAAACCCTAATCACAATGTGTTCCTTTTTTTCCCCAAATAGATAAATGAATTCTAGGCATTTTTATCCTTTAAAGGTCAAAATTACTTGCATTTTGTATTTGGAAAATTGGCACCTACAATTTTCATCTTCATTGGGCTTTTGGTTTGTTTTGTCTTAATGAAGGCACTTATCAAACAAAGTCAAATTACTGAGTTATGTTTGCAGGTGCCAGGTGTATCTTTAGTGAGCTTTCAAAATCCAATTTCATTCACTGTGCAGCTGTGATGAGAAAAGGCTAAATCTCAGTTCAATTTGCTTTTACCTTGGGTTTAGATGACTCTTTATTTCATTTTGAGTTGCAGATATTCCAATAGTTTTTGTCTTTTTCATTTTTATTTAAAATGTATTAAATACTGTCTTTTTTAATGTTTTTGTCATAGGAGAGAAGAGATCATCAATTACCAATTTAGAATTTTTTAAATAAATTGTCCTTAAGAACAGTCTATAGATATTGTCAGTCAACCAGGTATTTGTTTACTAAAGAATTTAAAAGAAGATATCTGGACATAATAATTAGTATATCAAGTATAATGGAAGTGCTAATTTGGGTCAGGACAGAGGGGTTAAAAGAGTGGTTCCCAAATAATGGGTTGAGGCCAAAAAGTTGATCACAAGGATATTGGAATATGGCTACAATTATTATCATATTAGAAAAATAAAAATGGTAATAATGATAATGCATTAATCATATATAGTGCTTTTATAGACACTCAAAGCCACTTTACTATTAGGTGCATTATTCATTTACACTGACTGAACTGCCAACCTTTGGGTTAGTGGATGAACTTCTCTACTGACTGAGCTAAAGCTACTGTCACTTATATTGTTTTAATTACACCAATGGATGAAAGAGATTAAAATATATATGTATGCTGAAAAGCTTGTAGTAAAAAAAAAAACAAAAAAACAACAACAACAACAACAACTTAGTGCTTGATTGTTACTTTCTGTACTACTTTATTTGAAGTTTATTGGCAACAGGCCATTTTTGACAAAGCGAGCACTATATTAGGGTCACACAAGGGTTAAGGGAGACAACTTTATTAAATTCCAAGCCAAAATAAAGGTTGGCTGAAATTAAGGGAGAAAACCATACATCAAACTGGATTCCTAATTTCCTCACTGCCAGTTAAGTAAATGTCAGCATTCACAGAAATCAAGCTGCCAAACCTGGGAGTTTTGTGGTGAGCCCCATGCTCCTCTAGGGAGCGCTTGTTATTTACACCCTCTCATCCTGTCTCGGTTTGGACTGTGTGGATGCATCATATCCTCACTTTGTTGTGGATGAGCTCTGGACTGCTTTAACTGTCAGGCACGGCCCTTTAAATCCCTCAAGGCCTTTTCTATTTGCACTAGCCATTAGCAGAGGAAAAGGGCCTCTGTCTGTCGCACGGCTTATTTAGCATGTCTTTGTTTGTATTTCCCTTGCTGATTCCTGTTTGATCGGCGCATTCCTGAGTCCTCACAGATGCGGGTTGTCCTGCATAAAATGGGGATGCAGTTGTTGTTGGGGGTTCAAAAGCTGGGAAGGGTAGTTTAATCATATGCAGGCACAATGTTTGAATCGTCTTTGTCAGCCTTGTCTTAGAGTTCAGAGAGGGGCCGACGTCACTGCCCCACTGCTGCACTCACACTGGATATACATAAACTTCTAAACCAAAGCAAAGAAGGAAAAAGATCCGCAAGCCTTTTATCCCTCTAAAAGTTGCCAGTTGCCATTGTTTCTCATATAATACCACCCAAAGCCTGCAGTTTGACTAAGACAGACTCTTTGAACAAGTTCCAGCGGACAAATGTCTCTCAGATTCTCATTGTGGTCAAACGACTTACACCAGGCCACAGTCCTCTGTCACGGAAAATGGAAAATCATCCGAAGAAACATTCTCCAGCCTCTTACTGCAATAGTGAGCAAAAGTCTAACTGTGTGACTGAATCATATTTAGGACCCCTTATTAAAAATCTATCCAATATATTTTATAATCATTATTATGAGAAAATAATGGACATTTGGTTGCTGTTGGGAGCCTATCTCGGTAACTTTGGGCCTTAGATGGGATACACGCGGGACAATGACCAGTTAATCGCAGGGCTGACTAACTTACTGAGACACACACTGAGACTGAGACACTCTCACATTCATCCGTCACCAACAAGTGCCTGTCTTTGGACGCTGGGCAGAGTACCCAGAGAGGACCCACAGGGAGAACATGAAAACCCATTCAGACAAACTGTGAGTTCGTCGGCCCAAGGATCAAACCCACAAACTCTTAGTGGTAGCAGGCAGAAGCTAATTCTTCTTTAGTCCTGTATTTATACTACTTTTAAACTACTACTAATATGCATGTATTGGCACACTACTAGGTTTACAGAGCTGAATTTAAAATGTTTCTCACCATGTTTTAACCAAGAAAAGTCAATATGCCAGATAAAGAACACCAGCTATTAAGGCCAAATTTAATTATCTGTCCCACTAATGCATTTTCTTATCATGGGCTTTATCATGCAGCAAAAGTAATTGCTAAATGTGGTGGTGTTCATGAAATAATGCAGTTGATTAGGTACCAGTGTGTCAGTAATGTGAAAATAAAAATTAGAATGCACCATTTATTTCTCACTCTCTTTCTTAGTGTTATTTCTAATATTGAAGAAACACTATACAGTAGCTCGTATACCTCAAAAGTGAAATGACTTTGTGAAGGCTCACTTAATGATGCCTGAGTTAATTGATATTAGATGATGGTGCTGCGGCTCTGCCAAAGGAGTCCAGCTCTAATACCAAGGAGTGTGTCCCAGAGGTCAGATTGGGTTACGGTTAATATTGACCTTCCTGTTCCCCACTGACACTCAGTCCAAATCACATCCTGTTGATATCGTACAACACTTATCTGTCTTCTCTTTCATTTGGCTCATCCATTTGCTTATGGCCTCTATGGAAAGTTATCAAAGTCGAATGATACAACCACTTCATATACATCAGGCCTTCTTCTGTGCCATTGGCTTTTCTTTGGTTAGTAACTAGCTACAAATATTTGCATTTAAGTATAAGTATACTTGTACTGAAAAC
Source organism: Bostrychus sinensis (assembly GCA_020698575.1). NCBI lineage: Eukaryota > Metazoa > Chordata > Actinopteri > Gobiiformes > Eleotridae > Bostrychus > Bostrychus sinensis. The sequence goes on from CM036242.1 coordinate 30,998,643, forward strand.
CCTTCCTTTTGTTCCTGAAGTTGGTTGCTAAATGTTATAGTACATTTTTATATATATTTTAAAGTGACATTATGTAAATATTGAATATAAAATAAACAGCAATGTAATAATTAACATATGCAGATTAAAAAAAAAATTATTAATAATATTGCTAGTATTTTATAGCACACTTTTCTTGACATGAATACAGCTTTTTGCACAAGATAGCAAAGGATATGTACATATTATAACATTCAAACAAAATAGTTCTTATATTTGGGTGATCATTTACATGACTGCTACTAAAATAACTTGAAAAACTCATAAACATCTGCACATAGACCTCCACCAAGGCATTACAGTTCCTTCCCATAAAATAGTAAAGAATTATGTGAACTTTCTGGATCCAGAAAATGATTGGGATCCACACCAACCTCTTCTAAAAAGGTAAATGAAAGTCTGCTTGTAAGTAGTAAAGTAGTTAAAGTAGTAAAACATATAATAAACATATATTGTTTAAATTATTTGTTTGTGGGGTAAATAAAATGAACATCAAGCTAGCAGTGGCTTTATTTCTCGATTTTTGGCTTGGCAGTCAAATGGCAGAAAAAGAAAAAAAAAACTTTGTATGGATATGCAGAGAGGAAAATGAAAGTAAAGCCAGCAAAGTGAGGGATCATATAGGAGTCAACTGGACTTGTGCGTATTTACAATAGTGCTTTACTCTGGAATATAGGGGGAGAAAAATGAGGAAACAAAAAAAAGTTACTGAGTTCTTTTTTAGGTCAATAACAGACAAAAATCTGATACTGGTAATGAAGTGATCTGGATCCACACTAAAAACCCGACCATTTGTTCCTTGGTGCATTACTGACCTTTCCTGAAAAATCCATCAAAATCCAACCTTAACTTTTTGAGTTATGTGGCTAACAAACAAGCAAACGAATACCAGAAAAAGTACTGAGTAAATACTAAGGACCTATTCATGAAACAGTATTTTTGCACTGAACATAGTAAATGCAATGATGATTAAAGAAGAGATGGCATTTATAGTTAAGAAATAAGCGCATGTGCAGTTAATTAAGACACTCCTAGCCTGGAACAAGCTTTGTATCAACACTGTATTTGAAAAGACGTCCCATCATGTGTTTCGCTAATTGGCAATCGCAAACAGAAAATATGAATGGGATTAGTTAAAAGTCCAGGTGGCATTTGGTGAAAGGTCCTCGTCGCTCTCATGTGTCGTATCCACCAGACATTGGATATTTATGAATTGATTGGTTGGTGTCAGTCAGTCCCTACATTTAGCCCAGGGCACTAATCCATGTGATGGAATTCATATGTCTACTTCATATTAAGTTTCCCGTGTTGCTTATTGACCTTTTCATCTAGACTTTTTTCTTTTTTTTTTCCCTTCACTGATAGGAGCTGGCCCTTTCTCAGCGCTGTCTAGAGCCATTATTTCGCCACTTTCTATTCTGCTCCAGGTGAAAAACACTTGAACACTTAACACACTGCTCCTCACTGAAGTGACTAGGAATGCAGAAGGAGACTCTCACTTCAAGTGCAGTCACAAGTTTGACAAATATTTGAGTTTAATTATGTCATTAATTGATGTATCTCTATAATTATTATCCTTTCGCTCAGTTTGGATTGTAAAAGTGTCATTCTCACGAGCTGGCCTAGTGACTGTGGTAGAAACAATACTTTTTGGGGGCAAATTTTTTGGTAAAAGATGTTACTTTTACTCTTAAATCAAGTATGTTTGTGGGTGGTAATTGTAGTAGTGCTAATAGTTGTAGTAGTAGCAGTGTTGGTAGTGGTAGCAATAGTGGTATTGATAGGTGATGGTAGCAATAAAAACTTTCTACTTTTGTAAACATAACAGTCAAAACCTTACCTTTTACCTAAAAAATGTTGTAGTTGTGTACTTTTACGTCTACCTGAGTGAGATTGTTATGAAGTAACAGTTTTTCTTACTTAAGTTCGGACTTTGAGTACTTCTTAGACCTACGTCCAATGGTCAGAATACAATTATATTGAAATTATTTTACTATGAAAAATTTTATTGTCCCAATAGTAAATTTGTCTTAGGCTACAGTGCCACTAAGATCTGTATCAAACACATTTGTTCATTCACACTTACAGTGGGGCAAAAAAATATTTAGTCAGCCACCAATTGTGCAAGTTCTCCCACTTAAAAAGATGAGAGAGGCCTGTAATTTTCATCATAGGTATACCTCAACTATGAGAGACAAAATGAGAAAAAAAATCCAGAAAATCACATTGTCTGATTTTTAAAAAAAATATTTGCAAATTATGGTGGAAAATAAGTATTTGGTCAATAACAAAAGTTCATCTCAATACTTTGTTATATACCCTTTGTTGGCAATGACAGTGGTCAAACGTTTTCTGTAAGTCTTAACAAGGTTTTCACAAACTGTTGCTGGTATTGTGGCCCATTCCTCCATGCAGATCTCCTCTAGAGCAGTGATGTTTTGGGGCTGTCGCTGGGCAACACGGACTTTCAACTTCCTCCAAAGATTTTCTATGGGGTTGAGATCTGGAGACTGGCTAGGCCACTCCAGGACCTTGAAATGATTCTTATGAAGCCACTCCTTTGTTACCCGGGCAGTGTGTTTGGGATCATTGTCATGCTGAAAGACCCAGCCACGTTTCATCTTCAATGCCCTTGCTGATGGAAGGAGGTTTTCACTCAAAATCTGACGATATATGGCCCCATTCATTCTTTCCTTTACACGGATCAGTCGTCCTGGTTCCTTTGCTAAAAAACAGCCCCAAAGCATGATGTTCTCACCCCCATGCTTTACAGTAGGTATGGTGTTCTTTGGATGCAACTCAGCATTCTTTCTCCTCCAAACACGACGAGTAGAGTTTTTACCAAAAAGTTTTATTTTGGTTTCATCTGACCATATGACATTCTCCCAATCCTCTTCTGGATCATCCAAATGCCCTCTAGCAAACTTCAGACGTCCTGCACATGTACTGGCTTTAGCAGGGGGACACGTCTGGCACTGCAGGATTTGAGTCCCTGGCGGCGTAGTGTGTTACTGATGGTAGCCTTTGTTACTTTGGTCCCAGCTCTCTGCAGGTCATTCACTAGGTCCCCCCGTGTGGTTCTGGGATTTTTGCTCACCGTTCTTGTGATCATTTTGACCCCACGGGGTGAGATCTTGCGGGGAGCTCCAGATTGAGGGAGATTATCAGTGGTCTTGTATGTCTTCCATTTCCTAACAATTGCTCCCACAGTTGATTTCTTCACGCCAAGCTGCTTACCTACTGCAGATTGAGTCTTCCCAGCCTGGTGCAGGTCTACAATTTTGTTTCTGGTGTCCTTTGACAGCTCTTTGGTCTTGGCCATAGTGGAGTTTGGAGTGGGACTGTTTGAGGTTGTGGACAGGTGTCTTTTATATAGATAACCAGTTCAAACAGGTGCCATTAATACAGGTAACAAGTGGAGGACAGAGGAGCCTCTTACAGAAGAAGTTACAGCTCTGTGAGAGACACAAATCTTGCTTGTAGGTGACCAAATACTTATTTAGAAGAACTACTGCTTTTGTATTTAATCTCTCTAAAGCATCTTGGTGAAGGTAGAAGTTCAAATGAATGCAAAATGCTACCAGTGGTTCATTACTAATTTTCTTTGCTAGCCTGAGTAATGTATCTTCTTCTTTTCTGCCCATGATTTTCATCTCTGCTATATTCAAAACCATGAAAAAATCATGTACAGTAGATGCTGAAGATCTGGAAATACTCCCTGGACACTGCTGCTGACAAATCATTTCCCTGTGGGCTCAATAAAGTGTAACATAAATTAATATAATTTGGACTTAGTATGTCCTGCAAACGGTATAATAATATTCAGTCTTTTTTGTTCTTTGTGGTATTTTTCTTGAAATCCACCTCTCTATTCATAATTTTTCATTCTTGTAGTAAATGAACCACAACAAATGAATGCTTTTCTATTTGGGAACTCAATAAATCAACCCTCTCCATATAACAGTGTAGTGTTTTGCATTAGTCGCATTATTATCATACCTTCTGACAGTGGCATGATTGCACTGTATGTGTTTTTTTTTTTTTTTTTTCTCTGTTTCATCTTTGATGGTTGGTTATTGTCTCGCTCACTTATGTAGAGAGGTTGTCTGTGGCAACCAAAGCAGCATAATTCATATACAGACCCTTTTTCACAAGTGATGTCGTGTGTTACGTTGCACACGCAGCTTGGTACTGAGATTATGTGGGAGCAAAATAAAAATATTAATTTAGATGTTTTTTAGGCAGCAGGAACAAGTGGTTGTTGTTTATATAGTCATTCCAGTTTAATATAAATTAATATGGCCCAGATCTGATAGTCAGCTATAGTTGCTACATGGACATATTAAAGTACTATCTTTCCAAAAGTATTAGCTCACCTGTCTTTACACACATATGAACTTAAGTCACATTCCAATCTTAATCCATAGGGTTTAATATGACATGGGCCCACCCTTTGCATCTATCTACAGCAGACATCTATGTGTCTGACGTTCTCGTCCAACGTCAGACACTGATGTTGGATGAGAATGCCTGGCTCGCATTCTTTGCTGTAATTCATCCCAAAGGTGTTCTGTCAGGTTGGGGTCAGGACTCTGTGCAGGTTCAGTCAACCTCTTCCACACCAAACTTGCTCATCCATGTTTTTATGGACCGTGCTTTGTGGAACAGTAACAGTCATGTTGGAACAGGAAGGGGCCATCCCCAAACTGTTCCCACAAAGTTGGGAGCATGGAATTGTCCAAAATCTCTTGGTATGATGAAGCATTCAGAGTTACTTTCACTGGAACTAAGGGGCTAACCCCAGCCCTTCCTAATCTGAATTCAGTTATTTGTGTGGGTGAGTGAATACTTTTGGAAATATAAGATCTGTGGTGAATGGTGGATTATTGATGGAGTATTGTGGCCTGCCATATTTCTATAACTACATGTCCAGTGTACCATTAAAATTAAAAGTCCCCTATTATGCTAAATTAACGTTTTAATCTTTAACCCATATTATAAAAACATACCTGGAGTAGTATATTGTTTCATTCACACTAATTCTGTTTGCTGAGGCCATCCTCTTCTAGTGAACTGGAAATGCTCAGTCTCACCATTCTACGTAGACGTGAAACCAGGAAGTGCTCATGTGCATTTCTAAAGCCCATACACTATCTGACTCATTCTGATAATCTCAGCGCTTAAATTTCACGCAATAAAAAGCAATCAGCTCATTTATCTATCTGAGAGTGTCATGTTGCCAATAGCCATGCTAAATGGCCATTTTATACTCTGTTCAGTCCTCACTGTTACCAACAGGGGCCATCAGACACCTAATCCAAACATTCTCTGCAAAGTAACAGCTTCCCAAAAGTAGATGTTTTACATATACATGATTTTAAGTTATAAAATGTGAAATACTAATGTAAAGGTGTCCAAAATAATTTTAGAAAGCCTAAAAAATTAGCATTTTATAGGACCTCAAAGAAAGGTATGAAATATATGCTGATTATAGATTATATTATAATTGCTCAAATAAATAAAGCATCAGAATGTTGAAACATTCCCCAGTGCTTTCAGACCAGGTTCTGAGGTTACTTACATGTGGACAATTGGTTGTCATTTTCCAAAATCATCTTCTCATCTCATAATTGGCAATCCTTGGTGGCTAATGCTAATTAGTCTGTTAAAAATGTATTATAGGCTTTTTAACTTCTTTGGAACGCAGACCTTCTGTTTACACTAAGAGTCTATTGAAAGCATCTGTTGTCTATAATTGTTGCTTTTCACCAGATAAATAACTCTATTAAAAATAACAATCATAAAACCAGGCTAAAACCTTCTCACAGCCTAGAAATGCTCATTAAAATGTATCAAAAATAAATACACAAAGAGATATTTCTGTTTTTGACCTTCTGTAATTGCTGCCTACCACAAAAGAAGAACAGACATTTTGTCCTTTAACAATGAATTATGATGAATCCTTTTCTTCAAGCCCAAAGTATCTCTTCTCTCCATTTGGCCTTTTACTCGGCTCAATACAGAGGAGCACTTGATTAAATCCCATTAGTAGTTATTTAGATCAAGAAGCGTGATTAAAATGCAGAAATCTGATTTATCTTCTGTTGCTCTGAAATCTCCAACCCATTAGCCTTAAGACTAAACAGCTTAGAGAAAAGTCGAAAAAAAGCTTTTGATGTTGCAGATTATACCAAAATACTGTTTTATTTTTTTGCAAATGTAAAAAAAAACAAAAACAAAAAAAAACACCCTCGACATGCTTGTCCTGTGTCCAGTGGTTAGCCAATGGCACTTGATTAATTGGGGATGGGGGCGTCTTTGAAAGTGATACAATTTGTATTTATGCAATGAGAAAACCATGTCCTAAGTTTGTCCTAACTTCTCTTCTAAAGAGAGAGGAATATGATCACTTAAAAGCAGCATTATGTACATGTATCTACTGTTACAGTCACACCTTCTTATAGAGCTGTACCAAGCTCTGTTTTGTATTTCAAGAACCAAGCGTGGATACTGTTATGTAGGCTCTATCCCATGGATGCAGGGTTCTCAAACACTGTCTAAATGCTAACAGCTGGCCAGTGAGTCTCATGTGACGTGTGAAGCCTACAAATGCAACTTTGAAATATAAAATTTTTTTCTGTTTGATGCCAGTGAACCAGAAACTGCTACTACAACATTTGGTAAACAGCCACATATTACTATAAAAAACAAAAATATTTGTTGTTTTTACATTATTGTACTGTTGGATAATTCAGCCACAAGTGCTCACAAGCAAGTGTATGTTCCCAAGCCCAGACAAATAGAGAGGAAGGGCACCTGGTGTAAAACTTAGACCAAATCAATATAGGAATGTAAAAGCTAAAAGGAAAGACAAAGTACTTTGGGGCAGCAGTAGCTCAGGAGGTAGAGCTTGCCACTAACTGCAAGGTTGGCGGTTCAAACTCACTCCCCTCAGTGGATACTTCCGCTGTGTCCTTGGGCAAGACACTTCACCGAGCCTCTCTCCAGAGTCTGTGGCACTGGTGAATGAATGTAATGAATGTGTGAAAATGTGCTTGGTGGTGGTCGGAGAGGCCGTAGGCGCAGTATAGCTGCAACACACTAATGTAAAGTTCCTACAAAGGCGCAATATGAATCTCGTCTTCTCGTCTAACCTCTTGCTTTGCTGTCAGAAAGATGGTTTTAATATCTGTGTACTATAATGTAATTGATATTGTCATCATATTTTTTATTATGCAATTCTGGCAATCAAGCTACTGATACTGAAAATTTGACAGAATTTTGTGCAGTATATATAATAATTATAAGAAGTATATAGAACTGTGAGGCTTGACATTTAAATCCACACTGCAGTCAGTCATATCATTAATATTTCATCATCAAAGCATTTACTTCAATCTGTGTTTGTTTCATGTTCTTCCCATGAGTCCCTATTAAGTTGCAGAGGACAGGTTGGTATTTGTCAGAAAGTAAACTTTTGGTTTAGAGAAACCTTTTTCACTGAACCAAATGAGATTGCACTGCATGTATCTGCTGCAGCTCTAGACGTGGTGTTTTTTTTTTGTTTTTTTTTTTTGGAAAAAAAAGAAGGGTACCTCTGATATCTTTTTAATTAATATCTGCCTTGAGGCAAACTAGATGGATACAAACAGAAAAAGCTGCGCTGAATATAAATGGTCTGCAAAATCAGTATGGGGTAGAAAATTCCCTCTGTGGTCAAAATTAATTTGATGGAACCCTTTTCAAATAAATAACCCAGAGAGTAATTTAGCCTGAATATTTTTGAATGGCTTTTGGAGTTTTTTGAGATGTTTAAGAGCACTGCTGTTTTCATTTCATTAATTTTAAGACGCCACAAGTATTTTCAAGATGACAAACGCTATTGATGTGGCTCTCCATCAAAATACTTTCAATAAATATGCCTCACCATGTTTCTTTCTGTTCCAATTAGGACGTGGCTTTCCTTGATGGGTACTTCGAGGAGCTGCAGTTTGCCAAATTACCAAAGTCAATTTAAAGGCGGCACTATGCAGATGGCTTCATGAAGTCCCAAATAGACACCACTATATGAGCACCAATTGCATGTCTGATGGAAATACCCTTGGATATAAACATAATGGCATATCATGGGCCTTTATAGCTTGACATTTGTATTGGTAAACACTAAGAAGCCCATAAAACTTAATTCAAATGTATCATTCAGCTCTCTGCAGGATGTGCAAATCTCAAGGGAGGTACATTTGGCAAAGCTGGGCATCTGCCAACTATAAACTAACTATACTAACTAGCTACTATAAAATTAAGGAAACCAGTAGTGGCCATGCGCAATATACACTGATCAGGCATAACATTATGACCACTGACAAGTGAATAAACGCAGCTCATCGCTTCATCATAATACCTGTTAGTGGGTGGGAAATATTTGTCAGCAAGTGAACATTTTGTCCTCAAAGTTCATTTAAGGTATGTTAATTTATTCTATACATCCTTCAATGGCGCTGGGGCAACCTGTCAGAAGCAGTGGGCGACTAGACGACTAGGTCAGAGTGTCTCCAAAAATGCAGTTCTTGTGGGGAGTTCCCGATGTGTAGTGGTCATTATCTATCAAAAGTAGTCCAAGGAAGGAACAGGAGTCATGCACGTGGGGAGCGAAGGCTGGCCCATGTGGGCTGATCCAATAGATAAGTTGCTGTAGGAGTTAATGCTGGCTCTTATAGAAAGGTGTTAGAATACAAATGTCATGGACGTTTGTTGCATAGAGGGGGCTGCATAAAAGAAAGCTGGCCATAACACATAACTTTGGGACCATCAATATTAGACAGTTGGTCATAATGTTATGCCTCTATAACCATTGGCCAGTATTGAAGAGTAATTAATTTGGCCTCTTAATGCAAATCTGGTTGCAGGGTGGGGCACAATATGTTATCTGAGCACTATGGTGGTTTTACATAATTTCAAGCACATGCCTTTATTTGCCCGGGAGCAACCAAAAAAAAGCACTATTCTTTTATGTGGCAAGAATGTGAACCTCAAATGCACAATCATTAGACCAAAGGTAATTTTAAATCTCTGCAATCTTGTGTGTGTGTGGGCAAATGTCTGTACACATGCTTTTAATGCTCTTAGAAAAATAAATAAATAAATAAATAAATGAAGGCAAAAATATATAAAGCCAATTCTGATCTTTTCCAAAAGTAGCCTGGCACTGTGCTAGTAAACAATACAATCCTGTTTGACAAGGCAAAATTGGCTGTGTCTACGCTTGAGAGAACATATTGCAAGGTTATCTCGTGGGAGAAGAGAAATGAAAGCCATGACTAGCCATTCCTTAAGCAACTCACACAAGAACAAGAACCAACATTTATTAGTAATTGCTTTTTTATTTGATCTTTTCATCATTTTTTTTTTTTTTTTTTTTTTTTTTCTTCAGATAGATCACAATGAACACAGCCTTTAGACAATAGCAGTTGAAATAATCCATACAAATGAATGTCTCTGTTGGCTTGACCAGTTGCCAGTTGTAGCGTGGAGCCCGTTGCGGTGTCGGTGCGGGCTTCAGAGGGGGGTGAGGGAGAGACTTCACTGACAAACATTGGGTGCTTTTTTCCCCCGCCCGAACCAAAACAGCATGTCGTTACCGTGTGAGTTTAAAAAAGCAGTTGTGGCTGTCTATGTGCACCTGCGTCAGTGTGAGTCAGAGACCGAAGGTTGGCCACATTGTACAAGGCCCTTATCACTCGGGAATAGATTGTGTTCACGTGACATCACAACAGTGTACAGGCCTATAGTGTGAGATTGAGATGGAGGCAGGCTAAAACCAACAACATAAACCTCTAATCTCCCCTATGTCAGTGTCTGTGGGAGCTGCTGCTTTTCTCCTCTGAGCTGCTGCAGTACCTGGCCCCAGGGCTGCTACAGCATAGTTTCTACTTAAGATAACTGGGTTGTGGGCCCAAAAATGTATCTGGTTCAATATAGATTTTCTGTTTGGACATTTTTTTAAAGTAGTGATTAGTGACTAGTGATTCTCAAACTTTCCATTTTGCCCACCGCAGAAAGTACCATCTTTAATTGACTAAACTGGGCCTAAATCAGGACCAATCAGGACTATACCAGGAGTAAACCGGGTCTAAACCAGATCAAATCATAATAAACAGTTAAGGACTAAACTTCTGTTCAAAAGAGACATGCACACAGGACTAAATCCAGGACTAAACTAGGTCTAAACCAGGACTACGCCCTAAACTAGAGCAGGACTAAAACATAAAAAAATCCGGATTTAGTCCAAATCAGAACTAAAACCAGTTTGTAATTATCTATGTAATAGTTTGCATCTTCAAAAATAGCAGACTCCTGAGTACCACTAGGAAAGAGCATGTGTACCTAAACCATTGAGCAATGCTGGCTCCTGCCTTCCATCTGCATTTTTGATGTTATCACATTCTCAAACATGAACACAACCTATACCAACAGTCTGGTAAGCTGCTCTCAGGTTGAGTAATACACTGCCAGTGTCTGATGCCAGCAGCGTGTAATTAGACAATAATGAGAGGCCTTGCATTGCGCTCAGACTCCTACTATGTTCTGACCTTAGTGGCAGCCTCTGCTCTATTACACAGCAAATAGCCTGAGAGAGGGGCCATGGCTTTAGAGAGAATACCCTCCATTGGACCCAGTTCATTTCCTGCCCATGCTTTTGAAGGCAGAGAGTGTCCTGGGCCAAGGGAAACACCATTAGAGGGGACAGGACTGTTAAAGTGCCAAGTCAGATTCACGGGACAGCCTCTGCTTTATGTTTTTTAATCAATGCCTGCATAAACACGTAGCATAACAACAAGGGATTGGCATAATGTCTACAACTCTGGACAAAAACATTAGAGACAACTGCAATTTATTCTTAGATCAGCTTCTCTCTAAGTTTGACGTCCCAGGCCTGTTTCTGTTAAATTCCTTCACACACCTCACTCTGCACATTTATGAGCTCACAGACCATTAAACCAACAGCAATGCTTTAGTTAAAGAATAGTTTTATCAGAAAATTAAAAGAAATATTGTCAGCAGGTCACAAAAACATAATGCAAAATGCTCAGTTTGCCATATTGCACGTATAAAAGATAAACGCTTTAGAAATGAACTTTTTGCAGATGTCCCTTTTTTTTCCAGAGCTGTATAACATCAGAGAGAAATTGTTTGGCTACACAATGAGGGCACAAAGTAGGAGCCAGCCCGTGTGCAGAGGATGCTTTGTGCTCCATGAAGTCAGTGCACGATGAGAAGAAAAAAAAAAAAAAAAAGCAAATAAAAAGCAAAGACAAGTGCAGGAGTGTCACATCTATCTGGGAAATGTTTTGCCCCCCACTTTAAGCCATTACCTTTAAGGAGCAATGCATTTGTATGAAAGGCAGTGAGATGCTTAAGTGCCTGTCTGTGTAGAAGTGTGTGTGCATTTTGTTGGGATCACAGTTCCAGTGCTGACTTTGAACAGCACATTTTAACGGTATGCTCCATTTGCGTGACGCGACTTCCAAATGCGCTTGATTTATCTATATATTTTCAGAGGTAGCAGTAACAGCAAATGCTACTGAAATAGCTTAAAGATTCCCCTCTGTGAAATGCTGTCAGCTTTCTTTAAATAAATAATAAAAAATATGTCTCCCACAAAATAGCAACGTAAAACCAAACGCCTAAAAAATGTTGCCTTGCTCCTGGGAGGGGGGGGCAAAAACGCAGATAAGAAGCAGGTATGCAAGATGAAAAGTATGAAGGAAATACATGTTAAATGTGTACCTTAATGAATTAAAAGTTTAAAAATAAATAAAAGTACATGTTATGGAGCATCATAAGCCACTGTTCCCTCTAACAATTATAGTTTTTGTGATTGTGGTCACATTTTCCAAACACATCTAGACTAATAACCTACTGTTCTGCTTTATTTACCATCAGAGTCTTATAGAAAAAGCAGATAGTGGCCGAAATGTGCCAAGATTTTCAAAAATAAATGTCTGTTATTATCATATTTACTTTAGAAAGCCTGAATGTGAAGACACTGCTTCTATAAACCATTTTCCTAAACAGCTACATTAAATCAAAAACATCAAATCCAAAGTAAAGTCAGGTCTCATTTTTCTCTGCAAAGTATGAGAACATGTTTTTCGAAGAAGTTACAGACAGAAACAACACAGACTGCTGGAAAAAGAACCTCTTTTGGTCCTTATTAGAAAATGCACATTCGGGTGGACCAGGGCTTCAGAAGCAGTCACAAGCTCCACATATACAACAAGCTCTCCGCAGAGACAGTAAGGCAGTTTGATGATCACCAAGGAAACCACTCCACTTTCCATATGGCAGGTTTCTTTTTTGGAAAGAAAGTAAAAAAAATAAAATAAAAATAAAAATAAAATAAACACAAATTACGCATACTAGTTATTGTTAAAGAAAATAGCTGCCCTGTAAAAATCTGCTCAGTACAAATTTTCTAACGGTCATCTTGTGGTTGTTGCTTTTTGTTGTTGATTTAAATTGTATTTTAGATCAGCTGGCTCATTAAGCTTTGAACAGTTATTGTATTGGATCCAGCTGGATCTCAGGGTAAAAAGAGGCGACATCTCAAAAGCACTGAAGCCAGCCTGCAACGATGCAGAATAGAAGAAGAAGAAGAAAACACCAATGAAAACCCAAACTAAAGCAAACTCACAGAGTTCGACAGCTACTAAGGCAACTTTTGCCAAATACAATATAAGCCCATGTATATTGCAACACAACTATATATTAATTTAATAAAATACACAATATAGCTTTTGTACACATAACAATTTGGCTCAAATGCACAGAAATTGCAGTAAAATCAATAAAAATATGTCAATTTTATGTAAACACATCTAAATTGGATACATTTACACATATAATGATATTATGTATAGTGATAATGTGAAGGGACATTTTCTTGTTTATGCATGTTTCTGGATACTTGTACTCGAAACAATGGCAGTGCCCTTTGCAGTTCGATAAGTTAGTACGCCGCTCTCAAAATTTTCTTGAGGACACTTTTTTGCTGAGATTCCTCACGTCTTTTTCTTAAAAAAACGTATAAATATTGTGTTAATATTTGGACACTATACATGGATTCATACATATAAGTCATCTATATCATTGTATAGATAGCATCTTTTCACAGTTGAGGAAATATGTCCCTTTTATACAATATGTGATTGCCTTAAGGCAGAGTCACACACATGATGCTCACTGTACACAGGGAAGTTGAAGCTGATGATGGACTTGTAGACAAAACACAGATGGCCTGTAGTGTGAGGTTAGTGTGTGTTTGGGTCAGTCTGTGTGGGGCACAGTGTAGTGCATGTGTCAGATTAGTGTATGTGGAGTGCGACGCAGGAGTCACAACATGAATGTTTAAATAGAGGCGTGGGACAGACACAGCTTACACATGTGGCTACAAATGATGGTGAGACATGGTTACTGTTACAAGTCTCCATCTGTGAAGCAGTATGCCCCTCCAACCCTAGGTCCAGAAACAACCAGTACCACCACAGCCTGAATACGCCTCCCGACACACAAGATCCATCTCAACACAACATCAAGTCTGCAAACAAAAGGTTCCTTTGTACCTTTGTCTGTCACTGTCCCAAACACATTTGAAATTTTCTCTGTTTTCACATCGATTGTCATGTCTGACCATAAAAGTCCTTTTTCACTGTCTATGGCCATTACACATAACAGAAATCCACCTACACACACTTATGTAGGATTTCACGAGAGACCATGAACAACACACTTATGAGCTGGTGGGCACTTAGATAATAGAGGTGCCAGAGGCATAAGCCTCTGCCATTAGTTAAAGAATCCAAACAAAAAGAGTCTAGAAATTCAGCAGGAAATCACACGTTTGTTACACAGTCCTATAATTCTTGGTAGGATAGTAGCACCAAAAGTGGTGCCAAGTGACTGACATTATAAATGTTCTCATTGTTCATTCAGTTTCAGTAGTTTTTAACAACAAATACAGTAAAAAGGGCTCCTATAATGGGAGCGTGTGTGTGATTCGTTTTGGTGACAGTTTTGGCTTCACAGTTTGTGGAATAGGACTCTATTCCTGTCTCTGTCTCAGTGTTTACTACTGCGTTAGTCCTTGGTGTCACTTCCTGAGTGTGCCTGTGGCTTCACTTCCTCTGCAGTCTTGCAATAGTTTGTCGATGTCCCGGACCACCTGGTCAGCGTCCATTCCGTCACGGCTGCCATCGGGCTCACCCTGCTCTAGGACACTCTCCATTTCACCTGCAGCCTCTTGGCTAATCCTGGAGCGGGCCTCAGCGAGCACCTTGGCCACTGGATCTGAAGGCAGGGGTGGGTAGACCCCCTGTTCTCTGGTTTGTTTGGTTGGTGACAAGTACTGGCCATCAGGCGGTCCATAGTGACCAGAGCATGTAGCTGGGGGAGGCTTTCCTTCAGCCCCATCAGCAGGGCTTTTCACAGAGGCGCAGGACGCCATGGTGGAGCAGCCTTTTGTGGGGCTGCTAGAAGCTGAGGGCACCTCTTGGAGCAGGGGGCTGAGGGCACGTTTCGCCTTCAAGTAGGGCTTGACGTTGGCGACGAGGATGGTGTGGTCCCGCCGCTCTTTACCAAAAGTGCAGAAAGTCTTTTTGCCATTGGGGTTAACTGACTCGTAGTTCTCTGTTTCAGGCACAGTCTCCATCCCTGCTGGTACAAACATGTTGTTCCGGTAGTCCACGCCCTCAGCCTGGTTTCCTCCAGCCGGGAACTTAGGCATCCAGCAGCGGTCTGAGTGGCCCAGGACACGACACTCATCTGTGCAGTTCACACAGTCCTCATCTACAACACAAGAAAGAGAAAAGACGAATAGTTAGAAGTGTCTCCACAACACACTCAGACCATGCTGTGAGAGGAAAACATAATCATAGGCTCATTACAAAATAAACTTTACAAAGAGTTTTGATCCACTGAGGGGCCTCTGGAGCCAAAGCTAATCATACATGTGGAAACAGCGCAAAATGAGGATATCCTGTTGTGAACACGCACAAATATATGCACATCCACACAGACACCTTTCTCAGGGACTGGGGACACCTGCTAGCACTCTCCAAAGCTCTGATCAAGAGGATGGCACCGCAAACAAAAGGATGGGGAGGGCGAGAGAGAGAGAAAAACAACAACAGTTGAGGTTTGGCAAAGGCATAGTGGCGTTATCATAAATTCATGTCAGTAGGCTTTGAAGCCCTCCCCAGACGTGCAGGCTGTGCCAAATGGCTTGTGCTTCGTGCATGTGTGTGTTTGTGCCTGTTTATTTGTGCACTTGTTGTTGTTGCTGCTGTTGGCGCACACGTGTGGGTTTGTGTGAGTGTCTTCACGTCTTTCATCTATTCAGAGGAAAGCACACTGGCTGATTATGGGAGTGTTCATGCCTATGTTAAACTGATCCAGGACTTGGTAAAAAACATTAGTAAAAGAGGAGCACATTTTCTCCCTCTTGGGTGTGAAGTAGAAAAATAAAGCAAAAATAAGCATCTGCTGTCCCACAAATAGAATACTTTTATTGGCTGAGAGGAGTCAAATACACACAGACTCAGGATACCACAACTAATACAACAAATGTCAAACTGGTGCAACTAGTCTTCAATGTATGTAACACATCCCTTCATATTTCACTCTAAACAGAATTTAAAACAGCCTTATTCCAAATGTACTCCTCTATTTGCCCATGTACCTATCTTTGGACAGAGTTACCAATCATCTCATTTGGTAAAGTGGGATTTACTTGACAAGGCACAGGTTAAACAAAATAGGGAAAAGCAATAACACATCAACACTTCATCTCTCTCTGCAGTAAATTCAAAAATGTTGCCTGCCCAAGCTTCTGAACAAATAGCAGCAACAGTGCAGACTGCTTTGCATATTGGTTTTTAAGATATGTGATGTATCTTCCCCATTTGGAGTGCCAGACTACATTTCTGATTTTTTGGAGCAACACTGGCGAGTTTTTTAATCAGCAAAATAAATAGTTCGACACATTTGGTGTAAACTGAAGTTTGTGTAATGTTTGTATGCTAAAATATACAGAGCAGAGGGTAAAATCAAGCTAAACAAAGACTATCATTAATGGGGTAAGCCTCTGTCAGCGTTCAGAAGTGAATGAATGGCAAGGTCTGTTGAACTCAAAGTAGCTTACATATGTGTGTTTTAATCACATCCTGTGCATGTGAGAAGGGCAATTAGATGCACAGCGCTGAGCGATCGATACAACTCTTCACCTCCACTTCTTCACCTTCATTGGAAAAAAGAATAAATGATGACAGTGCTTCAAGCAAGAGGCAGGAAAACTAGGTGTATGGTTGATGGTCAGGTCAAATTGCAGTTGAGTAGTGAGTAAAAAAGGAAAAAGTCAGGAATACTTTACATACTTAAAAGATTTCTAGGAAGAATAGAAAACATTTTATTGGTAAATTTTGAGTGGTTTGTTAATATTTGTAAAGCTTATGTTACCCACTGCTGCAGTGAGCTACCAGCAAACCTTAACATAACCATAAAAGCTAATTATTAATAAAATAGTATAAAAGACTATTTGAATATTATGTGCAACCTTTATTTTAGAGTTGAAATATTTCACTTTCACAGTTGCCACAATAGAAGCACACCTGGGCTGTTTAGCACTGTTTGTCATTAGCACTGGCATTTATAAACCTGATATAACTGAATCACATGTCTTTTTTTGTTTTGTTTTGTTTTGTTAGCTCTGTATAATTTTTGTTATCAAGCCACAAGAAATCACAAGCCAGTGTACTCTTTGTGCTGTTCTCAAGCCAGGATAAATGGAGAGGGCTGTGACAGGCAGGGCATCTGCAAAATTAGTATGCTAATTACCGCATACTAGGAGACTGATGACTTACTTTAGCAACCTCGTAAGGAAATATGCCTAAGGGAAAGAAGAAACAATTTAGATTTTTTGGCATATTTTGTTTTATAGCTTACTTTATTCTGAATTATTTTAATATGAGTTGATTTTTAAATTTGTTTTATGTACACAGCCACTCCAAAACTGAGTTCCCGTATTATGCTAAATCAACGTTTTTGAGCTTTTAACCATGTTATAACGTTTGCGCCTAAAAAAAACATACCTAGAGCAGTATTTTGTTTCATTCACGCATGTTTGTGTAATCCTGTTTGGTAAGCCTGTCAATTTCTCAAGACTGAAAATGCTCACCGCTCTACATAAACACATGAAACCAGGAAGTTGTCAACATGTTAGTGTCTTCTGGTCTGATATTCATAGTTGGATGCCACTTAAAATCTCTAATTTACCTGCCTTCTCATCTAAAGATGTTTTAGTTTATGGACGATCTGGACTCTGATATTTCTGATGTTCTCACTCTCGTTATTATTCTGTGCAAATATTTTATTCATACATGAAAATGGAGAGGTGCTGCTCTATATCACTTAGGCGTGTCTCTAACCTGAATGGGAGGACTGCCACAATTTACGAGAGAATTGCAGAATCCTTGTTGTTTTGAACTTGCCACATTTATTTATTATTTTTCTCTTTTTGTACTTAAAATGCTCTTTTTTTGAGTTTGAAGTACCCTGACTTGTTCTGTACATGCAACTTTGAATAGAAAAAATAAAAAATGAAACCAGGAAGTGCTTCTGTGTGTTTCTAAAGCTCACAAACTGTCACCGGATATCTGCGTTTAAATTGCCGCCACTTTAGAGCAGTCAGCTCAACCATCTGTTAGCATCATGTTGCTAATAGCTATGCTAATTAGCCATTTTATGCTCTGTCCATTCCAAACTGTTCCCAGCAGGGGAAATCAGGCACCAAATCCAAGCAAACTCTGCAAATTGTAACAGCTCCCCCAAAAAAGAAGATTATTTTCTGTTATAAAATGTGAAATACAAAACAAATAGTTCAAGACCATTTCAAAAAGCCTGACAAAAGCATAATTTAGGACCTCTACACACAACTGTGATTCTGATTAAACCCTCTACATTGTTCTTTTGGCCAAGTAGAATTTAAGCCTGAACCGAAATTTGCATGCCGACTCTAATTGTCAAATAAATGTGCGCAGACAACACCGCTGCTGCTGAGAGCTGTAACGCGAGCCCATCATTTCCATTACTGTACGCCTGCTCCAGAGTGCTGCCTTAAAGACCACAAACTCCAGGCCTAATACAATCTTCCGCTGATGCGAATGAGCAGGCAGAGTGGATCCGCTCGAGTGCACTTGGCCAGCCTGTCTTTGCCGTGTTGCGGGTCAGCAGCCCTGGATTCCTCCGAGACTGCCCTCCTAAGCTGTAGAGATGAGCTTAACACTTCACAAATGTTTGAAGAAGGCAAACGGCGTCGGCAAAGAGACGCTGACATTTCCCGTGCCGTGGCAGCCATCTGAAGATGAAATAAGGTGAGCGAAGTGTGCAGGCCGGACCAGTTTGGAGATGGACTTCATTTAAATGGCACACGGGTGAGAGAATCCATCTTCGGTGAGGAAAAAAAAAGTGAACATTAGTGTGTTGGGTTGTGTTTGTGTGAGTGATTGTGGTAGGGGAAATACAAACAGCATGTCCACAGGATTAAGGGCAACGTTTCGCACCAAAACTCTTACATAAATAACATTGCAAACAGAACGTGATCACTGTAATCCATTTCAGCTATGACAAATGTTTATCAGCGTTGTAGGCAAGACCAAAATGACCAAGACAAAGACTACACTAAGACAAAGAACCAACACAGAACCAGTGGGAACAAGGCTAATATTTGGGGGGTATTTTTCAGTCTGTACCTCTCATTCATTCATCTGCTTCTTTCTGTTAGGTGTCTGCAGGTGGCTGGTGCTTATCCCAGCAACTATGAGCTTTAGGTGGGGTTCAACCTGGGCCTTGGGCTGACACTGAGATCTACACTGAAGGGCAACACGCTTTCTTTGCCGGTAGTGAAAACCACTCTGCCACCATGCACCCCCCACCTCTCAGCCAATCATAGCAAATCATTAACCACTAACCAAAAGATCCCTGAAAGAAAGGATGGGCTGTGAGATCAGACACATGCCTTTAAGCCCTCAACTGTGTTAATTGTTACTCTTCAAAATCTGTTAAAAGCATTTAAACACATTCTTAGACATGTCTAGACTTTCTTAATTGCATCAATGTGAAGATAATGTAACCAAGCTTCAACAACTCCTATTGCTCATACCACTCTGCTGCATACGTTCCAGACATGGGCAATTAAATAAGCCTTTACAATGTCTTCATGTTCTCGGAGGTGATTGTCCATTCACCATGTGCATATTAAAACATAAATAAACCATGCGGACATATTTCCTTCTATTTAGGTGATGGAAATCTCTGATAGATTATTCATGTCTCGGCTGCACGTTCAACCTTCAGGCGTTCTCTCATATCTATGGCTAACAATATGACATGTGAGAGCAGGGGTGACATTCATCCTACAGCCCCCGCCCCCACCCCCATCATAGTCCCTCTTCTCTAGCACCAGCAGAAGCAACAACAGTAGCAGCTCTGTGGTGTTGGCAACACAAACCTCCACCAAGGACAGATTTTCTACTCATAATTTGGCTTGCGTAGACAAGCTAAGTTGCCCTCCCCCCTTTTTTTTCTCCCCCCGATGCTATGCTAATGTACAGTCATGTCATCTCGGCTCTGTGTGCGGTCCAAGATGAATTAGGCTGATAAATATCTGCATTTTAAAACGTATCATTAGAGGGACAGAAAAGAATGGCTTTACTGTGAAGTTTTTACAGTCCTGCTGTTTCCAATCAATCATATCTCTGTGTCATTTTGTAAAGAGTTGTATATTTCAAGGCAGTGTACAGAAACGATGCTTTCTTAAAACAAATGGACAAGAATTAGTCTCCTCCAGGTGTCTGTTGTTTAAAAGAAATAAAGAATAAGGAGGCGGCTAACTACAATCTTTCTGAGTGGAGTATGCATGTCCTCCTTGTTTTACTGTAGGTGCTTTCCAGGTTCCTTCCACCGTCCAAAACATGCATGTGCCGGCTACATTGGTGAATCTAAATTGTCCCTACTGAATGCATGTGAGAGTGAAAAGTCATCTGTCATTGTATGTACTGTATGTCTCTGTCAGTCTTGCAACTAACTTTTGACATTGTGCAGGGTGTATTCCACCAAAGGCCCATAGTTGCTGGGATTGGTTAAAGCCACCTGTGAACCATGACCAGAACATGGGGAAGAATAAGAATAAATGAAAAAATTAGGATGACTGTTTGAAATTAAAAAAAAAAAAAATCATGTCCAGCTTTCACCTCAATCCAATGTCTTTTATGTCCAAAACAAAAGAGGGAATAAAAAAAAAAATTGAAATAAAGAAGAGACCAGTATCGTTCAAAAGAAGACATAAAATGATCATCAGAACAAATTCTAGTTTTGTATACCACTAACCTAGAAGGAATTGCACTGCATGACCATGAAGGCAGTGACAGGGCACAATTCATGCCCTGGCTTTAGTGTTAAATGAGATCAAAACAACTCGATGAGAAATACAAGAAAAGACAAGGCTTTAATTTACAAGATGGAACTGAGGTCAAGAGGCCAAATCTGGGCATCTGCATCAACACATCTCTATTGTAGATACTTCACCTACATCCTCCGGATTGGAATCAGATTTTTATTACACCTCGCTCGCTATATTGTTGTAAAAAAAAAAAAAAAAAAAAAAAAAGTTTAATTAAGTCTCTTTCTCTTTCTCTTTTGTATGTGTGCACTTGGCTTTCTGAGCAGCAGAAGACACTGCTATCTTACTACCTCTGACAGGGTTAATTGCCTTGCTTTAGGGCAGAATTCAGTGATCGGGGTAACAATAAATTAGATAGCTCAAGCACAGGGCTGTCAGTTATCTTTACTGCTAAGAGCACATAAAGAAGTTAAAAGCTGCTCGAAGATATCCCAAAGCAATTGCAGAAAAAGACACTACGAGACAAAAACTTCTGACATATCAAACTCTATTAACGCTGCAAAATCACAGGAAGTGCAGATAAAAATAAACAACCAGGCTTTTAGTAGCTGACACACGTGAGGCTTCTCAAAGTAAAAATTGTGACAAATTTTAAAAGAACCTATTTTCCAATAGGTTGCTTTATCTAAAAATCACTGGCCCTTTTGCATTAAAGTAAGTGTGGCAATTTTAGCTGAATAAATTAGGAGTAAGTGAACACTTTTGATAAAGACTTCCATTTAAAAAAGTAGAGCCTTAAAAACCTCATGTCAAGTGATTAGGATAATACAAAGCCTATAATTGCTCAACCAAATTGCACGTTTCTATATTTAAATGACTGATAAGAGTGTTTGCAAACTTTGACGATTCATAAAATGGAGACAAGAAACTTTAGAGAGTCCCTTTTTAGATTAACATGGAATAGTCTTTTTACTTAAGTTTCTTAGGTTTAAAGCACACTAAAATTTGTTTGTAAAATGCAAAAAGTGTCATTTAGGTCTTTGAAACTGCCATTTTTTCCAAGACATGTTGAGAAATCATAAGTCACCTGCACATAATAGTCATGTGAAGTGTAGATGGAACAGAAAAGACAAGAAAATGAAATGTTAATATTTTTCAAATGAGTGATACAAATAAAAAGACTTCTAAGACCTAAAGAAGTCACAAATAACTGTTGAAGAAATACCTATACATAGAAAAGTGAAGTCTCTATAGTCCCTGTTTATGGTGGAACATGCCACGTGCTATATTTTTTTCTTATATATTAACAAACTATGCGGTTACGGGGATCTACCTCAGCATCTGGCAACACTACGGAGGTGATCCTTCTACTTAGTGATAATACCTCTAATCTCTGGCTAAATTAGACAAATGCCCTGTGTTTTCTGTCCTGAAAAAAAAAAAAAAATCTTTGAGATAATTAACACGTAATTAACAATGGCTACGGGCCAGGCTAGTTCAAATAACAGGGCATGGATGCAAACAGGTTTGCCTAATTAAGTAATCAGTGGTCTGGCTCCACTTTCTAGTAACGTGCTACATATGCTTTATGGTAATTCAGTTATAGATTATTTAGAAATCTTTTAATAAAATGCTTAAAGCCACACACTGTTTAGGTTTATGTACACATTGTGCCAATTTCCTATCAAAGTTAAGGCCATCATGCTGCCTGCTTAATACTGTATATCCAACTACTAAATATGTTGTTATAATGTTATTTAGTTGATCTCTCAGTTACTTACTTCAATTATCAGTTAATCTCTAAGTTGCCAAATAAAGCATTACTTTCTTCTTCTTCTTCTCCCTTCTGGGGTCACAACAGCAAAGCATCTGCCTCCTAGTGTGCACTGATTCACATATTGCCCTTCTTGACGCAACCCTCTTCATTTATCCAGGCCTGGGACCGGTACAAAAAGTACATTGGCTTGTGACCACTTTGTTCCAATAAAGCATAACTATAAAGAGCCAAAAACTACTGCATTTACTCACAGGATCCTGCACACAGCAATTATGATGTTGCCAGATAGTGTGCCCAAATCATATATAGCTTCACTGTATTATGTAGAAAGTATATGTGTGCGTAAAGCTGTTCCACCTAAACCTGTTTGTACAGCAACATGCAGTGTGTCATAAAGCACAGTGTGATTTCCCTAAACACCATTTTTTTCCCTGCGGACGCCTGCCCCACTGGCCCGACATGCCCATCCCTCCTGGCTTCATTTCGCAGCCCTGTGATTAATGTCCCTCTGTCACACAGTGTGGTTCTTCAGGAGGGAGGAAAGAGGAGCAGGTTACTGTAAAACTGTAAAACTACTGTGCATGGGAATCTGAACCTGGAATTAACAAACTGTGAGTTCACTGAGCTCGAAAGGTGCAAAAATATGTGACCATATAGCTTTAGTCTCACCTGAGCTGTCATCACTGCAGAAAATAATGAGAATAGACTATTTTAGGCAATAATAAACACTTCTGTATGGTTCTACTTAATTTCCAAGGCACTTAAATAAGTGTTTTCATGTTTTTTACACCAGGTTTTCCATTGATCATAGTTTAACAGAAAACAATATAAGTTTTATAACAGTATCATTATCATAGCACTCCTGCCCTTTCAGTAGAGAAGTCGTGGGTTTCATACTTGGGCCAGCCGACTACAATCTACAATCTGTGGGTTTGCTCCAGTACTTCAGCTAAATTCCTCCCACCATCCAAAGACCTGCATGTGTTAGAAGAGTTGGTGTCTCTAAGGGTGTATTCACATCAGGCTAAGGTAGCTTGTTCACTCCAAAAAGGCTGATTTTGTTTGGATTGGGCTCAGATCAGACCATGAGAGAACCAAAGCAGAGTGCATTTTGAAGCAGACTGAGACCACCTCTTCAGATAGGTCTCAGTCAACTTGTTTAGTCCAGAGCAAAAGTCTGGACTTACAGAAAAACGTACTCTGGGTTGCAATAATGGCTGTCTGTGTCGATATTAGCCGTGTGGATAACTGATCATTGTCCAGAGTGAACCCCGCCTAATTATGACATATAACATACTGTATGTCATTGTTTTAAAACCATGTGCTAGGTAATACAGGCAGCTAATGGTCTCAGCATTTTCAGGGTAGCAAGTGAAATCTAAGATCTTTTAAAGACTTTTTAATGCCACTTAGAACAAAATTTTATGCCAGAATTGTCAACAACAGAACAATAATCTATATGAATCCGTACTACTTTTTGAAACTCAAAGGTTTTATTTTCAAAGTCAAATATAAATCAAAGTCTAAAGTCTACAAGTCTAAAGATGAAACTCCAGTGCTGCATTCAAAAAAATCATGCATAAATGAATCATCAATGATTCAATGATAACATTTTTTAATAAATATATTTTGTTTTTGTGACTCTATTTTTTTTTTTTTTGTAATATTAACAAAACTTTTTGACAAATTTAAGACCTAGTTGAACAAAATTTAAAACCTACTCATAATATTTAATACTTTTAGGCCTTCATTTTGGCAAAATCAAATTTAATACCTATTTAATGCTTTTAAGACCTTGGGGCTACCCTGATTTTAAAGACAAAGTGGTGATCATGAAATCAATGCTAAACCACACTTTGATATAGAGATCATTGTTCCATTGTGCTGAAAATCCATCCCACAGCCCGCTAACCCAGAGTGGACAGGAGGAATGGCAGCTGACGAATCACACGGAGCATCTGCGGCGGACCATGAGTGCACCTGTTCACCTGAGGGAGCCCGCTGCGTCCCGGTGCAGTCCTGTGCGTATCATATTGTGTAGATGTGTGTGTGTTTTAATGTGTGCCGTATACTGTGTTTTTAATCTTCTTGCCTACTGCCTCGGAGCTCAGCTGATAACCCCCACCTACTGCTCCCAACCAATCAGGGCATCTAAATATTTGAACTGTGGAGAGAGACATGAGAGCGTCTCCACTGAGGCTCAGGCTAATGTTCAGTAAATGTGATGAGAGAAAGTTTGGGTCTCTGTGCAGTTTGTATGGAAAATTAGAAATGACTTCAATTAAACAATACATTTTGATGATTAATCATGTACACAGCACTTCCATTCTGGGGTTTGTCTAATGACCAGAGGTGGAGGAAGTACTCCAAATCTGTAATTACATAAAAGCACTGTTACTTCAAATGCAATGCAGTTGACAAAAATATTACGTGAGAAAGATTTTAACATGTAAAGTTTACTTGTACTAACAAGCTAGTACCACTACTTGCACTTTTGTATTACTCATACTACTACCATCACCACTACTATTACTACTAATATTGCTACTAATGCAACTACTGCAACCCATTTTACAATTACTACCTATTTTTCCTTCCAGGTTTACTACTACTACTACCTACTATGACTAGTACTACTATTCATTTTACTACTTACTTACTGCCTCTATTACTGACATTCCTATCACAATATTACTTTTACTACAACAGCTACTAGTACTACTGCTTCCCTTAAGATAAAATACTACTACTGTTACTACTGATGCTACTACTATCAGATTATTACTTTTACTACAACTACTAGTAGTACAGCTTCTCTTAGGATAAAATACTACTACTGCGACTGGAGGTGTTACTACTTTCGCATTATTACTTTGACGACAAGTACTAGCACTACAGCTTCTCCTGGGGTAAAATACTTTTCCAGATATCTCTTAATCTGGAATAGTGTATAAAAAGTGTGGTTGAGTTAAAGCAACATTTTTTCTTCTTCTAAAATCTACTTAAGTAAAAAGCAAGCAAAAAGTTTCCAAAAGTAAAAATTCTCAGAAAAACCTAGTTAAGTCAATTAGTAAAAGTATCTAGTTACTTTCTATTTACTACTATCCACCGCAGACAAAACCAAAGTAGGATTTATATGACTTGTTGCTGCTTTCTTCTTGGGCCGCGGCATTATGATGAGCATCATTACTCGAATGTATTATTGAATCAGATATTGTTATGATTCTAAATGAGAACAGTGCTGTGAGTGCAAACTTGCTCCCCACAGTTGGCAAGTCTGTTTAGTCAACACTTCTCTGTGTGATTGCAATACACTGGCTTCTCAACAAAACTGCTGTTGTGGGGTATTTTTTACTGCCATGGAACCGCCTCCATTTTTTTTTTTTTTTTTTTTTTTTTTGTGTGCAACTAGACTACAGTTGCACTTGAATATATCAACAAGAGAGTCCTATGAAGTCTTTTCATATGGTAATCCGCAGTAAAAAGTTTATTATTAAAGGAATGTGCATCGTCGCAGGAAGCAATTGGCATCCATATGGCGTCTTTGTTATTTCGCTCCATTCAAACCCACTCGCTATTATATGGTAAGTGGTTAGTTAACAGGACAATTAATTCTAAGCGTATTTGCGGTCAAGGGAATAAGTCGGCATTGTTTGCTACTGTGGGTGGCTTAGCACAATACGACGGCTCTCCTTCTCTCCAGTGTAATGGCTTTTATCGCAGTGGGAGGCTGGAGAATACTGATGCATAGCAGGCAACGCTTGGCAGCAGCAGTGGGGGTGCCCAGTGGCTAGCGATACCGAGACTGAATCAAGGACATATATCTCAGGATCAAACAACGTCCTCTCTTCAGGCATTCCCCTCCATGCGAAAACCGGAGCCGCTCCATCAACTAATGCCAGGCTAAGTCGTTCAAAGAAGACCCTGGAGGTGCGACTATTTATGCATAGAAGATAGGAGAGGGGGATAAGACCCATGAGAAGGCACGAAGGAGAAGGAGGAGAGACTAAGCTCATTTTCAAACAAAGCAAACAAACACACACAACGCCTAATCAATGATGAGCAAGCAGGAGTTGTGTACTGTGGGTAGTGGGAGAGGGCTGAGGGTGGAAGTGAGGGGCATCCCGGGCACACAGGCTGATGTCCTCAAGCAACAACTACAGTATTTACATCCACCACGGGGCAGCGATGAGAGGGTAGAAATGTACAGTATATGATGCCAGTGAGTATTTGTAAGTGTGATTTATCAACACTACAACTAACATAAGAATAGTTTTGTTCCTGCAGCAATAGCTCTTTTAAACAAGAATCACCACTTAAGACAATAACACTAAGCACTTTAAACACTTGTTTTTTATTGATATTGTGTTTATTTGTTGTTCTCTTGTACTGCAGATGTAATTTATCTACGAGTATGAATAAAGAAACGTGAACCTGAACATGTTGTAACACGTGTTATAGTTAGGACCAAAAAAGAAAAAGGATTTTACCTCAGTTCCTCTGTTACTGTTTATTTACAAGGTTTGTATTGTTTTATTATAATTATAATTATAATTATAATATAATTATTATTATTATGATTAAAAGATATACAAAATCATGAGTTTCTTCGCGAGCACTGATGGAATAAGTACTCCAAATCTGGACTCATTAAAAAGTACTGTTACTTCAGAAAATAATATTACTCAAGAACAAGTAAAAGTACTTAACAGAATATAGTACTGAATGTAAAGTTTACCTTAAGTAGTTACTGCTGCTTCCACACTACTAATTCTATTATTACTACATCACTACATACTGCTGCCTCTGCTACTACTATTACTATTGCTACATCTTCTACTAATATTATTGTCACAATTTGTGTCACAAAATATGAATATCAGTGGAACTACTACCAACTACTACTACTACTACTATTATTATAATTATACTTTACTACCCCCCCTTACCACCAAGGTCAAATATACTTTCATGTTTTACTTGGGTAAAGAAAAAAAAAGAAAGAAAATCAAATGTACTTGCAAAATTTACTTAAATAAATTATTTGGAAAAGTATAGTAACTCTCCAGCTCAAAAACAAAAAAAACTAAATAAATTGAGGAAGAAATCTTATTACTGAATATGCATGACCCTTAAAGAGCACAAAACAAACACAAAACAGCTTTGCTTCATCACACTCGATTTAAACATGGTAATTGTTGTTCCTCTCATGAAAGTCCTCACCACGCGGTTGTTCAGGGTGTCACTGACAGCTGTGCAGCCTGCTGTATTCTTCATTATCAAAGGAAAGCTTCAGTGAGCTTTAATTATTAGTCAAGAGCAGCCTTGAAAACACTACGTGAAAAGGCAGATCTCACTCTTCCCCTGTTATCTGTCTATCAGGCCTCACACTCCAAAAATCCAACCAAAACAAGGATTCAGGTGTAATGAACAGTCATGGGAAAGTATTCAAGGCCAAAAACTGCTTACTATAGTCAGACTCATGTTTATGCCTAAGCCACTTGTGTGATGGGTGACTGAATTTCACAGAAAATTCTCTACTAAAAAACCTCTTCAACACACTTTTAGTATTTCAGTGTTTTCAGAGCAGGAAGAAGTACTCTGAATCAAGTAAATATACTGCAAAACATTGTTACCTAATTAAGTACTCAACAAAATTGTTATTAGAAGTAAATAAAGTGTGAAGACTGTGGAGGTGCAGTTAAGTAGAAAGTCACTGCTGCTACCACTGCTACTCCAAGTTATATAGCTAATACTAATACTGCTACAGCAACTACCACTATTACTATTATTATCATTACTACAATTACTACCACTACTACACACTTTGCCACTGACGGCCACTACTCTTACTACTGCTACTACTATTAGCCCTACAACTACTACTACTACTTTAACTGCTACTAAAACTAATGCTACCAAATGTGTTAGAAATATATTTAAAAAGTACATACTCTTCAAAAATGGACTAAAGTTAAAGTAGAGTTTCCACCTCTGGATGTTTTCTTAAAAAGGGCAAATAAAAGTAGCATTTGGAAAGGGCACTATGTTCTTTTTGTCAGTGCTGAAATTTCACTGCTCACAATGGTGGAGAGCACTTTATAAATATTGCAAGGTCAGTCAAGGAGGATCATTGTTCTACCTAATCAAATACCTGAAACTACTCTCCAACTTGTGACATAAGGCTTTGTAAAATTAACGTTTCCTCTGGCTATGGCCCACCGCTCAGCTTCACTTTTCTCTAATGGATGAGCAATTGCAGCGGGTTAGGCCACAGGCGAGCTGGTAGACATGGATGTCCGGGAGGTTCCTGTCATATTACTGGTTATACACAAGGAATAATAAAAAGAAAATGTGAACATGTGGACCTAAAATAAAATGCTAATATGTGGGTTTCCTACTGGCAGACTGCTTATTTTTCTGCAGTCCTCCTCAGCCAAAATAAGTGGGGAAAACATGCCAAGATATGCTACAAAAATATTGTTCTGTCTAAAGGAAATCCTCATATTAACATTAGTAGCAGACCAAATTAACCTTTTCCGAACCAAAATAAAATGGTACAGATACATATAGGCTGTGGTGTCAAGCTGCAAATGCTCATATAAGACCATTCAGTCATTTAGCATCTTCAACTTCTTGTGGGGGTCTGGTCCTATCCCAGCAACTACGGGCCTTAGGTGGGGTACACCCTGAAGAATTTTAATTGCAGGGATGAGATGACACCGACACAGACTATCCACTAGAGGCAATTTAGATTCAACGATTCTCCGTGGGAGAGGGTGGGAAGACATTTGGCATTTGTTGCGTTGACATTTTGTCTCATCAAAGAGACTTGCTGAAGGTAATCAGTCCTCATCATAATTTTAGGGCAAAGGGAGTGGTTCACCCTGATATCTAATGTTATTGGTCAATAGTAAATTAAAGCCTAGTTTTAGGGGCGTTATTTGGTCAATGCTGGAGGTAGCTGACTTTCTCGGTTGAGAGACAAAACATCTTCAACTCTAGAAATCATGTCCTGATGACTTCATTTTAATTATTAGTTTTCTGAGATCTGGATGACTGTGAATCTAAACAGACATAATAACAATTCTCAAATGTGCACATGGACCACCCTGGGTCTTTTTAAAATGCTATTGTAAGCTGCCCTTTCACATACATGGCTCAAAACCAAAATGTGCCCACCACAGTGGCTGTTGTGGGGTTTCTCTTTTACAACATAATCAATGATATTAATAACAATAGGGGCTTGTTGAAGTGGTGTCTGCCAACTATCAGAAGTTAAGTACTTAAGCCCTGAGATAAACAGATGGCAAGAGTAATTCTGCAGTAAGTATAATTAAACCATAGAATGAGATAACACTATCAAAATAATGGCAGCCGAGCTTCTTCAAAAGAAACGTGTCAGTAAGACAGGGATAATGAAAATAATTATGGTTTAATTTATGGAGACATAGTGTAATTAAAAGTGACAAGGGTACAAAATATACCAAACCTTCGAAATGAGAAGAAAAACATTTCAGCTGATCAGATAGAAAATAATTGAATGTCCATTTCTATTACTGGGGATAGTCAGCCACATATGATGCATCCTGTAATTTGAGGCAAAAATATCTTAAATTTAACCATCCTACAGAGTAATACCAAGATCGGGCATAACATTATGACCACAAACTGTGATGCACTGTGTATTCTGACACATTTCTATCAGAATTAGCATTAACTTCTTCAGAAATTGCAGCCACAGTAGCTGACCACACGGGCCAGCCTTCAGTCCCCATGTCCATCACTTGCTGCCAATTCACCACAAATCCTCAAATTCTTATGCTTGCCCATTTTTCCTGCTTCTAACTCATCAACTCTGAGAACAAAAAGCTCACTTGCTGCCTAATATAGCCCAAACACTAACAGGTGCCACAATGAAGATTGAATCTGTATTATTCACTTCACCTGTCAGTGGTCATAATGTTATGCCTGAACTGTGTAGACAAAGCATGTATTGTCATCTATATACTGTATATTATCTGTATTTCTGCAGTCACTCTGTCCTTTTAGGGAAATTTAACGTTGCATTTCTACTTCTAGAGACTGTTTTGAATCAAGCACATTAGTCTTTGCCATAGGGCTGAGTGACCAAAGAGCTAAAGGTCACGAGGACACTGACACATTTACCTAAAAAGAGTTTTGGGCGAAAAGAGTGACAAGAAAGACAAAAAGCAGACTTATTAGAAGATGAGGCGAGAAGTGTGGTGAATCAGTGGCTAATCCTGCGTTCCCTCTAAGCCGGTGTAATTAGGGCATGGGGGATTGCACCATGACAGGGAATGCTTCTGGCCTGCCTTTTATTTTCTTTCTTTTTTTTTTATTATTCTTTTCTCTTTAGCCCAGGTTTATGGCAGTTTTTCTTCTAAATATAGCATAAGTATGTCGCAGCGTGCTCTCTCATAAACAACAACAAACAGACCCAGCGTGTAGTGTATGCATTTTTGTTTCATTTCCGCGACTTTGCAGACATGAATGGGAGAGTGCACTTTTTTTGCCGCTCGCTGTGTGGCAGACTCAGAATAGACATTTTGTTTTTTTGTAGAAATCAAATGGGCTGTTTTGATTTGTCAATGCTTCTACGAGCACACAGCAAACAAGCCCAGCATGTTGGGAGAGATGTCTGTTTGTGAAGAGCCTTAGCACAGAGCTCACAGTATGGACCAGACACGAGGCCAGAGACCAGAACGGTTCATCAGCGTCCTTCTGCCCACTAATAGCCCTAATCTACTTCCTTCCACCAATAGACATTAATGAAAGTTGTCCATTTAGGGGGAGAGAAAGCAAGAAATAAAAATAAATACAAATGCAGAATTAAAGAAGTGAGGAATTAAAATAGTAAAGCCAAACCCACCATGCACCACTAACAACAGTAGAACAGTCAGAGCGTTCCTTATTGTAGTGTGCCAGCTGATTAAAATCCTTAAACAGTAAGCCTTTTTTTCTTTCTTTCGGATGCTCCCTTTCATAATGGCAGTGGATGCCCTTCCTGTCGCAGCCAGCCACATAAAGTGACTGAAGTGGGCAATGTGGGTGAAGTGTCTTGCCCTGGGACACAACAACAGTATGCCAACCTCAAGCAAGGTTCACACTGCCCTCCAGTTGGTGGGCGAAGGCTTAACCCACTACACCACTGTCAACCTACAACCTTTACGGTCTATGTAAAACCTCCTATTAATAAAACCTATGACATATTTTTTACAGATTATATAACAATACATAGATAGGCAATTAAACAGGTTTCCGCAAATCCACTTTTACACATTTAAGTCAAGAGAATCTATAAGTGACCAGCTCATTACAAAAATCCTGCCTCTAACGGACCGGAAAAAACAGGTTTAGAGCTGCCCCATTAAAGAAGAATGTAGAAGACCCTTTTGTTGCTAATTCACAGAGGGGTTGTCTTTTGAAGTGCCTCTTTCTCTTGCATTTTTCCATTTTAACCACTCTAATGATATGATTTCCGACACTCTACATTTGAAAAATCTCTTCATAAAAAAATGATTGGATTTGTCAGCCCAAAACGCAGCGCCGTGGCCTTGCCCTAAACCGGGGATAAACACATCATGGTGTTATTATTTTTATTATTATTAAGACTTTATTCAGACAATCCATACAATAACAAGATCTAGCAGACACAACACTGCGCTGTCACATTCCAATGAAATCACTTTCTGTTTTGAACAAAGGGATTTGAACAACTCAGGGTGTCATGTCTTTGTGGAAGTAATCATCGTCGTGTGCAGTGCTTGAGCTGGATTAAGGGGGAAGAGCTCCTGATTCTCTGTCTCCACAGAAATAACACTAATACAGCAACAACAATATACAGTGGAACATAGGATTTCCTTACTATGGCTGCCGTTGATCTTAATCTGAGAGCTCCTTAATATTGAAAGATGGTGATGATTACAGAAACAAAGTCACAGATAAAGGAAACGTCAGTGTGAAGGTAACAATAAAACACATAGGAGTGGCAAATCTGATGATGCAGTAGTGGAAAATATAAGAAGCAGATTTTTTTAAATTTTACTCAAGTCATATAAGTACATCAGAAATATACTTTCTGATTTTGTAAAAC
Source organism: Bostrychus sinensis (assembly GCA_020698575.1). Lineage (NCBI taxonomy): Eukaryota > Metazoa > Chordata > Actinopteri > Gobiiformes > Eleotridae > Bostrychus > Bostrychus sinensis. Next base: position 31,031,028 of record CM036242.1, read on the forward strand.
ATGCTTGAGTTGATTTTTTGAGAAACTTTTCTTTCAAGTAAATTTTAGTCTCAAAATGAGTATGACTATATTTTCAGAGGCAAACTGGGTAAACAACTTGCCTTGTAAATCAGAATGCCTTGGGTTAGTAGTAGTAGTAGTAGTATATTTTACTTGCTTGCAAAAATGTTTCTTTTAAACTCTGACTTTTTAAACACAAGTCCTAATTTTGCTGACTACTGCTTGAGTATAATTATTTTCAAGTCACAGCACTTTTACTATAGTACTGATTTAGAGGTCTGAAAACTAAAAGTAAGTTTTCATAATGTTATGACTCTTAATAGGCAAACACTTTTGCTAAAGAAAAGCCATGAAGCATTGCCTCCAGAACTATTGTGGTCCTAATGAAATGGCTAGCCAGTGAAATATGCAATAAAATGAGTTTTTGTTAGCCCAAATCTGGTAATCGTGATACATGTACATTCAGTGCATGTGATAGTGATAACGTGGTAACAGTTTTTCACATTTTAAATTTAATACACAGTGACTTCTGAACTGTAGCTTCATATTAAATTGCCACATCCGACAGAAAAGTCACAATTAGATATTTCTCCCACATTGTTCAGTGCAGTGTACCGTAGAGTCTATTTTTGTTTGGAGAGAGAAGCTGCCGAATCCACTGCGCTTCTTATAAAACCACTGAGATACTCTTGTGTTTTGTTCTTGTCTTACATGAATGCAATAGAGACCGGCTCTGGTAAGAGAGAGTTTGAGCTTGTTCCTGTTATTACACCATCCCCACGTACTCAAACAACCTCAGCTCACTTTGACTTATATAATCTTTGTTCAGAAATACACACAATTGACAAGTTGACGTTAAATAAATGGATTCAGTGGGTTCATGTTTGTCAAAGTGGTGGCACCAGCTTCCATAAGAGTTGGTTATTGTTTTGTCTGTCAGTTTTTATAAAATGGACTCAAGATTCTCAGAAGGGCCATGGACATGTTGATAGCTGAATAAGACTTGACTACAACCATGAATAGTATTTTTCATGCTGCATTGTTGTGTCAAAGTATGCATTTATACCCACAAGATAAAAGCAAAGTACATTCTAAAAAGCCCACTCACATGCCATATAATTTGGAAATAATGGTGAAGTCAAGGACACACAGTAGATTTTGTGCTTGCCGCATTGAATAAGAGACATGGTAGATGGTCATTGTTGTTAAAAGTCTGTTTTTTTTTTGTTTGTTTTTTTACTGAACAATCCACAGAATGCCCAGTGTTATTCTAAGGCCAGCCTTGGTTCATGTGTTCATGTGTACTACTCTATAAGATAATATTTCACCAGACTGATGCTTTTAAAATCTTTTAAAATAAATAAAAACAGGCATCTACTAAGCCATAATGGAAGTCTATGGAGGCAGGCCACTTGAAGTATCTCCTAGTGATAAATATATAAGAAGTGAACATGTACATGAGTTTAAATCAGTGGTAAGTGTCATCATGTCCTATTTTAGAATAAATAGATTTTCCCTTTCTGCTTGCAAACAGTGTTATATATCTGCCAAAATAAAAATGAGGCGTGAAGACACACCTTCGGCACAGCACTTTAAATTCTCCACCAACACATACGTACTCATGAGACTAATACCAGCAATAAGAAAACTGTACACTTTAGCATGTAGGCATTTGATCAATTGTGCCAATGAACAGCAGTGTAGCTCCCCTAAGGATATTGGCGGGTGTTGAGCAGAGGCTAAGTGGAAAGGTGGAGAGAGGTAGGTTGAGTCGATGGTGTTTCTTTCTCAGCCCCGGGGCCGAACACGTTTACTGAGCTAACTGACACACTCTGGATGTATTAGCCACAGTGCGCTCTGCCAACCTCTGGTCTATTTCTGCAGTGCCTCCTCCTCTTCCTCAGACTCTTATCGCCGTCTGTCTGTCACTGCAATCTCCTCCACACGCGCAGTGCCCATCAGGCCTAGTGTTTCAGCAACATTGCTTTAGCATTGATGTTCCTTCGCGCCCCAGCCAAATTGGTGTTTGCTGTCTAGACACTGGTTGCTTGTGTCTCTGTATGGATAAACATACACTCTCTGCTCATCTGTTTATAAGGGTGATTAGATTAAAAGAATCTGACGGAAATGCAATAACGTTCTATTAGTCTGCCCGTCAGGGGGGATAATCATTTCAAATAGAAATGTGTTTTCCATCTTACTATCTAATTTATACTTTCTTTGCCTCTCCATCTGTTTCACTCCGGAGACTGGTTTAGGAGTGCAAGCTTTAAAATAAGCCTGGTTCACATCAAGGATCCTGCAATAAAACACAAATAAACAGGAATGGACAGCAATAAATCCCACATGGAAAAGGACACCCAAAGGCTACATGGTTTCAACTCACTCTTTCGATGTATAAATGTGAGGTGAGAAAAACAAGTTCGTTCACCCATGCTGCCTGATGCTATGTGGTTTAAGATTAGGGTCAAAGATTAGAAGGCTTACACAAGATAAGAATGGGATTAAAAGAGCTCAGAGATGTAAAATTACAGATCAGAGGAGCAGGCAAAAACACACCTGAGTTGTAAACAAACTCATAACACAGCAGCCACCTGTCCTGCCTGAAAATCCCAGGGATCGTGTGGAGAGAAAACAAAACAATGTATTCCTGACGAAAGAATAGGGAAATGAATAATATGGAAGCTGCATCCAATATTCCAGAGAGGGATTGAGCTCACATCAAAGCCTGCCTCTGCAGTAAGTCTGTTAGATTTGGGATTAATGGACTCCAGAGGGGCCTGGACACACACGCAGACTCACACCCACAAACACACAACTGCGCCTGATAAGATTCACAACTGAGGCCCGGCAAAGCACTGCACTGCAGAGTACATCTATTCTAGTAACTCTCCACAGTGTCTGCTGCGCCATGATACTGTGTTACAACATGCTGTTAGCCACTCAAAGCACTTAGTCTAATTTCTAGCATTCCAGTAAATTTGGAGCTCTGCAGCGTTAGCGGTCCAGGTGGCTGAAGCAGAAGTATTCAGAGAGAGCAGCTTTCCAGACATGTCTGAGACGGTCTAAACAAGTGTTTTATTTTGCTTAGCGAATTAAGAGACATGTGTGCCGACGTGAACTCAATCTGCCAAATGAAATGTATTTAACTTAGTCTTAACTCTAGATTTATTGTCTCATCCAGCCCCAGAAAATTGTAGGATTTTATTTATTTCCAATGATCATATACTATACATTTTTTCACACCCCTAGAATTATCAGTGTCTAAAATACTCATGGAAATTGTCTGGGTTAGCAGACCCACAGCATGAGTGCACACATGACCGTATGCTGCCTCTGAGCTCCAATGACTTCATGTAAATTACTAAAATGCAAATCCTGCTGGTAAGGCTCAGCTGTCCTCTGATGCGTTTTGAGAAAAACACATGAAAATGAGGAAAAAACTCACCACGAATCTCTTGCCTTTAATCTCAACAACAGACAGACAGAAAGACAACCTAATCCCGGTCCCTGACTGACTTTCCACCCCACTGCGCCTCTCCCCTCTGCAGCCCCCCTGCCCTCAGGGCTAAACCACAGGTGCACACAAATGCACACAAATGCAAACCACTGGGTGGAAAATGCTGGTTGACAGCATTCTGGTGTGTTTGTGATTGGTCAGTGAACAATGAGGGAGTTTCCTCAACCACTTGTCGTACTGATGGAACAGCTGGACAGCAACACCAGACACAGATCAGGGTGGCAAGAGACCATGACCAACAACAGAGAACTCAAAACTCAAATGATCTTTGCCAAGGCTTAAGCACACAGTTTGAACCATAAAATAAATATGACCTTAACATGCTACATACGACACATGTAATTGCTGCAGCTATATTTCACAATCATTTCTTCACTAACCAGGTGGAGTAAATGAAATACATCTATGATTTAATTGGTTAAATTGATGTAATTTCTGTGTCAGGTGAAAATGTATATTAATTCATAATCAACAAGAGTCAATTATAATTTCTCAGCTCAAAAAGCAAAAAAACAGCAATCACCTGTCATTGGATATGCCTAGAATTGTAATGTGGTTGCCTGGATACAGCAAAAGCAAGCGCGTATATTTTCCTCATGCAGCAAGTACTAATTCATTCGCTCACTACACTATTGTCTGCCTCTCTTCCTTTGAGAGCCAACGTGCCAGACTGGTCTCATCCACACGCTACTCCTGAGCAGCATTATCACAATCTAGGGAACTAGATTATCCCAAGGCTCAAAACTTCATCCTCTTTGATCCCCTCTTGGGAGCGGATGAGAGGCAGTGTGGGGGACCTCACCCACTGTTCCCACTTTCAGTCAAGTTTAGTTCATCAAGGCAGATTCTGGTCACCTTCAGGGACAGATGGGCAACTGTTTTCAAAACACCAGTGGAGGATGGGCATCACCCTGTCAAGGATGCTACCAAATGCAACAGAGACTGACGGGCTGTAAAGCCATAATGAATGAATTAATAGTATAGGGCTACATTATATGATATAAAATATTACACCCTGGGACAATGGCTGGACAATGGCTTGTTGTAGGGAAATGACCTGACACATAACTATTCAGTCTCACATTCACTCACTAGAGGCAACACATGCATATCTGTGGATGTGGGAAGAAGCCGGGGTACCTGGAGAAAACTCACAGTAGCACAGGGAGGGCATACAGACTGTGTGTTGGAGATTATGTGCTGACCGGCTCAAGAATTTAATCCACAACCACCATGCTAAGAGACAGGGGCACCAACCATCCACCCAGTCCTTACAACAGGCCTTTGTTACTGTGTAAATTGACTACATGTTGCATAAGGGATTAGACATGCTCATACAATTTTGATCTAAATTTTAGGAGACTTTTGCAGGTGAACCTATGCACATCTCATCACTTACTCAGCTGTGTCATGAATTTAAATTAAGAGAGCTGGTGCAAACCCAAAGAGAATGTGTAAACACCCATAAGTGCTTTATAAAGATCCATCACACACAGTTGTTTACACTGCAGCCTTTTAAATCTCCATAATAGATCTTTGTTGTGGTTTGAGGTGGGATGGTGAGGTCAGCTGTTAATTGGCTGCTGGTAATTACAGATGCATCTTAAGCTTGCTGACATTGTCCACTGGGCTTTGGGGGCCTGCATTGTAACTAATGCACCGCTGCAATGTACTGAAAATAACACAGTGAGCTATTAACGGTTTCTAAAGATAATACATTCTGGGTTTTATGTCAGGGAGCCCTCATTTAACCCTATTCTCTGCATCTTCGTTGCTCACACCATTTAAATGCATGTCCTATTTCAATACATTCAGAAGTCTCCTTTTTGGTTTTCCTCTAGGCCTCTTATCTGACAGCTCTCACTTACTCATATATTCACTATCCCTCCTCTGTACATGGCCAAACCAGCTCAATCTAGCCTCTCTGACCAAATCTCCAAAACATCTAACATGAGCAGTCCCCCAATGTACTCATTCTGTCATATTAAGAGAGAACATTATGTACAAAATCCTTTCTAATAACATGGGCATATTCATTTTAAGATATTTCTTGCACAGACATAGTGATCCTAACATTTTCTAAGGCCAAGTTTTATTCAATCCTCATCATTCCTTTTTTACCATTTCAAGTAACCAAGAGGGTTTCCCCTTTCCCCTCTGCTAGACTGAGAAGAGGCGAGGCAGCCGCCATGACAATAGCAGCTACCCAATTAAAACTGTGTTGGCCTCGCAATTCCTCAAGGTATTGCCATGTGACAGTTTAATTAACCAAGCCCCTTATCTTAATTTAGCAGGATCAAAAAGTAACAAACTGAGGTTATCGGAAAAAAACACTCTCAAGTCGCCATACTTGCACAGTCGTCAAGGCACAAGCCAACACGCATAGACTCACTCAATCTCTGTCAGCGTGAGGAGGCAGCAGAGCAGAGCCAACTATGTTACACAGTTGTTTGATATGCTCATAATAAGATACCACAAAGCACTATATATAGGGTACAACTTGTTCTATCTTAACTACAGCTATAGGGTCAGGCTAATGTCATTTTTTTAAATGCTATACGTGTGTGACAGTGCAGGCATGTCTTTGGCACAGTGTTTACGTTGACTGGCTTTCTTTTTGAATTTGAACTGCTGGCTTAGAGACTGCGGGGGGGCCAGGCACCACGCTTCTTAAGCCAGTCTCCCACAGAGGCTGCCCGCTGGCCCGCCCCTCTTTATCCCTCACTCCATCCATCCAGCCACCTCAAATGTGTTCCCTCTTATCACTTTAGTATTTGTCAAGCTATTTCCACATTTCATTCCTTGATCCATTTAGCCAGCCATTTGTCGAGCTACACCACTCAGAGCTATAAGCAATAAGACTATATGTGTCCAAAAAATAAAGGGATGCTCAAAGGCAGAGTGGTTAGTGCTTCTGCCTCTTAGCAAAAATTGTGTGGGTTTGATCCATGGGCCAGCAGACTATGACCTCTCTGAGTGGAGTCCTCCGCATATTGTCCAAAGACATGCATGTATACAGTAGGTGAATTAGTGAATCTAAATTGCCCCTTGTGAATGAATGTAAGAGCGCATGAATCTAGCTATTGTCTAGTTTGTACCCCACAAAGGCCAATAGTTGTTAGGGTATGCTCCAGCCAACCATGGCCCCTAATGGAAATAAGCAGAAGAAGATGAATAAATATACAGTATAGTCAGAGAGGGTTTGATATAAATACCTCAGTCAAGCCACAGCACTAACTATCCCCATTACTTCTGCTTTTTTCCTTCAACTATAATCCTTACTAACCTATCAGCTCTCACAGTTAAAAGCTTTTTTGTTTTGATGCATTCGTTTTCTTCAACTGCCTCCATTATCTTTAGCGCTGCAGGCTCGCGGATGAAAGGACATCACTAGTTATGGCTCAAAGTCGTGATGCCTCGGACAGAGCGGGGCCCATTCATCTCTGTGGTTCCTGATGCAGTCCAACAGGGAGCAAAAACAATGCCCCAGGGTGCCACACATTTCCATTCACATCCGTTACAGGAAGCAGTTTGGAAAAAAAAAAAAAAAAAAAAAAAAAAAAACGAAAAAGAAAAAAAGTAAAATAAAAAAGGACATCACTTCTATAGTATCTTAACCAAGTTGTACTCAGTTGACTGTCTTTGGCAATTTTCATCAAACACTGCACTGAGGCAGGACTAAAGCGGGAGTAATTTGGGCTGTTTGTAACTGCCTGCAAAAATTGATCGAACAATTTGGGACTTTGATTGTTGTAATAAATAATCTCTATGTCCAATTCAAGGAACACTGTATATCACAGTAGAGGACCTGCCTATTATACAATGTCTGCAGCAAATCTTATTTATACTCCTTATTATTCAGCTTAAATAGGGCCAGTTGTCTGGGTGTAATTGGAAGCAAATGAGAAAAATGAATCTGCATCATCTGCAACTTTAACACACACTGCTAATGAACACTGAATAACTAAATACAGTAATTATATGGTAACAGTATATAGTCTTTAGCTGAAAGGGCTGTGCCAATATTATAATCAATCCTCTTCAAAACTAAAACTGTAATGAAATTATGCATCTGGTTGTGCATAAAAAGTTGGGTAAAAGGAGTAAAAAAACGGTTATATATGAAATAAGATTTGTCAGACTACTTTAGTGCTTTTGGGGTTTAGACTGTGAAAACACGTCTGAAGAAGTTACAAGAATTCAGAGACACCAAGACAAAAAGCCGTAGCGTTAGATTTGAAGAACAGCATCCAGGCAGATGTTAATATGGTGATTATGCAATGCCTATGTAGTATTCGGCTATTTTGAAATATACTGAACTATGGTTTTCATAAAATGTAAACCATATTCATCACTATCAAAAATAATAAATGCTTAAAATATTTCAACCTGTGTGTAGGCCTACTGAATCTATATCATATACTGTATATTCAGGATGTAACAGTATTGACAATATAGCGATATTGGAATCAAAAGTCTTTACTATTACAATATCGCATGGTCAGCTCCTGGGACGAATATGCAATGCTTTATTGTAGTGGAATGGTAAAAAAGCAGAGGGAACTACATAGACCATGATCCTTTCCGCCATTTCAGAGCAGCCAACATGACAAAATTACTGTTATTTAACATTTATTAAGTTATAATCTTTTATAATATGACAATATTATAAACTGTACCATAAGATTTAAATATCATTACATCCATACTTTATATGTGAGTTTCTTTTTGAATACAACTACTGAAATAAATAGACTTTTACACATTATTCTAATAAGTTAATGTAGCGCTTGTGTCTTGCATCTTAAAACAGTACAGATAGCTACAACGTTGGGTTTAAATTTGAGCATAAAATATACGTATGTGAGGTTAAGTTCTTGATGCTACAAGTAGGACACTGATGATAATAGACAATGCATGGATGAGCGTCCTCGTCAGCCTAACAAGACAGGAGGATCTTGATAGCATCTTATTAGGAAAAGTGCTTTGGTGTAATGTAAAACAACTACAGTATAAACCAAAAGCAATCAGATCAGTGTAACTAAAAGAATGGCTTAGACCATGGAGAAGACTTAAATATGTGAGACGCCCTAAACACACTTACTATAAATTGAACAGACCTTGATGTGAGTAAAATTTTAATTATTTTAATCTCAAAACTGCAAGGACTGTGTAACTGAGGAAAACTGATTCACCACTTAAAAGAAAAAAAAAAAAGAAAAAAGAAACATATTGTAAATGTCGAGGACTATGCATGGTGATAAACTCGTCCACAGAAATAGCCCAAAAATGCACACATGAGTCAGTGGATGGGGGACAGATGGTGGTGAGGTGGCTCAGGTCCAGGCCTGACAATGTTCTGTATCATTATAATCTGCTCTGTAGTGTCCACCCTACCGCTGCGCCGGACGACATGTTTCACCCACTGAGAGCACATACTGGACCAGCTCTAGCACGAGCACACTTAGAGGGAGGTTAGAACAACAAAGTGACTTGCTTTTAGGGCTGAAAAACTAATCGCATTTGCAATAAATCACAATATTCTAAAAAAAATTAAATAAATAAAAAAAAATAACTGGTGGAGAACAAGACGCAGGAAAGCTGTGATTACAAGTAAGGGTTAGTCCACCAAATACTGATTTCATTATTACCATTTTGTTTAAAACTAAATCTTAAAAGAGTATTTTTGCAGTTAAAGACTAATGATTTCATAATGATCTCTGTACAACGCGCACAAGGACGGTGACAGAGACAACATAGCCTCTTACACGCTTACAAATTAGTCCTGAATTGTTCACAAAAGTTTTCAGCGAGTGTAGGGGCAGAGGAACAACACTACAGAGCAGAGCGCAGAAAATTTAGAAACCATTGATCTCACACCTGCGTTTTAATCTCAAAATATCTCTGCATCCGTTTTTGTGCTTCCTAACTCTAGCTCTGCAAACACAACTCAATAAGGAAGGGATTAGTGGCGTACTTGAAATGCTCAGTCAATGTTAATAAAAAAAAACAAGCCTTGCCTCTTATACTTTCCCAGATTTTTAAATGTTTTCTTTGTTATTTTTGTAAAATAATGTACAAAACCTATTTTTTTTTTAAGTCTTACATGTACATTTGCATCATGACAGTGAAGTGATTCACATATTGAGAGGCTTAGATTTTACACCAGATCCCCTTCCTGATGCAACCCTCTCCATTTATCCAGGCTTAGGACCTTATGACCACTGTGGTTTGATGTGTAGTGTAAGTATCAAATCAAAATAGTTACACTAGATAACAGATTTTTTTTTTTTTCTTTGAGTTTGTGCCATTGCGAAACACACAAAGAATAAGGCAAGACAGGCATAAAGCATGTACCTCCACAATATGTACGAGATTTTGAAGAGTTCATTTTGAAGCTCTATATACTGTCTATGTTGAGAAAGGCTGCACTCTTGAATATAAAGCACTTACATTCATATCAAGGCTGTTTGTGTGTATGCAGAGAACAACAGGCAGAAACACATTTTAATGATTGAAGGAAATAAATAGCTTGTCTGCCTTTCCCACTCTCCCCCTACTGCTTCTTTGACAGAGCATATGCAAAGAAAGTCTTACGTAGCAGAACAAGTTTGGCAGGTTTTGTTTTTCTTCCAGTTACTCTCGTCACGATGGGAGCCTTCTCTCTATATATAATGTAGGTTACTAGTGTGTTTACTGCAAGCAGAATCAGTGTGTAAAATGTAAACATGAAATATGCAAACTCATCAAACCGCCTCGGCTCTCACTCTCTCCCTGCGAGCCCTATTACACACAAATGAGGCATTAAAGCAAACTTATTCAAATACACTTGTAGGTGAGGCCAGGGAAAGCGCCATAACAATAGCTCCTATTGTCTGCTGTGTGGTATAGACACAATGCTGAACAAAAAAACACTGACAAAAGAATTACGATAATAATTTTACCATTAATGACAGGTGTTGCTTACCCACATAATACTGTCTTGAAGTCTCTATTACCATCAAATACGTCTATTGATTTCAATGTGCCCCGAACAATAGTTTCACTGCTTTTAATGTTTTGTATGCCTTCTGTGAGTGAGCACACACCTGCTCTTATAGCCAAAGACTAATATACTGATATTTGGTTATGGGATATTTTTCTTCCTCTATCGACACTAAAGGAGGCTTTTATTTGTCCATATGTTGAAGGTGAATCCCACTTTGCCTTGATAGAAGATTATTCATTCAGTTATCGTCATGCTTATGCATTTTAAGTAGACATGTGTGGTTGTAGCCTATCCCAGCAACTATGGGCCGAAGACGGGGTACAATCTGGACAGTGGCCAGTTAAACGCAGGGCTGACACAGAGACATATACATACAGACAACCATTCACTCATTCATTCATTTAATATGGGCAATTTAGAGTCACCTAAACCCTGCATGTCTTTGGACAGTGGGAGGAAGCTGCAGTATCCAGAGAACCCATGACCTTCCTGCTGTGAGGAAGGAGCGCTAACCACTCTGCCACTGTGTTAGAAATTACATTTGCCTGATTATAAAATAACTTGGTTTGACATGTCATGATAGCTGTTCAAACAAATAAAATCGTATTAAGCCAGAAGGAGTCACAGGCCAATGTACTCCTTGGGCTGGTGTTCTGGGAAATTTGGTTCCCCCATGCTTCCCCTAGCGCCAGGACTTTCTCTCTTTTAACGTTTTTCTTTTTTAGAAACTTGTTGAATTAAACACATACTGTATGTGTCATGAGCAAACGTATTTTAGCCATTTGTGTATTTTGAAGATGATTTAGAGTTGTTTATTAGCTGATTTTCAGAAAAGCATTTGCACCAACCATGTCTCACAATAACTATTGTGATATTGTGTAATTAAATTATTTATGAAAAAAAATATTTGTTACTCAATTGTAGACCACGTTTGGCCAAGACGTTTCATGCATTCAGTCATTATAGTCTGTATGTGTATCAAATAAAGTAAATAGAGATATTTTATTATTATTTCTATCAGAATTATGTTGCTTAGATCATTTCAGTTTCTATGTACATAAGATAAAAGAAAAGCCATCATAGTCATTACCCCAAAACAAACATCAATAATCAAGTTAAAAAACATCTAAATCATCAAATCAGCAACAAATACATTATGATTCATACAGTATATTTTAATTCAAAAAGCTCATAAAAACACCTTTAAAAGAGAGAAACACCTGGCGCTCGATAGAAGAAACATGGGGGGAACCGAATTTCCCAGAACACCGATCCCAAGCCCGGACATATGGAGAAGTTTACTTCAGGATTGCACAACACAGTAAGTAACCCTGCATTTAAACATGAAGCCATACTCCATCTTGCAGGTTAAAAACAGGTTGTATATTCCTTGATGTCGAGTAGAAATGGGTTTTGTATGAGTGCATTTAAAAGGCAACAGCTCTTGTTGGGTAAGTGCAGAGAAAAGCACACTCAAACAGGACATTTGGCAACCTTTTGAACAGAAGAAGCCCAATAACACCATGATGAGCGGTTGTAATGGTGCTCGGAGAGAAGTAAGACATATTTTTAGTCATTGCTTCCATAAACATGCCGTAATTATTCAGCGCGGCTAGCCGGGTGAGGGGATAATGTCAGAGATTTATGGCGCGAGTGGTTAGAGTGGGAGATTCTCATCAATCCTCCCCAGTGCCGTGTTGCCATACTATAAGAGATAGGCTTCAGTGGCAGAATGTGGATCAAGGGTGAGCCGCCATGCTGATAGGCCGAGGGTAATAAAAAACAGTAGTCCTGCACAATATATTGTAAACTGATCGTTATCTAAACAGTATGTAATCGGTATTGCAAGAAACTAAAGGTACTACAAAAATGTTATGGTCTTCCTTATAAACAAAATCTACACTGTCAAAGTAAGTGTCTATAGCCTTACAACAAATTATGTTTTAACCTAATAAAAATCTATAAAATTCAATTAGATTTAATTATTCAATTAAATAATTAAGATTTTTTTTTTTTTTTTGGGGATTTGAACCTGGTTTAGTCATTAACTTAAGGGGGAAAGTGAGTTGTAATTGTAGTACTAGTAGCAGCAAAAGTAATAGTAGTAATCGTAGTTTTGGTTGTGGGAACAATATTCTAGCCTACTCAAGCAAGAGTACTGTTAGTTCAAAAGTAAAAAAAGTATCTGGTGAATAAAAATGTAATCCTTTTTTATGTTTTAATTTATATTTTAGTTCTGATTTAATCAGATCAAAAATGTCAGATCAGATCACAAAATTTATAAAATAAAATTCTGGTAAAAAACAAGAATATTTGTAAAAAAAAAAAAAAAAACAGCAACAACAAAATAAAACAAACAAAAAAAGTCCAAATCACATTTCCCAACCTTCTCACTTAAATCACAAAACCAAAGCATAGGTAAAAAATAAATGTGGGTAGAAAAGCCAAACATTTTACTATTGTATTATTTAAAAAGAAGTAAAAAAAACTACTGGTGCAATAAAACTACTCTTAGAAAAACAATTTATTCAAAAAGTTATTCAAGTAAATGTAAATCATTACTGCCCACCTAATTGTAGCAGTAGTTTTAGGTGTAGTAGAAATAGGCGCTGTTGTAAAATTAGTAGTAGTAGTAATGTTGGTAGTGCTAATAGCAGTACGTACCTCCTACTTAAGTAAATTTCACACTTAAGTTCTGTATAAGCCCCATTTTTGACCACTGAATTGAGAGTTTTGCATATATCCCTTCATAAATAAAACAATACCTAACTTTTACAATGCATTTTCTTAATAAAGCCTTAACTCTTATTATGTATATCCAAATATTCATTCATTCATTTATGTTTTTTCACATATTTCCCATTAGGGACACAGTTACAGAATCCTATTCCACTAACTATGGGCCTTAGGCAGGACATTAGTCGCAGGGCTGACACAGAAACAGGAATTCACTCTCACATTCACTCACTAGGGACAATTTAGAATCACCAGTTTACATAATGAAACCAATATTATTATTATTGTGATATTCAGCTTTTGTTGTGTCATATCAGGTTTTTCTAAAATCATGCAGGCCTCATCAAAAGCCCACTATGGAGCAAGGACACAGGAACGGACACTATCCTTCACTCATAACAATAGAATTTAATAAAACTTTGAGTCTTAAGAAAAAAAATTGTATAATCCTTTTAAATCTCCCATAATGAGAGGAAGAAGGAAGCTAAAGACTGTGATTTTTCCCCTCCCATCACCCCGCAAGATTTTAGGCTTTCTGACGGATTCCACTAGCTTAGCTGCAAATCGCTTCACTGCTGCGCGATACGGCTAGATCCTCTAAGAATGGGGTGAAAACACACACCAACTGGCACATGTGGACCGACACACAAAGACAAATCTGATTGGACTTTGAGCGATGCATCATGGAGAAGACCAGATTGCTGCTTCTTCTCATTTCCACACCCACCAAAAAAAAAAAAAAAAAAAAAAGTAGCTGGTGATCCTGCTATGAATTATGATGGAGAGCCAAGAAGAGCAAGAGGAGTTGAATGAGGCGTATGGGTAGATGAAAGGCTCAAAGACGAATCCTCTCTGTCTAAAAGCTCGCACCAACAGTTAAAAGGAACGAGAGCATCTGGCTGCTGCTTCAGATGTGGCTTCCTCTACTGTAATCTACTTGCGCAAATTATTCTATGGATATTATAGTGGACACAAAGGGGCTGTGTTGCGGAAACATGAAAGATATTGTATGGAAATGAACATGGCTTGTGACCTCCAACGTCAAAGCACGCTGCTGTGATTGTGGGTAGTAAAGTAAAAGTATCTAGTTACTTTCCACCCCTGACTGGATGAACACAGCTGGGATTTTCTTTCATGTTGCAATTAGTGATGGATGATACCATACTTTTAAATGTCTCCAATTATGCTTTTTTGAGCTTTCATAATATTTCTACCTCAAAAACATACCTAAATCTAAATAGCTATTTTATGCTCTGTCCGTTGCCAGCAGGGGGCGACAGACACCTAATCCAAGCATTCTCTGCAAACTCAAAGTAACAACTCCCCACAAGACACACATTATTTTAAGTTATAAAACATGAAATACTAATGCAAAATACACGCCTAAGAAATTAGACAGTCCTACACTGTTTTGTTAGGCTATACATCATTGCACAAGCCATTTGCCCAGTTTATACTTTAAATAAATACTTTTTTTGCTTATTGTGCTCAGGTAAAGATCACCTGCCTCCTTGTAACAATTCGTAAATAAAGCCGCATGTGCGTCACAGGACACGGCACTGCTGCTTCTCTCTGCATCAAAGTAGCAGCATGAAAACAAAATTTAAGGTCCTCTCTGTCAGTGCAAAACAGTGAGAGTGTTCAGTTACACCATAAATGGAAAGGAGATAGCAATGATATAATAAATACATGGCGCTTTGCACAGACATTAGATGAGATCAAAACAAAATCACTCAGTCATAAACTTCTTTATCGCCATGTTACCAATAAACACGATGCTTCATGGTAAACTCCTCCTACCGCTTGGTTTGAAGCTCTGTTTGGAGGGGTGTGCAGCCCTCAGCCCTCGCCCTTCCCCTCGATCCAAAAGAGAATTGAGACACCCCTTCGCACAAAATGAAGGGAGTAATATTGGGCCTTGATAAGATGCTGATATCAATAGTAATACTGATTATTTCCTATGGGTGATCAATCAAAATATTATTACCCTTTAAGACAAATCACATGACTAATACTGGTTATTTACCAACTTTTATGTGCACACTATAATAGGCTAGTGCTAGCGTTTGGCCCAAAATGCTTGAGTAAGTTACACAAACAAAATATCATTATTTCAATCATTAGTTAGTATCAGTACTTTCTTCAAGTAATCGATACCCAAATGAGTATCATGTGAGTTCAATATATACTGACACCACAGTATTGTGTAGTATCACTAGTTACAATATACAGAGAATGCATGCAGAATGCATTTAGAGTAGAAAAATACTCTCAAAAAGAACATCTAAACCGCATTTAAAGTGATATGAATAATAATCATATAGTGGATAATAATAAAGTGATGCATAAAGTCGCTAATGTAAGGCACTGACATGTGAAGAACTAAAATGAGAAGCAAACAGCCAGTGAGGAGGTGGGCACAGAGGGGCTTAGCAGCACATTAAGACTTGGCTTGTGTTGTTCTGGGAGAGTTTACTAGAGTGACGCATGTGCTCGTCTGCGCTGGAACAAAGGGTGTAAACACTGTGTTGGCCTCTATTAATCATGTTTGAACAGGCAGAGAGACACCAAGCATCCGACCAATCCAGCACTCCTCCATATGTTACCTGTTTAGTCTATACTGGTAAACTGACTAATTACACTGCCCCAAACCAAACGCCTTTCGAATTCGGCAGATGTTTATTTGCAAACTGCTGCTTTGGTTACTTCAACATGATGTGACAAATCGCACATTAGCGGTGGCCTTATTGCACTGCACACTCAATAGGAAAGTCACAGGTTTATTGTTGTGTAAAGGTTGTGATAATTAATGGGATCAAAATGACATTTGTCAAGCATTCAAGTGAATCATCTGGGAAGAAATCAATACAGGATTATTGTGTGATATTTGTTGTTGACATCAATCATTTTTTTACACTTGGGGGTGGCTGTAGCATAAATCTATGTAAAACTGCTTTTATTCCATTGATAGTTGCCCAGGTTGATGGAGAGACATTTTAATAAATATCTTCACGTTTGGATGGCTGTACGTTCAAGTATATCCTTCGTTCAATGGTTTCTTTGCAACAAATCGCAGCTAGCCCGTCTGCAGTAGAGTATGTGGCTGGCTGGTCTCGAGCTGCAACATATGTTTAGAACGTGGTTTTGAAGAATCAAGTCTCTAAAGATCTTCTTTCAGCCTCTTTGTTCATTTGTTTCTTGGCTTTAAAATTATTCTGGTAGAAATGTGTCTTTGTTTCAGTCTTTCTCACATTGTGTGCAGTTGTTTACTGCCAGAGAGAACACAGTGATTTTGTTTTCCACAAATATAAACATGTTAATGCATTGTCACATGGTTATTTAGAATACTCCAGTATCTGAAGAGCATAGTTTCTTGTTTTGCTGCAGTACAAATGGCCAAAGACAAATTTAAAAACTTGGATGAAGTAGACGTTCTGCACACAAAAATATATCCCTGATTTCATCATATTTGAGACTAAAATTATAAAATATGTTTTTATAACACTTTCCGACTTTTCTTTGGGTATTCAAAGTTCACAACAAGCTTCCTTCACACCAAGCTTCGTCATGTTCATACATGAATGTAGGCAAGGTAAAGTTCAGTGTGCTGCTCAAGGACACTTTGGCAAAGTGAGTAGAACAAGTAGAATTCAGTCATTAACAATACAATTACCTGGTTTGCCTCCTGGCATAGGGGTGCTTAGCTCCTGTATATTATTATACTGGCAATGGGTGCAAGAATTTCACTTAGGGGTGCTAAAGCGGTACAGTAGCAAAGTGGTTAGTACTGCTGCCACACAGCAAAAGGTCCTGGGTTTGAGTCCGGGACTGGGTGGACCTTTCTTCCTGCTAAAGCATGCAAAATCAGCTAATAAGTACTTCTGACCAGGATACTGGCTCAAGATCTAGAGGAGGCGGGATGGGTCAAATACAGAGAACAAATTTCCTTATGGAGACAATTTAGTCAACCTTCCCCCTCACCTATGTCCCATAAAATGGTCTTACTATGCTTATGTTATTTGCATATTGGTGGCACTTATCATTCAAGCCAGCACAAAGTTTACTCGTGTATGAAATGTTCTTTTGTTTTTGAATCACGTATATAACTCCAGAATAAGTGTTTCTTTTTTTTTCTTTTTCTTTTTTTAAGATCAGCCCTGCAAAGCTAGGGCATTTCACAACAGCACCAAATCCACTGAAAAGACAGATAAAACACATATGAGCGAGGCCCATGAAAACGTCTGCTGTTACATGTCCATGAAATATGAATGGTGCTGAATGGATGCCCTTTTCCAACAGGCAGATAAAGGTTTATTGAAGGCCGGAGTTTGCAAGATAGAAGTTACCATGGCTACACGTGTGAAAAGGGCATCTGATCCGACTTCTGACCAGTCAATTAATCTTGCAATTCGAATTTCAGATATGAAAGACTCACTTGTGGTTTAAAATTAATTGCTGTGTAAAAAAAGGAAGAAATTCTGGGAATGCCGGAGCACGAGTCCTCAGAAGAAAGCACGCCTAAGATTAAACACGCCACGAGGGAAAATACGAATGTGAATATTTAAGATGGATTAATGCATGAATATTTAGTGTGTTTGGTCTCTGTGTGTTTTAGCAAAGAGAATGGAAAACTATCAGTCTTCAATGCCTGTTATTTTAGAGAATTAACAGTGTAAGCTCAGATACTATTATATAACTAGAATAAAAATCCATAAGTTGAAACCAATTTGAACCTAGTGAATTTCTGTTTTCGACTACAGTAAACGTTATTATGGTTGCCATATTTATAATATATGTTGACAGATATAATGAGGTTCTTGTGGGCTTATATGCATATTTATAAGCATACATAATTGCTTTGAGTAGACGTAGGACAAAAATAGTGCATAGTGCATATTATCCATTATCTTCTATACTGTCAAATGTCTTTTTCCCTACCAAAAAAGGGCATTGCTGTTGTTTTCACTGCATAAGTGCATTTCTGGGGGCGCTATGGAGCACAGTAGAGAGTAGCCTTGTCTTCTAACAGCTCCCAGAAAATGTTTATACTTCTTTGATATACTTTAAACAAGCACACATGGCTATTTTTTTTAAGTGGTCTCCCGTGCTAAACATTTTGATCCAG
Organism: Bostrychus sinensis; assembly: GCA_020698575.1. Lineage (NCBI taxonomy): Eukaryota > Metazoa > Chordata > Actinopteri > Gobiiformes > Eleotridae > Bostrychus > Bostrychus sinensis. Next base: position 31,049,397 of record CM036242.1, read on the forward strand.
GTGTCACAAAATGTACAATAGTCTCCAAAAACAAGATGCCCAAAAAGGAGGCCACAAAAGAAACTGCATCTACTGAAACCACAGTGTCGACCTCACAGAGCGATGCTATGAACACCTTTGATGGTACAATGCTAAAAACCATGCTGGAATCTTTTAAGAATGATATATTTGCTAAAATAGATGCCTTATCTAAATAAATTTCCAATTTGACATATAAGAAATGTTCATGTGTTTAACTGCAAATTTAAACATATATTTATTATTGTGCAAAAAAGCATGCCATCAGTGTAAGTGTAGTCTACCAGAGCAATACATACTCACAATAAAATGGTTGGAAAGAGCATTACCAGTCGTTGTTCAAAGAGCCTACTTACTAAGCATTATCATATGTAGTAAATAAAAAGTGTGATGCAATCCTTTGATGTCTGCGGATGCATTTCTGTTGGCTCTCAGAGAATATCCCATATATTTAGCGTTTTTTTCTTCCAACTAGAGGACGACGTGGAGGTTGCAGAGGAGTGGGATGGAGATTTTTTATATCACTGTGCCACAAATAACAGGCAAAGTCCATTTTTACTGTGCTCTTCTGCTGCTGCCAGTGTCATAGGAACACAACTCATGCTGCCTCCACTCACTGTAGCCACGTCCTTGTAGTATCACAAAGTCCCTTACACAGCCCTCCCCCTCCTCCTCTCCCTTTTAAAATAAGACTTGGTTGTTAATCACACTCCCATCACAGCTAATTAGAACAGGTCAGCTCGTACAGGCGACACAATATCACCACGGTGCACTCCTCCCCTGCCTCGTTCCAATCCATTTCCTCGGACGGAGCTATCACGGGGCCACATCTCTTTACACGTCTGTCTGTCCACGATAGCAGCCAGAGCAGTCATCTCCAGGCGAGGCATGCCAGTGACTGTATCAACGCGCCGCTGCAGGCATGCTGGAGCATCAATTAATCGACAAAACCAGCAAAAAAAAAAAAAAAAAAAAAAAAAATTACATTTGATATACTTAGGCTTAATTAATATGTTGCCACCCTTTTTTTTTTTGCAACTAATTAATCAATTTGAAAGCGTCTCTTGGTGGAGAGCAGTCCAGATTAGGTGAGAAAGATGAACAAGATAATGAGATGAAATGTAAGTGATGGGTTTATAGTGCAGTTAGCGATTGGCACAAAAAAGCATAGAAATGAAGGAATAGAATAAAAAATAAATAAAAGGAAAATCTGTAGAGAAAACCAAAATCTATAAGCCACAACCCAATGACTACAAAGACCCCGTACTAGAAAAGGGGTTAAGAATTGATTGGGATTGTAACTACATGCTCAAAGGGTTGGTTCACTTTGTTTGAAGTGAGTGCGTTGTACCTACAGCCGATACCAGTCAGTCTGTATGCCCCCAGAAGCGATCACATGGAAGCTTGCTGTAGTAGACTGTGCTGCACTGGGGCTTACAATAGCAGCTGCAGCTCGTGGAGAAGTTCCTTACAAGGTGTCAGTTTAAATGTACATTATACTTAGAAGATAACCATTGCTTTCCCTCACACTGCTCTTCTAATGAGGAACTGAGCCCTGAAGCTGTTCAAAGCCAACAGATACTCTGAGGTTTATGCTGACAGTTGTCTCGATAGACTCTGGCTGCTAAAAACAGCGCAGTCATTGCTTAAGACAGTCTGAATTTACAGTAACGTGGCACACAAGTATTTTTTTAAGGTTACTAAATGTGGAAGTTGCAACCATCCCAAAGTCTATTGCATTGCCTGTGTCTACACCTTCTGTTTGTGGTGTAGTTTTATACTTTATAAATGGTTCTCAACAATGAGGTTGTGGGTTCAATCCTCAGGCTGACTGACGCCAGTCTCCCTGAGTGAAGTCTGCATGTCATCTCTGTGTTACCATGGGTTTCTCTCGGTACTCAAGCTTCTTCCCAAGGTCCAAAGACTTGCATGCGTGCATCTGAGGATTGGTGACTCAAAAATTGCCCCTATAGTGAATGAATGTGAGAGTGAATGGTTGTCTGTCAGTGTATGTCTCTGTGTTCGGCACTGCGACCAGCTAGCCACTGCCCCCCACCTAAGGCCCATAATTTCAGGCTCCATCCCCTAATGAGCGGACAGAGATGAATGGACAAATAAACTGCACAATAACAATAAAAGTCCTACATTCTGATAAGGACCACCTATTTAGACTACACTGGTGCTAATAGAAACACGCCCATGTACTGTTACTTCAAAATAATAGTAAAAGTACTCAACAAAATTGTTACTTGAGTAGTACTAGTTTCACTACTGCTGCTATTATTACTATTACTACCACTATTACTAACACGGCTACTATCACTGCTACTACTACTACTACAATTACTGTTAATATCACTTTAATACTACTTTTCACCTCTGTGCAAATGCTTGTGCAAATGAGCAGAGCTTTTTTAAGTCATGTGATTTTAACATATATCTCTTTATGTTCTTTGATCTTTTTGGCCCTTTTGATTGATTTTATTGTGTTGTGTTGTTTTGTTTGTAATTGGACTGAGACCCACCTTCTTCTTCTGGGAGCTTTAGTTCATTTGCTTGTTATTCACCAACTTCTTGCTAAAGTGAACCACCCTGACAGAGAAGCCACATTTGAGTGCGTTTTAACTGAGCTAAATATATGTGTGTGAAAGCCTCCTAAAACAGCATGCCATGTGTTGGTAATATACTCAGTACAGAATAATGCCTCGCGTAACTCCACTTCAAAAATCCCAACTATCATTTTAAAAGGGGTGTCAAGGAGGGCTGTGGGATGGGAGCACCGCTGTCAAACAGATATGAAGTGAGGAAAAAAGCTGCAAAACAATCCCAGGGCAGTGACTAATGACACACTCACATTTCCCCTTTTTCTATCTGATAATATCACTGTGCATAAATAGCACTTTTATGGATTTATGCATGAGCTGAATATAGAGCACAGTGATAGTGATACCTGCATTAAGGCAAGACACTACAGGTAACACAGTTTGCTCACATAACATGCCATTTTTTAAACTATTAAATAAAGTAAATGTCCAATCTTTCATTACATTTTGTCAAGTTGTGACCAAAGATTTCCAAATGAAATATAACTTCAATGTCCGTTTCCTCAAAGTATCTTTTTCTCACAGTCTGAGGCAGTTATATCCACTTCTGTAGCAACGACAAGCACCACATTATAGTTAACTCTATTTTAAAGACTTTTACAGAGGGATTTGTTGATATAAAATTCCTAGTCTAATTTAGTGGGCATTTTACCCTAAAACTATGGCAAAAATTGACTTTGTACCTTAATTAAACATGTTGGAGTAGTGTAATAATCAAAGTTGTTGCAGGGTGAATAAAGCTCTCTGCACCACCTCCTGGCGCATCTTGACGAAAAAACAGTTTTGGAAAAACTGACAACCCTGGTGTCCCTGAGGTCTTGGGTCTTGCAAGAAAGCAACACATTAAGGTTAGCAATAACAACAAGCCAGCGTCATGCCAGAGAAAACCTTTGTATGGATATGAGGAGGAGAAAAGGAGAGTCAAGCTGAGCGAGGGGTCACACAGGAGTCAACCAGACTTCTGAGTATTTACAATGGTGCTTTTATTTATTCAAAATATAGGGGGAACTCTCTAAAGAAAAAGAAAAGTTACATAGCTCACCCTTTAAGCAGATAATGCTTATTTTGCATAATTACTTGCAATACATTTTTTTCATGTTGATGGCAGTAATGTACAGTTTCACAATACCGATAAAAATGTTACTATTTTCACCTGTAGTCTCTCTCATTAAAACTAATGCATTGTGTTTTAAATAAAGGAGAACATAAAGCACAAAGGTAGAGCGCCTTGTGTAGATCAATAATACTTTAATCTGTGGTAAATACGGCCCTAAAGAGGCATTGTTTGCTTCTATTATCCACTTAATAAAGATGCATTGAAGTTTTGGCCACACCTGTCTCCCCGTGGTTGCTCTTGCTCAATGGCACAGCCTCCTGCCCTGGCCCTGGCCCCTCCCCTTGGAGCTGAGCTAAGCCCCGATGTTATTGGCTAAACACAGGCAGCTGCAGCCGGTTAACTGTCTAATCTTACATCAATTGATTTTTCCCCCCCAAACGACGAGGAGAGGCGGAGAAGTGGAACAAAAGTTGCAGTGTGTGGTGCAGGGCAAGAACAAATGAGAGGGCAGCGATGAGTGACAAACGTGCAATGGCAGGTTACAACCGTTTTACTTCCAAAGCCGGGTGCGGTCACAATCTCTGGCTGGAGAGCATCAAACGGATAATGATCGAGAGAAAACACACGGCGCGGTGGACAGAGGGGCTCCTGCTTTGTGCTAGTGGACAGCGTTAACAACACCCTCCTATTGACTGACAGTGCTAGAAATACAACTTCAGTTCATGCAGTGATTTCAGTACAGAAGATCAGGAGCACCCAACACATACAATGTTAATAATACAGGCTATACCTTTCTGAAATGCAGTCTATATACCCAGACATTTTAACTCAAGTGTTGCCAGTTAACATTTGTTAAGTTTCAAAATGAGCTTCCATCTGTTTTTTTTTTTTTTTTTTTGGTTTGGTTTTGTTATAGTAACTTTCATTGAGGTGAAATCATTAAAAAAGGTAAACAAGAAAGCTTTTTAGATGACATTTCATCACCTCATCCAAGGGACTTAGTTGTTTCTAAAGACAACTGCTGTGTGAATAGAAGCTTATATACAGTACCCTTTCCTGTTAGGGAGTGGTTAAACTTATTGAGCAGCTGAGTGGCCTGGGCTGGAGTCAGGGGGAGGGCCGTTAACCACCTGCAGTGACCCATTTAGAAATGGCCTTTGGGTGAGGTGACAAAACAAACACTGTCCAGATTATCTTTTTCATGTAACCTTTTTTACATTATTTTCCAGTCTTCCAGACCAACGTTTTATCACCTGAAATGTTACTTATGGTCTATTATGAATAAAATATGTTTTTTATGAGATTTGCAAACCATTGGATTTAGTTTTTATTTACATTTTAGACAATGTTCCAACTTCTTCAGAACCAGGGTTGTGCACCAGACTCCACTGCGGCTTCCTTTTGTCATGTGTGCTGTGTTCATAAATCTGATTGATTCCCTCATGGTCAATTAAATAGGAACATTTCCAAAATGAGAAACATATGGGGCTTTTTAATTGACCAATTTCTCTTGCCAACGTGTATGGCTTTTTTCATTCTCAAAACCAGTGAAAAGGGGAAAAATGCTACTTAGGGAGACATGCATATTGCACCACAGAATGTCATTGTCCTTGTGTACAAAGTAAAACAGGCCTTCTGTTATCTGAATTAATAGCACCATTAGACAGAATCTATGCTTTATGTATAGCACTGTATTTCTGGATGCAGCCTCAGAGATACATATTCCTGGGCGTAGAGACTGGTGTATATTTGTATTTCCAGGGGAATATCTGTTTTGCCGAGCAGGTAATGGCCCACGCCGAGAACAGGACATGAATGGTTAAGCCTGAGTATGAAATTTACCATACTGTCACCCAATTTTTCCTTGATATACCCAGGTGCAATCTTGCTGTGCCGCATCTCCTGACCTTGAACTAACGATGCAAGATGGCTAGAGTGAGGAGGGACTGTAACAATTCACATCTGGGGAGTTATTGTTCTACACATGTCGTGTGTAATCTGCCCGACCCATAGCGCTTAGAATAATTATTCATATTTAATCACCACACTACCGAGTTGCATCGCCTGCCGCTCACTAAGTCATTTTCCATGTTCCATTATCAAAGTTTCAGAGATGGCTGCTCAGGAGAGGGGGACTAAATGGAGAGGCTGAAGTAGTTGGGCTTATAAAAACATAATGGGCTTGTCTGCTTTGATAAACTGGGGACGTGTGTGGACTGTGGACTCTCTCACACCTCAAATGTAACACACAGGCAATAAATGAAGAGAGAGAACAAAGTAAGCCAGAACAAAGTAACCAGTTTAGATTGGGAGCATTCATGCAAGTCAGGAGCGCTATACAAATAACTGCGGCACAGGGAAATGAAGTGCTACTCATTTCGGTTGCGGGGTTTTGTTTGCGAAGCATCACTCATTCATCATGCAGTCAAATTATACACCAGCCAAGCCTCTCCTATACGGCATGATGGCAAAGTGGTTAGCAGTGAAGCCTCGCAGCAAGAAGGTTTGATTCCTGGACCAAACAGAAGCCTTTCTGTGTGGAGTTTGCATACTCTCCCCATGCAGTGGGTTTTCTACCACCACCTAAAATATGCACTAATAAGGCTAATCCTGCAGCTGAGTACTCCTGACCATGATCCTGGTTTAAGATTTGAAGAAAGGCCCCTTAGTGTGCCCACTGCTCCTGACTTGTTGCTCACTTGGCATTGGAAGGAAGGGTTAAATACAAAGGGCATAAAAACCTGAATTCTAAGCAGTTTAGCTTGGGAGCGTTCATGCAAGTCAGGAGAGCTCAACTGCTTCTCCTTTAAATCCCAGTGTTTTGTTTGCCAAGCGTCACTCATTCATCATGCAGTCAAATTACACACACAGCCAGGGCTCACCTTGCTCCAGAGGCGGTGGTTTGACGCCCGTGGACTTGAGTTTGAGCGCTTCCTTTGCTGACATATCACAGCAGGATCCTTTGTTGGTGTCCTGGTCGCTGTCTGCCTGGTCGCTGTCACCATGACCACTGTCTCTGAGGCTGGCGCGCTCTGGGTCTTTAAATGTCGAACTACTAGACAAACAGAGGAAGGGGAGAAAAAAAGAGCATTAGTACAGTTGGCTGCTGAGAATTTTAAAAGCTTTTCTTGCCTTCGGAGACAGAATGAAACATTCATGAACATCTCCAAATGCTTAAATAAAACACGAACAATTATAATAAGATTATTTAGGATGTAATAAAATAATGCACTGGGGGGCTTCTGTCTTCTAGAGCTGAGACAAAAGGCTAAGGCTGTTATTTAACTAATGTTGACAATAAACCTACAGTGGTGACCAATTTAAATAGATTAAATGCATGCCCTTGATGCCTTTTCACACACAATTCACTCAATTAAATGTGGTAGTGTTGTTCAAGTACTGTGTGGGGAGTATAGGTGGGAAAACAAAAAAGTGTGAGGTGTTGTTGTGATAGTTATAGATCCCAACTCTTACCTTTGTACAAACTGTTGTCTGCTACCCATATAATTAGGCTCAGAGGGGAAATTGTCCGTCTGTGGAGGAAAGAGAAAGAATAAGTATGTAGTTGGCTCAGAGGAAGCCAGTCCTGCTGCGAAACTGGATCTCCTGGTGAGGACGTATGATTAATTATGTACAGATACAAAATCAAGTGCTGGATGGAGAGAGGGCAAACAAAAATAATGAGCTCTATATCTTTTTTAGTTTTACAACAAAAAGCAGCTAATTGGATATTGGGCGGTAAGACATGAGGCTAACCACTCAAGTATGAGATGTAGGAGAACTACTGCTTTGATTAGAAGAAGCTATTTACTGTAATTTAAATAAAGGGGGAGCTAAACATCTTAAAATGAATTAAAGTTTATCATTTAATTGCTGCTTTAACCTAATATCTACACATATACAGTTGCACATCAATAAATTATACTATTGTAAAAAAGTACAAATATTTGAGTAGTTCAATTTAAAAAGGTAAACACATAATTTAATATAGATTGCGTATACACAGACAGACATAATTCAAGCATTCATTGTTATGTTTGTTTATGTGATACTATGTATGCAATCAAATTTTTTTAGATAATGAATTTTGTTTCTTTGATAAAATTAAGAAATTCAGCCCTGCATATTGGTCCAAAATCTGCAGCATTTATCGGACTCAGCTATAGAAAAACCCACATTCATTGATCTCTACTGTAAACCATAATCATCACAGTTAAAATAATTATGTTTGAATTAATTCACTCTGTGTATGATAAAAGTACTAAATACTGTGTATAGTATATGTTTGAAAAACTGAAACAAAGACGACTTTTTAAATACTCTAATTTGCTGACACGCAATAAAAAATGCAGAGTGCCATCCTCAAGTTTGGAGACATAAACGGGGTAAGCACAAAGGGGCTAAACTAATTATACTCAGGGCTTGACTTTCACTTTTTTGCTCACTGCCAAGTCCTGTGGCAAGTCCATTTCAAAAGTTACTAGCCAATTAGTGTTTTCACTAGCCAGAATTAATAAACTCAAATGTTGTTTTATTTATTTACAGCATATATTAAGATTGAAAATGTAGAGCCTGGTGGCGGACAGGGATTTAAGGGTATATATATATATATATATATTTTATTTTTTTATTTTTTTTCTTAGATCATGACAAATTACTATACACTAAATTAGACCTAAATTAGGACCTTTAAAGTTAAGCTAGTGTCTGTTACTAGCCAAAATGGAAATTAGGAATACCAGTGTTTGGCAGATTAGCTATTGAAAAGCCCTGATTATACTAACTATAATGATTCACATAATATGCAGATAAATACTGAAAGAACTAGTATACTGCTAATGTATGAAACTGATTATGATCCTAAATAAAAATAAAAAAAATAAAAAAATAAATTACAACACATTTAGTCAGAATTATATTTCACAGTTGATTCTGCGTCTGCACTGGGCTATTACATTATACTCCTAAATTCAAGGAGAATACTACAATCTCAACAAGGCACTATTGATGATACTTCAAACACAGATCACTCAAAACAAGAATGGAGAAAGAGCCAAACACATAAACAGTGTGGTATATATCCCACTAACAACACATTTATATAATGGCAAACTGCTGTTCAACCTTTAAAGCACAAACACTCCTCCAGCCTATAAGCAGTCAACGCAGCAGTGCATTACAGACTGGATCAATCATTCCGGCTCTGGGAAAAAAAAAAAAAGTTTCCCTTCATCGCGGTCTCTAGTTAATTATAGCATCGCACCACATATGAAGGTTTTTTTAATCACATCCATAGCAATAAAAGGTCACCAAAGATCCCAGAGTGCTTTCTGGCATTTAGAGAAACACAGTGTCACCTTCAGAGTTCTTTATGATTGCTAAAAAGTGCACAAGCAAGTCAAATGTACAGCCGTAAAGGGAAAAAAATAAATAAATGTCATACCAGGCTGGCATTAATAGAGCATGTGCTAGATGGATGGAAACAAATTATTACAAGAATAACATGTATTCCAGCCACAAGCTAGTGTATTTTTTGTGCTAGTTCCAAGCCTGTACAAATGGAGAGAGATGTGTCAGGAAAGACTATAGAGTTAGCAGTAGCAAGGGTCACAGTGGCTCTACTGGCCTGGCACTACAGTCTTCTGAGCAGTCAAATATTAGTGTATACACATATTGTTGTGATCATGGTACAGGCTAACGTAATATTCACTGTCATATTTAAATGTTTAATGATGTAAATATCCATAACTACAGGGCATCAGCCCAATATACAATCACTGAATTGTGAAGTGACCTTGGAAAGCTTGTGTGTCATTATGAATAATTGTGTGATCAGAGTGAAAGTGCTCAGAGTACACACAGTCATACGGGTACCACTGGTGGTATGCAGGCTTCTTCTGGTGGTACTCATTTAGTCACTTTAATTTAGAGGCAGTTTTAAAGGTCCTGTAAGCAGCATGAGCTCATACTGGTTTGAAAACAGTACTGCAGCCTAAATCAAAACAATGGTCTGTGGGTTGCCAGTCCAACTTTGGAATTATGTAAAATATATATATATTTTATGAATAAATCAGCTGTGCCATTGTTATCAGTACAACTAATATTTGATTTAAACATGTTTACATCATATCTTGGGACACATGTGGGTAATATTTATAAAATATAAAAAAAATATACTGCTCATAGCACCTTTAAAGTGTAGACCACTGCTTAGTCCTTATTCAGACACAGTCCTACATTACTCTTAGTTTAGTGATGGTTGTAGTCTGGTGTAGTCTTGGTTTTGACCTGGTTTGGTCCTAGATTAGTCCTAGTTTAGTTAGGGGGTAGTTTTAGTCAAATTTTAACCCTTATTTACTCCAGATTTAGTGCAGGTTTAGTCCTTGCTTAGTGCTGCTACAGTCCAGGTTTATCCCTAGTTTGGTCCATGCTTAGTCTCTGTTTTGCTGTTTTGTTTTGTTGTTTTGTTTTACTTTGAAAGCCAAATATTTTCTGAGACAGTACTTTGTGTGAAAAGAGAAACACAGAACAAGCTGATAAGTTTCCTATTGCTAAGAAGTGCAAAAGTAAGTCAAACGTACAGCCATAAAGGGAAATATCATCGGAACAGGCTTCAGATTATTAGAGCATGTGCTAGAGTAGATTTAAGATGGATGGAAACAAATCCCCTCTAGAGAAATTGCTTCCATGGTGTCGTTGAGGTATTCATCATAGTAACACAAATAATTACCTTATGTAGTGCACAACTCTGGGTCTAGAATTGATAGCGGCAAAATGTCATGTTTAGTGAGTAATGTCTCTCTGCGCCGGGCTTTTTCACATGCACAGCGTGACTCAGAGTCGATACAGTATTTCAATGTCATCCATGCACCGCAGCAGCTCAGTATGAAAAAAGCGGCTGTGTGAAGGTCAGACAGGCCACCTCAGTACGTTGACCTTCCATGCTTTGGCCAACACCTTTATCTCTACCTTAACACTCGATTTGCTGCAGCCTTCACTAAGATTAAAAGAGAACTCCCACTGAATATATCAAAGACAGGAATCTGACCAGAAGAATGGATGTTTGAAACCATTCGGCATTGAAATAATAAAAGCCCAAGTTTTATTTTTTTTTTTTTAAAAAGAGACTAGATGGAGGTCCTTATATTGATGTGCCCCTTCTGTCCTTTTCTGACCAGGGTCTCATCCTTGGACACAGTTTTCAATCATCTCAGAGAGGTTGGCCTAAAGTCCTGGCAAGAATAAAAGCACATTAACATACCTGCCTTTTATTCATGCTGAATCCACATTTCCAGCCTGAGCATAAATTTAACTTTGTCAATTTTCCTTTTTCATTGATGTTCAAAACTTTGTAGCTATAGAGGATGAGCTACCCATCTAAGCCAGATATCTTGAACACCAGCTGCGACAGTCTTGGCCCTTTTTCAATCCACATTCTTGCATTCACAATAGCTCATTTCATACATGGCACAAACAGGTAGCACTCGTTCTGGTCTTTTGTGGGTCCCAATTTTCAGTCAGTTTATTGTGACCCCCTTATTGCAGAATCAAACTTATTTTCTAATGAAGGCTTGAATTTTAAAATGTTTTGACCAACAATATTAAAAATTAAATTAAAATTAAATATTAAAAACTATATTCAACCTCTCAGCAACCAGCTTTTACGTCCTGACCCACCGGTTTAGACCCACTTATGTAATGTAAGAAGCCATTTCCACAACAACCTGTTTTGTCCAAAAAGTGTCCTCAGTAAACACAATAATTGTTTGAAAAAACTATACAAAGAAGGTGAGATTTTGTGCCTTTAAAACATCCAACCACAAAGGGGCACAAGCCAGTGTGCACCTTGTGCCTGCCCCAAGCACAGGTAAATGAGGTTTGCAACAGGAAGGACATTGAAAAAATTCAGGACCAAAAAGTAGGGCTGTGTACTGTTCAGATTTTTTCGATACCAGTACTTAAATGATACCTGGTTTTCAATACCGGTCCCTGAACAATACTTTTTTCTGATACCTATGGTTTGCTAATTCATCTTCTACAACCATAAAACGCAATAATATTGAATAAAAAGAGTGTGTTATTTATTTGATTCATACATGCAATGGAACATTAAAGGTTCCACTAGGTATTGAAACTTGGTATCAAATAAAATTTTATTTATTTATTTATTTATTTTTTTATAGCAGTAGTATCATTACTTTTCAGCCCTACCCAAAAGTCAAACCTGGTCAAACCTATGCCAAATCAATATGTATATCACTGCACACTAGGAGGCATATGGTTTGCTGTGGCAATCCAGGAGAGAAAAGAAAAAAAATTAAATGTATAAATCCACAAAGACGGAAAACATGTTGTTCATAAAATACCAGGATGTTTTGTAGTGGTCAACCATTACTTCTTCCTGCATATAATGACTGTGATGTTAAAAGTAGTCGGGTTCACAGTGCCCCTTCTGGCCTGGCATAAGCACTACAGTATAGAGGCACATAATTTGGTACAGGGTACATAAAAAACAGGCTTATATTTTTCATAAATATCCATAACTGCAGGGCAACTGTAGAGCTGCAGCATGATATACAATCGCTGAATTGAAAAGTGACATTGAAACATAGATGACTTTGTGAACAACAGGGTAAAAGTGCTTTAAATACCAATATGTAGTAAAAGCACTATACAAAGGGTGCCTAACATTAATTCAAATGTAGGAAAATATATATGTACGCCTTGCTTTGCTACACTTTTCCATCCCTGCCCATCCCACACACACGTACACAGCAATAAAAAGCACATTACCTCAGTACATAGACCCCTGTTTCCTGCCAATTAGAGTGTACAGTCTGATCTTAAGCCTTCATCTCTTCCTGTCTGTTTATACTGGCCAAGCCTTTTACTACAACGGGCCACTTTCCAATTAATGGGTCGATAAAGGCCAGTGCAGCTTCCATTGTGCTCACCCAATCCATAGCCACAATGAATGCAAGATAATTTAAGGGGGAAATGATAAATACTGGCAAGATAGTTTGACTATAATTACAGACTGCATTACACAGTAGATAATGTTATTAAGTGTTATTGAGAATTGCATGTTCTTGCATCTGAAATGAACTCAATGTACTGCTGTATTGTGTACATTCACTCTTTAAGGGTTATTAAAATTTGACTTACTCATTGAACCAAGCTATACATCTTTGGCCAAAATGATTTCAATTTAGCGGCGCTCTGAAGCAAGTGGTGCCCGGTCAGTGTACTTGTGTGTGAATGTCAGGGGAGGTTAGTTTTATTTAGTAAAAAAAAAAAAAAAAAAAAATACATACAAAGACATGTTGTTGAGTTCTCCTTGTATACAGTGCATGCATCAAGGTTGTAGGGGTCAGACAGATACTGACTACAGTGAAGCCAAGCCATGTGCAAAAAGCTGCACTCAATTCTCTATTCCCATTGAGGCCCTAAGACTGACTGAGCAGTCAGCAGGCCAATTGAGACAAATGGGACGAGCATATTGGAGTGCTGCTGGACTGCCGGGTAGTGTATAGGTGCATTTGGGGAGTGGGGGGGGGCTGCGTTCTTGTGTCTGTGCGCTGTTTTTTGTGTGAGAGCGCCTGTGTACATGTCTTTGATGTCTGAGGTACAGGTGGTGAACGAGGACAGAGTGCAGCTTCTCTTTCACACATGGTTGGACAGCTCTGTTTTATTCACAGGAGCGGGATCACGCACATACACACACCCCCACCCCAGCCCCCGCCCCTCTCAGCTTCTACCAGCTATGATACATGTATTTGTCCTCTACTGTCGGCCCCAAAACAAACAGGACACTCTCACTTTTTCTGCTGCTTCAAAGATAGAGAGAAAAAAAAAACAGCATAAGCATGTTGAAAAATAAAATTCAGATGGAGATTTTGAAGGTTTTAATGATGAATGGGAATAGCAAAGACAATTCTTTAGTGACCAGTTTCAACATAATTACAAATCTGTTGCTCAAAATTATAAGACCTTTGTGAATTAATTGAATTGTTTAGTTACTTACTCTAGAGTAAAATCAACTTGTACACCTGCATGTAGCAAGCCATTGTTGCAAAAGGGTCTATATATATATATATATATATATATATATATATATATATATCAACTTTTTTGAGCTTTCTACCATGTTATAATGTTGCCTCATCAAAAACATACCTGGAGTTGTGTTTTGCTTCATTCGCACATGTTCAAGTAGACCTCTATTCTCTCAAATCGCCCTGTTCCATCAATCTCCACCTCTCCCATGAAGCCCTGCCCATTCCAGGAAGCACTGACCTATAAATAACCCCTCCACCTCTTTACAACTATTTTTCATTTTGTAGTAAAATGGCATCACACAAAAAGTTTCAAAGAAATAAGGCAGGGTACACTCTGGAGGATGGCCAGTTAGTCACAGGGCTGAGACATAAATATTCAGTCTTACATTCATTCACCCATGGACCAATCACATAACTTGAACAGCTGGAGTACCAAGAGAGAACCCATGTGTTACCAAAATGAAAATGTATTTTTTGTAAAATCAACTGACAATGACGCTAATAAATACCTCTTGCAACAAAACCACTTGTTTAAAACCTTCTGCTTTTGGGTACTTTTGGGCTTTTGAGTGTAATAATTGTGCTCCTTGGGGGGAATTACAGGACAGATTAAATTCAGTGGAGTTTTATGATGCTGACCAATAGCTCTCAAGATACTGGATGAACAGGATGAAACAGAAGGAATTAAGGGTAAAAAAACTCAAAAGGCAAGCACATAAAAGAAGTTCAAAAGCAAGAATGAGTGCTTGGGTTGGAGGTAACGGGACATTAATGAGACTACATTGATTACTTAGTGGCTGTGGAGCAATTGTAAGTGATCAAATCTAATTAGCCACTCCTATACATCTTCCTGCAGATAACGGACCAATCAATCAAGTGGCTTAAGTGAACGGCCCACTGCCCGCTAAATATCTCTCCACTATCTTACAAATAACCTAACAGAAGAAGTTTGGTGCAAATAAAATTCAAGTCGAAAAAAAAAAAAAAAAAGTCCAGTGCCAGTAAATGGAAAAACGAAGGGACATCGTATTAAACTGATGGACACCTCCGTTATTACTCCAGACAGCACTTAATGATTAAAGTGTGGTACAAAAGGGAAATGGTACAAACTAAAATTCAATATAAAGTGAATTTCAAGCTAACGTGGTGTGGTTGGATATGTGTTTAATGCCATTTTAAAACCCTTATTCATATGCAGATGAGCAGAACGTATTTTGGACAAAGACTTTTATCTGCGCTCGCACTTTAAATTTACATAGTGTCCACAAGTTAATAATAATGGTATATTTTATAAGCAACACTCAATCCAAAGTTAAAAATTGCAATTAAAAGGCAAGAAAATATGTTATCCATAGATGTCTATAGCATGTTTCATTATCAAGCAAAAACAGCTGTGAACTCTACAGGATGAACTTATTCAGTCAGAAAGAAATGAATAAGTGATTGTATAGGGCCTAATTAATTCATGTTCCCACTGATGGAAAAAAGAGAATTACATGTTGTGCGGGTTTAATACATGTTCTTCCCATGTTACTATGGGATCTCTCTGACTTCCTCACACCATCCAAAGACATGCATGTGTAGGCAAAATGGTTATTCTAATTTGTCCATATAGGCTGCCTGTCAGTATTTGTCTCTCTGAGTGTCAGCCCTGTGACTCACTGGCCAATGTGTCCCCCACCTCAGCCCATAGTTGCTGGGTTAGGTCCCAAACAGGAATAAACAGAAGAAGATGAGATAATGGATATGTTAAACTAACCTGATTCAAGTAGCATTTAGGTTAAGTTTAAGGTAGACTTTATTGTTCCTGTGGGGAAATTTGTCCTCAGCATTTGACCCATCCAATGTCAGGAGCAGTGGGCGATCGAAGTGGAGCGTCCGGGGACCCTTCTCCAGACCTTGAGCCAAGATCTTGGTCAGGAGAACCTAACTTGAGGATAAGACTATGGCTGCGTGTTTAGGTTGATGGGGGAAACCCGAGTACCCAGAGAAAACCCACACACATGGGGAGAACATGCAAACTCCTCACACAAAAAGGCCTCACATGGTCCGGGATTAGAACTTGTGACCTTCTTGCTGTGAGGCAAGAGTGCTAACCGTGTTATACCGCATCCAAGGCCCATAGATGGTGGGATAGGCTACAGCCACCTGTGATCCAGCAATGGGAATAGGATGACATTCAAAGTCATTTTGTCGATTTGTTTATACAACAGTGCATTGTTTGTCAATGGGACATCGGACAATGACTCACTGCATTATGACTCATGACATACTCTAAGTGTGACACATTTCTGTCCAAATTTGCATAAAATATTGATTTGATTTTTTTTCTTTCGATATACTAATGTTAATCACAGTTTACTAATTCATTATTCACTGCAATCCCATTTTGTGCTCATGCTTTTTTGATGAGGAATAGGATTTTCTTCATTAAAAACTGGGCTAAGCAGCACTTTGGAGGATTTTCAAGTCTCCAAACAGCACGACCTTTCTCTTGTAAATTTACTTCTTTTCAGCAAAGACACAATATTCATAATTGCCTATTATTTTGGCTGACCACACAATTAGGCCTGCCGCAGTGACAGTTCTGATTGTGATTATACAGTATAGTGACCTTAGTGATGCTTAGTGTGCTTCCCAGTGGATATGTGCCTGCACTTTTTGTTGGCTCGTATAATAAAAAAAGGAAAAAAAAAAAAATACATGCAAACAAGTTGCTCTCTTGTTTAGGAAGTCAGGCCGCAGGGGAACGAACAAACCAACATCAGGGCATACAGGTCAGAGTTAAAGCTGCTTTATCTTTATCCAGAGAAAAGAAAAACTGAACTTCAAAGCTGCTACTGCCCGAACTATTACCACTACCACTTATTAGTATTCTTATGGAGGATGAGCCCTAGGTCGCATGAATATAATTTACTTTTTTGTCGACAAATTACTACTTTAGTCACATTTCTGTGGTAGTACAAATTGGACTGCGGCATTTTTTATTTTTTATTTTTTTTTACATTTTCTGCAAGCCGTCTCTGCAGAGCTGGTTCATTTGTGCTTATAAAGTTTGTCATTTAAAACCAGCCAGTAATTACCTCTAGAAAATAAAGGGACAGCAGCAGAGACAAAAAGTAGAAAAAATGTATTTGTACAGCAGCTGCATATCCTTGAACTTGTTGTTTCTGTATCCACCTCCTCACATTCCCATAGATAATACGCATGTACTATTGAAGGTTCAGATCCAGTCTATTTTATGACGCATGAAAAATCTAATGACAGACTAAACTAAATCCTCTGGAAATAAAACGCCGGAGAGGGGAGGTTTTAATAAGCGTACAGTAATAAAGAATAATCTGTTTAGTGCAAATGACAAAAATATACAGGGCCAGAATCAGCTTTTAACTCCTGTGCATGTAATTGATTTATTAAAAAGCCAGATTAATCTCCATTACTAAATGAGCTGTCCTTATCTAAACACTGGGCAACAGTGGTCATGAATGGTGCTCTGATGTTGACCAGTGGCCCCTGTGGGTGACTGTACAATATGCTACCTCACGTTGAGCTGTCTGGACATGTACAGGCACACAATTAATACAAGCAAATGACGGTCAGCTAGTTTTATTAAAGGTAGTCTTGAAAAGAGATACAAAATTTACTACTAGATCTGTAAATTTACAACCGCACAATGATGGAAAGTAACGTGACACTCAATAAGTATAAGTTCTCAGATAGCAAAGATACAAAGTAAATTATACAAGTTTGTAGAGTAATGTGTGGAGTAGTGTTGTGTTAATAGTCTACACTGTTGTAGGGGGGCATACCTCTCTGCACGACTATAAAGCTTTTTTGTTTTCACAAATAAGATCGTGTTGAAAAAGAGCATCAGGTTGGAACATATTTACATACAGTAAATGCAAACTGTTTTCTTTAGTTCTTGTACTATACAATTGCTTGTGGCCTTTGAGCTTAACATTGTTCAGCTTACTTTCATTACAACAGCACCTACAAATAAATTAGTCTAAATGCTTCTTCGCCTGCACCTGAAGTTACATTTGTATTGAGAAAAATACAAATTATCAACATTAAAGGGGTAAGATTTCACTTTGAGCAAACAGTAATTAGTACATAAAACTAAGCCATCTTTATTCTTTGACTTTGAAGGTGACACGTAGAGTGTAACACAGCACACACCTATACACTCTGGTATCTGATTCAGAGTGTCTGCATGTGTTTTATATTAGGGCATTATTATGGACAGCACCTGTGTGCTGTGTAGTACAACAGGACCAAATGCTCAGGTGTTAAAACTGCACCAAACACAGCACCATTAAACAGCAACAGAAAATACATCTTTGCGGACAGAAACAGACAGGTTACGACAAAAGGCTATTTTTAGGTCCTTTTGGTCTGGGTAAAATGGGAACACTGATTTTTTATTTAAATAAAGTTATTGTCCCCGTTTATCTCTGCATTTGACTCATCCTTTATCGCCGCTGGGGCAACCTGTCAGCAAAAGGGGACCCTTCTGGGGACCTGGCTGGAGCACCCAGACCATAGAAAACCCAATCCAGGAATCAAACCTGGGACCTTCTTGCTGTGAGGCAAGATTGCTAACCACTGAGCCACTGTGCCACCATCATGGAATGCATAAAGTTCTGCAACATCAGGATATAGTATTCCTAAAGCTGCTGTATGTCACACAAAGTACCACCTCAGAGAATATCTACCTTTAAAAGTGTAACTATTTGTACTACATAGCTTTAGGCTTTTACAAAAATAGTCACTGTTGTTTTATACTTGAAAACGAGTAACTGTATTTTTTGCCCCCAGTTAGATTTTGGCCTACTGAATCCAGCAGTAACATCAATTTGTCATTTTATGTTTAATGGTTTTAAGTCTAGTACCAATCCATCCAGAGGGGGTCACAAGCCAGTGTACTCCTTGTGCCAGTCCCATGCCCAGATAAATGGAAAAGGAAGAGTCAGGAACAACCTATGCAAAAATATGTGCGGATCACATCATGCCAGAAGGCTGATGATGGCTGTGGCCACAGAAGAGAAAAGCCAAAAGAAAATAGGAGTTTTAGATCTAGTACTTCTTTCTGCGTACCACCAATGGGGCCGCTATCACCATTTTAGAACCGCTGGAGTAGACCACACATTCTCACTGCATTTCAGCCATCTGCTACAAACACATTTCAAAATACACCTCCAACTTCTTCCCTCCACAATTTGTACAAAAATATATTTAGCCAAGAAAATAAAACTGTATTACTGTAATGGCCCCAGTGTCAATGCCATCTACTTTCATGCATCCAGCTGTTCATCTACAGTTTAAACAACAAAGTTTTGAGCTCCAAACAAGAAAAACTTGTCACAGTCACAGAGAAAAACGCTAGACAGCACAAGACTGTGAACACTACCAACACAGTCTACATGTGTGGCAGTTTGCCCCCAGGGGTAAATGATAAATGTAGCTTTTGGCTCCAGTATTTAGTTCAACGCACAAAAAAACTCAAACACAGCAGTCTGCCATTGCTTCTGGAATTGCAGCACTGTTTTTTTTTTGGGTTTTTTTTTTTGCTTGAATTATATGTGCGCAAACATGTAACCAGCTGCTGCTTCTGTTGGGAGCCTTTTAAAGTGAATGAAAACCTACAGTTCTTCAAAAGAAAAAAAAAAGTGTGAAGTTGGATTGAGGCTCTTTAAGGTTTTAAGTAAGAAAAAAGACAAAGTGTGCAGTATGTAATGGTGATGTACTACTTATCATTAAGCGCTTAATTATCTATAGTTAAAACAGCTTCGACTTGAACGGAGTCAGCACTGACCTTGTGTTGGGCTTATTATTACCAAGCCCACTCAGCCCATAGAGTAGATCTACAGATATACTACACACAAGAGCACTCACAATAACGCAGAAAAGTTGCTAACTATTGATTTTTATGTGGTGAAAAATGAATGAACATGGTTATGAAGGGTGAATGAAATCTTAAGAAAATCATAACACCAAATGGTTGACATTACAAGAACACATGGTTGCAGCGCGCATTGCACCAAAAGCAAAGTATTTTCTGTTCGAGATCGCAACAAACTCTGGGTAGGGCTGAGAACCATTCAGATTTTTTCAATACCAGTACTTAAATGATATCTGGTTTTTGATACTGGTACCTGAGTAATACTTTTACTGATACATATGGTGTGCTAATTCATCTTCTTTAATCATAAAACCCAATTATATTGAATAAAAATTCAGTAAAAATTCATTAAAAAACAGGATTTGTATGGTTTATTCTGTGTTATTTATTTGTTTCACACATGCAAAAGAATGGTCCCATTAGGTATTGGAACTTGATATCGGATAAAAATGTGTTTTTTGATACCAGTAGTATCATAACTTTTCTTTTGATAGCACAATGGTATCACTTAACAGTACCCAGCCCTTGTAATGGGCGCAGAATAACCTTGACATCTTACTGCTACTCATATAGTAGCGTACAGTACACATTCATACTACAATCAATCTACAATTAGTGGATCTAAGTATTAAATCCAGCCACAGGAGGTCACAAGCCAGAGTATGCTTTGTGCCAACCCCTAGCCCAGACAGGTGCTGCATCAAGAAGGGCATCTGGTGTAAATCCTATGGCAATATGTTAATCACTTCACACTAAGAGGCAGATGATTTGCTGTGGTGACCCCAGAAAGAAGACAGACGAAAGGATAAGTAAATACTAAATCTGCCTTATTGTAGGCATTTCCTGTTTAACCTCAACAGGATGTTGCCTGGAAAATCCAGACTGATATGTCTCTGTGTTATTCTACAGAGAAATATCAGTCTGGTCACCACGCCGTCCGCAGTGGTTTCCTCAAATCCCAACTGTACCGTGCATTTTGATTCGCTTATTTAAGTCACGTGTTCTTTGCGAGCAGCGTCCGCAACAACAACAATCAAGGTGGCGCATTGAGGAGCCGAGTTTGTTTCATTCAGTGGTAAATTCCCTTTTAAATTACCACAAACATATCGAGTCATTAAAACCACAGCAGCTTGCAGCACTAGAAGCCTTTATATATATATATATATAAAAAAATGTTTTCGCGTTGCTTACTTTCTTGTCGCTTTGTTAACGTCACGTCCGCCATTTTCTGATTGGCTAACTCCGCTGCCCGTTTGCTCCGCGCTAGAAATCGAATTGATTCTATGGCGACCAGACTCATCCGCTGGTACAGCGGTGAGTCTGGAATTTCCAGGCAAGAGGATATGACCTTGGTGACTTGATGAACTTATGGTAAAAATACAGAATGACATGTACTGTCTACTAATTCAAAAAAGAGCCCCCATTTAAAATACATAGTGATTAAAATTATTCCAATTGAGGCGTCAATCAGTCTGCATTTAGGCTCATAGAAAGAAGAAGTGAATAACTCGAAAATGTTTGCAATCTTTCGCAGGAAATAGAGGCAACCTGTTTTGAATCTGTCAGTGTTTACCACACAAGTGAAATCATTACATCCTTTTATCATTTAACTGTATCAAATATGACAAGTAAAAATAAATTGTATATCGAAGTAAACCAAGCACACAATGCGGCCTTGCTTGCTATTAACACAACGAGCTGAAAAAACAAAACAAAAAAACATTAAAGAACAAAATTATTCAGTTTGAATTAATAGTAACAAGAGGCGTTGCATAGATGAAAGGATTTTGAAGATATTTCCCTAAAGCCCAGACCAGCACCAAGGCCAGCCAGATCTAAACAACACAATGCATGGGATATCAATAGACATACAGAGACGCACATGTTCTGCATCTACAGCCACCTGGGTACCCCCTGTAAGTAGCAGATGTCTGGTTTCCTCTCAAGGTGACCTCTCTACTGTATATGTAGTGGGTCAGTGGGTGCGGCAAGAGAGAGAGAGAGAGAGAGAGCGAGAAAGAGAGAAAGAGAGAGAGAGAGGAGGTGGAGCTTTGATAAGGAAGTATAGGGCTGTGCAATATACCGTTTATTAAATAATGCCATGTTTTTTTTCTTGTATAATATAAATTTTCCATATACTATGATACAGAGGATTAAAGGAAAAACTTGTTTTGTTTTGCTCTAGCCTAGCCTCAGCTTAAAGGGGAATAAATCTGTTTCTAACCAAAACGGATAGAGACTTAAACTGAGAACCACTGGTCTACCACTTTTGTGGGACCAGGACACTGATGTGCCTGTCTAAGCAGAGATGCAAAGACTTCCATCTCCCCAAACAGTCCCTATAGCTCTTTCAAGGCCTTCCTGATAAGCATTAAAATATGAATAAATGTGTTTACCATATGACTTTCAATCTGTCTAAGAAAAAGTCAAAATTCCCCACCTTAAACAACATACTGTAATAATTTTAAAATAAAAATATTTGGTTATATATCCAAGCCCTAAGTGGAAGCCTGTTTGTGCGTCCACCATGTGTATAAAGACAAAAAAAAAAAAAAAAAAAAAAAGATTGACAGGAAAGGCTTTAACGTAATACTCCACTGTCAAAGTGCCGCTTGTCCGTTCCTTTTCAGTCTCTTTTAAGTGCGTCTATCGTGCATTAAGAATCTGTCAGGCCAGCTTTAGCATTAATCAGCAGGGCCGCGCAGTAGAAACAATCACACGTAATCTGCAGCACTAAACCTCACTGACCTTCTCCTCTCGTCCATAAACTCCCACTCAAAAGCTCAGTCATTTAAACCTCCCCAGTCTCAGAGAGCAGCATTTTACCTTTTCACTGTTCCCCAGGAGCCAAGTAACATTAGCAGACCAATATATACAGTGTATCTGAAAATAAAACTTGTCTTCTAGGAGACAAAAAGTGGGTGAGTGACTGACTAGAAGGCAAAACTCATGACTTTTTGCTGAATCACTAGATAGCATATTGTGTTCATTTGCGATACAAAGACAGAGAGAATCAGTTAACTTAAGAGGTTTGCAGTAGTAAAGTCATACTGTACTTCTCCTGAATCAAAAATGTCTGAAAGCACTAATGCTGATGTAAATAAAATGTATATTTTACAATACATTCTGGTGTATTATTTTTAAATGAAAGCAGGGAGGTTTCTGTGTTGTTGTGCGTGGTTGGAAAGGTGATAAGGAGTTTTTGGCTAATGAATCTTGATTTAAGATCTTAATATGGTTGTTTACGATATATAAGTCAGTGTACTTGTTGAGTCAGTTCCAAGCCCAGTTAAATGGAGACGGTTGCATTAGGAAAGGCATCTGGTGTACAAACCTGTGCTTAATCAATATGTAAATCACTGCACGCAAGAAGGCAGATGCCTCCTTGCGTGCAGTCTGAAGAGAAGACCTAAGTGAAAAAAGAGCTTGCATCTGTTGTTGTTGTTTTTTTTCTGTATGAAGGCCTTATCTTAGTCTCTGTAAAGGCTCCATAGATACATGGAACAAGAGAGCCAGGGTTGTTAAAGACACTCAGAGTATTATGGGTTTGTACTGTGGATCAAGTAATCTTACCCTTCGCTACCCCTGCACTGAGTGGGATTGGTTTATCCCCCAGCAGCACCAACGTCTCTCTCCACTCCACCTGGGAGTACATCAACTCAGCATGTCAACGTGACCTCAAAGAGGACGTGCTCAGAAATGAGATTGGGAAATGGGGGAGGTGTCAAGGGGTGGTGGGGTGGGCGCTTCAACCCCCATCCACAAGGAAATAGGGGGGGTACATAAGCGTTATTCATTACCTCCGCATCATCGAGAGTGAGCCGCATAAATAGCAAGATGTGTTTGGAGTTATCATTGAGCTGAACGTGTCCATCGTGCTACTTCATTTATTAAGACAACAGCGATCAATACGGCAGATATATACACTCGCTACTGTTGACAAGATAATCTCATAATTATGAATTTGGCTTGGGTTGTCAGGAACATGAGAAATTGCAATGCTTATCTGGGACGACGTGTACAGGGAGAGAGGAAGACGATCCGGGAAAAAAAAAAAAAAAAAAAGTCTTAGCAGGAGTCAAGATCTTAGAAAGGGCAGGCAAGTTTTATTTCTTGCGTTATTTGTTTCTTTAAGTGATGCTCAGAGAGAGAGATAATGAAATACACCACCGAAAGAGTGCAAGTCAATATGAAAACTGAGAAAGCTGCCATTGATCTGAATGTTTAAGGCTTCAGAATGACTTCTCCCAAAGACATAAACCCAGCATGAGGCCAGCTGAGTGCATCAATTAGACGACAAAAAGATGACATTGGCCAGCTATACCATTTCCAATACCATTAGCTATTGTCACTCCCCCTGCTCCCCTGAAGAGAAGATACCAAGAAAGGTTTGATGACACTTAGTGGATCTTTTTGTTTAGGCAATAACAACTGTGAGTGTTGGTTCATTTGCCTCTCTGTTGCCACAAACACGGACCAGCCGCTGCAAAACAGAGGTTGTCAATTCCCCAGACTCACACAGCGCTGCAGACTGGGGAATCCGATTTCAAACTGTGCTATAGATATAAGCTGAAACCAGAGAAGACACCAAGATGTGCTTCATTGTCGTTATTGAGTGCTCAGCCCTCTCAAACACACAAATATTATATGCAAAAGCTTGAAAACATGCAGTGGCAGGATTACACTTTGGAGAATAATCCAGCTCAAATTGCAATGCAAATTGTAGTTTCCGGATTGAGCAACTGTGGCATCCTCTGTACAGTCAACAGAAGAGGACGCAGTATGTTGTGACATGTTGCTGGGTGAAATTAGAGTAAATGGTGGTTTATCTCTGAGATTAATTAATCACATTACAGATGAAGCTGAAGAGGTGCTGAAATGTAAAAGTAAAGGAAAAGTACAGGAGGAGGAGAGAGCAGTAAATCATTTCTCTCGCCCTAATGAGATAGAAGGTGGGAAGCGGTGAGCATAACTCATTCTTCGCACTGTGAGTTGTTTCTGTAACACAAGCCTAGGGGGCACAGTGCGAAGATGTGGCAGGAATAAAGGCTCTCTCACGTTGGACAAGTGCCAAAGCACAACAGAGGAGTTCCACTTTGTTTGACTTTGAAAGTGTTTGATTTACAGCAAGGAGACCCAGCTGCTGGCAGTTCAAAGAAATACATGGGCGCTGCATGTACACTCTGTACTCTGTGCATCTCAGTGAACATTACAGAGAGGTCAGTGGTCTCTATACCCATCGACAGTCCCCTGCTGAGCAATGTGTTAAGTCTGAAGACCCCAGGAGGGAGCTAAGAGCCCTTAGGGGGCAGGCGGCCTAACAGGGAAGCCCATTCCAATCTAAAGGAACCAGCGCGACTGGTGCTTCAGAGCACAGCTGGAGGTAGTGCAGGTACACATGAGCTAGTACACACCCTATACATACACATGACAAATGAAACACTACTCTGGTCTCTCCTGAGGGTCAGGGAAACAACTCTGTCAACCAGAAATCGGATAGGAAGGTAGGATTTGATCTGTAACCACTTAAAATGTCACTCTTCCCTTTTAAGGTAACCCAATCTTCACAACAGCACTCGGCACAGTAACATGAAAAATTTAGATTGAACTCAGGGGGAACAGTGTCTAGAAACTAGCCAGG
This sequence comes from Bostrychus sinensis, assembly GCA_020698575.1. Taxonomy (NCBI): domain Eukaryota; kingdom Metazoa; phylum Chordata; class Actinopteri; order Gobiiformes; family Eleotridae; genus Bostrychus; species Bostrychus sinensis. The sequence goes on from CM036242.1 coordinate 31,074,676, forward strand.
GGAGTCCTCCACTTCCCTCAAACACACAAACACAAAATAACTCAACAGCAAACAAACATAGCCTTATTTTCAAGCCCATGTCATCTCCAATAGGCTGCCTCCAACTGAACCAGGCAAATTGGTCTAATGTTTCTGGCCAATCTGACTATCACAGAGGTCAGCTTGTGTTCTCATATCCTGTGTTTCTGTGCACTGAGTAATAATACTGAAATTCCAATTCCTCCAGTAAATTTCCAGTTTGGGAAGGCAGAGTAATCAAATCAGAGCACAGAGGCAGCATACACATGTACAGTATGTGTGTGTTACTGTTTGTGGCAAGGCGAAATGTGTTTAGTGATATGCATAGTCAGGGGGCCACATTCATAATCAATTATTTATCAGGGTTACTTGGGTTTTTGAGAAGCAATGAATTAAACATCCTCCTCCTTTGCTGCCTCCAATCTTGAAAAATGCTCTGTGTATTCATATTATAAACTATTAATTGTGTAAATCTCGGACGGTTAAACCAATCCAATATTTTTCAAGACTGAAAAAAACAAAACAAAACAAAAAAAAAAAACAGAAAGGCAAGATTAAAGCTTCAAACTACTGCAGCAATACATTACAACTTTTTCATTGTACAGATTAGGAAAAGTGTGCCCTGTATATTTTGCAGGGTATACATATCCCTGATCATGTAAGAGTTAATATTGTATCTTGTATTTCTCGCTGATGTCCTTGTCTTCCCCTTGTTCATAAATATGTAGACAGACCTCAGATGTTTATCGTGACATCTTCCGCTTTCCCCTGATTTGTTAAACTCTATGATTTATTAATGAAAGAGGGAGGAAAATATAGCTGCCGTTTTGTGGTATGTGGGGGGGGCTCTGCTTCGCAACCGCTTCAAGACATGCATCCCTATTTGTGTAAATGCATTTATCTCTCTACAGCACCCAATAAATGAGAAGTGAGTGTCAAGAAGTCTTCGTCTTGCTTAGATAAAGATATGTTAATTGAGTGAGCTTTCCCCGGAGCAACAGCTAAGTGTCGTCTCTAACTTGTCTTTAGCATAAGAACTTGGGAAAGGAAGAAAAAGTGGATATTAATAATTCAGTAAAGTGTTATGTACAGAAACAGTAGGTTTGAAAATATGCCCCAACTTGACCACATGTATGTCTAATGAAACATGCCTGGACTAATGCTCATGCTAGGGATTAGAGAGTCCACAAATTTAACTGTGCTGTAAGGAAAAATTGCTGCAAAAATCTGTAGCTAATTTTGATAAAAATATGTGTTGTTTTAATCAATCAAGTCTCATTTTATTTGTAATTCACATAAATATGCACTTCATAATGTGGAATGTTCACTCACCACAACATCTTAGGTGGGTCTATACAAATGCAATAGTTACCAAATGCATTAAAAGTGTCACTTTGATCAGCCCTTGTTTGACAAGGTTGTAGTGTTTGAATGAACTCTTGCCGGGCTTTTTTTTGCTACTCCATGCTGTGAGTAAGTGGCCTTCATGCATGTGGCTTACCATGGAAAGTTCCAGAGAAAAGCAGTTATCTAAAGATGAAGGAAAGCGAGGAGAAATGAAATAAAGAGTGCTTTTCTATTCATTGCCTCAGTGGCCATTGAAGTGTGGGAGCAATTTCAATACAATATACAGCGAAGGCTTTGATAAGACATTTTGTCAGAATAAAAAAAAAACAAAAACAAAAAAAACAAAACAACCCAAGACTAGGGCTTTATGAGCATCTGTGTGTTTGTGTGTGAGTTGGAGGAAGGGTGTTTCAAGGTTCGGACAAATGCAAGATTGTCACGCTCATAAAGAGAGGGACTCTGTCACGGAGCCTGCCAGCTAAAGGCTTAAATCACATGCCTGGAATACACAATGACTTCACACCCACACACATATACAACCTCCCTAAATTATGCAGAGTAGGGCCATTCCTGGAAACATCCATTCTCAACATCTGCTCTAGCTGCATTGTTGGCATGATTATACTTATACCTAAACAAATCAAAGCACTGGATACTGAGTCTTCATTGTGGTATAAAGGAAATGAAATATTCACAGCCACGCCACTTAAACACATTATACCATTCCTTTAATGTACTTAAAGGGTTTATGGCCACTTCAATATAAAATTGTTGCTTAGAAATAAGAAAGAGCCTCAGTCTTAGTTATAAAGACAAGAAAAATTAATTGTCTTCCATAGTCTATCATTATGTGTACATATTGGTTGCATGTTGTGTTATGACTTCTTTATTAGACCCATTAAAGCCCCTCTCTTTGAGAGCTGTCACTGTCTAGTCAGCAGAGCAGTGCTCCCTTTCTCCTTGACACTGTCGCCTTGCAGCCGCACCACAAAAGGCAGAAAGGCGCCACCTAAAGGGCACTTTTATAGCCTTCTCCCTCCTCCTGCCTTTCCACTGTATTACAATATATGGTCTCTCACTCAATCCCTTTCATTGCTGTTTTATGTTGAATTCTATTACTGAACTTATCAAAACAAATAAACAGAATAAAACACGGCCCATTTTAAAGTAATGGCATAAAAGTGGACATCTGATTACAATGAGGGCAGCTTCAAAGAGTAACCTGTGAAGCAGGTCTGGTGCAGCTGCAGAGGGTATAGCATAATGTGGGACAAAACAATAAAAAAAGCACTGTAGACAGTGTGGGCTTGCACTTTAGAGCGAATTACTGAAATCCTTTCTTCCTGTGTGCGCATGGATGAATTCTGCAGCAGATTGGTTTTAACCTTGATTCCTCGCTAAGTAATTCCCTTCAACGCCTTAAGCAGAATTAGGTATCATTACGTATCATCCGTCTCCTTATCCCAGGAATTCTCTGAACAAATGAAATGCGCTCCTCCACTGGGCCAGTGGCTGGCACTGTGGTGACAACGATAAGGCCATCAGACCTACACACATTATTCCTCCCTCCTCTCCCGGCGAGGAGCTTCAGCCTGTCTGCCAGTGTATACCACTATTAAACATCATTAGGGGCAGCAGCAGTGTGGAGCGAAACTGAAGTTTGCAGCCTGCTAGTGGCTCTGAGTAGGTGCGGGCGAGGACAGCAACAGCAAAAACATGTTCCCACCAAGAAGTACAGTACAGTTCAGTATGTTGTGCCTTTACTTTTGTTTTTATTGTTGAATGTAACAAGAGCTATCAAGAGTCCACCTTGAGTTAGAGTGGGAGCCTTATAGCATTTAGTTCAAGGACTAAGCCAATGCAACTTTCACATCTTCATCCTCATTTATCAGTTCAACAGACTTATAATAGTATACTTAATAACAATGCACTTTTTACTGAACTTGTGGCTCTGATAAGATGTCCCTAGTTTTGTAGCCATCACTACTTTTGAACCGTGCCATATACTGTACATACAAGCCATCTGAGGAATTGCCAAACCAAAACCAACCATGCTGTATCCACTGGTGGAAGCGAGGCTTAAGGTGCCCTTGTGAGACTGACTAGGCAGGCAATACGCTCTCTGCTTTATCCATCTCTGTGTTTATTTTTCCTATTTAACCTTCTCTTCTGGCAACTGCGTTGACAGATGGGCTGAGAGGCCTTGGGATCGATGGGAGGGGAATTCTGTCTTTGTTTCCTGACATTTTTCCCATAGCCACTCTCTTCTGACTCAGGTTACTTACTGTCCACGCAAAAGGAAAGACAGCCGGCACAATCATGGAATCAAGAGAAATGTGATATGCTTCGGTACAGCTTCTGAGGAAACTTAATGCCTCTGGCCATCTCCCTGTACACAGGTTTGTGTTGAATAATACAATAGAGCACCCAGCACGCCTGATGCATCCGGGGCCGCGTATGTAAACAAGACACAAGGAATGTGTTGTTTGGGAGACTGAAGAGGAAGTCCATCAAATCAGCACGCGACAGCCTTACAAAATTTCATTCATCACTACTATGGCACTTAACATTGAACTACCCAGTTTTACTAATGCTGTCCCAGGGTTCTATTACAACAAAAACTGTTACCTATAGTGTTTTCAACCCCACCATGCAACAACAACAACCACAAAGCAACAAATACTGTGCACTTTTCTTCCTTTTTCCAGTATTTTTTTCTCTTTAGCATGGTTACTCTGTGTAAACAGACATATCTAGCACCAAAACAGAGACGTTCTCTAACTTCTCTCTGCAGCCATTATTCAACAGCCAATTGGAGTATCCCTTATTGCAGTGGGGCAGCAGATTAAAATCATGAATATAATATAATTTATATGACAGCATATGGGTCTCATCTTCTCACAGATGATTTTTATTACAACATACCATTAGAAGATTACAGAGATTACCTCTGAGACAGAAAACAAAAAAACAAAACAAAAAAGAAACAGCCAGCATAATAGACCAGCAGTTTGTCTGTCCCTCTAAATAGGAAGCCTTAACGGTCTCTGTGTTGACCTTTGCCCTATGCAGCTGGCTCATAATAAAGGCAGGGGCTAAGACTGAAAGTGGGAACAACAGACAGTGGCCTCACGCCCCTGGTGGGAACACGTCAGGTTTGATCATGGTCATCGTCACATACCCCCTTCAGTGCAAATGGAGAGGCTAGAGATGACTGTACAGAGCCTAATCAACAGTATAATAGTTGTGGTCAATCAGAATCTAACCACAAGGACGCTGCTCTCTCCACTCCTGCCAAACACCATAGATCGTAGCCATAACTTGGGTAAAATAAAAAGCTTTTAAAAGAAAAGCACTATATTTTAGAGGCCATAACATAAATACAGATCAGGACAGTGTAAATGTCTAGTATCTGGTGCTACATACTACTGTCTAAAGCAAGCCTCTAATCCTCGTCTGACACAACAGACTTTTAATGAGCTTAGGGCCAAAGACACAGAGAAGTTATCACGTTAGCAGGCTTACACACCAAAGTACTCTGAATAAAGACGTCTAAAGTAGCCACAGAAATAAGAACAATCTGCTAATCTCTGGGGATTAAAACCACTATTAAGGAGGGTTTATTTAGGACAAAGCATGTCAAAGTTACAGATTCTGCTGTAAAGATAGATATCATTAACAGTGGCAGGAAGCAGGGAGACAGGCAGGTAGCAGGCAAAAATGTGTTGATGCTAAGTAAGGTCATGCGGGTATGCAGTGTCCTAGTATATGTATGGCAATGTATTTTATAAGCGCACAATTGAAATCTGTGTAAGGATAAAGCTATTCAAAATTAAATGACCTCAAATCATTATTACAATTAATTCATTTTACCTCGATTATATTTAACTACCAAAGTTCAGTGATGTGATTTGTAATGTAAACATGCTCAACTATAAAGTGTTTCTACTGTAAATTATTTTAATAATGATGTGGCCATGGGAACGGTTTCCTTCCTTACATGACAATAACAGGCTCTGTATGATCACTTATGGATAATTACAATAGTCATAATAGAGAAGTTTAAATTGCATGCATTAGAAACACAATATCCTCACTCTAGTTCAGTATATTTACAGCACAAACATTGTCAGTGAACTATAATAGTGAGTACTGCGTGTTCATTAAGATACATTATTGATTTGAGGTCATAACGCCCAGCTTAGGTTTACACCCACAATATCAAAAAGATTATCCCAAAATCTCAAATGAGGCAGTGACTAATGACAATTTTGACAGGAAAAGTGATTACAAAAGGCTGCCGTGACACATTTTGTGCACAAGTGCTGTGTGTGGATGTCACAGAGCACCAGAATGACTGTTTAATCCTTCTAATGCTCACCCCCTCCCACCCATCTTTTCTCTCTGTGCTCCTGAGCCTCTGGGCTTCTGCCTGCCCTTGTATATTTCCCTGCCTCTCTCTCTCTCGCTCTCTCTCTCTCTCTTTTTTTTTTTTAACAAAACAAGCAGCAGATACAGGAAATAGGCTTTTTGATTTGGATTGTGATGGGGGAAAACGGTGGCACAACAGAAGGAGAAGAGTGCAATTTCTCTTACCTGTATGATAGACATGCGGTTAGTAGGTGTGTCTGTAGTGCTGGTGACTGGGCTTGTGAAGCTGGTGTGGCATCCCACGTGGCCTTGGGGCACGCTGAGGTTATTGGCATTGGGTTTGAGGTACATGACCTCTGACCTTGGTGAGCTGAGTGGCAGGCGTGTCTGGTAGTCAAAGTACATGGGAGAGGTGGCCAAGGAAGGACTGCTTACCACATTCATCACATTCATGGCATCGCGCTCCTCCACCTCGCTCTGCACCAGCATGATGTCGTTCTTGTTTATCTTCTTCTTCTTGCCTTTTCCCAGCTGAGGGTGTGAATACTCTGCTATTCGACAATTATAAGTTCGAATTTCCTTATTCTCCCGCTTGCATTTGATTGCTATAGTCACCATGGCCGCTAAAAGCATGATAGATATGATGCTTAGAGTAACAATTAGAGGCAAAGACATGTCCCAGTTCTGTCTGTCCGTAACATGTGGGGCCCCACCAGAAAGAGGTCCATTGGAGGCTTTGATGATTAGTCGAGCAGCAGCAGTGAGAGTCGGCCTGCCATGGTCCGACACGCGGATGATAAGCTCCACATTTGGGCTGACATCCTCCCAGAATGGGTGGGCTGTTCTCACTTCCCCAGTCACTGGATCCATCTCAAAAAGATTTTCCTCATTGCCATCAGAAATCTCATATGTGAGCCTCCCACTCTCACCATAATCATTATCCACTGCTCTCACTGTAGTGACAATGTAGCCAACGCCAACATTGCGAGGGACGTGTATCTCGGCGGTGTCGTTCAGGAGCAAAGGCAGAACTATGACTGGTATGTTGTCATTCACATCCAAGACACTGATGCGTACAGTAGCATTGCTCTCAAGATGTGGAGACCCTGCATCTTTAGCAAGAACCTTAAAGTCAAAATATTTGATCTGTTCATAATTGAAGGATCTAACTGCGTATATAGCTCCATTGGCAGCATTCACATTCACATAAGTGTTGACATCTCCACCGCTAACATTGGAGTTTATTATGCTGTAGTAAACAGTGCCATTTTGTCCCAGATCTGGGTCATGGGCCAGCACTGAACCGAGGTATTCTCCAGGGATGTTATTCTCAGGAATCTGCAGGAGATACACAGACTTGGTGAAGCGGGGAACATTGTCATTCTCATCTAAGATCTTTACTGTAAAGGATTTGGTGGAGTTCAAAGGAGGGAGGCCATTGTCTTTGGCCACAATTGTGACGTTGTACTCATCTTGCATTTCTCTATCCAATGGCCTGTCTGTCACCACTGTGTAGAAGTTATCATAGTTTTCTTCCAGTTTAAAAGGAACATTACCGAGCACTCGGCATTGTAGCTGCCCGTTCCTGCCTGAGTCCTTGTCTGTGACGCGAACCAGTGCAATGACCGTGCCCGGAGGTGCTGCTTCACTGATGGCCCCCTGTCGCACAGACACAAAGCCTATAGATGGCCAGTTATCATTTCTGTCAAGCACTTTAACAGTGACTTTACAATGGCCTGGAATTGGATTGGGACCCAGGTCTTTTGCCTGGACGTCAATCTCAATAACTGGACTCTCTTCGTAGTCAATTTCACCCTGAATCTTTATGACCCCTGTCCTGGAATCTATGGAGAAGAGCTCGCGGATCCTCTCTGGGGCATAACCACTAAAAGAATAGACCACTTGTCCATTGTTGCCCTCATCAGGGTCAGTGGCATTTAAATCAATCAACACTTTACCAGGGGGTGAATTCTCAGGGATTTCTACGACATATGAGGGCTGGTCAAACACAGGGCTGTTGTCATTGGAGTCAATGACTTTTACATTTATCTGCATGGTACCTGATCTGGGATATTCTCCGCCATCAGTAGCCGACAAAATAAGGGTGTGATGGCTCCGCTCTTCTCGGTCTAGTGGTCGTTGAATAACTAATTCTGGGAATTTAGTGCCATCCCCACGGGATTTTACCTCCAAGGAAAAGAGATTGTAGTCATCACGTGTTATCTGATAGGTTTTCAAGCCGTTCTCTCCTGCATCTGGGTCATGTGCGCTGGTCAATGGAAAGCGTGTCCCCGGCACAGCATTTTCAGAAATGTCAATATCAATCTGATCCGAAGGAAAAGTAGGAGAGTTGTCGTTGATGTCCTGAATGTCTATTTTAATCATGCAGATCTCCTTGTCATTGGCAAACACCTCCATAGACAGCTGGCACTTGGGATTCCTCTTGCACAATGTTTCCCTGTCGATGCGTTGCTTTGTGTACAGCAGTCCACTCTGAGGGTCCACATCAATGAGATGAGGCGCAGAGTTCTCCAGCACCCTGAAGTTCGCTTTTTTACCCTGTCCTCCCGGCCCCGTTTGTTCCAGTCCGAGTCTGGCATCTTTGGCAATGTTCCCAATTACTGTTCCTGGTCCCTGCTCTTCTGGGACAGAGTAATTTAAGTTTTTTAAAGTCAGGGCTTGAGCCCACAAGAGAAGGAAAAAGAAAATAGAAAGATACATCCCCACGGCGTGAATGCTCAGACTGTCTGTTTTGTGTTTATTCTTGCCTTGACCTGTTGATGTCTCATTCAGATGTGGACTTTCTGTAACTCAGGATCATATAAATAGTTCTGTTCATTATCCGGGGCCTTGGCATTTGTCTTTGTGGATTGTCTTTGCTGCGTCTCTCTCTCTCTTCCAGCAATCTGTGGTGCTGAACACCTAATTTATATTCAGCTGAGTGCTCCGACTCATCTGAGCAATAATCGCGATCCAGTCTCCAAACTGAATAGTCATTGTCAATGTTCACTCACACCACCTACAGAGGAAAAGCACAGGAGGGAGAGGTTGGTATTTAGTTAATGTATGTATGCCATTTACTTGCTCAAATATAAAAACTGCAATATTAGCCGTTCTGCCAGTGAGAAACCAGATCTACCGCTGAGCCCAAATGAAACAGGGCTCATGTGTAATTCATCTCCACAATTATGGGGGGAGCTTGTCAATTAGTTAACCTTGGGAAGACACCGCGCGCTGCCTGATGCATGGGGAAATAATTATTCGCCTTACAACGTGCATTATGATAAACACGGGACTAAAACGCAGTTTATTATCTGTCTCTAATGTGCCACAAATGACCTGACCCGAGTGGGATAACGATCTGATCACACATGATGCTGACTAAAACTCGAATAGGGCAACTTTAATAACGTGGTAACAAAACAAGTGAAGGTGGCCTATTGTGATGGATATTTGAATAACTGTGTATAAAATGAGCTTCTTACACGCATTAACAAATCCGCATAATCCGGATTTTTAAAATGAGCCTTATAAAAATTCAGAAAATGAGCTGCCAACATCTCAGCACAGCCGTGTAATTCTCTCCGCTGCCTTCCTTTCTGTCTCTCACTATGATATTCAGCGGTGGTTGGAAAAAGCTGTTGCATCCGCATGCATGGGGGATTGGGAAGATTGTAAAATGACACAAATAGAAAATAAAACGATAAATAATGCAACTTACCAATTCAAAAGGAGGATATCCAGAGGCGGAAAAGCCTTGTGAACAGTCAGTCAGCTCCAGTATTGATTCAAGGAGAGTTTCATCTTCTGTAGCCACTTTATATAGAGGTACCACCCGTATCCCTCTGCGCAGGTGAACGGGGGGAAGCCACCAACCTCCCACAGCACAGACAGGCTACAGTGCAGCGCAGCGAAAATGGAAAAAAAGTGCTCCAGAAAAGTATGACTGTAATGTCAATGAGCTGAAGTCCTCTCCGCTGTCTGATTAGGATGCAGCGGCTTGCCTTGAGCCTGCAGTGACTCACCGCTGTTCAGGAAAGGAAACTGTTCACAAGGAATTCGGCGTGAAGACGAAAAAGCGTGAAAATCCAGTAAGGTACATCCAAAGTGTAGCGTGAGATAGCGGTCAATGCTTTTTACGCGTGCGTAACAGCGGTGACTGACTGAATCCGGTATAGTGGCATTTTGTCCTTGTCCGCTGTCCTCTTCCTTTAAAGTCCAGATACAGAGCATAAGAGCGAAAAGAGCAGAAAATGTGATCATCAACAAGCCCGCGTCCTGCTACGAGTCTGTTTGAAGGTGTCAGTAAAAGGGCGAGTATAAATACGCACAGTTTGGTTATTTAGTATTTCCAACACGTAAAGTAGCCCTAAGCACACAGAGCGCTTCCTCTCACTGACTGAACTCCGGACACCGCATGGTGCATTAAACATTGTCGCTACTCCTCTGGCAGCCAATAGATTTGAAGAGGTGGGAAGAGAAGGAGGGATTCAAAAGGCGCTCTGGGTACAGACTACAAATGATTGGTGGCCCCCAGTTCACCGGTAGCGCATCTGTATTTTTTCAAATATCATGCACGTCCTTGTTGTTTACAATAAAGGAAACCGTGCGTTGGACACGGTTTATAACAGCAGCAGCCCGGCACAAGAGGCTTAAAAATTCAGTTAAGTAATCCATCAAGAAGACAAGGAGACGGTGAAAATGGTTACGTTTCCTTAAGCCACATTTTTGTACCGTTAAAAACTGTGGCTTATGGAAAAATAGGTGCAGTGTATGTGTTTTGTGTCTCATGCTTCTTCATATTTTTTACTTTATAACAGCTAAGTATTATAATGCATATTTGGAGTGTTTTTTTTTTGTTTGTTTTTTTACAATTTCCCTAAATAGTATGAAAAAGTTAATGCAATTAGATTTAGATTAAATATTAAAAAACTGAATTTGTTTTTTCAGCCATATGTTAGATACAGCTGCAGCTGACAAGTAACATTAACTACAACACACTGTTGCCCATAAAGTTGGAATAATATATATATATATATATATATATATATATATTTATTTATTTTTTTTTATTATTATTTTTTTTTTATTTATTTATTTTTTTTTATCTTTTCTCATTAAAACCCAAACAGTTAAGCATGAATATTTTTCACCAGGGTAAGAGGGACTATGCAATCATTGAACCTGCTCAAAGGTGATTTATAAACAGCAGTAAAGAGAGCAATGTCTCTGAAAACAAAATAATTCCTTCTTTCTGGGCAACAGCATATTTTCTTTTGTAACACTGGAACAAGAACTAGTTCATAACACATTAAGCTGGTTGCAAGTTAGGTTTTTAATTACAAATATGAACAAAAACCATACCAAAATACATCATGTTAGCATAACATATATCAAGTCTCAGTGTCATTCAGGGTTGACTGTTGCAACCACTCAGACTCTCCAGACAACTAAAATGTATTGATGGTTTTGCAGTAAAAGGAGATGTCACCTCAGGAAAATATATATTTTTCATTATATTTATGAAGGACACCGCGACCTATTTGCATTACTGTCTAGTAATATAATTTCATCAGGAGTCTATTTAGGTGCAAAAAGCGAAAAAAGTTTCACAGTGCTACTTTAAATTCATGTTGAATGTCAGCAGTGTGCAATAATGGCACTTTCTGTGCAATACTCAATGTCTGATGCTTGTAATTCTGTTTTATCAAACTTCAATAGGCACACAGCCATTGTACTTTCTTGTGCAATGACAATAAACTGAAATAAACCAAAGCAACAGAAGAGTCAACAGCAAAACTTGTGCTGCTTACAACAAATATATTATTTACATACAATTATTAATTACATATATTTCCACATAACATCCACATTAGAGGATTTTTATTTATATTTATTTTTTTATTTTTTTTATAATTTTTTAGACAGACTCAGCTTTATTCATCCACAAGGGGAATTATGTGGTCACAATAGCTTGGATGCACATAAGAACATTTCCAAAAACAAGCTTAAATGTGTAAGATAGATCAAAATAAAATACAATACCATAAAATACATACCAGTTTACAAAAGAAATAAGAATAAAATGTCCAATATATAAGTACCTAGATATATATATATACATAAGTACTATATATATATATATATATATATATATATATATATATATATATATATATATATATATATATATATATATATATATATATATATGCATGATATGAGGAAAGGAATATGCACTAACAATGTCGATTAATACATTTAGTTTCTTGCGATACAGATATTGCCTTTCACGCTATTGTAATAATAATAATTCATGATATATTATGCAGCCTTAATCTAAATTTCATAATGGACTGTGTTTAAAAATGCTATTGTTTGTTTTCAATTTAGAACGGTGAATACTCGCAACTTAAAATGCACAGAACAGGGATATAGACAACATGTCAGTCACATCACCTCCCTCCGTCCCCCGAGGCTGAAAAAGATGAATATGCAAACCGAGATCAAAGTCACTCTTCCTGTATATTAACACTCTGATTACGTCCAGGATTCGCATATAGATCATGACTCACGCAGAAATATCAGGTTACAATCAGCCGGATACATGCTGTCACATTGTCACAGAGCTGGTGTCATCACAAAGTTTCAAAATGCCCTTCGTTTGGCGCTGCTATTTCCACATGTCAGCTTTGTTCTTCACAATCACGTCGACCGTCTCTGTATAAACATGGGTCTCAACCTCTCTGACTTTCCCCCTGACCTTTTTTTCCCTGACAGGAACTGATGACAAGAGCCTGAGAATTGTTCGTTTGTCAAATGGCGACCGTGGCTCATTATTAAACAGCGGCTTTGATGTACTAATGTCAAGATGTTGATAACTGATGAAGGTAAATGCCACATCACTGTCTCAGCCAGCGTGCACAGTGAATGTGGATGTCACCTGTGTGTCTGTTCAAATCTGTTGCTTATTAGGTCCCTTTATTTTAGTCTCTTACTAGTGTAATAAATCCAAGAGTGCTACGGTGCTGTGCAAAAGTCTTAAGCAGGTTTATAGTGAAGGGTAAGAACAAAGAAAGGTGCAAAAAATGCACACAACTGTGGAAGAAAAAGCTAAACAAGCAATTGGAGAGCATAGACCACTGCACTTTTTTTTACAAAAAAGTGCCCAGATCTGGACTCAAACTCAAAGATCTTCTAGTCCAAGTGCAAATACTTATCTCCCTTTAGCCACAAAACACTTATTTTTAGCAATGGTAATGAATATACCAAAACGTAGAATTTATTCTTTTAGCGAGTTAGTATCTTGGGTTCGTAGCTCAAAATGTTACAGAATCCCTTAATACACTCCTGGATCTAAACAGAGATCTGGATCCACACCAAAATAATAATTTTGTCCTTAGCCTATTACTACTACAACAATTTTTCATAATAAAAAAAAAAAGTATTTTTCAGAGGACTAATTTTTCACACCTCACTAAAACTTTTGCACTGCACTGTAAATTATATTTTCTAAAGGAAAATAGCCTGATCTGCTCTAAAAATGTACAACGTTTAGCTTGAGTCATTGTGTTTATTGTATTGGAAGACAATGGCCTCTGTCCAACAGTGGGGTTCTGCTCCCACTTCACAAAGGACAATATATCTCTAGTGTTGGGTGAACAGAATTTTTTTGCCATTTTATGACAGAGATCTTAAAAAAATAGCAACATGGATTTTTTTTTTTAATGTTTTTATTTTTTCTGATTCTAACCAAAAAATGTGGGGTAATGGTATTTTGGGGTAAAAAAAAAGTTACATATATTATTGCCAATCCAAATCATGTCAAAAGGATTTTAAATGAATTTGCATTTTGGAAAGTACAGTATATTACAGCTGTATACCAGCACACTATTTTCAAGTCAAAGTAAATTGAAACTGACGACTTTTTGCATTTTTCATTCCCTTCTTTCTGGGGTCACCGCAGCAAATCATCTGCCTCCTGTTGTGCAATAATTTGCATTTGATTTGGCGTAGATTTTCCACTAAATGCCCTTTTTAATGTTATGTACCACTTCTTGCATTGATAGGTATTATTTATATGTCAAAAACAAACCTCTTCAGCCGCTCCAAAACAGAGAAATGTTTTTTTTTTAATGATTTATAAAATGTTTTGAGTTTTAGTCATTGCTTCTCAAAAACAGTTTTAATATATGCAGTCTCCCATAGCGAGGACAGTCCTGATTCTGTATTCAGAGAGAGTAAATCCTTCATTTGGAAACTAGTAACGGTGAAACTTGTTTTGTTTATACATTTGCAATTTGGGAGGAGACGCTGCATTCCTGCTAAAGAATCCACCACAGTTAAAAGACATATGTGCATAATTCGCCTTGGGCAGTGCCACACTTGTTTGTGCTGTGTCTTGTTTTTATTTGAGGCTGGAGTGTGTCGGTATTATTCCAACTTGCTCTGAATTCTCCCAAATGACCTCTTCACCCCCCCACAATGTTTTTAAAATCACCTGCCTTCAAAATAAAATGTCACCAGTGTTGCCAGAGATAAAGCCGACCATTAGCAGCTTTCTTCATTAGCCCAATTAAATGGCCCTCAGGAAAAGCATATTTGGAATGAGCAGTTGCTGAACAGCTGCATTAAAACCCTATTTCGTAAATTAAATTTTACTCTAATGGCTATAGCCTTTCTTCAGGTGGAAACAAGAGACGAGGCTTTCACTATTTCAACCATTTTTGTAAATTTCTGAGTGTCTGATTTCATTTTTTCCCTAGAGCAATGCAAAACGTGCTACACTCCTTGGACTATAAAGAAATTTAAACCATGAAGCTTGACGCCACACAGTCTGAGCACTTTCTCTGCAAAAAAAAAAAAAAAAAAAAATCTGACTTTTACACTTGGAGAGTTTTCCACAAGCAAACTGTCACCTCTTTCACCAGAGCCCAGACTTACATGTAGTCTCCCACATAAATTCCTCCATGATGCCGTCTAAATCTGCGCCTCTCTTCTCCTCGACAGGAGAGAGTGGAGAAGAGCTGTTTTGTTTATGAGATTTTGCAGGTTTGAGCAGTGAGGAAAACCCACTTACTGCAACTGCTGCTGTCTGTGATCACATGAAGGCAGCCGTCATCCTTCAGGCACTCACAGATTCAACAGTAGCAACAGTTTTATTTGAACATGTGGAAAACATACCATATACTGTATACTAGTAGTGTAAATACTGTGGATGTAACAATATTTGCGATATTTGTGATATTGTTGTGGAGCATTACAATATTGAATGGTAAGCTCCCAGGGGTTAAAATGCATTGTTCTGTGGCAACAGAATGGTAAAAAATCAGAGGGAACCACATAGACCATGATCCTTTGCTTTATTTCAGGGCAGCCAACATGTCAAACTTATTGTTATCAAACACTTATTTAGTCTTAAACTTCAATGGTTTAATGCACTAAATGCTCGTCAGGGCTTTTTTAGAGATTTTGTTTTTGTGAGCACACATGTCTTGGAAGAAAAATCTTTGCATTGCAGATGCTTTACCTGACAAATGATTTCCCAGATTTTATGATTTAAGATTTTTTTTTTTTTTTTTTTTTTTTTTTTTTTTTGCCAGCTTTACTTGTTTCTAATGTCTTGTTGTCTTGGCTAATGTTTTAGCACTTTTAATGTTTTTATTGCATCTAAATGACTATTATTGTTTTATGTTGCATGTAAATGAGCTTGGCCAGGACACTCTTTGAAAAAGAGATATTTAATCACAATGAGATTCTCCTGTTAAACTAAGGTTAAATAAATAAATATAACATTATCACAATAAATATCGATAAATATCATAATGTAAGGTAATATCGTGATAATACCATGAGTTTTGGATATCATAATACAGCTAGTAATCGCTGTATCGCAGGCAAACTAAAATATTCACATCAAAAAAATAAAACAAGGGGTGCATGGTGGCAAAGTGGTTCAAAGTGGTGAGCGATTCTGTGATTTAGTGATTCTGACTGATCACCTTCTGTGGGTTCTACTCTAGCGATCCAGTACAATTGTATTAGCTAGGAAGCACATCCTTCCTCACAACTCCTGTCTTTCTGCAAGAAGCTAGTCAGTTGTTTGATCCTTGGGCTGTCTGACTACTAATCTCTCCGAGCGGAGTCTGCATGTCCACCCTGTGTTACTATTGGGTTTTCTCCAAAATCTTTGGCTTCCTCCCACAGTCCAAAGACATACGTGTGGGGAACTGCTGAATCTCAATTGTCCATTGGCAAGGGTGTACCCAGGAATCAGGTGAATAAATGTATAATAAAACAAAAACACACACAAAAAAAAGATTAGCTGCCCCATCTCAAATAACCCTACATTTGCAGTAGCGATATCCCATGCCTCCACTACTCCTGTAAGTCAAGCATTACACTGTACAATAATCTTAATTTTGATCAACTTCATGTTACGTTTCGCTTTCCTATTCTTCTGCATTTGTTTTCCTTATAAGCATAATGTAGCCGCCATTGCTGTACGCATCATAGAGGTCACAAAGTTGCGGACCTTGGTATCATTCTATTGCTAGACTAAATCAGATCTAAATCAGGTCTAAACCGGGGTTAAACCAAAAAAAAAAAAAAAAAAAAAAAAAAAAAAATCTAAACCAGGACTTATTTAGGAAAAAGATAGGACTAAATCAAGACTAAAGCAGGTATAAACAAGGACCAAACCAGGACCAAACCAGGACTAGATGAGGACTAAACTGGCGGTCAACATAATGGACAAACGTATTTCTAAAATCCAGTGTAGGCCCCGGTAGCCACTACTGAAAGCTAGCCACAAGGGATCACAAGGGAGTACTCTCTGTGCTGGTCCCAAGCCTGGATAAGGTGAGAGGGTTGTGTCAGGAAGAGCATCCTGTGTAAAACTTCTGCCACATAAATATGAAAATCCTGCACACTAAAGGAGGCAGATAATTTGCAGTGATTACCCCAGAGGAAAAAAAAAGCTAGAACTATACCATACACAACACTGCATTTTGATTGACTCTGCTGCAATGAGGGTGTGGATAAAGTTGTCAGCGTGTCAAGATATTAAACTGGACAATGCTTACCAGAGGCTCAAGTGTGCCGCATTGACTGTTTCAAGAATAGAGATTATGGATTATCCCAGGAAAAGCCTTTTCTGATATTAAAAGATTGTGAAGAAGATAAAGTTTTGTCCCAGGGTCCATTTGCACACAAGTTGCAAGGCATTCACTCATTGCTGCTTATCTTTATTTAGGTCAGCACTGAGATCACTGAGAGCAGAGTACTCTGTGGACAATTACCTGTTAATCCTTTTCTGGACTTAGAAATAAGACCATTTATCATCAAAGTACAACAAATTAATTCAATTTGGTGAGACCCAGGACAATACAGAGATAAATGCAGACAATAAAACACAAGCTTTAGATAATATATACACAGACAGATGATAAATACAGAAAAAGGTCCATCAGATATAGTAACTGTTTGTATATTGTTATTACAATTGATAGTGCACAATGCTTGTCTTCATTTGTTGATAACTCCAGCCACCAGGGGTCAGTAAAGGAACAAACTGTAACTTTTTGGTGTTATTAGCTTTTCCCTTCTGGGGTCATAACAGCAAATCATCTACCTACAAGCGTTCAGGGATTTGCACATTGATTTGGCCTTTTACACCAGATGTCCTTCCTGACACAACCCTTACCATTTATCTGGGCTTGGGACTGGCAAAGGAATGGCTTTCGACCCCTTCCAGCTGGATTGTGTATTACCTTCGGCGACACCTCACAATAAGCCCATAAGCTTTACATTGGATGCCTTTCCAGAGACAACTTGATTTATCCTAGCTTGTGACCCCTTGTGACTGGATTATCTATTATTTTTACCTACCTATTTACATTTGGGCATGCTACACGTTATAATGTCTTTTCATTATCCTCAAGTGGTCTTTCCCTTGCTGCGAAGCTACGACCAGAGTTTGAAAGCTTTTTTTTTTTTTTTTTTTGGCCGTGATAGGACTTTAAATATTAACATCAGATGATACAGCAACATACATAACACAAGGCTTGATCAGTAGTGATTACATTAACTGTGTCCATCAACCATCTGTTCTCTTCAGCTCACACTATTTTAAAAAACTGCTGCGTCTGAGTGTTTTTACTCTCGATCAAATGATGTGCCCCAGAAGACACTCTTTTGTTCAGCGCAACAGTTTCAAAAATGTGTTGGAACTGGCACCACTGGTAGCTCACATGATTCCTCTGCTGTGTCTTTGTTTACGCTTATTAATGTTGGGGAGATTAATTAAGCCACAAACACAGGAGTTTATTAGACAGAAGAAAGCTTACAGTGACAAAAGAGGCTGGGAAACAATTCACAGGCAATAGCTTTTCATTAACACTTATTAGAAGAATATTATGTGTTTTTAATCAGCTTCCCTGTGCACAAGTAGTCAGCCGTCCTGTTTAGCAGTTTGTTTTATCAACTTACAGCTAATACAGTCATAACACAGATTTAACTATCTGACAATACAAGCTATCAGTGGTTTTCAGACTGTGGTACAGGTACCACTGGCGGTACGCAGATTTTTCTGGTGGTACTCAGGAGTCTTTTACAGTTCAAGTGCCAGTTTTATTCATGTTTAAGCTCTGGTTGGGGCTGAACTTTAGGTCATTGCTTATAGTCTTGGATCTGACCGGGTTTGGTCCTGGTTTCTTCCTGGTTTAGTCCTTGTTTAGTCTTAAGGCTCATTTATATCCTTATTTTGTACATAATTAGATCCGTCCATTCCAAGCGTTAGTGTCACAGCATTTATACCTTCAACCGTTTTCTATGTCAGGGTGAGGGTTAGGGGTTAAGGTTAATGTGTTATGTTAAATAAACAGTGATCCCTGACAGTCAAAGTTTTTACCAAGACGGAAGAAAAAGAGCAACAGTAAACAAATACGGCGGCGCTGAGAGAGGTTTTTACACAACTTTTTTTTTTTTTAAAGAGTCAAGAAAATGAGGCAATAATAGCTAATAGTCTGTTCAGTCTTAGAATATACCGTGACTAACACTCCTAAAAAGTTCAGCCGTTTCTTCTGCTGTGACTATTGAGCTGTGTTCACTAGCGCCCCCAATGATCAACACATGTACTTCTACATTCGTCTGTATCCACAAGCTCTGGAGAAATGGTCCAATGTACGGAGAGAATGAACGCAGAAGACAGACAGAGCGCTCCATGCATATTTAAATGCGTATCTAACATAAGAGTATAAATGAGCTTTTAGTTTAGTCCTGGTTCAATCCTGGTTCAGACTAAGTTTAGTCCCAGTATAGACCCTATTTCATTCCTTGGTTTAGAATCCTGATAGATTCAGTTTTCTGAAGTGATATTTTGCGCTAAAGGTTTGAACATTACTCCAATATATTAAACACTGTATCAAAATATATACGTTGCCATATGAGCTTACACTAGCTTAAAGGAAAACCTGTCTTTCAAGTTTACATCCACAAAATCCTCTCTGTACTTTCTTTCATTTCCTGATTCAATGGCAGTGAAATGTGTTGGACGGTGTTTCTGTAGAGCAGGTTTTAGATGTTTTTTGTTGCATGGAACAATTTGGACTGGCATAAGAGAAAACTATCTCAAGGAAAAGGATGAAATGTGTGCTTTTGTGTTTTGATGTGCCACCCCCAAAGATATAAGGCTCAGGATACTGTATGTTTATAATGCTGCTGTTCAAAGTGAAGAAATCTGATTTATTATGGTCCAATTAGCCCAACAATGTCTATGCTTTCGAATAAACTAGTACTTCTAGTTATCTATGCCAAGACAGGTTATGTTGTTCCTTGAGTTGGTTTGCATTTTTGTTGGTTTGTTATTATTATAATTTCAGGAAAGAGCAGTGATTAGTTGAATCCAGAACAGTTTTTGTGTATTTTTTTGTGTATCTAAGCACGAATACAGTTATATGCTTAACAACCAATTATGGAAAATGCTCAAAGAGTCAGCTTTCAGTCCACTGACATAGCGTTTTACGTCTTTTTCATAGTTCAGTACACTGTATACTGAATCACAATGCACTAGCTCAAGTCATTCTGAGTGGCATAGATCTCATTTGGAGGCTGTCACTAAATGGGCATTGAAATGGATTTTAGGTGGCATTTCTTTACATGGAGAGCTGGTTTGTGTCCTTGCCACTTGAATACTCTGGCCTTCAATGGCAACATAAATAAAACCAATGAAGTCTTCAATGTTTGCTCCTATACAACATCATGGCTTTGTGACTGTAGTTGTTCTCATGTTGCACAGCCTTGATCTGCTCACGCTATAGGACAATACACAGGCAACAGCTAAAGAAACATGATATTTCAGCAATAGATCTCAATCAAGTATGATGGCTGCTATGTACACAGCTTATGTAGCCTTGTGTTATACTGTATGTACCTCATATGTACCTGATATGACTAAGCAATCTAGTATCAAAGATGTGTGTACCATTTACTTTTCACTTACATTTGTCTTGCAAGTAGATGTGGAATAAGTATTCAGAATATATGCTCAAGTAAAGGTATACCTATTTTAAAACAATATTACTAGAGTAGAAACAAAAATACTCAACATAATCATTACTTGAGTAAAAGTAAAGCAGAGTATATGGTTTACTTAAGTGGAAAGCACTTACTATTATCGCCACTACTTCTATGCTGCTATTGCCACTACTACTACAGTAGTATTGCTACTACTACAACTACTACCACCCAAATTTGTATCAAATATATGCCTTTGTATGAAGAAAAAAGTAAAAATAAATATGTTTTCCAATAATGTAATACTGCACCCTGTTGTTGTAGTGGTCCAAAAATCTCTAGTCGCAGTATGTGGCTGGTCGAGTTGGATCAGGAAGCAAATTCAGTGTAAATATTTTCCCACCCATGCAAATGATTTGATGTGGCAAAGGGTGCATCATCAATAAGGTAAGGAAAGTATATTGTCCCCATAGGGAAATTTGTTCTCTGCATTTGACCCATCCTTCAGTGTCGTTGGGGCCACCTGTCAGGAGTGGTGAGGGACCACAGTGCAGCTCTCGGGATCCTTCTCCAGATCTTGAGTCAGGATCCTGGTCAAGAGTACCTAGCTGGAGGATTAGCCTATTGTGCATGTTTAAGGTTAATGGGGGAAACCTGAGTACCTGGAGGAAACCCACCCAGTCACAGGAGAACATGCAAACTCAACACATGGTCCAGGATTCGAACCATGCCACCAAAGTCACTAAAAGTATCTACAGTATTTAATATCCTCCGATGCTAGCAGAAGTCCTTAAATTTTAGTACACTTTCTTGAATCTTGAAACGACACAATTTCTTGCCTTCTGCCGTGATTTTTTCCGCTTGTGAGATTAGTAAAGTTCAACTTTATCTTTGCATTTATGTGTTGCGTTCTCGCACAGATGGGAGCATGTCACAGCAGGCAGATTTATTAAACATCTGTCAAAAAAAAAGTGACAGAAGTTACTTTCTCTTGCTCATGTTATGGACAACATTATTTCCAAGCTTCTATTTGAATTATTTGTTATATTTAAGTCCCTAGAAATGATGCTTCTTTAATAATGCTTTTAAAAAACAAAAGTAAATCATCACTACGTACTTTTTAACCAAACCAGACTATTCTTCTTTTGTCTTGTAGTAGCTGAACTGTTCTGCACACACCTGTATTTTCACCCTCAGTTTAAATAAAAGGCAGAAATAAGAGCTTGGACTACTTTACAACAAAAAAATGGGTCAAAGTGATCTTCTACAGAGGAGTCACAATCATATGGGTCACTGCATTATTTCAGGAGATTCACTAAGAACAGCAGTGTTAGGATTGTTGAAAATTACCAACTAATTTTATAGGTGACCCAGTAGAGCGACTATATTTGTCTGTCATTCAACTCCCTGCACATGTCTCTCACTTTTACACATCTCATTTTATCCTGATGATTGTGGTCTTTCTGTGAAGCTTTAAGAGCAGCTTGCATAAAAGTGGCTTAACATTTTTAGTTTTGCCAGGTATAAAGATATAGAAAATGAGTCATACCTTGGCCCTGGACACACAGCCAAAATGGTAAAGAAACTGCTGCAGGGAAAAATATTCTGAAGTGGCCAAACAAGTGAAGTTGCAGCCACAGAGCCTACATTTTCAGCCCTGCACTATTTTTCTGCTTTTTTCCCAAAGTTCTTGTGCTAGCATACCAGGCTTGCAAGATACACTTTTTGCCTTTGTAAACTCACAATGACTTTTGATTTCTATTTATCGTATATTTTCTCCTAAAACTAGCTGGAAGCAGTATAAAATTATTAATGACAGCACGTCATTATTTTATCATTAAAGATAGGTAAGAGTAAAATCAAGTAGCTATATTATTACTTCAGAATAATATTTTGCGTGTGTGTTACAGGTTGAAAAATAGTCACCAAAATAAGCTCAAGTAAAAATGTAGGCTAACTGTTTGGATGTAAAGTGTGATTTATGTTTAGATACTAGTAAAAACAAAATTACATCTTTATAAAATAAAATATGGCACAAGAAAAATTCTAATTCAAATATGTCTTTTTTAAAAAACAATATTTTTGTATAAATTTTATGAATTTATTTATAACAGACATGTCCAAAGTGCAGCCCGGGGGCCATTTGTGGCACAGGTTCAGATTTCATATGGCCCTTAGCTTCTATGATATAATGTATTACTCTTGGATCACTAGTGTTTCCATAGCTTGATCCGTACATTTGTGCAGCTCATCTACTCTCTATACATATATAGAGATCTATATCTATCTATATCTACTCTCTCTCTCTCTCTCTCTCTCTCTCTCTATATATATATATATATATATATATATATATATATATATATATATATATATAGAGAGAGAGAGAGAGAGAGAGAGAGAGAGACTGTTTTTTATGTTCAAAGATGTTATTTTGTTGGAACTTTGTTATATATTATAATATATATTATAAGTATATGGCTTTTGAAAACAAAATACCATATATGTGCATTCAGTTCTTACTGAACATAGGGAGGAACTGTCCGCCTTCAGACATTTGCACATCTTCAAATCTGGCCCTCTTTGGAAATAGTTTGGACACGCCTGATCTATATGCTTGGTGATTTATTTAAAACTCATGATACCTATTGCATCCAATTGGTTTTTATTGCATTTATATTAAAGTGTTATAAGATCTTCCGAACAGCAGGAGGCACAGTCTCAAAAAGCAAGGGGTGTGAGAATACGGGTCTCTGAGTGCAGGTCTGTGAATGTGGGCTCTGAGTCTGCAGATTCATAAAAATGGGCCAAACCAGAGTCGAGACCTGAATCATCTGATTGTGTATTTGTGGAGAGAAACTGAAGACCAGAGTAATGAGCCTTCATACACCAAAGATCTGGAGATCTGTCTAAAAGTGGTCCAAAATTAGTTAGATTAGGGAAAAAAAACTTTTTTAACAATTATTTTGAAAAGTTGACAGCTGTGATAGACAATAAAATGTATGATTATTAAGAATCTGTATTCAAGTACACATTTTTTAAATTTAAATTGTTTATTCATTTGAATTTTTAAGCTTGTAAGCACTTGTTGTACAGTTTTGTTTTTTTTTTTTTTTTTTGACATGTTTTGTGTCATTTCCAAACAGAATAGATCCATTAAAAATTCACTTTAACTCACAATTTGGCCAGGGAGTGATGATTTTGGGCTTAACTGTGCCCTCTGTCATATTAAACTATTCAAAGGCCATTGTCCAGCTGTTGTTCTGAGAGTCATTGTTGCTTCAGATTGTAACTGATTGGTTTGAAAAACATGACTTCAGATCTCCCTCTTGGGTTTCGCCGTGACTTGGACTCAACTAGGCCAACACTCACAGTTTGTCTCATCTAAGGCGATTTTGCGTCTCGGGCCTATTCCTCTTTATCTTTCACTTCAGCCCTTATCTGCCTTATCCTGTCTGTGCGCTCTAGCCAGCACTCCCCTCTTCAACCCCCCCCCCCCCCCCCCCCCCCTTTCTCTTCTGTGCCCTCTGTCTTGGTCAACCCCATAGCGAACAGGTGTATCTGTCGCTCTCCTGATGAGTTTATTACTCTGAAGTGTCTCCATAGTCCCGGCGGACCCCCTGCCTCCTAATACGCTTAGCCCTCACACAGCTTATGTCAGCCGGAGTGGGTGGTCGGATAACGCTCCACTTGATCGAGCCATCCACATCGGGGTCCATCTGGTCCGCAGTCGATTCGGTCAGCTTGTGATGTCAGGGAGTAGAGACACACAGACAGACAGAGAGGCAGGCGTTCACAACCAAGTCACCTTCGCCCATCGGAGGTCGAAAGTAACTACAATTTTAGTCAGATAATTTAACTTAGTACATTTTTAGCAGTGGTAGTAATAGTTATATCATTAGATAGAGTCATACTTTAGGAGTGGTACCTGTTGTAGAAATAGAAATGGTACCAGTAATCATGCTAAGAGAAGGAGAAGTAGTTGAAATGGTAGAAAAATGGTACTTCACATAAGTAAACTTTACTCTCAATACCCTCAACACTACCTCTGCTGCCCTTTAAAGGTGACAGTCGAGGGACACTGCTGAGGCGTACCACAGCCTTTTGGAGAATAGAGTGAATAATCCAAAATATTGTTGCAGTTTTTCTTCCGACTGCTATGGAGATGAATGCAGATGAACTGGGTTTGGGTCCGACCACACATCAAGCTGCCACGCTCTCAAGGGGAATCAGGGAGAAGTCTATTATGTATACGGCAGTAAGGGCTGAATACTTTATCGACTGCAAGACACTTTACTAATGCTCCAAATACACCAATTTGTAAAGTGTATTTATTTCCTCTGACAATTTCATAGTATTTGCTCTTTTTTACTATTATCTATGGGATAATGTCTAAAATGCACTGAAATATGGGACCTTCAATGACTTCCTCAGCTGCCTGTGGGATCATAGACAAAATGCAGTAATTGTGAGTAATTGTAAAGTATGTGCAACCCCCTATGGCTGAACTGAATAGAAACAGATAGCATTAGCCAGAGGTGGAAGAAGTATTCAAAATCTATACTCTAATAAAAGTAATGATACTTTAAAACTAACATACCACAAGTAAAAAAAATTATTTACAAACTATAAATTATGCTTTTATTCATATTTTTAATTTTTAAACCAAACTAACAACGCTACTGGTGCCATAAAGAAGCAGGGTGCTGCCGTCTTTTAAACACAAACAGAGGTAAAAAGCTTTTCATTTCCTCACACTTTTTGTATGATGCCATTTTCCTACAAAATGAAAAATAGTGCTGAGGAATCAGTGGAAACAGAGCTGTATACCATTGAGAGCAGACTGGATGTAGGGGGCTTGTTGATTGGTCAGTGCTTCCAGGACTGGGCAGTGGTCCGTGGCAGGTTTACTGGCAGGGATTTCACTGGATACATGTGAGCTGCTCATCACTCATATTGTCATCATTTCTGTTCTCATTCAAGGTTTATAAATAATAACAGCTTGCACACATTCTAACAACCCATAGCTGCTCTTGGGATGTGACCCGGGGCAACAAAATGGCAAAACTGGAGGTAAAATGTTCCTCTTCCCATCATGCGACGTTCATCCAACCCCTCCACCCACAGCACATCCTCAGCTCCTCTCTATTCACTCTCGCTCCTGCAGTTTTTTTTTTCTTCTTTTATCTTCCACTTGCAAACTCCTGCCCCCCCACCTTCCCAGCAGGAGATATCAAAGAGGGTTGAAAGCAAAACAAAGACTCCAACCTCGTCCCCATAGGGCCATGTGCCGTGCCTGTGCTCTTAGATGTGTATCGCGCTAAAATTGAGAGCGCTGCACCTGATTCCCTCCAAGCTGCTCCTGCTACGAAGCCTTTGTGCTCTCTGAAGGCACTGAAGTGCATGCATACAGGGCTGTGTTCATTATCGCTGCATGTACACACCAGCGGGAGACGAGCCACCAACTCCATGAGGTGGTACAGGTGTTGCTCACAATATCACCTGTATATGTGACCTGGATTGAGATGCTTAATTTAATGCATTCATCACACATCCAGATTATTTGTATTCATAGGAGTAAAATCAGAGAATGCATCCATCTTACCAAAAGACAAGAGTAATCTCTCTGGACCACTGACGACTACTGAAATTTTAATAATCCATTTACCTTCTTTTGCTTATTTCTACCGGGACTGCAGGGGGCCAGAGCCTATCCCAACAACTTTGTGCCCTAATGTTGTATACCCCGAATGGTGTTCGTACAGTCAGATGCAGGGCTGACACACAGACATGCACTGACTGATAACCATTACTCTTAAGTGATTTACTTGGGCCAATTTAGACCAAGTCTCCTAATTATCTCCCAATACATTTACATGCCAGTGAAAAACATCATTTGACTACAGGCTTGAAGATGATTTTGTTAAAAAGATTCCAAACAATGCATGATAAGTAAAAAAAAAAAAGAAAGAAAGAAAGAAAGAAAGAAAGAAAAAAGTACCTCTGTGTTTGTTAACCACTCTCAGTCCGTTGTCAGTGTTTCAGTAGAATTATACCTCAGAAGTAAGTTAAATAATAATGCAGCAATGCCAGGTTTCCTTGGCAAGCCCCACTCTCTTCTGCATACTGTCCTTATGTGTTAAAAACTGGCTTTTATAATTCAGTGCATTTGTTTAACTGCTTGGGTACAAAATAATTCCACCACCTGGAAATGTAAATGTTATGTTTTAACAGTAAAATCAAAACAACATGCACATGCTGCTGTAGTGAGCTAAACACATTACCACCATCTAGTGGCTACTTCAATACTGCCTTGTTTAATCTATCTACCCATGTGTCCAACTCTCCACTGATAAGCCTGTCTGTCCTCTTCTCAGGTTTTTTATGCTTTTACACAATTTGGCAGTATTTTCATGTTCTCTCAATTATGGATTCATTTGCAGTACTCATGAAAATACAAAGGCGTCCCTTAAAAAGACTTGCTCTGCTGGTCTTTGTGTTGTGTATAATGGATCAGAGCATTCAAAGAGCACTAATAAGCCTTGCCCTAAAAAGTCACGAATCCATCTCCTCACCCTCTGAATCAAATATGTCAATGGTCATAACCAGACACACTGCAGACAAGCACAAACCATTAGAGATTTTCTGATCACGCTCTTAAAGCATCATCTTGTTTATTTGTACTTTATTATGGAAGGTAATGTTTATTTGTCTTATCATTAGCAGAAGGGTGAATTCAGTTCAGTGTTGTTTAAATTAACCAAATAATCAGAAGTCTGTTAGCTGTGTGGGCGTCCGCGGCATCCTTATAATTATGCGACTACACTTGAGCGCATACTAATATTTTACAATGGGAAACATAGAGCGAGGAGAAAACAACCAATTACGCGACACTGCCATGCTAAAATTACTTGCACCCACCTTCCAAAATAATTGGTGAAAGTAAATTGACATTGTGCATACTGAATGAAGAACAAATGTCAGAGTTAATGATTTTACTGTCTGTAGATACTGTAAGTAAGACTAGTTAGCATTGCATCTCACTGGTCCCTGTGCACAATGTACCCCCACCTCAGACCCATTGTTGCAGAATCTTTCCTTTATTAATAACTAGCTCTAGTCAGCTCTATTCATAAGACAGTGAGTAAAAATCATAAAGTAACTTCTATAGCAGTATAGTTTGCATAGTTCATAGTTCTTCATGGTTCATACAAGGGTATATGCTGCTCTTATAACCCTGCATTTACTGTCTTATTGCGTCAGTGGAACCCGTTAGAGACAGTTATGTTGATTGAGGTGTGAGACTTTTACAGGATCTCTGCTCCTGTCTGTCATGATAGGTGAGGTTTCTAAAACACGATGGCCTCTTGAGATCTTCTAATAAACAATGCCTTATTTTCTCACATATTTGATTGCTAGACATGGCAAGGCAGACTTTTTACACATTGTGCGACTGTGCCTATAGATCTTCCTGTTCACGCTCAAAGTCAAAGTGTTCTAAGATGATC
The DNA here is from genome assembly GCA_020698575.1 of Bostrychus sinensis. Classification (NCBI taxonomy): domain Eukaryota; kingdom Metazoa; phylum Chordata; class Actinopteri; order Gobiiformes; family Eleotridae; genus Bostrychus; species Bostrychus sinensis. The sequence goes on from CM036242.1 coordinate 31,102,434, forward strand.
AACCTCAATATGTCCCAATCCAAAGCTGCCAAAACAGCTCAAATAATGAAGTAGACAGCAAGACACCTGCTGAACATACAACAGTGAATAAGGATTAATGAAAAATGTGTAGAACATGTAACTCTAGGGTATGCAGTGCTTCAATGTGTAATCTCTGGTGCAAGATAATAGTTAGGTTGTAGTTAATTATTGGACTTGGTGTGAAATTAGAGCTAAACTATATACCTTTTGTTTTTGTGGGCCTGAGGAAAACCAGTAATTTCTCTAATTAATATTAATATTAATGTTCATATAATGTTTCTTCATCAAAAACATACCTGGAGTTGTATTTTGCTTCATTCATGCCTATTTAAGTAATCCTCTATTCTCAGGTATGGCCTTTCTGAGGTCTCACAACGCTTGGTTCCACAAACCGCTTCCCCCACAAACCTCTGCCCACTCTCAGAAGCACTGACCAATCAACAAGCCCTCTACATCCAGTCTGCTCTCATTAATTTATCCAAAAAACAGTGTACAGCTTTGTTTCCACTGATTTCCTCACAGATATTTGTCATTTTATAGTAAAATTGCATCATATAACAAGTTTAGGGAAGTGAAGTGCTGTTTTTCTTTGATTATGTTCAAAGGACCACAGCACTCTGCTGCCTTCTGCTGGTCTCTTCACCTGTTACTTTATGGTACCAGTAGAGTACTTATTAAAAATTACTTCTTTTTGTCAGATATTGCTTTTAAACTTTCTAAACTTGGCACTAAATGTTTAAGGTCACATATTATTGTTTTGAGGTGGCAAATTGGTCCAGTTTCTTGTTATTTTATTTTTTTTATTATTTTTTCTTTTAAATAAAAGCAGGAAGGTAGCTATGCTGTTGTTGTGAATTTTAGAAATGCTTGGTAACACATTTTGGTGTAACACGAAGTGGGTAATATTGCTTTAAAGGTACTGTAAGCAGCATGCGCTTATACTGGTTTGAAAATAGTACTGCAGTCTAAATCAAAACAATGGTCTTTTTTCTGATTGGATGATTGGCAATGCAGTTTTAGATCCAAAAAAAAAAAAAAAAAAAAAAAAAAAGTAATCAAAAACAACTTGGCCACTATGTAAAACATATTTTTCATTGTGAATCCAGATGTACCATTGTTATCAGTAAAAATGTAAATTTAATTTAAACATGTTCACGTCATATCTTGACACACATGTGGGTACATTTTATTAAATAAAAAAATAAAAATACTGCTCATAGCACCGTTCTCAAATACTCCCAAAAGTGTTTTGTGTTATACAAATCAAAAGATGGATAGGCAGACATCTTAAAACCAGCCACAGCATGCCTCCAATCTCCAATCTATTCTCTGTACAATTTTATTTCATGCTCACTGCTAAACAACGTGTGGTGGAGGCTCTATATGGTTGATATAAGAGTAAACATAGTTAATTATGGACACTGCATGTAATTGTTATCCACACAAAATAGACGGGAAGGAAAAGGCAGAAAATGGCAGGCCATTTTTCTAGGGTCTTATTATGTACACTTGTGCTCTCGGCGGGGAGCCTCAGATGCAGGGAAGGCACAGGAAAAGACTGGAAGCTTTGTCCAATGTACGTCTAAGGAGATGCTACAATTCAGTAAAAATAAAGCATGATAAATGGCCTAAATTACCCAAAGTCTATTACCTAAAATCTATTACAGTGAATTCAATACTATAAGGTGTCACACTGCAGAGTACTGCGGCAGAAAAATACATTAGGTTTTGCTCAACTATAAAAAAAATAAATAAATAAATAAAAATGACAGAAAAGGGCAACCTGCTGCCTTTAAAGTACCTCCAAGTACATTACAAAATGTAAAAGTAGCAGCCATCACACCCACATACCCACTCATGTCTCCTTCATTCTCTTATACAGTAAATGCCAGGACACTCACCTTGTGAAGCACACTTTTTTTTTTTTTTTTTTTTTTTTTTTTTAAATCACAGGAGAAAATTGTGATTTTTTTGTATCCATAAATTCCATTTAAATTCGTACAAAAGATACCAATAAGAGCAAAAGAACTGATCTGGGTTGGAAAGAATATGACACTATTCAAATAAGGATACAGAGGTACTCGGTACGTAAATAAATCTACTGTTACTTCCTGCTACTAGTGCTGCTTCTAGTGCTGCTACTAGTATTAGTACTAGTAATTACTATTAGTACTACTAGTGCTGCTACTAGTATTAGTACTAGTAATTACAATTAGTACTACTAGTGCTGCTACTAGTATTAGTACTAGTAATTACAATTAGTACTACTAGTGCTGCTACTAGTATTAGTACTAGTAATTACTATTAGTGCTACTACTGCTGTTACTGCTACTACCACTACTAGTGCTGCTGCTGTTACTAGTGCTACTAGTGCTGCTGCTACTACTGCTACTACTACTACTACTGCTACTACTACTACTACTACTACTACTACTACTACTACTACTACTACTACTACTACTACTACTACTACTACTAGTAGTAGTAGTAGTGCTGCTACTACTACTTCTAGCACTGTTATTACTACTACTACTACTTGTGCTGCTACTATTACTAGCACTACTACTACTGCTACTAGTTACTAAAAATTGACAAGTGAAAGAAACAGTGTTTCTCTAAAATGAACTAAAATAAGAAAGTACATCCTCCTGGGACCCAAAGAAAAAAAGTGTTTTGCAATAATTCTTTTTTGGTGATTTTCTATCTATTTAGAGGAAAATAAACACATTAGCATTTATATTTTATTAAATTTATTTTTATTTAAAATTTTACAACATGTCCACTGTAGTGGACGCCGGGAACATTTTAGTGTACAAATGTCTTTCAACTTAACGACTAAAAAAAAAACATGAAATTAACCAACGGAAACCATCTTTTTATTTTCTAACAGTGGTATTGCTTGAAGCAGTTTCTTTTTTTGGTCATGCAGAGGAACATCTTGCATTTGGTACACCTCACATAAGTCTTGCCTTTGCAGCCATTATTTCGGCATCTCTCTGAATGGCTAATATCCACCATCTCTGGCATGTGTGATGCTCCTAATTTACGCACTGATGCCTCAGGTTGAGGGATTCTCATTTTGGTTGGTGGGGCATATTCTTCTTCACTGCTTTCACTCTCATCTTCTGCTGGACATTCCATTAGCTCTTCAGCCAGATGTAATTTGAAGTCCAGGTACTGCTGGGTATTCTTGGCTGGTCGGCGAAGTGTCAAGCTGTCAGACTTGTACTGGTTCCAAGAGTTTGTTATGGCAACATCAAAAAAGTGAAGAATAACCCGAGTCGTCCATTTCTTGGTTCTGGATGACATGCGATAAAAGCTCAACATTCGGTCACAGAGGTCGACACCTCCCATGTTGTCATTGTATTGTTTAATAACAGCTGGCCTTCCCACTTGTACTTGGGCCTTTTCTTTGTTTGACCACCTAGTGCAAATGTCTTCAGGTTCTTTGCCATACACTGTGGAGGCCATCAGCACAGGTTTGTTGTCATATCATTTAGTGATTGCAAGCTCAGGTGTCTTTCTGATAACCGAAACTGATGATCCTCTTCCCTCTCTTTGCAACTCCTTGTCTCCTGGTAACTTGCATTGCTTTGGAACTCGATTTTTTAAATTGTCCCAGTTGCTGGCAGGCCCCTCGCAAGTAATGTGTCCATCAAATCCACTGTAGTAAAGTAACGATAAAAAAAGATCTGACTTCCAGTTTGAACTGATTCCACCATACGGAGAACTGCAGATGCACCAACACCCAGTCTTTGCCCGCTGAAAGTTTTCTTTCCTTGGTAGACTTCGAAATCCAACAGAGGCCATTAGGGGATGGAAGGACAAATACCTTTAGGCCTGCAGGATTTGGCTTGCCTGGCACATATTGTCTTAGTGGACAGCGACCCGTAAAGGGGATGATTTGTTCGTCGATGCACACTTTTACTGGCTTTGGAAGACTGCAGCATCCTTGCCTGACACAATCAAGTAAGGGCCTGACTTTCCAAAGAATGTCACCCGTCTTTGTCTCTTCTGGTACAGCTAGGTCATCCACCACCTTTAGCGAACTTCTAAGCTTGAAGAATCTATCCCGAGACATCGTGTTGCAGATAATTGGCACTTGTGTTTTTTTTGCCCAGTACATTTTAATCCTGGGATAGCCAAGACAAGCCATATGTACTGACATGCCAAAAAAGACCTTCATCTCTTGTGGAGTTACATTCATTGACACGCCTTTTGTCTGGAGCTCTCTTTGGTTAGTGAATGTTGCCAAATCTTCAAAAACTTCATGATTAATATACTGTGAAAAGTATTGTATAGGACTCCAGAAAGCACGAACTGTAGGGTCATCTTGGTACTCAGGAGGTGATGGTAGCACAGGTGAAAAACTGTAAAAATGACAGGAAACAAATGAAACAACTTCATATAAGCGAATCAATAACGTCACACATTTTCACCTAATAATATGTAAACATACATCATTTGTGCAACTTTTATTAAAATTTTAATTTAAAACTGGACTAAGAGAGATCTAAACTGTAGGTAAAATGTGGATTATTATACAAAAATGTGTTACTTAAAAAAGACAAAACAGGGCCTAAACCAAGTCTACACCAGGACTAAACCAGGTCTGATGCAGGTCTAAATCATGATTAAACAAGACATAAAAAAGATCTGAAACAGGCCTAAACCAGATCTAATTCAGATCTACAGCAGATCTAAACCTTCTAAAATGTGCCAAAACTAGTACTATGAAGTGCTGAATAACACTAAAAAGAGTGTCTATACCACACATACTACAGTTTCAGAACCACTGTTCTAAAAATTATTATTTAGACAACATACAACTATACAAAACATACATGTTATTCCTCGCCCAAAGTGGGCGACGTAGTGGTTCCTGTTCCTCCCTGGCAGCTTCTGTTTCTGACTCTGACTCGTCTGACCCTGACTCATCTGAGTCTCCTGCATTATCCTCTATCACTGGCTGGTACTCATCCTCATCTTTCTCATCATCTGACAAGTCCAAATCTGAATCTCCCTCAATTATCCTGTAGAGAATCCTCTCTGCTTCAGTCCTGTCAGCTACAACAACAACAACAGCAAAAAAATCATCAAGTACAATAAAATTGTCCCTGTGTCCATTATAATTGACATTTGTAAATCGGCTATTATTTTAAGACACAAACAACAAAACTATTAAAATCATGATTAATTTTAATCTTAAAATGTTAATAAACACAAATCTATATGAATAACATAGTTTAAACAGTTATAAATATAAAATATTTGATTTACCTTTCCTTGTTCCATAAAATTTGCTTGCCTGAATACCAGCCATTTTGGATCGAGAGGAAGGGGAGGTTCCAAGTGTCCAAGCCTATCAAATTGTATATCAATGGAAAGACCTGGATGTGCTCTTTAAAGTACAACAGGATTTAAGAGACTGACTTAAAAGAATAAAAAGACATACTGGTTCACATAATGTCCATTATAAGGGACACAAGTGAATGGGCTGGGTCTCAGGAAGACATAGTCTTCAAAAGTGCACGCAATTAAATTACTTGAGTGAAAGTATTTAGTTTTGAAACACATGGTTAATGGTCACATTTCATAAAGCACTCTTCTACCTCCCTGGGCAGTCAAAGCCCTTTACATCAGGGAACCATTCACCCATTCACAGACAAGTGTCTTGCCCAATGACACAATGATGTTTTTTTAATGGTGGGAGCAGGGTTTGAACCTCCAACCTTCTGCTTAATGGATAGAGTACTCTACCAACTGACCTACTGTCGCCAGTGAGACTCAAGCCCATAAAATACCACAGACAGCTGCCTGTCACGTGCCCCTCGCGCAGCTGAAAATAGTGGAGAAAGAGCAGACTGCGGAGCCAATAAAGAGGGCTGTTATCATTTTTTTGGTCCTGATTCCAGAACTTAAAACACAGTATGGCCACTGGGAATCAAAGAACGGGTAAGTGAGCTGCTCGTCTCGCGTGATTTGTAAGACAAAGCCATGAAAGTATTATGCACGTATGTTAGATAATTTCTGTTTAAATATGGAGCTTTTGACTGCTACTTGCAAACCACCTAGATATTTACAAAATGCTTCCATAAAATGCTTTGTGATTGTTGATAGCATAAAATCTTTTTATTTTTAGACTGGGTTGCTTATAAATAATGGATTGCAGTTAGCATTTAGGCATTTTAATGCAATTAAATTGCGAGAATTTGCTATAATTGTGCAAAAATATGAACTAGTTGGTGATGGGAGCTGGCAAAATGTGATCTGATAAGAAAAAATGTGATGTCCCAAAATCTTGTTCCCACATAACTTATTTAATTTATTACTAGAAATGTCTAAGAACTTCCTCATAGTGCTGGGAATAATTTTCATCTTGTCAGAGCATGGATAAAATTACATTATTTAGTTTAGTGTCATGCAGTGTGTGTTTTCTTTACATTTTATATGTTCATTCGTTTTTTATTATTTTCACCAAATTTTATTAAAAATGTATAGCTTCATCCTTACCGTATTGTAATATATCATAGTATACACTGAAATGTAATAGTTGTGTGAGTCTTGCTTGCCACAGTCCTAACACAACAGTGTTTTAAAATCTGGTTATACGTATGTGCCCTTTTTTTGCTTTGAGCACCTGCCCCTGTAGAAGTCTCTGCACGTGCCTGCAGCTTTGTTCTCTTCATGTGAATGAACTATTGCCATCAACAATGAGACGAAGTCACACACGTGAGGGGCGGGACCACTTTGATTGACAGGCATTCGAACAACAGTGTGTGACAGCTCATGGCCTGATGAATCGGACTACTATGGCCTGTTTATTGAATACAGTGATGGACAGCTCCAATGTTATTGTGATTCACGTGTTACAGTGAGACAAACAGTTAAGAAATCTGTCATTCTCATGAAGTGTCATGCATGCCTGTAATGTAGCTTAATTTGCTTAAAGTGAAAATAGGTTGCCGTCTTGTGATTGTCGGTTTAGAATTGCTGTATTTAGCATTTAACACAAGTCATCCAATGTATATAGTCTTTATTTGTTTCGAGCAACTGAAGACAACTATACAGTACATACAGAATCATAAATACATTGAAAACTGTTTCTTTTAAGGCTCGAAAAGGAGTGGGAGGAAGAAAACTTATTTAATCCCACCCCTATATTACATAGAACAAATCAAAACAACTTATTTTTAGCTTCCTGCTCGTACAAGAATAATAACAAAACATATTTACATTTCCAGTAATATAAATAACAAATAATAGTAAGGCATTTCAGGCAAGTCGATTTTAAATAATAGATAGCTGCATAGATTGCAGGACACAAGTACTAACAGTGATAAGACACAAATGTTAGAAAAGGTAAGGAAACATGTATACCATCAATGGTAAGGACACAGACACCAATAATGGTAAGGACACAGATACCAATAATGGTAAGGACACAAATGTTAGCGATGGTAAGAACGCAAACATATACAATGGTGAAGATGCAAATACCAGCAATGGTAAGGAAACAACAAGCTGAAACCAACACAAGGAAATGAAGATATGATTGCATTAAGCCCGTTTCTCTCTATAATCTGACCAGACCATTTGTTTATATAAACTTTGAAATGCATGAATATATTGGCATTGCTTTTGATGAGGATCCAGTGCATTCCATAGTTTAACTCCACATACACTCACACAAAAACTTTTACGAGTGGTTCGAACATTTGGTAATAAAAAATTGCCATAACCTCGCAGGCCATAAACTTTCTCTTTAAGTGTGAAGAGTTTTTGTACATTATAAGGTAATGATTGGTTGAAAGCTTTGAATAGCAACATTAGGGTACAGTATTTGACAATATCAGGGAATTTCAATAATTTGGAACAAATAAAGAGATCATGAGTATGTTCTAAAAAAACAACTTTATGAATGATCCGTACAGCATGCTTTTGCAATATGAAAAGAGCATTTGTTGTACTATGGTAATTATTCCCCCAGACTTCAACACAATAGGTGTAATAAGGGAAAATCAGTGAGCAGTATAATATATATAAAGTATATATATATATATATATATAAAGAAAATATATAAAGCAGTACGTAGTGCATTCAGATCCAGGTAGTACTTAGCTTTATTTATAATCGAGAGGCTCTTGGCTATTTTCTTTTTTATATGTATATGAGTGATTTTTTATATGAGTGATGTGAGCTTTCCATGATAATTTGCTGTCCATGATCACAGCTAAGAATTTGTTTTCAGTTACATTTTCAATTTGTACATCATCAATAACAATTTGTGATTTTAAATTTATTTTGCAATTTCTAAAAATCATTGCTTTTGTTTTGCTAACATTTAATGACAATTTGTTTGAATCCATCCATTTTTAAATTTTTTGTAGTTCATTATTGACAGTATTGATGAGATCATTAACATCCAAACTGCTGTAGAAAATGTTGGTGTTGTCAGCAAAAAGGATTAATTTTAATGATTGAGAAACACAGAATAAGTCGTTTATATACAAATTGAACAGCATTGGGCCCAATACTGACCCCTGGGGGACACCACAGGCAATGCCAAGATATTCAGATGCATAGTCTCCCATTTTGACATATTGAGCTCTTTCTGTTAAGTAATTTCCAATCCAATTTCCAGCTACTCCTCTAATACCATGTTTTTCTAGTTTATTAAGTAAGATTGAATGATGAATTATGTCAAATGCTTTTTTGAGATCGATGAAGATGCCAACTGCATATTTTTTGTGGTCTAAAGCATTTGTGATTTCTTCTACTGCTTCTAGTATTGCCATAGATGTGGTTCTCTTTGCTCTAAAGCCATATTGGCTTTCATTTAATATTTGATGTTTCTCAACAAATTTTTACAATCTTAATAAAAATATTTTTTCTAGAATTTTTGAGAATTGAGGCAGTGATGATATGGGCCTGTAATTTATGAAGCTATGTTTATTTCCATTTTTATAAAGCGGTATCACTTTTGCAATTTTCATTTTATTTGGAAAGCGGCCGGATTGAAAGGACAAATTACAAATGTGGGTTAAAGGTTTAACAATGTTACGGATTACTTTTTTAACTAGTGCCATATCGATGTCGTGACAGTCTGTAGAAAATTTGTTTTTAAATTTGAAGACAACCTGTTGGACTTCTTGTTCATTAGTTGCCAAGGGAAACATTGAGTGAGGATTGTGAGGTGTTTTATTGTTACATTCAATTTTACCTTGATCTGGAATTTCAGCTGACAACTGTGGACCAATATTCACAAAAAAATGATTGAAATTCATGTCATAACTATTCCCTTTTAGATTTTCAAAAAAAGAGGGATATATGCAATTTTTGGACTGGTTTTATTAGACTTTTAATTGCATCCCAGGTTCTTTTCATGTCCTTTCTGTTTTCATATAGTATTCTATTATAATATAACGTTTTACTAGTTCTTATTATATCTGTTAATTTGCTTTTGTATAACTTATATCTTTGTTCAGCTTCTTCAGTTTTTTGTTTGATAAACAATCTATAAAGATTTTGTTTTGTTTTTTGCACACATTTAAAACTTCCTTTGGTCAACCATGGTTTTGTAGTTGATCTTTTACTATTTTTATGTTTTATGCATGGACAGTACTTATTATAAAGAGGGACAAAAATGTGTAAAAAGTCATCATATGCTTTGTCCACGTTTGCGTTCATTAAAACTGAATTCCAATCATAATCCTTTAAACTTTTATCAAAAGCACTGATAGTTTCTTTTGTGCGTTTTCTTTTAAAACAGACATTTTTGCCTTCTTTATTTTTCTTAATTTGACAGTTATAGAGAGAAAAAATGGGTAAGTGATCAGTAATATCACATACTTGTAGAAATGTCCATAATATTAGTGAATATATTATCAATCAAGGTTGCACTGTGTGTTTTTATTCTACTTGGTTTTGTTATTGTTGGATATAAAGACATGCTATACATTGTATCAGAAAAATCATCAATTACTTTAAGTTGAGTTGAGTTCAGTAGATCAATATTTAGGTCACCACAGATAAATAATAGTTTTTGGTTTACATTTGAAAATATATTTTCCATCCATTCAGTAAACACTTCAATCTGTGAACTAGGTGAACGATACACACAACTTACGATTATGTTTTTTTCCATTTCATTGTTAATTTCAATAGTGAAACACTCCATTATATCATCTACAACTAACGACATATTGGATAAAACCGTAAATTTTAATGATTTGTGAATAAATAATGCAACACCACCGCCTGTTTTGTTTACTCTGTTCATATATCTTAATTCATACTCTTGTAGGTAAATTTGAATATCTCTATCTTGTTTAATCTTGTCTCTGTAATTGCAATGACACTGAAAGGGTGAATAAATTGATGAAGATATTCTTTGATTGAACTGAAATTTGAATACATGCTCCTACTGTTAAAGTGAATAATTGACAACCCTCCTTCAAAAGTTATGTTACTGTTACTGAGTAATATATTTACAGTCACTATCAAAAGATGCAAGAAAATTATTGTCCAGATCAATTTCTGACAAACCTAGTGTGTTGGATTCCATGTACTTAAATGTCTCCAGTTCCATTTGTTTGCATTGTAGCACTCTATGTAAAATGTCCAATTCACTGTTGTTTGTTGACGTATGTGTGTTTAGTGTTGACAGATATATATATAAATATAAATATATATATATATATAAATATAAATATATATATATATATAAATATAAATATATATATATATAAATATATATATATATATATATATATATAAATATATATATATATATATATATATATATATATATATATATATATATATATATATATATATATATATATATATATATAAATATATATATATATATATAAATAAATATATATATATATATATTTAAAAAAATATTATTATTGCGAAGGATTTTTTAATACATGGGAAGATAATGTTCGTCATACATTGGCCAATGTTAAGTTTTAAGAATAAGAGGCTTTGAAATTGGCTTGAAAACACTGATTTAATTGTGTTGGCCATCCAGCTCCTCCTGCTTTCTGGTTCCTCAGCCATAGGGAGCTGTTTTCACTCGACTCATTGGATACTGACTAATCACAGCCATTTATCTGCTGCACCTCTTTCAATAGTGGATGATAATCTCCAATCAAAAATAACCAAAATGGTGCTGGGCTAATACTGAGCAAATTTTATAACTTCTCTCATCTAATTAACAGTATTTAGTGCTTTCCTTCATCACATGTTGATTCCGATGCCAAAAAGGAAAATAATGTAGATAAATATGTGTGACCTTACAGTTAGTAGTTAGTTAGTTACTTAGTTAGTTACCTAGTTATTTCTACCATGGCAGAGATAACAGTCTATACTGGAGCCAGAAATTTAAATTTATCTATAAACATGAGTTGAATGCAAAGTATTTTGCAGTAGAGGACTGGTTTCATTTTATTTTTAAATAAACCCAAAGCAAGGTTAAAAAGAAGTCTTCTGGCCTTTGTTGTAAAGAAAATGTTTCTTCTCCCATCCAAGAGACTTAGTCAAGTTGGAAAACTGTCTTCACAGTTTTGTCTTCTGTTAAACATTAGAAATCTAAACAAGGTAAAAAGTCACAGCCATATGTTCACACTTATGCCATGCACAGAATGCATATGTGCCTTTGAAGTTGTCTTTTAATAATGAAATTCCAAGTTAGAACTTGTTCTGAAGCCAGTCTTGTCTTTATTTAGCCTCTGACTGAAAAAAAAGGCCTTTCTCTTGCCTTTTATTTGACCACATTGACTTGTCAAGGTTTTGAGGAATCTCTTTGACTTGCAAAAAATCCTTCCTTTTGAATAATGTTGTGCTGCGGCCTATTCTGATAGTTCCTTAGCAACTGCAAACTCACATAATTCCTCAACAGCTCCTCACATCCCGGCCGTAGACAAAACATGCAAATGCACCTCTTCACTTTTCTGTTTTCTCAGGTCTTTTGCTAAAGAGGCAGAAAATGTGTCTCGTCTTTGATGGTAACAGCGTACTTCAGCTTGTGGTCCGGATGCTGTATACCACGCGATAATGGAGAACAAAGCCAGGGGAGAGCGGTGCGGGAGTGACCCTTGACTCTCAATCCTCCTCTGGCTTCCTTAATACAACCACCTACAATCACTGGAGCTCCTCACTGAAGGCCACCTTCCATTAGAGTGAGTCAGACTCAGACTAAAGTCTAGCTACAAGGCAACAACTATTTCTTATCAGCCCCATGTTTCATTTATTATCACTCTTCATTATCCTCATCTTATATTACTGACACTTTCTCAAGGTCCCAAGCTTGTCTCAGTTCAGATGCATTTCTAGTTGGCCTTGTCACAGCCAGTGAAGTAAAGTAGTGAAGTAAGGTCAAATAAGTAAGGAAGCATGTAAACCAGGACTACAACTTATTTATGTGTCAACATGATCAATAATATTAATATCCATAACAGAAATATTTACTCCAACTTCAGAGGTACTGTACTAAAGAAAAGTGAGGCTTTAAAACAGCAAGAGGGTATTATTAAATGTTTACATTTATTTTATATCATAATTGTATTTCTGCTAGTGATGACTGTTTGGTTTTACATTTTAATAGATGGCCCAGTTATAGGAAACAAGCCTACAATATTTAAATCAACACAAAATATGACATTTAATATAGAGTATAGTCAAAAATCATGGGGTGAGAGCAGGGAGAGACATTCGGTAAACTGTCAGAGTCCAAACCCACAATGCCAAGGCAGGTGTAGTTGCCCTGCATAATGTGCTGCAGCTCTAACACTGAGCCATATGGTAGCACATGACAAACTATTTGTATTTTCCAACGTACCATGACACAAAAATGCTTCATATTCCATCCAATCAAAAGCTTGTATGTATGTCATATGTTTTAATCTGCTCATCACTGCAGATATGTGTTGATATTTGAATCCTTCCTCTGCCTTGACTCGTCTCACCTTGTCCTATACTTGGTCTCAGTATCGTCTGAAACAGGAAAACATAGTGAAGGTGTGAAAAGCATTGCTGTTAAATGCTGTTGTTTGAAAAGAGAAAAATCACAGATGCTTGTGAGCCCAAATCCCAAATCCACTGCACAGATGGTCTCAAATGCAATCACAGGAAAGCTTCAGGTGCATGCCAAAGGCGTTACTGAGATCATATAGTGCAAAACAAACTCTTCACCCACCACTATACCTCTACTGTGTGACATTATTTTACATTCATAGAAATCCTGACCATTTTAATGTCAAAACATTGTCAAAGTGTGTGTCTGCAGAACCTAAAGCAGTATTCATATGTAAATGGACCATGCATTTCAAGCTGACACACGAATAAGCAGTGTTTGTGAACATGGCAAGGACATCATTTGAGTAGGTGGTCCTTCAATGTGGCCCAGGACTCATTTACATACCGTCATGGTCATGTGTGTCTTTTCAGTCAATAGGCATCCGACTGATGTGTTGTAGTGCAGGGACACAGCCCATCAACGTCATACAGCTTAAAATGGCCAAAACTTAACAATCTACAGTGGTTTATGCAAAATAAGTTTGTTTTTTTTTTCAGCTTTTTCCTTCTGAGGTTGCCACAGCAAATCTGGCTCATCGCATGCAATGATTCAGATTTTTGATAGATTCTTTTCAGCTATTTGGCATAGGTGTTGTGCCTGATGCCCTTCCTGACCCAACCATCTCCATTTTTCCAGGCTGGGTGGATTAAAATATAAGTCCAATATATTATTATACAATGGTTCAGGCCAGCCACTAGGGAGCAATTTGAGACATTAGCTAGTTCACTGAGATGAGATGGGCACTGACTAACAATGACTAACACAGAGTACACTCTGACCAGCTTAAGTAAGCAGTAGGAAATGCAAAATTCCTCTCTCATGAAGGGTGCCTAAATCCTCTTGTTTTGGGCACCATTGCAATTTACAAGTCATTAAGTTGTGTTAGACCACAAGTAGACCACAACGTAAAAAAAAAATACACATACACAAACATAAAAAAAACCCTCCTTCCTAGGACCATATAAATCAGCTCTCATACTAGTTCAATTTCAGAATTTAGAAAGCCTCTTGGCTAAGAGGCAAAACGTCTTCAACATTAAAAACCAAGTCCAGATGACTGCTTTTTAAACCTTTTGTTGTGATTCAATTAGCCTGGGTGAGAGACAGTCTTCACAGACATACAACATATAACACAGTATTGGAGAACTGAAGGTGCTTTGCTGAATGTTAGGCTGTTCAAAGAATTTTTGAGGATGACGTGCTCTCGAGCATCGAACATTGTTCAGCCACTGTACTCAACACAAAGAGTGAAGTGAACACAAAGAGAGGGGTCGGAGAGAAGGGGACGTACCAGACTGGATGTTATTTATAGATATAAAACAAGAAGAAACGTGTTTCAGGTGTGTAATCCTCTGGACTGTGTGGGGTCTTTCTGTGGAGTTTGCATGTTCTCTCCGTGTCTGGGTGGGTTTCCTCCGGTTACTCTGGTTTCCCCATCAACCTCAAAACATGCACAATAGGCTAAAACCAGCTAGGTACTACTGACCATTATCCTGGCTCAAGATCTGGAGAAGGGTCCCTCGGCGCTGCATCGCGGCTGCCCACTGCTCCTGACAGGTTGCTCCAGCAGCATTGGGGGATGGGTCTAATGCAGAGAATAAATTTCCCTGCGGGGATCAATAAAGTCTACGTTAACCTTAACCTTAGACATATATTTAGATAATATTAACTTTAGATATATACAAGTTTATTTATACAGTATCATTGGCCTGTTCCTTAGTTTCTCAAATTACAGTGTCAAAAACAAAGATATATGCAGTATATTTTTCATATTTTATTTCAATTTTTCCAAATCCAGCTTTAAGGGTTCACAAGCCAGTGTACTGCTTTCCATTTATCCAGTCCCAAGCCTGGGTAAATGGAATGCATTGCATCTGGAAGGACATCAGACATAATATCTTGGCCAAATTAATAGGCAAATCCATGAACACTTAAAGGCATATGATTTACTTCGACACCATGAAAAAGCCGAAAAAGATAATTTAGATTTCTCCATGTAAAATCAAATGCTTAACTTTTACAGGTATATTGTCAAATTTGTGTGGCAGTTTGTCTGTATTTTAAAACACCTCAAAGTGATACCAACATACTGTATGAGGTGTAAAAACAAAATGCAAGAACACTGTTGTACATAAAGTTGGAATAATTTTGATTTCAAACACATTCCTCCTTGTATTCTTATTTGTGCAATGATTACATTCTTGGTTCCAGTTTTCCAGTTAAAATAAATCCATGCTTGGCATTTCATGAGAAGATTTCACACTAAAAACAGATTTAAACAACATATAAACACTGTATTCTAGCAAGTCAGACATTCCACCCCATTCTTCATCCACTTATTGCCATTGTTCTATTCACAACATGTCTTTGTGGCACAATTGGGGAATACAAGGCGCTGAGGGTGGAACAATTGGCCACACAAACATGCACCTCTGAGCTGCAGTCCATCTTTAAGAGGTTCAGCCCAAGTTCAAACTCAATCTGGAGTGAATGGCTGTGTATGACAGGGATGGAAACTCAAGACCAGGCTAAATGGGAACCTCATCTGATATATAGCCACTGCTCCACAATGAGAGGCCAGGTGTTTGGATGGCAGTAATCCTGGTTGTCTGTCTCTCTATCAACCAACTGCAGACAGGTTTCTACAGCAGGATGGCTTCTCACTCCACTTTGGTTTACTACTGGGCTTTAAGAGAATTACTGGTGATATTGAGTTTTCTGCTGTTGCCAGGTAAATAATATATTGTCCGTTACCTACATCAAGTTGGCTTTATCCATTGTCTTATCACAAACTGGGCTGAAATGAACCCGTTTCAGTATTTCTTCAAACATTTTACAAACAATTTGACATGATAACAACATAACAAAGGCCGACTACAGATTTCATTTTGGTGCAAAAACAGAAAAGCTAATGCAGTACATAAAATGTTGTGAAGATTTGGTCACAAATCTTCAAACCAAATTTGACAGCTTATCCCTGTAGAATTATAGCGTTCTATCTGACATTTTTGTCAAAATTGAGTTGCTTAAAAGTGAGCGGTAAATTACTGTCAATCAAACATAAGTTCCAATATGTAATGAGTTTTTAATTGACGTCACTGGAACGTTTAAACACAAGTTCATTCTGTTAAGTTACATGTTAAGTTTATGTTGTGTTTCAAGTTTTAGGGGACTTTTTTATGCAAAAATCAACTTTCTGAGCTTTCGACTATGTTATGTTTTTTTCTTTAATCAAAAGTACACCTGGAGTTGTGTTTTGCTTCATTTAGGCTTGTTTGAGTAATCCTTTAGGCTGTTGCATTGAGCTTATGAGGCCTTGGAACACTGCTGATGTTTTTATCTTTTTTCATTGCACCAAATCCACTAAAAACGCTTCATATTAGTCACATGATGTTTTTTCAAGGTTGTAAAATGCACATTGCTACAAAGATTGGTGTAAAAATATAAATAAATGCATAATATGCATTGCAATCTAAGTTAGATATGGTTGTGTTTAAAGTGTTATACAATGTACAACTTGTAAAATTGATTACTCCTACATCTTTATTACAAAGACATTCAAATAATTGTTACTTTGACTTTCCTGGTTAAGTAACGGTCAGATTAAATAAAGAAATACCAAAATCTGGGAGATACACTTTATTTTACTTAACTAGTATCATCGTATCAAAGGGTGATAAAACTGTATCAAAAAATTGCATGTAATAAAATAGTATGGGACTGGGAGTCACATTAACTGTTATTTTCTTTGTGTACTCTCTATTAACTTTGTGTTTACAGTGTAGGTACATACGAGATACACTTATCATTGTTTTGCACTTTATTTGTTTTTACTTGCACTCTGTAAAGCACTTTGTGATTTTGTCTGTGAAAGGTGCTATATAAATAAAGTTTACTTACTTACTACTTACTTACTTTATTTTACTGTGCTAGTTCCATTGTATCAAAGGGTCATAACACTGTATTATTATACATATTACATGTAGTAAACTGAGTTATAGCGCACATGAGTCAACCAAACCAGAGGAGACTGAAGACATTTGATGGACCTCAGGTACACTTTATTATAATTTACTAATGTATACCACAGGGTTATACGCTGTACTGATATATGTTCCAACTTAATATACCTACATATAATTCTAATATGTAAGTACAATGTAGTTACACATTATAGTTTCATACACAGTGCGTTACATTGCACTTAAGGGGGTAGGGCAACAATTCTTGTTACATTTGTACCTACAATCTGTAATTACACAAGTGTAACAAGTATGTGTTATTACATTTGTACTTACAATCTGTAATTACACAAGTGTAACAAGTATGTGTTATTACATTTGTACTTACAATCTGAAATTATAAAAAAATCCATAATGCTAGTACAGTGTAATTACATGTTATTACAGTTACTTACACAGTGTGTTACATTGCACTTTATGAGGCAGGTACACTGTGTAGTGTAAAAGAAAGTGTAACCGCGAAAACATCTCTTGGCAGAGTTTTTCAGTGCTGCAAAACACAGTTGTGCTTTTGGAAACTGACCAATGCTGATTTTTCACAGCTGCCTCCCCAACTTGATATTTAAGTGCCATAATGATCTATAATAGTTAATAAATATACACAAATTAAACCATTTAATGTTGGAACTAAATTGACTACAAAAGGCACTTAATACAAAGATTGACCATTAATTAATTTTCTTCTGCTTATTCCCGGTAAGGGTTGCGGATGCTGGGACTTATGCCTCTTTTTTTTAAAAAAAAACCTAAATTAAGCACCCCTGATCTTAAAACTTTAGACCAATTTCCAAGCATTCATTCTAAGAAAATCATGTGTAATCAGGTTTTAGATTTTATGACTAATAATGACATTTCTGAGAAATTTCAATCTGGATTTAGAGCTTTGCACAGCAGTGAAACAGCCCTCCTCAAAGTATCCAATGATCTTTTAGCTGCTGACAGTTTTAATTCTTTTTGATTTGAGTGCCGTTTTTTTTTTTTTTTTTTTTTTTTTTTTTTTTTTTTTTTTTTTATACTGTTAATTACACAAGTTTAATTGATTGTCTTAAAACCTGAGTTGGCATCAAAGACACTGCACTTGATTGTTTTTTTGTTTTTGTTTTTGTTTTTTCTTTTAGACAGAACCTTTCGGGTCACCATTGGTAATTTACTTCTCCCTTAGCCCCCATTACCTGTGGTGTACCGCAGGGTTCTATTTTAGGTCCGATATTATTCTCTATTTATATGCTCCCCCTCGGACATGTTATAGCCCACCATAATGTTTCCTTCTGCTGTTATGCTGACAACACACAGATGGGAAATTCATCCTGGATTTCCCGGACCTATCTCACCCCACTCACCTGTCTGGATGAGGCCCACCTGCTGCATCCTCTGGACTTCCTCAACCTACCTCACCCCACTCCCTGGATGAATCCTTACAGAGCTGATCTATGATCCTATAGATGAGCTAATGAACTAGCAGTCCTAGACGCATTGCCTGTCCGTCCTGGGAGAGGATCTCTCCTTCAGTTGGGCTCCATAAGGTTTCTTCTTTTTTCCCCACAGCTGGGTTTTTCCTTACCGAGAAGGAGGGTCTAAGGACAGGAGTGTCCTGGGTCTGTTTAGTGTAGTTATTGTTTGTGTTGTCTGATTGTGTGTTTATGTTTGATCAACTGTTGTGAATCCCTTTGAGGCGACTTTTGTTGTGATACTGGGCTATACAAATAAATCTGAATTGAATGTACCTCCTGCAGAGACCAAATGATCCTGAAAGCCTGGCTGACTGTGTTAGAGTGTTTCAACAATGTGAACAGTTGGATGGTGCAGAACGTTCTCCAGCTCAACACCTCCAAATCTGAAATAATTCTAATCAACCCCCCACAGTCTAAATCCACCCTGGCCCTCTCTCTGTTAACATCACTTCCTCCGCCAGAAATCTAGGGACAATCTTTGACTCTCACCTTACATTGCAAGATCACATTAAAAAACAAAACAAATTGTCACTCCCACAGATCTCAACAAAGTCATCAATGCTCTCATCTTCTCCAGCAGTAAAGAAAATAAATCTCTCTTGCACCTCAAACTTGTTTAATACGCAGCAACTAGGCTTCTCACTGGTTTTAGCAACAACACATCACCCTGGTTTTAGCCTTGCTGCACTGGCTCCCTGTGCATTTTAGATTTAATTCTAATAAATTACTAATCACTTTGACTTTATACGAGCCTCCCTGCAGCCTTAGATCCTCAGGCAGGTTCCTGTGAGCTGTTCCAGGGTCGAGACTCAAGACCAAAGGTGACCGAGCTTTTTTAGTCTGAGACCCTCGACTCTGAAACGACCTGCCTGAGGAGATAAGGCTGGCACCATCAGTGACATCTTTTAAATCTTTTCTTAAACCCATTATTATTGCCTTTTTATAATGATTCTTTGTATTTATTGCTGTTGTTCATATGTTGTTTATTGCAATATTTTTTGTTGTTATGCACTTTGTTAACCTTGTTTTTAAAAGTGCTATATAAAGATGATTATGATTTTGATTTTGATTCTGATTCTGATTATTATTATTATCATCCCAGCAACTATGAATGTAGGTGGACCCTGGACAGTGGCCACTTGGTCGCAGGGCTGACAGACACATACACAGACAGACAACCATTCACTCTCACATTTAATCACCAGAGTTACTGATTCATCTCTTGTACCACAAATCACTCTGCCATCATGCCATTTCAAAATGACTGTGGTTAAGAATTAAACCATCCATGAATGGATGTTTGGGTCAGTCTGACAACCTGCAATGGGTTAAGCGCCATACACACTCAGCATTGTTCTAACCAAAGGCATTGTTGAGGTCAGTCCTTAACAAGACTCCCTTAGCAACAGAGTGGAGCTGCAGAGATGTGTAGAAATGAAAGTCAGCTGGATAATGTCCTTCTTGCTCATCTCTGGCAATTACAGTCATGATTGATGTTAAATGAGGTACACCGTAAATGTTAAGTACACAGAACTGCACTTTATGCATATTTGGGTAATTAAACAAGTAATGTGCACTTTCAAATGAAATAGTTGTAAGATTACGCCTAGCTAAGGCACCCGCAAACAGCTCTTTTACAGTGTTTGGTGATAACATTTGAAAAAGTGGATAAAATTTAACTGGGTTTGTAAATACATATAGACCTTATCATCTCCAGCTGCTGTATGGTTTAAGCATATACAACGCACATGTCAATAAAATCAAGAATACTGTGGAAAAGTGAATTTATTTTAGTAGTTTAGTAGACTTAAAATCTAAAGGGACTAAGTGACATTCTGCCAGTTTTACGGGATGACTAAAAAACTATTAGGTCTGACTTTCCACAAATAGACAAACAAACAAAAAAGTTTTGCACTTAGGGCATTTTGGCACTTACTGAATCCCTTCAGAAATTGCAGTTTGGTTCTTGGTAAGACCAGTTGACCTCAGTTGGTAGAGACATTCGCCCACTAACTCATAGCTTGGCGGTTTGTATCCTGCTAGTGGCATTGCATATTGTTGCAACTCTAAGTAGCTAGAAAGGTGCTATATGAATCCAATGCATTATTATTATTATTATTAGACTGAGAATTACCAATATTATCATGATATTTTGGCGCTATAGATCATCATAAATTTAATACGTACATATAATTTTCGCCCAAAATGTCATTTATGCCCTTTAGATTCTCATCACTTGATATTATGTTGTTTCAGTACACAGAGAGTTAAATATTTCAAGCCTTTATTTATTTTAATTGCGATGCTTATGGTTATCCTAATGATCACATTTGAAATAGTTCAGTCTGTGTGTACTGAATGTATACTTTGTGTTCATTACTTGAATTGAACTACTAAAACAAATCCACTTTTCCTTGATAGCCATTCAAAATTTGTTGATGTTCACCCGTATAACGTCAGACCTCAATAAATATCTTTATATTCACAAACAGTTGCTTATGAGTCCTGTCTCCAAATGACAAGCGCTTTTCTAAACGGACCATCGAGACACTGGGGTCCTGACTGTGCAAGGTCAAAGTGTGTAATCCCGTCACATGCTGGTCTGTGCAGATCCATGTGAATGACAGTCCTCACCTCACCAGGCAGAAGTTCAGGTAGAAGTTCATGTTTGTGTGCACTGTCCTCCGCCGCGCCTCGCATTTTAAAACCCGAGTTCGACGCTCGCATTAGCATCCCTGGTGGACCCCGCTGCGGAGGCTCTGGGTCATTTGCATGCAGTGCTCACACTTGTCTCTCCATGCTCAAACTGACTGACAAATACAAACAGGAAGTCATTTTCCATTGGAAGGGGACTGTGTGCAGAACGACTATGAATCTCCTCAGTGGCTGTGTCTGAGTCTGCAGCCATCAAATCTATAGCCCCGAGCTGTTCACTTTACTTTGGATCCCGGTGTCAACATTTGTTTGTTTTGTACCAACTGTTCTCAGTGGAGGCTTTGTGGTGACATTTTGCCTTTGATAAAAGTAAGTTTTAAATTGCTTTGCTAAAATGTATAGACTTTTACAGGGATAAAAAGTAGATTTACACATGTTGAAAACCTCTAATTTTTTATTGCGGGCCCTTTTACTGACTAGTTTTACTTAATTCATTAGAGCAGTGGTTCCCAACCTTTTTTTGTGTTGTGTACTCCCTGGGCATTTTGTCACACCATGAGTACCCCCTCATTTGTTTATTTGTTAATCTTTCAAAAAGTCGTCATAGAGCGGTCATCTGTGTTTATTAGTATGAAGATATTTTTTATATTTACTTTGTTGTAAAATTGTAAAAGCAAATTTTCCTGCATTTTTTGCTTTGAAAATTAAATTCAAAATACAAATAAGATCTTTTTAAAATAGCAATTCATAAAAAAGACATATACATAACAAAATATATATTTTTAAATATAACAATATAAACGTCTATTACATTTATTTATTACTATACTTTAACAAAAAAACTAAAACCCATAATGAGGTAACAAGAAAAATATAACCATTTAAATTACTCTCCTTTGAAACAAGCTTTATAATAGTATTAAAATATTATATATATATAATAGTTTCATCTCATTTTAAACAATAACTTCGTCAGTCATCAATATCACATATTTCAATAGTTTAATATGAAAAGATTGCAAATATTTTCTTTATTATTATGAAGTGATTCCAAATACCCTCTGTAAACTGCTGGCGTACCCCTAGGGGTCCCCGTACCCCTGGTTGGGAAACCCTGCATTAGAGTACAGGGTCACCAATGTGCTGGTCCCAACTCTGCATCAGAAAGGCCATCAGACGCAAAAGGCTACAACAAAAAGTACCTATGCAAATTATTTGCTCACTGAAAGAAAGCGAGCACCCTAAAGAGAGTTTCACATTATAAACAGCAGGCTTTTAAGCTATAGTAGCTGTAGCTAGCACTTAAGATGTGGTCAAAGCAGGAGCGAGCAGCAATGTATAGCCTCGCTGACAGTGGAGAGGTTCAGTACAGGTCAGATTGCTAGTGGTCATCTGTATTGTTCAGAATACCATAGTAGGAAGGGTTAAAGTAAACAGAGGGTACTACTCTGGCAACACAGGCTTTTTTTGTTTGTAAGGTCACTGAAAAGTCATCATACCACATGTCGATTTGAGCACAGACAATTCATACGTAGGAATGAATGCCAAGTATCCACTGCCTTGGTATTAACAGTAAAAAGATCTAAAGAGCTAAACCCTGCTCTGTTATAAAGGACTGGAAATTGTACAAATGTAAAGAAAATGCATAAAATGCTTTCTCAAAAGAAGCTTGTTCTTGTGCAGTGATACTCAAAGAATGAACTTGTGTTTTTGAGTTTTTGTTCCATGAATGCATTAAAGCAAGCATAACTTATGACATTAAGTGGTGAGCCCCTAAAACTAGGTTTCTAAAAGACTGACCAGAATCAGAGCACACAGCATGCACTGTTTATAATAAAGTCTAAACCTTATACAGGGAACTGACTTTGCTTCTCGCTTTGTAATTATTGTTAAAATGGATTTGCATTATGGGCATGCCTGAGCAGCAAATGAGACTCTTATGGAGGGTTTCACATTTGCATCCACTGGTGTTTGTGCATGAACATGAACCAAAGCAAAAGGTGTGTTAGATGTGTTTGCGCACATGAGTATAAGTGCACTACATATTACCAGTTTAATTGTGGCCAGGGGGTAATAGTTTCTTTACACTGTGATATGATTAGTGTGATAAAAGAACAAAACTGCCTTTTATTACTGTGCCTGTAAAGATTTTATCTCCTCTCCCTTATCTTACTGTACATTATTTTCACTTTTTATGGCTGTGCATCATTTCCCTGTGGCCTTTGCGTTGTTGTGGATGTAGATGTTCACTCTATGCATGCAAATGTTGGTGTGCAACTTCTGGTGGTAATTAAGTAAATAAGTTACCAGAGATATGCTTTAGTACATCCCATTACATTTACTACATGAGTCCATTAGATATTTTTAATCCATCTGGAGATTATAAGCAGCGCCACTAAAGTCTTAACAAAAATAGTATTTAGTATTTAGTAGTATATAGTATTTAATAATAATAATAATAATAATAATAATAATAATAATAATAATTATTATTATTATTATTATTATTATTATTATTATTATTACTATGATTATTATTATTATTATTATTATTATTATTATAAAGTTACTGATACACTTAAGGTTGAAGTGAGCACTGCATAATTATCCTCAAAGCACAATATCCTTCAGTATTTACCTCTGAAAATAATCCTTTTGAACTGCACTTTTTTTATTTCATGTATTTTGGTTTTATATTAAAATACATCAACAGAATGTAGAAGGGAATAGTTCCCTCTCTAGCATTGCCACTTGTTGTTAAATGTGTTATTTTTGTTTTGGTGAACTGTGATATTTTGACATTATTCTGTATCAGGGTCAACACATTTGATCAGTTGAAATTTCTCTTTAATTTGGGTCGCAGCTTGTCTTTTTGGGGTGATGGTGGGTTCTGAAGCCAGGCCAGTTGAGAACCACTGCTCTAAAGCAAACTTTTACTATTAATTTAGTTATCTATTGAGGAAAAATTATAAAAACTATAATTGAAATATTGTATTATGTCAATGTGAGTATTTTGTGGGGGTTTATTTTAAGTATTTTCCCCTCAGTGGCAGTGTGTTTTAGTAGTTAGTAGTTAGTAGCAGCAGTAGTATTAGTAGTAGCACTGGTTGTAGAATTTCAAGCAACATTAAATTAATGTAATGAGGGCTTGGAGGCAAAGGGGCGTAAGTGGCATTTTGGATGAATATGAGTATTAAATATCAAATGAAAGCTCTCAGTGACATATTTTTAACGGTAAAAGGACAGAACTTAAATGTTGACCCAAAAGAAGTAATTTAAGAAAAACTAAAAGGCATAACTGTAAAAGTAGGGTTTTGTTCAGTGCCAAAAACACATACGCCCTTTGACACTGATCAAAGCAGTGTGGATCCTTCACACAGCACTGAGGCATAACTCAAAATAACTCAGAGTTAAGCATTGTCTAACTATATATATATATATATATATATATATATATATATATATATATATATATATATATATATATATATATATATATATATATATATATAACATCAATAGGAATTTGGTAATTTGGTGCATACACAAAACAGTAATGTGTTAGAGGAGAAACATGTATAACCATGTAACATGTAAAGTAAAATAGGGTAAAATGAGATATAAATGGACTAATCTAAATTCACTAAATATACAGATATGAATAAAACAGACTGTAAAGTATAAACTCTCAGACAGAACAACAGACTATACTCCGTTTATTATAAGATTAGTAGATAGGGAGACTGCAGAATTGTGTTAAGACTTGATGTTTATGATGTACTAAAAATAGAATTAGTGTATTGGTTGTAGTGATAGTTTATACCTTTTAATGTTTTTAAATGAAAAATTAGCATCAGTTTATTTGATACATTACTTTTCCCCTCTAGAATATACAGAGCCTTGTGAAAGTTGCTGTGTGTGTTCAAAGATGAAAATCTTCATTCATCTTCATTTGTTTTCTTACTTATGCCCAAGCTGTTTATTCCAGATGTTCATTGGGAAAATTTTAGTGTCAAAAAGACATATCTAATTTTTTTGCCATTTAAAAAAAAGCTTAATAAATGATTTCCAACTAAAACTGTAGTAGTATGGATTTTAAAAAAGATTCTCAATTTTATAACACACACACAAAATCAAATATTGGGTTTGATTTGAGGCAGCAGCAGCTGATTCAATTTTGGTGAAAATTTGTTTTGGCTCTCCTGTAAAATCTGTAAAATCTGTGAAATCTGTAAAATCACACTTATGCCCCTTTGCTTCCAAGCCCTGGGTAATTTATTCATCTTCTTCCAGAGCATATTCCCAGCAGCTATGGGCCAAAGGCGGGGTAAACCCTGGACATTAGCCATTTAGTTGCAGGGCTGATCAAGAGACGTACACTGACAGACAACCATTCACTTGGTACACCAATTCTCCAAACACATGCATGTCTTTGGATGGAGAGGGGAGCCTGGAGGAAGCTTTGAGTACTTGGAGAGAACCCACAGTAGCACAAGGATGACATGCAGACTCTACTCGAACAGACTGTAGTCAGCCAGCCTAAGGATCAAACCCACAACCTCCATGTGTTCAAACTTTAAACATTCCAGGACGCAGTCCACACATTCACATCACCACTTCTCCAAGTGGCAGGTCTCCCAGGACCTGATTGACGTCACTGTCCCGGGCTAACCGTTTTGCCTTCGAGGAAGAACACACAGAGGCACCCCAATGGCAAACGGCTTCTCTTCCACAAATTAATCCACTGCGCTTGTTCATGACTTGAATCACAACATTGTACAAGGTGCCTTTATTAAACAGCTTGTTATTCAGTCAAAACAATTAGGACTGTGCATTACAGAAGCAGTATCCTGGCAACTGGGTATGGCAGAGCTGAAATAGGAAGAGACAAGGAGTGAGGGGCCCTAACACTCTGCCATAACTCATTTGTGAACTTCATGATTGTTGATCTATTTTTATTTATTTTTTTCTTACTTTGTATTGATGCTGTCTGCAATTAAGAACTTACTGTTTTGACTGAATCTGGCACGTTGTCCAAGTTGCAAGCAGCATTAACTGTGGATTCAGCCCACAGGCGTTTGAAAGAGCCAAACGGGGCTACAGGGATTTCTACAGTAGATAACTTTGACAGTGGCTGCAGGGCTTTCCACTGGTGTTGTTTAGTTGTTGTTTTTTTCCCCCACCACATACACACAAGCGCATGAACATCTGCAGTGCTTTAACTGCTCATGACAAATATACACGCTCAACAAACACGACTGTGAACTACAGCTCACCACCTACCAGCTCTGTGTTTTGCATGAGGAGCGACTTTTTTTTCTACAGAGAGTTCACCTGTGTCAGAGAAGTGTAATTAGGCAGCACACTTTACAATGTCATTAGCATTTTCTGTGCAATAACAGGTAGGCTTGAACAGTCGCATACACAATAATGGTTTACTGCCAAGTACATTGAAAATTAGCATGAAAAACACCTACTATATAATATTATATTAATTAGATAACTTTATGTCCCATATTACATCAGTCCTGGTGGTTTATGATCAACAGGAGGTAGTCTGAAGACGTGCTAAAGGAACCTACAGTATATAGATGGGTAGTATCCGTAGTAGTAGGCATTGTAGTAGTAGTAATAGAAGCAATATCATTAGTAGTAGCAGCACTAGTATTTGCGGTAGTAGCGAGTACTTTCTACTTAAGTAAGACTTGCATTTAATGTGGTGGCACAATTGCAAATAGGTTGGCACTCTCGACTCACAGCAAGAAGGTCCGGGGTTCGAATCCCAGACCATGTGGTGAGTGTTTGTGTGGGTTTCCTTATCCCATGCTCAATAAGCTAATCCTCCAGGTAAGTACTCCTAGCTCTGGAGAAGAGTCCTCCTGCACTGCACTGCGGTTGCCCACTGCCCCTGACTGGTTGAAGGATGGGTCAAATGCAGAGGACAAATTTCCCTATAGGGACATTAAAGTCGACCTTAACACTAAAAGAAAACATGAAAAATAAAAATTTAATAAATATCAAAACACCTTAGTAAATACAAACAATTTCAAAATATAATAAGGAAAAATAATCTCTTTAAAAAAATATATCTGTGACTATTTCCATATAATAAGAATCACAAGCTCATGTTAATCTTTCCTTTTAGCTTTTCCCTCTGCCACAGCAAATGATCTGCCTCCAGGCGTGCAGTGAGTTGCATATCAGTCTGGCATAGGTGCTACACCCCTCCAACCCCCTCCATTTACCCAGGCTTGGGAGCAAAGAGTACACAGGTTTGTGACACCCTGGGGCTGAATTGACTAGATCATAAAAGCCAAAGTCCTTCTATTAGAACAACGGAGTGACAGACATTTTATGCAATTAACATCCCTTAACAATAATAAAAAATTATAAAAAAAAAAAAACATGCTATGGACATAAAAGGGTGCGCATGTGCATAAGGAACTGTGTATTTTGACGCAGCTGTGACACTGATGACTCAAATGCAAAACATAAAGAGAAATGCATGTTTAGAAACCTTAATGAAGCAAAAGTTTAAACTCGCTGTTGGACAGAAACTGGACTCAGAGGTTTGTGGGGCAGGTCCTAATAGAAGGCAATGAGATTTACTGGCAGGCAAGGTCAAAAAACAGCAGCAGAAGACAAACATATCAAGTACACTGCTGGAAGACTTACACTGGATACAGCAAGACAATATGACAAGGGAGGCTGTGAAGTGTGGTGATACACCCTGTGCTAATGGAGGAATAGGTGTGTGAACAAGGTGTGTTTCTCATTTGCCAGGATCCTTCGCGGCTGAACCACTTCGGTGTGATCTGCGTCATCAGTGCCTCACCAAGTGCTGTTCCAAAACGGTTAAATCCCCCCGCATCCTCTGGAGCTCGTCTCCTCCGTTTGGCCGATTCACGAAGGATGCTACTGTGGATCCTCCATGGTCTTGTGGCAAATTGCCCACAATGCACTGCCCCCACTCCCATTTTTTGCTAACTTTATTTAACAATAAAGATAAACTTAAATAAGTCCCCACAATAAAAAATATAAAATATATTACTATTGTGCCCCACAGTGCAGTAAATAACAGGATAAAGAGACACATATTTAAAAAGCACATTTTAGGGTCTGCATGGAGGAAAATCTTTTTTTTTTTAACAGTCTAAGAGTTCAAGACCTCATCTGGGCTTTATTATAAAGCATATCTGACTGAGGGGAACTAGAAAAGGGACTAAATTTTTTGACCAATCACACGCTCAGAACAAAGAGGGAAGGTCCCATTCAGATCAGGGACACTTTTATTGAGTCCAAGCTCATGCCTGTTTTTATACACTGGAATAATGGCAGCACAAAGACCAACTGGAAAGATAGTGCTTCCAGCGCTCGATCTAACCACCACAAAATAGCAGAGCAACAGAAAAAAAAAAGAAAAAACAGAGATGCAAAGATGCAAAGTGCTAATTTGACATGAAAACAAATAAAGCACAAGTAAGTGAGAGGAGAAGAGCTTTTTTTTCATCACATCCGAAAAACTTGGGAAGTGGCCCTCTGAGACTTTGTAAGCACTTCACCGTTTTTTTTTTTATAAAGCATTACTTCTACTTTAATAAACACCATTGAGTTTATTGCTTTTAATGTTGAATTATTGTGTAACACAGGTAAATCAATGCAAAATTATAAACATCAGTGCTATTTAAGTAACTATAAACTAACTATTCATGCATATATTGTTAATTATCTATTTATTATTTAATGCTTTATTGCTGCTTCATAGTGGTGTGTTATTCAAAAATCTAAATTATTGCTAAAATATTTTGACACACAAAAAATGTCAGATGTAAACTGCTGTGGTATAGACTGATGTCATATTTACAATGATGCAGCTTACTGTCGTGGCTGTTTGCTTAAATGGGACTTTAAAATGTAAATCTATTAATCAGGAAATATGCAGCAGTAAAGCCACTCATGTTCCAACCTTTATAATGAGAATGACAGTATGAGACCAGCCCCAGAGGAATTTCATGTCTCCATATAAACATCTTTACATCCTCTGGCAAAAAGATCCACATTGTTTAGCAAGCATAATCTATAATGGCACATAAATGACTTGTGTGCTCTCCAAATGGAAGAAGGATTTCATACTAAACAACATTATTTGTCCATTAATTGAATTATTTTTGTGTTTTGACCTTTCCTAATGGGTTAACATAGATTAAATTTATATTAGGAGGTTAATGGGCAGTGCCTTTATTGCTAAACCAAATGAAAACACATAAAAAAAAAAAAAAAAAAAAACCCAGCCATCAGAGATGTAATGGTGCACAAGGACTCAACATGTGCACACACACACGCACACACTCTCCACTTTAAGACACACGCCATTAGCCACAGCAGGTTTTAAAGTGGCAGTTTAGGATGACTTGTCATTCACTCTACTGCCTCCACCTTGCGACACTCAAGGCTACGGGGCCAGTAACGGCAGGGCAGCTAACAGCTAAGCAGAACATAAGGTGACATTGACACAGCCATTGCACCAGCTCTGATTGGAACCATGACGTCACCGTCCTTCGAAAAGGGGGTATTGTGGGACGGCCCGGTCATGTGATCATCCATCCCTATCTCTATTTGTCAGGAGCCTTTTGCAGTGGAGTGCCTACCTGTATACTAAGAAGGAAAGGAGAGTTTGATGCATGGACGCAGCGAGCGGCCGGAGTGAAAACGTAGATGGATAGAAGGGGGGAAGGGAGGAGAAATATCTGTCGTCTGGCTTCAAGTATAGACTGAAGTGGTACGGCTTTATGTCATCAGTCATGGGGCGTCCATAAAACATGCAGCGATAAGGTTAAACAGCATTTAAAGTACATGGTTATAAATGGCCGATGATGACCTTAACTCTCCAAGAAGTGGGTAAAAAACAGAGGCTGGAAGACGGAATGA
Organism: Bostrychus sinensis; assembly: GCA_020698575.1. Classification (NCBI taxonomy): domain Eukaryota; kingdom Metazoa; phylum Chordata; class Actinopteri; order Gobiiformes; family Eleotridae; genus Bostrychus; species Bostrychus sinensis. Next base: position 31,132,599 of record CM036242.1, read on the forward strand.
ATCTTTAAACACTAAAAAAAAAAAAGAAAGACAGAAATAAAAGGGGAAATATAAGGCATATCAAAGGCGGACTATGTGGAGCGGTAATAAAGCACTGTGTCAAATGGATGACATGTATATAAAGAGGTTAATAGAGTGCATGGGCAAAAGGAAAAAAGAGGTAAGTGAAAATACAATTGAATGTGCAGCTCTGCTTTGTTGTCCTCTGCAGCGCTGTGTTGCAGTCTGTTGTGAATGTAAAGCATTTGATCTCAGGACCTTGTTGCAATGAAGTGGAAATCTTTCATATTCTAAATAATAGAGGGCATAATAAATACAGGAGATATGGCACAGAATAGAGGAAAGACATTTAATAAAACATACATGATTACATACATGAGGAATTGCATATAAAGAACTGCAAAAAGGGGTTGGTGAGTAGTTGGCACTCTTGCCTAGCAGCAAGAAGGTTGTGGGTCCAATCCTCAGACCAGCCAAATATAATCTCTATGAGTGAGTTTGCATGTCCTGCCTGTGTTACTGTACTTTCTCAACTATTGCTCACACTATTGAAGACATTAATATATATATAAGTGAATGGGGGATTTAAAGTGCAACCTAGAGAATGAATTTGAGTTTTGTTTTTGTTTTTTTGTTGTTGTTTTTTTGTCAGCTGTGACTCACTGTCCATTGAACGCTGCCTGAGGCCCATAGTTGGTGGGATAGGCTCCAGTTACCTTTCACTGCTAGCAAGCATAAGTGGAAGAAGATGAACAAATTTCAGAAATAAATTTAAAAAGGTACAAAAGAGAGAAAACTAAATACACTCAAACTAAAAAGTGCCAAGAGACATAAATTGCAAGTAAACTAAAGACAACCAACAGCAACATAAGCCACTGTGTCAAAGGCCAAAAAAAGTGATTTCAAAATATTAAAAATAATGAATGAATCATTTTCTAGCATACATTACACTAAGGAAGTCTACTTTAGCAACCTATGCATACTTAGAAAGCTTTACATATCATTTTGACATATTAGGTTTGCTGACTTTATCCATGTAATTTATGTACTGCACAAAGTAAACAGCAATCTGTAACTTTACATAAACCTTGAACAAAACAATACAAATCCTACACAGAAAGAAATAAAAATAAAAAAATCACTGTAAATTCTCAGTAATCCCATTATCCATGTTCTGTTAGGGCGATAAACATGAGCATCCGCACATGTTTATCACAATGTTTAACAGATTTATCATAATTCATTTTAAACAGCTGAATTGTGTCGTGTTTACCTGTAACTGTTGTCATGAAGTCGAACGCAATGTCAAATATAATTGAGTTGCGAAGCTGTTTTCACAAGCACTTACAATTGGGGGCGAAGGCTGTGCCGCAACCATGCTTGTCAATAAAACCCCATTAAAATGAGCACATCATAATTACTGCCTCTATTATCCTTCAAGATCTAGGACAGAGGCACACGCTTGTAATTGGCTGACTAACTACCCCATATGTGCATAGCCAATAGAAATAATTGTCCTTGTGTGTAGGGCTGACATGTTAACAGTCAGATCAGAGCCGCTGACTAAAATAATCGATTTCAAGGTGGCCCCAAACAAAATATTCCAATTTGCAATTATTGTTTGAGTACACAGAATGGTGCAAACATAATCGGTGAACAGCAGCGTGGAAGAAGTGGCACAGCTATTGGTCATGGATTTAGTCCAACTGGGATGATTGCACCAGCAGCCTCTCAGCTTCCCGGCTTTCTTTTGCTTCAACTTCACAGAATAAAGGGAGCATTGTGTATATTGTAAGACGATTGGTCATTGAACTTACCTGTGGAAGGAAATCACTGGCCCCAGTGGACACGAGTGCAGGGTATCTCAAAGCGTTTTATTGTTTGGTCGTTAAAAAAGGTTGGCAGAAACAAAACAATAGAACAAATTAGTACAATCATATCAATGTCCTTCTGGACTGATAATTTTATAATATCATACTGGCTTTCACAAACACTTTCTACACTTTATATTTGAATAATACACAGCAACAATGAATCTTCCCAGTGTTGTTATTACTGCACACATTATACAGGTCATGCATACTTAGCACTTAATTTCCACTTTTCCCATTGATTTAAAGAAAGGAAGTCTCTTACTGCTCCTTTTTTTAGGGGTCACGAGAGTGAATAATCTGCGGATGCACATCCGCTGATCAACCAAGGAAGGTCCCTTACCTGGACTTTCCCCTTTTGCTCACCTCTAACGTCAGCTGCTGCATGCTGCTTGAAGCAGGGTCACGGACATGAGAGCTGCTAGAGCCACCAAAAACACTAGGAAGTAGTTGCTTAGCGTGGCCAAATGCCACCATTTCACAGGCCTAAAGCCCAGGGGCCAAGCAGCCGGCTTGCGCACTGTCGGTGAGTAGTAGTAGCAGTATGGCCTCCCATTCATAAAATCACATCATTGCAACTAACTTACCGCTGTTCTAGATTGCTGGTAACTACATGTGACTGCACTCTCATCCTCTCCGTTTCTCACAGCACGATTGCCATCCCGGTAAGCATGCAAGTATCCCTTTTAATCATAACTCCCGTGCATTGGGGGATTACATTCTGTTTGTTTGTAGCTTGGCGTCTTCACGTGGAGCCGGTTTTGGTACCACTCCTCTGCATTCCACGTCCTTCACTCATCAAGTGCACGCCAAGTGGACCAAGGTTTACCCCGTGTAGGTTCCATATAATTAAATTCATTATCTCTTAGGGTTGGAGATCATGAGCTTCCCTTTCGGCCCATATGGAGTCATGTTGATGCCATTTCTGTTGATGCACTTCTCCGATCACAGAAGCCTTAAAGGTTTCTTGTAAATACATGAACTCTCAACTAGAAGACCCCTACAGTGAGCTCACCAGCCTTCAAACTGGGCTATGGTATTGGCTGTAAGTAAAAGGCGAGAGCCACTGTGGGCTTAAGAGAAGCTGCTGCTGCTGTTACTCCCAAAAAGAGAGTGTTTATGAACTATTTTTTAAAGGATTTAGTGCAAATTCTTGCACTGTGAATTCTTTTCTTTTTGTGTGTTTGCTGGTGTGAATGGGTGTGAGTGCGTTTTAGCATAGTTTTATATATAATATGTAAAATAATGCAAAATAAAGTATTTTAGTACTTAGGAAATATATACAAATTTCATTAAGACAATTATGTGACTTTACTTTTGTCTATTGTCCATTTCTGTTCAACGCATCTGGGTGACCTTAGAGTGGGGTAAATTCAGATCAGGTTCCCTGGGCCTTTACCGGGGTGGCATTGTTACGACAAATTGGTTGGACATTGTGGGTTAGATAACTCATTCTGCAGCTCTACAACCCCACACTAGCATGCAATAAATAGATTTGGCAAGTTTTAAGTGGGATGCCCTTCTGGCAAAATCCTGACAAAACCCTTTCCATTTAGCTAGACACTACAGGTGTAATGTAATTTTTTTATTTTTTATTTTTTTGAGATTTTGCTCTTTTACCATCCAAACTTTACACTGAAATAAAGAAAATGCCTGACATTAAGGTTTTTATTCCATTAAAATTTGGTTTTATTCCCTTTGATAAGAAACTTCAAAGGCCATTTTCTCAAAATGAGTTTTTCTCCCACTCTCAGATATCTCTGTTTCAGTTGTACCTATAGACACCACAGTTTCAAGTTTTATACTTAACACAATTTTTACAACAGGATTTGTTAATATATTATTCCTAGCCTAGTTTGTTGGTCATTTTACTCCTGAAAACGTGATGAAAATTATTTTTAGGCTATTAGCTGTATTTTGTATCTGTTGTGTGCACCTTAACTATGTGCCTGAAAATGTTTTGCTCCACGTCAAAGAATTAAACCCCTGATCTTGGGAATTAACCACTTTGCAATGGAAGTGTTAAGGTTCTTTATTTTAACACTACAGATCACAAATACAGTATATTTGTAAGTAATTTACCAATCCTGCATTGCTTTTGCATGTGAGAAATGTCAGGCCCCCATTAGCTTTTTATTTCAAGATATTATCAGCTACAGTGAAGAACTTGGGACTGACTGATTTTTTGGGTACACCATGTCCTTTCACAGGATCTATTTGTGCATTTTTAAACTCTTTCAAATCCGAGTGTGTTTGTTAACCCTTGGCCAACCCCAATGAATCTGCAAAGTCAAAAGAAAATATGAACACAAAGGGCTCTATTATCAGATAAAATCAGTGCACCAAAACAGTGCATCCTCTTTCTTTCAGTTTTTTCTCTTTTGGGGTTACCATAGCAAATGAGTTGCCTCCTAGTGTGCAGTAATTTGCATTGGTCATTTACGTGTTCAGTAGGTTTTATGGCAGATGCCTTACTTGGTACCACTCTTTCAGTTTATCCAGGCTTGGGACCAGCACAAAGCCTACACTGTCTTGTGACTGCTTGTGGCTGGATTAGAACATTAGATCAGCTAAACATTTTTTGCCAACCAATAACTCAAGGTCCTGACAAGACATATATATATATATATATATATATATATATATATATTTTATTTTTTTTTTAAGTTTTTGCATTTGCTTTTTTATAGTCATCTGCTCATTGTTTTTTGTATTTTTTAACCAATCTCAACATTCACAGGGAAAAAGGGTGTAGGTGAACAAGAGTACTCTTAGTCTTACTTCATTACACCCGCAACTACGGACCACAGGGAGATACACCCTCAACAACAGTCAGTTAGTTAAAGGGCTAACACAGACACACATTGACAGACAACCATTCACTCTCATTCATTCATAGCGGCAATTTTAGAGTCATCATTTCACATAACACATGCACGTATTTGGACTCTGGGAGGAAGCCGGAGAGAACCAACAGTAACACAAGGAGTACCTGCAGACTCAACTCAGAGAGAGTTGGCCAGCCCAAAGATCAAATCAACCTCTTTGCTGAAAAGCAGAAGTGCTAACCACTCTGCCAATGTGCAGCCCAATTCTCCCCACGGTATTGCTCTATTCCAGTCATTCTTCAAGCAGCATGTATTGACTGTTTTGAATATTAATGAATCCTCTTCATAATAAAGCTATTCCTTAATCCCAGGAGTTTATCAGTGTAAACTATGGCCATCTAACACTATCAGACATAATGAACACACCACAGTGCACCCCTAAGATATGGCATCCAATCCATAACTATAAGCTGCTTGAGTGGATTTTCTTTTTATTCACCATCTTAACTTTGCAAATGGCGGCAGCTTAGTTGCACCACTCCTGTCTCTCCACAAAAAACGAAGAGATTAAGAGACTAATGCTTTTAGAACAAAGTGGAGCTGCCAGTCTGTTGTGAGCTTTGACACTGCACTGTTTCAAATCAGAAATGAAGAGCTTACAGAGGTAAGGATGTAGTAATACTCTCATCTCCTAAAGGAATTAACAGTTCTTGTGATGAAGGCCAAAATGAATCTTTGATTAATAGTTTGGATAGTGCGAGGCGCAGATGGAGACAACATCTTTCTAATCTCTCTGTGTGATGTGGTGCTCCTCCTGCCATTGTCTTCTTTCGTGTGTAGAGAATAGAAAAGCAGAGTCTGGACTGTCCAGTGTTTAAAGATAAATTGTTTCTGTGTGAAGTGGTGAGACTGGGATGATGTCCTGCATAAGTCACCAGCTCAGATCAGGACACGAAGCTCACAAAAGTAGATACTCCAATCCTTCATCTTCCATCACTTCCATAAAGATTACACTGGGCTTTCTTGATATTAAGTGTTCATTCCCATCTTTGATTTGCTTTGACTTTAAAGTTTTATCTCCAGGCATTGACCTTTTAACCAAAACATTATTTTCTTTTTCATTTCCCTTCTTCATTATCCCCCGAGCTGACCTATACCGAGTGTTTTCTTACAACACTATCATCCAGAATTAAAATGTTCATCTCTTCATGCAATCTTTTGGCTAATCCTTTTGATAAAATCAAATAAAAGGCAGTTGACATTTGCGTAAGTATGCCTCATGATGGTGGCAGGTCCAAGAAACTAAGATGGCCGCCAGCTTTGCCTTGGTCATAAATGAAGTCACAGTCACATCTTGCAAACTCTTCACCAAAGTGAAGTTTGTTGAAACAAACTGTCAATTTTTTACACTGCAAATCCAACAAAGAGCTTTTAATTACAAGTCCATGAAGTCTGACCTTTTGATTTAACCAAGGCAAATGACATTTTGTATTATTATTGATATATACAGGCATCTTTCTGTAAATGATAATGGTCCTGAATTGCATATTTATTAAAGTAGAACCTGAAGAGGTTAATGAGTTAAAAAAGCTATAAATGTTGTTTCTTTAGGTCACTGTAAGACTGGTAACACTGAGGGTTGGTTTTCTTATGGTTTTATGAGTATTAAAGGTACACTCAAGCTTTGAGTAATCTATGCATGTTATTCACATTTTGCTGGTTATACGTATAATCAAGATTCATATAATATTTATATATTCATTATAGTAAAAAACTTCAGTGCTGTGAATGTTTGCAATATCATGATAATGTAATGTGTTCATCTTCATGCATTCTTTGAGACTTTGTAACTTTGTAACTTTGTGAGGGAAACACACTGGGCCTCACTGAAGATAAGATAAAACACACACACAGGGATAGAGTTTAATTTGGGTCCTGATTGTAGTTTAGTGTACCTGCCACTAGGGGATGCAATTTAGTGGGTGTGGTTAAATGTTAACATCAGAATAAAGGGGAACATAACATGATGGGCGTGTCACAGGCTACCTACATTACATCGTGGGTTGTAAATTTCCACTACTTAAGGATTTTTTATAACTCCATAATAATGACCTTGATGAACTTTTGTGGACATGACAAACTGAGTGTCCACAGCAGGTGCAGGGGTTGGCTCCAGTTCAATTGGGACCAATATGTATGTTTACAAACTAAATTTGAGTAGCAACTGTCCAGACGAATAATAACTTATTTTCAAGGACATATGGAAATTAGTGTTATCAGAAAAGTATAAAAGATCATGTTTGGAGGAGCTCGGGGGCTTTTGTGGGGACCGGACATGGGCTCCGTTTGTTGTGTCATGCAATAAACTTTTCTACGCTGGACTCTCTGGACTTTCTGCTTCTTGTTTTTGGATATATTATGTATTTTTTATTCTACAAACCATACAACTTGGCTCGTTTCTTCACTGTTTTGGAGTGCCCCTACATTTCAGAGTAAAGCCCTGTCATAAATACTCAGAAGTCTGGTTGACTCCTGGTGATGTCGCACTTGGCTTGACTCTTGTTTTCTCATCCTCGCATCCATCTGAAAGAGTGGCCAAAAGGCAGAGGGCAGACATTATTCAAATGTTGAATAATGTCCCCAACTGTCTGACGGAGATGTGGCTCCTCCCTGTTTTGCATTGTCACAGTACCACAGACTATGTTAGGCTATGAAACATGGCCATTGTTTGCCTTTTGTTTCTTTAATTCAGAGATTATTGGTTTGTATGTTGTTAATGGCAACAAGTATTCTCTATTTTGTTTTTAGTATTGACCATAGCTTGCTTCTTTTAAACCCTTTTCTCCAGTCTAAAGAGTAAAATATCTACCCTCCCTCCTTGTGTTTTGATTAAAGTGAGTTCACAATGCAAGCAAATGGCTTTAAACAATGTCCCCAATCTATATTTACGATTATCCATAACTTCATAGTTGCCTGATGCTAGATGTGTTCTTTCAGCCTCTGCCATTCATTTTTCAGCCTTTCTCTGAGGCTCTGTCGTGAAAGAGAAGTTATAAGGGAAAATAGCTGAATGAAAGCAAGATTGTAACAACAATAAGAGAAAATCTATTTCTAACAAGGGCATACAGCTGATACTGCTGCCATTAATGTGTGTGTGTGCACAGACTTTTAAAATGAGAAATAAAAGATAACAATATTTTATTTACTATTCTCTTATTGATGTAATGGAGCTTGGCCAGAATGTTTTACATCTTGTAAACAGTGTTTGTAAGTCATATGTGAAGAAAGGATAGTGTTATTATAAGTCTGACAAAATGGGTGGCCAAGTGATGGGGACTCATCAGCTGAGGCATAATCTAATTACTTCTCAGGACTAAGATGGATGGAGCGACATGGCGAAGTACACATCTTTGGCCAGATTTAATTTGTGCTGTTAAAAGCTGCACAAATAATTTAAGGGCTCGCTAAGAAATCTAAATGAGTATTTCACTTATGAAGGCTCACTAACATAACTCACAGCATGCAAGCTTGTCAAGACACACTGAGAGTCCGTCAAACCTGGCAAGAAACAAATTGGTGAATATTTTCCTGCAGCATATGGGATACAAAACAAATAAGACTGACATTTTGGACATACGACCTCTTGTTGTTTGTAATTGGAGGAAGTAAAAATATCAACTTTGGCAATTTTAATTCAGATAGCAACTGGAAAAAGGATAGGTTTTATTTATTTTGCTAATAGCGAAGCAAGTAAGAAAATCAATACTGCAAATGCAATGCCAAGGAGATATTTATATTCAAAATGCTGCTATTTCACATCACTGACCCCGGGAAAGCAATGGCTTCACAAGATATGCATCACCAAATCAAAATCTGACAGGTAAAGGCCTCACTGGTCTAATAATTGGATATTTTAAATGAATTGTAACCCACGGAGGTCATTTTAATCAATCCTTGTAATTACAAATTACACATGGTGTTGTATGCCCAGGGAGCTTTGCGACATGGCTGCTGAGAAATGGTTCTACAGCATTTGTAATGGGAGAAATCACACCTATTTTTTTTTTTTAACCATGTCAGTAATAGGTAATTTATGTGATTAATTAACACAGACAAAGCTCAAATTAAACATGAATGTCTCAACATATCATGGTTGAAGAAATCCTTTAAAAAAAACTGATCTTAAATATTATTAGGCTGTATTAGTTTTGATGTTTGAAAATTAATTACACAAATGACTCAGTGAGCTGCTCCGTGCACACTGGAGCTTTAATGAAACAACCAATGATCATTTGATTTGAAATACTATAACAGGGCAAGGTTATATGTAGCATCCACACTGAATAGGTGGAGGACGCAGACAAGTACTTAAAAATAATACTCAAGTACTTATTGAATTAAAAGAAAGTTCTAAAAGCATGTGTTGTACTGCAAGGTTAGTGCTTCCACAAAAAATAATTTTACACATTTAGAGACTTTAATTCAGTAGTTGCTTTAGTATCAAAACCACGACATACTATAGATAATATACACATGCAGGTTCTCTCTGGCGTCCTCACACTGTCCAAAGACATGCATGCACGAGAAAATTGTTCTAAATTGACCACAGTGAATAAATGTGAGAATGAATGGTTATCTGTGTGTCAGCCCTGATATTAAACAGGACATTGCCCAGGGTATACCCCCACCTCTGGCCCATAGTTGCTGGAACATAAAGTTGATTTGAATAGTCTCCAGATAGCCAAAAAAGATGAATGAATCCAGAAATACTAAACAAAAAGGGTCTATGTCTTGATATACAGTGCTAACACTTTACTGTTTGGACTCCAGAGTCATTTTTATTATAAATATTTGTACATTTAAATACTGTTGACAAATTACAGTGCTCCAGGTCTTTGCAGTCAGTCAGTCAGTGTCAGAGAAAGGAGGCAGTTGTGTTTTGAAGAAAAGGCTGGGAATAAACTGGAGTGACTTGCTGCGTGCACCACAGTTGACAGAATGTCACATACACTGTTAGACAAACTTGAGATAACATATTTTGTTTCCAGCAAGTGTATGGCGCACACTGGTGTTTTATTTCTGTGCAATGCAGATTTCCAAAATAAGTGACAGAATACTATACACAAAAACAAAGACTGAGAAAAGCTGTCTCATGCATAAATTCTTATCTGGATTCAAAAATGTGAAAACTTTATGAGAAGCTGTTTGCCTCAAAATCTTGCAAAGAGAGAGAGAGAAAAAAAAAAATCTTCATTTCATTTTGAGAATAATTTGTGGTGAGCTTTTGATTCCAAACAAAAGTGTGTTCGAAGAGAGAACTGGCAGCACAAACAGCACAGGTAACACAACGGTGAGCTGTGCAGAGGTCAGATGAATGTGGGATTGCTTGCCAAGCTCAAGGCCGTAGATATTTCTCTTCACAATGTTTTTCAGTTCATCTACCTGCTCTGTCTTATCCCAAGCAGAAGCAGCCATTTTTTCCTCCATCAGTTTTTGTGGTCCAGTTTTCTCCTTTTTACTCTTTAGTCTATTTCTCAATTGTCCACCCCCCCAGGGCTTAAAATGGCATCACTGTATTTTACCAGTGCAGTGTGGACAGATTTGCAGAGTATGAGGACTCATCTGCCTCCATCCCTCTCCCACGGCTCCATCTCTTCTGTTTGTTGACAGAAGCCCATTTCAGATGGAGTGTCCTCTTGCGTCACGTACCTTTCTCATCAGCGAGAATGTTTTTTTATTTTTTCACGCACCCTACAAGGCCCTCTCGGCTTCAGATTTATTGTCAGTGTTCGAGGCTGAAGTTGACTGCTTCCTCTTCCTATGATGTATTTTCATTGAATCCTTCGTACACTGGATGGTACTGATGAGCCCTTACCATCAATAAAACACACTTTTGTTGACACAGACACACAGGTAGAAGTTGGAAGCTGACAAACAAAACTTAGAAATTCCTTTACAATGATGTCTGTCTCTCGGGTCACATGCAGATCATACTCCGACTGTGCTCATAGCCCAATTAATCTCCCACAGCTGGATTTCTCACCTTTGGCCAAGTTTACATGCAGTGGAGAGAACAGAACTACTGTCTTCCTAGTGATGTTTGCATGGTTTAGTAGCACTAAATGCTAATGGAATCACACATTTAGTTGTTGATATCAAGAGTCCCACTCCCACTTTACAAAACACACAACAATGTAAAATAAATGTGTTTCTTACTTGGTAACTTAAATGTGTTATAAGCTATAGAAGGCAAGCTTTCACTTTTATGTAAAACATGTAAAATACAATCAAACAAAAAAATATATAGCTATGCAGCAGCAGCAGAGTGATCTGTGTGGTCTAAAAATGTGTGAGTTTTACTTTTAACACTAATGTTTTTCTGCTTGTTAATCCTTGAACACTGATGCTGGGTGAATTTCAACTGCTTTTTTCTAGTGATAAGGGGTGTGATACTCTTGGTAAATTTATCCCATTGCTGGTAATGATGTTATTGCACTAAATCAAGATTTTCAGGCCCATCAGACAAGCCTGACAAAAGCACAAGAAATGAGTTGACCAAAAAACAAGTTACCAGCACCATTATTACTATTTCTTTAGAACATTTTGTCAACAGTTTTTTGTTTGTTTTTTGGTTTTATTTCATGAAATATTATATCGTTGAAAGTAAAAGGAGAATACTTCAGTTTGCCATGTGTTATTGTACTTTAAAATATGTTGATGTTAAGTGTTTTTTCAGGGAGTACAGTGTGGAGTAAAACAGGGTTCTACGGTTGTCTGTGTGCTACTGAATAGCTCTTAGCTTAATCACAATAATCCGCAATAGAAGCAGCAGTAGTTTGACAATGAATCACATTATCTACATACTGTTGTGTGATTAGGATATATTCGAATGACATTACTTTCGTTTTGGTATACATTCATATTTTTCTGTTTATTCACCATTCCCAGGAACTATGGACCAGAGGCAGGGTACAACCTGGACAATAGCCAGTTAGTCCCAAGGCTGACACTCAGGGACACACACTGATAGACAATCATTCACTCTCACATCTCTTCTCTAGGAGCAATTTGGATTCACCTAGACATACATGTCTTTGGTGTTCAGGACAAAGCAGGAGTAATCAGTGACAGGAGACGCATCTCCTTCCTGAGAGGTGAAAGGGCTCTGGCACCATGCGTCCCACACTGTATTTTATTTTATTTTATTTTATTTAGTGCAGGGTATTAGGAGATTGCCTCTTTGCTTCTACAGTTCATGGCCAGACGGGGTGAAAAAAATGGCCACTGCTCTCTTGGCTGGTTCTGAATCGGGCAATGGTATGATTTCAACCAAAATATGCAACATTTTCTACACTTTAAACATTTATTTTCTAGACAGAACCACCAATCAAAAGAATGTCTAACGCCTTAACACTATTATTTTCAAAAATAACATTTGACCTAATAGGTTTATGATTTTCCATTTCCTTTCAAAAATGCTTTATGAGAGGTATTGCTTGTTAGAATGTCATAGTTGAACTGACATTACTGTTTTAACACATTGGAATGAGAATGCAATGGACCTTTACACTATTTGCAGTGTGTGGGCAAGAAGACTGTGCCTGGACATGTTTTCCATATTTGCAGGGATCCCCACATTGTGATGTAAGCCTATGTAACACCAGGCTCTAAGAAAAGACTCCTCATGTACTGTACTGAATATACTGACCCTCAGGCATATTGTCTAAAATGCACTTCTCCAGTCCAGGTGAGACACTGTGTCCCAAGACGAGGTCATAGCTAAGGTGCAGAAGTCCAAGCTTATGCTCATATATAGCAAGTTTTTGTTGGAAGAGGTTGTGAGTTTGATCCCCAGGCAGGCCCACTCAACATATCTGAATAGAGTCTGTGTTGCTGTGGGTTCTCTCTGGGTACAGCTTGTGGAAGGAATGTGTTAATAATCTAAACTCGCCCCTAGAGAATGCATGTGAGAGTGAATGGTTGTCTGTCTGTGTGTGTCTCTGTGTCAGTCCTGCGACAAGCTGGCCATTGTCCTGAGTGAACCACAGGCCCATAGTTGCTGGGATAAGCTCCAGCCAAGCATGCCCGATAATGGGAAAAATCTGAGAAAAATTAATTAATTAATTTACATATTAATTTGTTATTTTTTATGTTAGTGTGTAGGTCATAAAAATGCTTAAACCTAATATGGATTAGCAGAGTCATATACACTATACTCAAGGTGGTTACAAAAGAAACTGAACTGTGAAATTTTACACTGATGTTTGCTATTAATACATACCAGGCAATTTTCTACATTCTTTCTGTACAACTTGATTAATATTTTTTTGATGTTCCTCCTTGTATTTTCTTCACCTTTGATAGTGTGTTGCCCGATCGTCAGCTCTGCCACTTGCCCTGCCGCTCCCGAGACACTTTAGCCCTGTCTGTCATGCTCTGGGCCGCCTCTGCCTCTGTCTCTCCTCTGTGCATTTGACAGCCGCTGTCCTTCACTCTGAACTCATCTGGGAGCAAATCAATAGGAGCTCAGGGAGGCCAAGCATCACACTCACACTGATTTCCTCTGTCTCATGGATTGGGTCGCATTTGCGCAGACTTCTGCTCATTTCTATATTTGTTGGCCTATTTATAGAGCAGATAGGCAGAAAATTATGATCCTTTTTTCAGATTTTATCTTTTACCAAACTGGAACTCGATTATGGCGAAATATGAATATGATATAGAAAATAATACAAATCATTATTTCCTGCCCAATTGATTTACTGTTACTTTTTAAAGAAGCAAAATTGTTGACTCTAAAATGCCCCTAATGAATGAACATGAGAGTGAATGGTTGTATGTCTGTGTATGTCTCTGTGTCAGCCCTGAGGCAAGCTGGCCCCTGTCCAGGGTGTACCCCGCCTAAGGCCCAAAGGTACTGGGATAGGCTCCAGTCACCTGTGACCCCTAACGGGAGTAAGCAGAAGAAGATGAATGAATGAACAAAAAGTTGTAACTGTAATTTCTTTTCTTGTGGCTTTTCACCTCCTGATGCAATCCTTTCCATTTAATTTACTGTATTCTATCAGATTTTTAGCCCTGGGACCGGCACAAGGAATACAGTGGCATGTGACTCCTTGGGGCTGGATTGTATAATTGAATGTAACAGAAATATATAGTTTTATATGTAGGTTTCAAAAAAGATTGATTGATAAAAAATATTTAACGTCCCCACAACCTAGTTTTTGGTCCTCCACTGATTGGTAAACACTTCTTTAAAATTCAACTGCACTTTATTATTCATAATCAAGGATATTGGATATAATAAAAATTTGTGAATCTTCTTCAGGGGAATCTTTTTTAAAATATTTCTCTTTAACCAAAGTTTGTAACACAAAATTATTCCTAGCAATTGATACAGACTGACTAAAAAGCAGACAAAGAAGTGGCAATTTATCACATGCAATCTATTACAATTAGTTCTCAAAAGATCTGGTTAAAACAAATCTTCAACCATTGTGTTGTCTATGGGTAAAAATGACTTGATAAAAGCAAAGAAAATCCTTCAAAATAACTATTTTCCAACTGAATGAAAACATGATTGAAATCAGTGCATGGTGTTAAATCCTGAATCCTGTGATGGCATTTGACTTAATAAAAGATGTTGACGTCTTGGCATCTTACTTATTAATGGGGAACTCTGGTGGAATATGGTAAATCTCACGAGCATCAGGAAGTAATAATTATCCCAACCTTTGTGTGATGGATATTTCAAAATGAAGCATGACTCAAAAGCAGACTGTTCAATTTCTCAAATCTACTCTGAAATGAGTTTTGGTAACTTATTCTGAGTTGAATTTCGAAGCACATTGAGTAAGTGTTGAAATCACAATATTGTACTTTACGATAATCCGGTGAATTTGTTCGGGGTCTGACATTATTAATTTAGCACCAGCTCTTGCAAGTTATTACATGCAGTTTTTTTCTCCAACATTTGGTCTGTATTAATTTATGAGAAGCTGTGAATAAAAATAATATTGAACTTTAAATTTCATAAAACATTTCCCTGAAAAGGCAGCTGTGTGATGGTAACCCAACTATATAGAGCTAAGCATGTTGGCGCATTTATCTTTTTATAAGTCAAGGGGTTTTTCGATTTTTTATGGCTCAAAGCTGCATTATCAGTGAATCCCAGTTGAAGTGTCTATGTGTATACAGTATTGGTCATTAGTGAGTGCTTTTACAGTCTGGGCAACCCACACAGTGCTGCACATGCAATATTTCTCTGTAATGTTGAAATACTGTTCACATCTAAAAGCTTTATTTTTAAGGAATAAACACAATTTCCTGACGTCTTAAGCTGCTAAACATAGTAATTAGTACTAATAACTCACTTTTGACAATAAAAACGCTTATGAAAAAAAACTAAAATGAATAATTTAAGCATACAAGAGTGCAAAGAGGCAGGATGGTTAGTGCCCTTGCCGCTCAGCAAGGAGGTTGTCGGTTCAATCTTTGGGGCAGCCAACACACAATATCTCTGAGTGCATGTCCTCCTTGTGTTACTACCAGGGCTTGACATTAACACTAGCCAACACTGTAAAAAAAACATCTGTAACATTTATGGTAAAATATTGGCAGCAGTTGTTGCCAGAATTTAACTGTATAAAAAAAAAAAGTGGTGACTTTTACATTAAACTAAGCAGTTTTTCTGTCTTGTCTATGACTCACTGTCAATGGTAAGGTGATTAGTTGTAAAACTTGATATTGTCACCAGATATATTTTACAGTAAAACTCTGGTTACCACAGCTGCCAGTAATTTACTTTTTTTTTTTTTTTTTTTTTTTTTACAGTGAACCAGCCAAGATTTTTTTTTTTTTTTTGGCTACAAACACATTTCAACTCACTACAGCCACTTTGGCCAGTTTGATTTTATGCATGTGTCTTAACTTTAGAGCTCCTCAGTTCCTGCTATGTTTAAGTCTACTCTTAATTTAGTTTATAATTAATCTTGATCACAGGAAAAAACAAAAAACAAACTTGTATTAACATAGACCACATGGGAAAAGATTATTTATTCTGCCTAGGTAATACTATTTTCTAAACATTTGATAAATCCCTCTCTGTACATGAAACCAAATTCTACATTTCTTTAAGTATGCTATAAAAAAATACAAAATCATCTGAACTAATTAAATTATAGTTTGTAGCTTTTGAAAAGGACCTGCCACAGTGGCTGTATATCCCCCGACTGAGGCCCATAGTTGCTGAGATAGGCTCTAGCCATTTAAAAGCATTGTTTTTCTATGGATAAACACAATTTCTTGCTGCTAAACATAGTAATCAGTCCTAATAACTCATACACAGAGGCTGGTGTCATCATGAACAAACTGGCAGCCATGTTGATAGGTTAATGCTCAGAAGTGGGAGTTGCCAGGGAGGACGAGTGTGAACATAAGCAGCAGGCCATGGCAGACTTTCAGAGAGGTGCCGCCGCTCCCCCGCGCTGCCACAGCATCACTCATTTTCAGACCTAATTGAAAATAAACAGATCGCTGGGGACCAGTGTGTAAATCTGAAGAAGTCACTACCACTGGTAATGTTTAATCTTATTATGCTCAGGATGTGTGCAGAGATTAATTAACCCAATTAGAGTCCAGCAAAAACACAGAGTAAGGCAAGCTAGAGGCTCATTTAATGCATATCAAACATGCAATTACATCGACTGGTCACCAATGTACTTCCGACTTTTTTCCTCTTTAATTAACATTACTAATTAAAGTATGAGCCTTTAACTCAGGCTATTGGTATAAGCATGTGCATGTAAATATTAAAGGCTTGCTGTCATAGATCAATCCAATTCAAACAGCCCCTGGATGGAAGAATTATTTTTTGCTTTTGACTTTAATCTGTGGAGTTGGCATGTCCTGCCCAAGTTATTTCTGGCTTTCTAATATTGTCCAAAGACATACATGCATTCAAGGTCCCCCTTTATACTAAATCATGGGTCACTAATAGGTGGACCACGATCCGAAGCTGGACCCTGACGCCATCCGGACCTGAACCCCTGTACCGCACCACAGACATGAACCTGTTAAACCCCGCGCTCACCGGGAGCACAGCGGCGCCTCTCAAAGCACATCAACTTCAAAGCTTTACCATGAACAGTGCAGGGTTTTAATCGGGTGTGTTTTCTGTTATTGTCCAACAAACACAGCAGCACTAGGTCCAGACTGTGTGCGGAGGGACCTGACTGCTGGTTTTACAACAGATAGAAGTTTTCTCTTTATGGATCAGTGAGACGAGCTGGAGATGACACACACTGAGAGCGGTTCTGTCCCATAACTCACCCCTCCCACCGGAGTTTGTCCCCCGTCACACAGAGGAAAGAACTGTCTCATATTTACTGGAGAATTGTGAGTCAACATGTGTTTTGAGGCACGGTCCACAGTGTAAAAGGAGATAAAGAATCTTTGCATGTTTGTATGTTCAGATACACGGAGCGGTTTGAGTGTGAGTGGGAGACAGCAGAGAAATAAGAGACAGACAGATGAAGAAGGGAACAAAGGTCAGCTCTAAACCAGTGTGTCTCTTATGCTCTGAGTCAGAGACCACTATTATTTTATTTTATAACTGTAAGTGTTTATAGGCCTATAAGAAAAAAATAAGTCTACCCAATTATTTTATACCCAAGTTTGTTTTAAAGTAGTAAGTAAGTAGTATTTACACTGTAGACACAGATGCTGATGTAAATATAATGCTTTTTTAAGGCACAAAATAACATTGTGGTCTTCCGGACCTTCGCTTGAGAAAATGTTCACAAATTGGACCTCAGTGAATTTTAATTGTTGACCCCTGTACTAAATCAATTTCTGTGAGCTTTTAACCATGTTATAATGTGGTTTCTACCCCAAAAACATACCTTGAGTAGTATTTTGTTTCAATTCCTGAAACGCTGAAAAAGCTTAGTCTCATGGCTCTACGCAGACTTGTGAAACACAGAAGTACTCCTGCACGTTTCTGAAGCCCATACACTGTCACCAGACTCGTTCTGATAATTTCAGAGCTTAAACTGCTGTCACTATAAAGCAGTCAGTTCATTTATCTGTCCGTTAATATGCTGCTAACAGCCTTGATTAATAACCATTTTATGCTCTGCCCAATCCCCGGTGTTGCCAGCAGGGGGCGTCAGACACCTAATCCAAGTGTTTTCTGCAAAGTCAAAGTACCAGCTCCCCAAAATAAGATGTTTACCTATCCTTTGCATTATTGTAAGTCATAAAACAGGAAATACTAATGCAAAGTTGTCCAAAATTATTTCAAAAAGCATAGTATATAGGACTTTTAAGGTGAAATGGTGACTCAAAAATAACGCTGTATCCACACAGAGACAAAAACGTTATCAATTCAAAAACATTTTCCATAAACACGACACTGTCTCAGAAAATGTGTTTGTCAACATGGGTCCACGCAAAACCACTGAAAACACTGTAATACATATGCCAGGCCTGTTAGTGGCACTGTAATGTGCACATGGGGCATGCGTATAAAACTTGTTGGATATAAACACAAGAACATGGCAGTGAATATGAATGTGTGCTGTAAAAGCCATAAAAAAGCTGAAGAGGATCCGGTAAATTTCAAAATAAAAATGCTTGTGCAGCCTCTTGCTCACCTTGTTGTAAACATTACATCTTAACTGGGGACGCGGGGTCACAAACAACACCGGACATCATTAAACATGAGTAAAATTAAAGTATTTATATATGTAGTGTCCTTATGCTGGGTTGAAGTATATATTTCTGTGACTTTTGGGGTTCAGCCATGTTTAAATCGCCAAATAATCTCTAAATGAACATTGTGGTCAGAGGCAAACGTGGCTTTCCCCCTTACATTTTACATGCAGTTCTCTGTATACATGGTTATTATCGCGTGAACTCATAACTTCCAGCATAAACTCGCAGTCTCCCAGCTGGCTCTGGTCGGAGACGTGCCGCACATGCAACGGATTCAGTGTGAATTGGGCTTAAGAGTGACTGGTTTTTCTGTCAGTATATGTTTATTACATTTTTACTCCTCCTTTACATACAAACCAAGCAGATATTGCAATAACATGTTTAAATTATGTTTCTTTATACTTTTCAAATTCAACTTAGCAGCAATTAAATGGGTGTAATGAAATCTGGCTTTTAAGGCTCAACAGTGTGCAGTTGTTATAGAAAAGGCCTATTACCTATGTATTTATGCTTGACAAATTAACAACTTTATTGATAAACTCAATGGTTTCAGTGGTATCTGTGCCAAATCCAGAACTCTCAATCAGCTCCTCCATAATTCACTGTCATTTTAATCAGATTTTTTTTTTAACATATTTTAAACCGCATATTGACATCTTCTCCAAACCTCAACTAAGTATTTTTTCCCTCCTCAACCATTTAAATCCTATCATTAACCCACAATTTTGACAAGCCACCGCCAAGGATACTGTTCTACCCAAAATATATTGCTGATATTTCAGAAATAAGATGTATCTAAATTGACAAGTTGATAATACAATGAATGCATTTTTTGACTTGGAAATGAATAAGTAGTGAGATTATTAAAAGGTGAATGTATAAGAAGTTAATTGGGTTGTGTGTAATTATCCACATGGCAAAAATGGTAAGTGACAGGACACAGTATATAGCCTTTTTACACCGCCCCCTTCCTTTCTGCAAGACTTTTCCACTGCGTAACAATGTCAAGTTTCTTCTGCCGTTGCCTCTGCGAGTCATTATTCTCCAAACTACAAGATGTTGCTCGTCATTTCCGACTAAGCGGCGATGCCGAGGACAGGTTCGTTATGGATCCTGAGCCCGCATGGCACTGGGCTCATCTTTATGCATGCCACACCATAATCACAGATCTCCCCTCACTATACACATGCATACAACTGGAATCAGGCGCATCACGGTCCCACACTGCCTCTCCCTCAGCTATTTGTCCCTATTTGCAATATCATAAACATCTGACAGTGGGGATTGTTAATTAACCGTTTGCGATACCTCCAGGAATTGGGACCTCATTAAACTTTAATGGCCGTACCTTTAGTAAGACTTTTTTTATGACCCCAGCTGAAAAGGATTTTAAAAAAAAGGAGTCACCTTCCCCCCAGCCGATAAATTTTAATGACATAATAAATGTTGAAATAGTAGCCTAGGCCAATGTGAAGCTTTGTGCTGTTAGGTCTGCTGGACCACTGAGCCTAGGCTGGGGAGTTATGAGATACTGTACTTTAACAGTATGTCCTTAGTCATTCAGATTAATAATTGAAACCATTTTACTGTTTTACTTTTTAAATGTACCTGGTTTTCTTTCTCTTTTTATAAATCAGATTTTATTGTAGGTTTTGGGATTAATAAGAACTTAATACTCAGATTTATTAAACAGTCAAAAGTAAACACTTTTCTATCACAACATAAAGCTTCATATAGGTATTTTATTTTAGCCATTAGCATGTATGTTAAATATATGCTAACAACTACATGAAATAAAATGGCCAAACATTATTACACTCGTTATGTTTTTTGTTTTTTTTAACCAGGTTCTAATGTTACACACAAGTCACCATCTTGATTACTAAAAATACCACCAAATCAACTAATTCCTTAGTTAAAAATGTATTGAAGTCCGCTTAGCTTGCTCTGCATTATTTTTTAGAACAAAATAGAATAGTGTTTAAAACACTATTTCTGGCTATACTGACATCAAATATTTTGATATTTAAGTTGATGACTTCGATTTTTTAACTTTAAAGGTACTGTAAGCAGCATGCACTCGTACTGGTTTGAAAACAGTACTGCAGTCTAAATCAGAACAATGGTCTATTTTCTGATTGGACGATTGCAATGCAGTTTTAGAACCAAAACAAAAAATGTTAAAAACAACTTGGCCATTATGTAAAACATTTTTATTTGTTAATAACTGAACTGTACCATTGTTATCAGTAAAACTAATATTTGATTTAAACATGTATACATCATATCTTGGAACATGTGGGTAATTCTTTTGAAATATAAAAAGAATATATACTGCTGATAGCACCTTTAAATCATTTACCTAAATCCATGTTTTTTTTTTTTTTTTCATGAATCTAAAATTTTAATCCAAAGTAGAGAAATGGTGCATCCTCATTTCCTTGGTTTGGTTCATGTGTTGTGTAGATGACAGGTTTTGCTTAACAGCATACAGACAGCCTACAGCTAAGTATAATCTTTATCTCTGTTTGTATAATTAATGTTCTGATTTTCTTTTGGGGTTTACATCTCGATGTACAGAGGTGTGCCATCTCCTGGCGCAATTACGACTGAACAAGTTGCTATATTTGTTTCTTGTCTTGAAATACTCATCTTCAAAGAGCGAGTTGGAGAGTGAGTTATGTGTGGGAATTTTTTTTTAAAGATTCCTGAAATGAAAGCATCAAAAGATTTAAAGTTGTGTGGGCAGGATTTTTACATTTCAAATATTGATTCACGTCAGTCTAAAATCTCTGCAGCTGCTAAAGAGATGTTTGATGTTCATTATATGGATCCACTGTTGCAGACGCAGGCATTAGGCTGGATTTACACCATGCAAGTCAAATCAGACTTTACTATCACTAAACATTTACATATTTTAGTTTTGGTGCTAAATTCTTTGGGGATCAGTGTGGGTTAAACCAACCACAGGTACAAATGTCACATTTGCAGCTTTAGCCTTCTAACTGTTCAATTGCTGGCTGTTGCAATTTATAGATTATAGTTGATGTTAACAAACACATTTTAGATGCTGAATATTGGTTTACAAATACTATAGTGCTTTTAACTGTTTAACACCAATTTGCTGTTTTTATTGTTATAATGGAATCATCTCTGTGCCTACTCACAAGCAAATGTTACTCCTGATAAATGTGGTAGAAAATGTTTCAGACTTTTGCAAAACAGAGAATAAAGATCCCAACTAAATAAAGTGTGTAAAGTAAAACATTGCATATCAAAGCAGCTGCCTGTTTGGAGCCGGTTCAGACAACACTGTTTTTCCTTTAAAGCACAGCCTCAGGCTTCTTTAACTCTTTTGGGTAAATACTGATCCAGTTTAGTCCTCTTCTTCTTCACTTCTTAGGAAGTCAGTCTTTAGAGTACGGATATTTTGCACACACTGTTTTTCTTATCACACTGGTGCATCATTGTTAGTAAATAACAGATTTGTACTCAAGATCAGAGTAAAAAAGACAGGAGACTTGATTACAGTGTACTGTACATAGACCAGTGGTTCTCAAACTTTTCAATTATTATTTCATTATATTATATTTGGATTTCCAGGTACCATCTTTAATATACAATAATAGAAGACTAGCGACTGCTGTGTGGAAGCTAATGGGGTTCCCAGTAAATAAACAACTAAATAAATAATGAGCCTAATTTTTGACTAAACCAGGACTAACACTAGACTAAACCAGGAGAATTCAGGTCTAAATGCCAAAACCAGGACTAATATCAACTTAAGGAGGACTAACACAGAAAAAAATGCCTTTTAATTACACTAAATCTGGACCTGAACGGCAAAAGGCTCCCGAGTACCACCATCCTGAGAACCATTGATCTAGACCAAGACCAAGACTTGAATTTGAGTTTGCACTAATGACTCATTGACTGGCCTGCTAGTGCTTGATAAGGGGAGGCCATGATGAGGTGGTCAGAAAAATAAAAAACAGAATTTATATTCTTAATCATATAAAATACCATGTTCAGTGGGTTGATTATGAACATGCTGTAGACTAGTGTTTCCAAAATGACTTGAGTCTAGACACAAAAGTGGGTCTAGACCAGATTTCTGCAACCTATTGTTTTAGAGCCACATGTGGCTCTTTAGCAATGCTCTTGCGGCTCTTTAGGCACCTGACATCTGCAAAACTTTCTCCCTGTTTTCTGAGATATGCTATGGACTTAACTGTTAACTGTTATAATAAACTTGAGCCTCAGCTGCACACATGGACTGATTAGAAATGCTACACACGAGCGCCAAGAAATAGTTACAGGATGTAACTCTAGCTCTCTGAGTGAGCTAAACAGTGCAGTGTTTAACACAGTTCTTTGTTTGCAATTATTAATGACTCACATGCTATATTTTAATCATAGACAAAGCAACTTTTGTGCAGTATAACTGCAGCTCTTTACAGGTTCAAATAGAGTATTTTTGTGAACAATTGGTTCTTTGGATCAGGAAGGTTGCAGGTTGTTGTCTAGATTCAAGTATAGTTGCAATGTTAAGCTTATCTGGAGCCTAAATACTGCTTCAATTACAAGAAGTGATAAAACTGATTTAATAGCCTGTGATTTAAAAAAAAACAACAAAACAAAAAACAAAAAAAACAATGAAATGATAATGGATAAAACAGTGTCCCAAAATAAGACCAGATCAGAAACCCCTCTTTGAAAATAAAGGCATTTTAACTTGAGCAACTTGAAGAGTACCTTAATTAATTCATTTTCTATTTATCCCAAAAGGTTCCTTGTTATATTTGAGAATAAATAAATAAGTTATGATTCTGTTATTATTGACACTCTCTGAAATACATAAAATACATTAAGTCATCTGTAGCTGGCTGCTCGTACTATTCTTTGGCAGTAAAATAATAGGCTTCTTTTGCACACCTACAAAGATGCAGCTCTCCTGGCAGCGGTCTCTTCATACACTCGCTGGCCCTTGTTACTGATGCCTGGCCAGTCCCACTCACATTAATGCAGCCCACATACTGTAGCAGACCGATACTAGAGCTGCAGTCATGATAACAATGATTAATGTTTTCATTTTCTCACATCTACTCGCACTGACAACATGCACTGATAATTGCTTGTTGCTGATACTGCCTTGGATACTCCCAAATGTTTAGATGCACCGTCCAAATGACAAACAGTGTCTTAGCTCTAAAATCTTATGAAACAATATCAATGTTTTAAAATATAGGGGCATAACTTAGCTATAACAGACTGCTTGAAATGAACTCAGAAAATACAGCCTCACGGAAGATCTTGTGATGACTGCATTGCAATAAATTACAATAGTCACTAAAGAGGAGCCATAAATAGACAAGAAAGAGATTTTGTATGATGCTATTTAGGTCTTTAAAATGATTGTATTCATAGGCAGTTTATGTTCCAATGTCCCTGCCATTTTCACAAAAGCCTTAAACTCACAGATTTTCTAGTTCAGGAGTAGACGCTCTTTTCTTTGACCAACAAAACCCTTGTATCTAATAATGGTAAAGAATCCACTAAAACTAATCATTTGTTCTTTTGGTGAGTGAATTTAATATTTTCTGTCCTTAACTGAAAATGGTACAGAATCTCCTCAAGCACTTAGAGCTACAGTAAACAGTGATCTGGATCCACACCAAATTAATTACTGTATCCTCGTCCCATGACAGATTTTCATAAACTACCACATTGTAATGTTTCTTTCTTAATTAAAGACCAAACTGATTGTATATTTTTGTGCAGTGGAAACTGTCTCAAACCCAAAACTCAACAGTGAATCTCCACTCCTGGTTTCCATGGCAACTAGAGGTTGTGTGCTTCTCGTATGTCCCGGGTTTCCTTGTTAGGAGGTTGTATTTCTGACATTGTTGTGCCTATGTCCTAGTTTGTATAGTGATGCCATAGTTATGTTTATTTTACTTCTTTTTTTTTTTTCTTTTTTTTTTTTTACATTTGTCTTAATTGTGAGGTGAATGCTGCCAAGGTCACAGTTACTTCTGTATAGTGACCATTAGTGAATTATTGCTGGCATGGTTGTGCTTATAAATAAAGCTGACTGAAAGCTAGTAAACCCACAACAAAATACAAACACCCATTGCTATAATATAAATTAAACAAAAACTAAAAACTAAAGAAGATTGTCAGATTGTCTGCTGTATGAAAATAACGCTATTTGGTTCTTAATCACTTTGTTAATCACTTGGTTAGAAGTGAACCTAACTTCAGTAGAGAGTTCTTTTGTAATTATTATCATTACTGCAAGGTAAGTGATCTACCCACTTTACCATTAAGGTCACAAAGTATCTTTCCTCAATTAAAGCCCTAAAAATAACTTAATTAACATTATTACTTTTATTATAAAATTGTACATTTTACAAAAAGTAAAAAGTAAAGCAAATTTTCTGCTTACTTTCTACCACTGCTTTTCAAACATGTGATCTGCAGTGGCTTGCAAAAGTATCCATCCCTCTTAGCATTTTCCCTTTGTTGTTGCCTTACAACCAGGAATTTAAAATGATCATTAGAGGTTTATGTCACTTTATATCACATGGCAACAACTTTGAAGATTATATTTATAATTTAAATATTGCAGAAAAACAGAAAACTTGGGTGTGTTCAGAAGTATTTATCCCCTGAAGTCAATACTTTGTGTCACCACATTCTGAAGGACTTTCAGCTCCAAGGCTTTTAGACTGTGTTTTTATGAGCTTGGTTCATAAAATCAGTAGGATTTGTGCTCATTCTTCATTTAAAAAAGCTCTTTTTTTATTGTACTAACCTCAAATTAAAAATATTGAATAAAAAAAAGTCTTTGTAGTAAGTTTGTATATAGATAGGACAGATTGTAAGCATTTTTCATTTGTTAAAAAATGTTTAACACCTGTACTATCTATATACAACTCCTACAGCTTCACAAAACTCTGAAATACCTATACCTGCAGGTTACAAAGAAATGCAAAATATATTTCACATTACTTTCACCTTCTGTGTTTGCCTCGAATTTCCATATATTTGATGTCATTATGAGGCAGGAGCTGAGCCTTTGAGCCCACACTATGTGCAGCTTTTGTGCATCTGCTCTTTCTTCATTACTGTACCCTCCATATACCATTACATCCCCGGCGGTAATGCACTTTGTAAACCCATCTAATCACCAGCCCCATTGTAGAAAATTTGTCCTGAACTGCCGTCTTAATTCTTTATACCGTCCATTGACTTTCATATGACATTGGTCCCTCCAGCTCTCCGTTGGCATTGCGGCTCTGCGTGACAAAGTGTGCGGCCCGGGATGGAGCGAGAGAGTACAGAGAGGTTAAATGACTTGCCTCTAAGACAACGACTTCATCATTGCATCCATTCTGTAATGAAGGTAAAGGATCGTCGGCCCTATTCACCTCCGAGGAAGGAAAATTAGCACCTTGCAAACGTTCTGCTATTTCAAGGCACGCAACACACACTGCACCATACGACCCCCGGAGCCTTTTACATAATATTCTGACTATCTTATGAGAAGGAATATTAGTGTTTGGTTATGAAATTCAAATAAGCCAATGCGGTATGAGATTGAGAATATTGATAAAGGCAAGAAGTGCACACTGATGAGTTCACCTGAAAATCCTTTTAGTTTTGAAGGTGTGTGGCCCGATTTATGAGAAAGTTGACTTTTGACAGACTACGCGTGACTTAAGTGGAAAACTCTGACCTATTTAAGATATTTAATCCTAGCAGTTTAGCCGGTGGTGCTGTGGAGTGCTCTCATTAAATGGCTAAGCAAATTATTTATTGTCCTACAGGAAAAACGCAGGGGACGGCAGAGTGTTTTTGGAAGTGCTGGAAGTTTTCACTGCTGATCTATCTTCCCAAGGAGCTCGGAGATATTGTACAGCTAGAAAAAAAAAAGTAAAACAAAAAGTGTTGCTTTGGGGTGAAATATGTAAGCAAACAAATTCTGACTTAAATGTACTGTAAATGCTGGATTTGCACTCAGTGGTCCCAGTTTGAAAATGCTTGAAAACATTTTACTAAAGGCAGTGTTTCACCATTTATTGTATTGTACTCGCCAAGATCCACAGTGCAACCATTACACTTTTTAGGATTTCAAAATTGCATTGGTGAATATTTTCATATGTCAGCTTTTTGTTGTTATTCTTATTAGTAGTTGTGGGAGATTACAGCCTATCCCAGCAGCTATGGGCCTGAGGCAGAGAGCACCCTGGACTTTGGCTTATTTTTCACAGAGCTAACACAAAGTACAGTGACAGAAAAATATTTACGCTCACATTTATTAACTATGGGCAATTTTAAACTCACCAATTGATCTATATACGTCATATGTATTCTGCTGTAATGATATATTGCCAAAAGTATTAGCTCATCTGCCTTTACACACATATGAACTTAAGTGACATCCCATTCCTAATCTATAGGATTTAATATGATGTAGGCCCACCCTTTACATCTACTATGTCAGACATCTACATGTCTGACATTATCTTCCAATGTCAGAAATTGATTTTGGATGAGAAGGTCTGGCTCACAGTCTTCACTCTAATTCATCCCAAAGGTGTTCTGTTGGATTGTGATCAGGACTCTGTGCAGGCCAGTCAAGTTCTTCCACATCAAACTCACTCATCCATGTCTTTATGGACCGTGCTTTGTCCACTGGTGTGCAGTCATGTTGGAACAGGAAGAGGCCATCCGCAGATTGTTTCCACAAAGTTGGGAGCATGGAATTGTCCAAAATCTCTTAGTGCTGAAGCATTCAGAGTTCCTTTCACTGGAACTAAGCAGCCAAGCCCAGCTCCTGAAAAGCAACCCCACACCATAACACAAATTCAGTTATTTGGGTGGGCAAGTGAATACTTTTGGAAATGTAGTGTATGTGCATTCACGTCCTTTCGATTGGACCGTGGGAACCCGGAAATGTCACAGTGCAGATAAAATATGTATGCGTTTAATTAAGTAAATACAAAGTCAGAGACATTCAAAACATTACCTAACCTCAAATAATATAACTCTGTGTTTTGGTTATGTAAGTGAAACTCTCACAAAGAAATTCTCTTTAAGTTCTTCTCAAACACAACTGAATTAACGCTGTTAATTTCCACCAATGACAAGACGCCAACTCGGACAGTTTTCAAAAGCTAAACTTTGATGCTGCATAGCATACGCTATGGCAAACATTGTTTGCCGGACCAGTTGTGAAGCTCGTGTGTCAAACACGCCAAAGAGATTTGGCCTGCTTATATACCTCATGCTCAATCAACAGCACCTGCGAGATTGGGCGCACCTGGTTGATTGGGCTGGGGGAGGTATAAAAGGCACGTGACAGGAACAGTCTCCAGATCAGTTTGTCTTCAAACTGCAGTGTGGGCAGAGCTCTGTATGAAGTGTTTGATAGAAGAAAAAAAAATAAAGCGAGAATAAAGAGAGAATAAAGAGAGAATATGTCTGTGCAGAACGTGGCAGAGGACGATTTACACGAGTTCTGCTTTGAGTGTTTGGGGGAAGAACACACGGACCTCGGGCTAGCGGGGGAGTGTGAGCACTGCGACCTTCTGTCAATCAAGGTCTTGCGTGCTCGTCTCGCTTTTTTTGAAGAGAGGGGTGGTACTTCCCCGCTGCAATCTTGGGGGTCACGTGTTGAGCTGGCGGAGGCGCCGGAGCAGGCACATGTGCCGACTCAGGAGCTGCAAGTCTTGCTGGACAAAGGGGCGTCCCTCTGGCAGACAGGCAGTCCGGCTATTGCAGCCATTACTTCCTGGTTCCCAATTAGGACGGGGGATTACGCCCAATATTGGATCTGCGTGGTCTGAACCGCTTCCTGTGGGTGTTCAAATTCAAAATGTTGACCATTAGGCGACTGGTTCATTACTATAGCTCTGAGAGTTGCATATTTCCACATGGAAATACTGCCACAGCACAGGAAATTTCTCAGGTCCGCTTTCGGGGGTTAGCGTACCAATATCGGGTCCTGCCTTTCGGTTTAGCCTTGTCACCCCAGACTTATACAAATGTATGAATGCTGCTCTGGCCCCTTTGCGGCTCCAGGGCATCCGCATTTTGAATTATGTAGACGACTGGTTCATTCTGGCTCAGTCTCGGGACATTGTGCTGGTTCACCTCGAGTCTTTGGGGTTGAGACTCAATGCCAGAGGGCCACGTATTTAGGCGTGGTCTGGGACTCCGCCGACATGCAGGCACATCTGTCTCCTGCTCGGGTGGAATCCATTTTGAGAGCACTGAGAGAAGTCAGGCTAGACCGGGAAGTCACTATGCACTCTTTTCAGAGAATTCTGGGTCTCATGGCAGCTGCGTCCACAGTGGTTCCTTTGGACCTCTTGCACATGAGACCGTTTCAGCTGTGGCTCCAAGCCAGGGAATTTCATCCAAGAGCCAATCCCCTGAGGCGAATAAGGGGTTACGCGCCACGGGCTTTGTACCCTGTCTGTGTGGTTCAGACCCCAGTTTCTCACTCTGGGTCCCACTCTGGGTTCATGTTGTCATCGCAAGATGCTAACGACGGACACATCCCTTACGAGCTGGGGCACAGTCCTGGACGGCTGTCCAGCCCGGGGTTTATGGAGGGGGGCCATCATCTCACGTGGCACATCAATTGCCTCGGAGGTGGACCTCTTTGCCTCGTCGGCGACTGCACATTGTCCCCTCTATTACACTCTGATTCCTCCAGCTCCTCTGGGTCTGGACTGATGGTGCATGTGTGGCCCGACATGCGTCTTTACGCTTTTCCCACAATTCCTCTCCTCGCGGGAGTCCTGGCGAAGGTCCGTCAACACGGGTCTTGTCTCCTGTTAGTGGCGCCCGGTTGGCCAATCAGAATATGTTTTTCAGGGGTAATGGCTCTCCTCAAAGGCTTGCCGTGGCCGATTCCGTCCAGGTGGGATCTCCTCTCTCAGGTGCAGGGGACTGTTTCATCCCCAGCCGGAGCTTTGGAGTATGTGTCTGGCCCCTGAGGGGGACCAATTAAGGGGAGCGGGACTTCCAGCCCCTGTTAATGCTATTTTGAGTGCTAGGGCTCCCTCTACTAGGATGTGTCATGCTCTCGAATAGCATATATTTGAGACCTGGTGCATTGTGCACCATGCAGACCCTGTTCACTGCCAGATTGTTTCAGTGCTGGAGTTTCTGCAGGACAAACTGTCCTCAGCCATTCACCCTAGTACACTCAGGGTTTTTGTGGCAGCCATTTTGGCTAGCCACGCTTTGATAGGTGGGGTGGCAGTAGGGAGACACCCGCTGATTGCCCGCTTCATTCGAGTGGCTAAGCAGCTGAGGCCGCCTGCTAGTGTGACTGTCCCTTCCGGGGACCTAGCTGTTGTACTTGAGGGCATGGTGGTTTCCCCTTTTGAACCAATGGTGTCAGCGCCTGTCGGGTTTCTGACTTTGAAGTTGTTTTTTCTCATGGCCATTACCTCTCTGAAGAGGATTGGGGATTTACAGGCTTTATCAGTTTCACCGTCCTGCCTGGATTTTGCCCCGAGCCTGGTCATAGTTATTTTGCATCCTCACCCTGATTATCTGCCAAATGTTCCTTTCTCTGTTCATGATCCTGTTATTCTTGAAGCTTTCTGTCCTCCGCCATTTGTTATGCTGGAGCAGGAGAAGGTTTGTTTACTGTGTCCAGTACGCGCACTCTGGACTTATGTCCACCACACTGGTCAGTGGTGCAAGTCCAAGCAGCTCTTTTTGTCCTAAGGGGCCATCAGCGAGGGGCTGCAGCCACTGGACAGACCATGTCCCGTTGGGTGAGGGATGCTATTGCTCTGACCAATGAGGCGTGTGGTCAGCCCCCGCCTATAGATGTCAGAGCTCATTCAACCAGAGGGGTGGGCTCCTCTTTGGCTCTGACGAAGGGGGGCCCCTCTACATTTGATATGTGATACGGCGGGCTGGTCCTCTCCGCACACTTTTATCAAGTTTTATAGTTTGGATGTTCATGTGACTCCTGGCTCTCGTGTACTTGAGTCTTCAAGTCTTCTTCTTTGTGTTTGAGTCTCCTCTTTTTCTCTCTTAGTGCTCTTCACTACCTTGGGGTCCAGACACTTTAGGAGCGGCGGCGTTGGTATTCTCGTTCTCATACCGTATGCTACGCAGCATCGAAGTTTAGCTTTTGAAGGGGAACGTCTCGGGTTACTGAGTGTAACCCTGTAACCCAGATGCTGCGTTTGCAGTGCCACCCCTGGGGGTGCGTCTGGGCGGTCTTCAGACAAACTTGATCTGGAGACTGTTCCTGTCACGTGCCTTTTATACCACCCCTAGCCCAATCAACCAGTTGCGCCCAATCGCACAGGTGCTGTTGATTGAGCATGAGGTATAAAAGCAGGCCAAATCTCTTTAGCGTATACACGAGCTTCACAACCGGCAAACAATGTTTCCCATAGCGTATGCTGCGCAGCATCTCGTTCCCACTTTATCGGGAAACAGGGTTACACTCAGTAACCTGAGATGCTACTACAGTTCTGATGTACCTTACTTGATCGCTTCTTGGGGTGTTCATGTGCTTTGTCATGTTGTAAACTTGAAACGCAACACCTTTTTGAAAGCACTATGAAATCAGAGAGAACATGCAGACTCCACACACTGCCTCAAATGCACAATCTCCCTATTGTGATGAAGATAATTTTAAGTTATGCATTTTTAAATGATATAATGTGGGCACAATCCAAGCTGGCCACTAGTTTACTTTCCATATTGTCTGCATTCGGCACCTCCTACAACTTTGAACATATGGCTATTTAACTCAAAAAAGTTAAAAAAAAAAGTTTGTTCATTAATCAATAACCGAATTGAGCTATCAAACTTTAATTATATTGCACTAACGCAAAGGTTTTAAAACTTTAAAGTGCTACAAAGTGTTAAAAGCCAATCTAAACAAGTGACACTTTAACCTGGATTTAAACCGGGCAGTTGTGTGTTTTAAGGCTGGGACACACAATCAGTTGGATCTAGTTTTGGACAGTTGAAGCATAGGTTACCTTTGCTTGTAGCCTTGTGCAGATGAAAATAAAGTAGCCTCCCTCTTAGGCAAACTGCAATAATCCAGTTAGTTTTGTTCATTACTGTGTTTAATATAGTGCATATGATTCTTATTCATTAATATAGACTTGAGTGAAACATTTGAGTGGAGGTTTATTTACAAAAGTTGATTATCCGCAGAGTTTAGTGACTTGCGCTGCTTGCTGTGTAAATAGTTATTATGTCTTGCACATGTGCAGAACTTTCGCGCTGCTCAGTAGTCAGCCTGGGTCACCTTGCTGTGTCTTTAGCCACTCTTTGTGCCAACTAGGGAAGACGTGAGGTGGCAAAGCAGTCACCCTGCCTCTTCTGAAGGTGGTGGGGCATCCCAGCCTTTAGAGTTTAGGAGCTATAAAAATCTAATAGATCAGATTTCCATAAAAATAGGTCATTTAGATGCTAGTTACTTGCCGTAGCATTGACGTAAGCACATGGTAATTTAACTTGAATGGATGAACTTCCCTAATAATTCAATATAAACATCCCACTTTGTGCCACAGTTGTTGCTCTGGCTAATTTCACATTGCTCTAATGAACCTTCAGAATAGAGCAATGACATCTACAAAGTCGCGCTGCATTGTCATACACCACAATATATCAGCGCTCATGTAGCCTGTTATCACATGCGTAAGTGTTCAATATCCCATTATGACTGTCTGTTAGTGGCCCATAGCCTGTTTAATAGATTTATAAAGGGGCTAAAATAGGATAAATAGGATCTTACTCTTCTGATTTCCCAATTTAATAAGCGAGTAATGTCCAGATTAGCCAAAATCTTCCCTTTTTTCCATGGGCAAATGGTAAGTGTCACAAGGGCAGAGCGAACAGGAGTGCAACGAGTGTTACATGGTTCTCATTACCAGGCAACACAATGTTTGACAAGCTAATTTAAGGGTGTCCTGAGAAAGATGTAAGGCTGGGAACTTAAGCAGATACAAGAGAAATGTAGGAAAGTGTGGGAAAGCAGAGCATAGAGCTTATCGTATGTCAGAAAGCATTAATCATTTCCACTCATCCATTGCTTGTACAAATGTATTCCATTTTAGGTGATGATAAAGGCAGCAGGAGTTATTCCAGCAAGAGTTGAGGGATTAGTTGGGAGTTGAGATTATTCTTCATAAAGAATACACAGTAGGTTTTACCCAACTTGTCTTGTCTATGTGTGTAAAGTTTCAATGGTAGTGGTATGGAGTGGGGCAGTATGGGTCATCACAAAAACTTCCCGAATAGCCATACTACTTCATTATTGTACAATTACAATGGATAATATTCAGATCCTCAAGCAGCCCTGCGATAATTTATGTGTACTGGACATCACTGCATGGATCAGGAACACTTCCGCAACACATTGTCTGTGAACACTGTTTGCACAAATGCAAGTTAAAGGATACTGTGCTTTTTTGTTTTATAGCTTAAAGTAATGTATAGTGGCTTAGCACCTTTCCTTTATTATTGCCTTAAAACCTGGAATTAAAATGAATCATTAGGAGTGCAATGTCAGTCACTTTACATCACATGACAAAATCTATGAAGATGCAAAATATGTTTTCCTGTGAAGCAAATAAGAAAAATTACAAAAAAAAAAAAAAAAAAAACTAAAAAAAATTTGAAGAATATTCATCCCCTTTTTAAAGAGGCCCCTAAATAAGACCTGGTGTTATTTACCATCAGAAGTCACAGAAATATTAGATTATGTTGGCCTGACTGTAGTTCAACATCATAATGCCACAAAACACAAAATTTATAAAATAGGTATTCACTCAAAACCTGCCAGAGAGGACTATCAGAGAGGCAACAATAAGACCAAAGACGACCCTGAAAGAGCTGCAGAGCTCCACAGCAGAGACTGTATCTGTCCACAGGACCACTCTGAACCATACACTCCACAGAGCTGGGCTGTGTGGAAGAGGGGCCAGAAAAAAGCCATTGCTTGGAGAAAATAAGAAAGCATGTTTTTCATTGATGTGCCAAAAGGTACATCAATGAAAAATGCTATGTCAAGCACAAACCCAACACCTGAATGTGCCCCCCTCTCTAAAGTGAAGTGTGGTGATGGCAGTGTCCTGCTGGAGAGAAATTTGTCATTGGTGGAGATTGAGAAACTGCTCAGAACTTAGGGAAGGAAGGATGGAGTTAAATACAGAAAGATTATTAAAGAAAACAACTCAAACAGTGCTCTACAGTGCATCCAACTTTAAAGAGCTGGAGCTGTTTTTGATAAAGAATGAGCACAACTCCTCCTGATTTTATGAACCATGCTCATGAAAACTCAAAAGACTTTGAGCTGAAAGTCCTTCAGAAGGTGGTTCTACAAAGTACTGACTTCAGGGATAAATACTTATGCAAGTTCAAGTTTTCTATTTTTCTGTCATGGTTCTTATTTGCTTTACAATAAAAAAATATATTGAGTGACGGTGTATTGGGTTTAGAGACGTGCAGGAGCACTTCCTGGTTTCATGTGTCTTCATAGAGCAGTTAGACCGAGCGTTCCAATTCTTAAAAAGGGCAGCAGCTCAGCATACAGGATTACTCAAACATGCATGAATGAAACAAAATACTACTCCAGCTAAATGTTTATGAGGTGCAAACATTATAACATGTTTAAAAGCTCAAAAAGGTTGATTTGGCATAATAGGGGACCTTTAAAAATAAATATATGATTTATCTGACCAGAGAAGAGTTTTTACCTCAGTCCAGTGTAAAAAAGTTTGCAGTAAGGTGTTTTAACAATAGCCAATATCTTACCTAAGTAGGATGGCCGTTCAAGGCTTTAAAAATGACATTTTAACTCTAAAAGAAACTGGAAGCCAATGCAGTGAATAAAGGACCGGGGTAATGTGCTGACATCTGGAAGTGCTGGTTAAAATTCGGGCTGCAGCGTTCTGCACCAGCTGGAGGCGACTGAGAGACGACTGGGAGATGCCAACATAAAGTGCATTGCAATAGTTGATCCTAGAGCTGATAAACGCGTGAATAGCTTTCTCAAGATCAGGGCGATTGAGGAGTGGCTTTACTTTACCTAAAAGTTGTAGTTGAAATAAAAAATAGATTTAACCACTGTCAATTTCTTTGTCAAATTTAAAACTATCATCAAAAATGACCACCAAGGTCTGTAGATATCGAGTCGCCAAAGAAAATATACTAAATTTTTTCATCATTCAAATGAAGGAAGTTGTGCTCCATGCTTGATATTTGCAATGCAGGCAGTTAAAGGACCTATTGCATTCCCTTACCTGGAATAACAGGTAAATAGATTTGCAGATTGCCTACATAGCAGTGAAAGGCAAGATTGTAGCTGGCTATTATTGACCCGAGTGGCAGCATATAAAGAATAAACAGAACAGGGCCAAGAATAGAACCTTGCAGTACCCCACAAAAGAGAGAAGCCACAGAGGAGAACAAGTCATCACAAAAAGCTCCTGATTGTCAGGTACAAGGTGAACCACTGAAGTGCAGTGCCACAAATGTCAACATGATGTTTCTGGTGGGACAGGAGGATTGTGTAGTCCACTGTATTGAACACCGCGTGAGGTCAGGTAAAGCCAAAAGAACGGGGCACTTGGCGTTGACAGACAGGGCAATGTTATTGTGCACTTTCAACAGTGCAGACTCAGTGCTGTGCCAAGATCCGAATGCAGACTGAAATTTCTCAAGAATTAGATTCTAGATTTTTTTCTCAAGAGTTATATTCTAAAAAAAAAAAAAAAAAAAAAAAAAACATAGCAATTGATTAAAAAAATATTTTTCTAAAACTTTTGAAAGAAAGGGCAAATTAGAAGCATTTGTATAAAACTAAGGGATCAAGGTGTGTTTTTTTTTTTTTTTTTTTTAAGGAGACTATGCCATGTTTAAAAGCATCTGTTGATGAGTGTCATGGTGGCACAGTGGTTAGCACTCTTACCTCACAGCAAGAAGATCCTGGGTTCCATTCCTGGACCAGATGGGGCCCTTCTGTGTGGAGTTTGCATGTTCTCCCCACTTCCCCCGACTACCCCTACCACCCCAAACATGTGTGTCAGGTTGGGTCAAGTTGGCTCATATTGGCAGGCACGCAGCAGCCCAGGCCTAATTCTCCATCTGATCTACACAATTTTGGTGTACACTTTTTATGTATAATGACAAAGTGCGTTACCACTTTACCTTTACCTTATTAACACCTTTAGCTCCTTCATAGATGAGCAGCTAAAGGTGAAGTGTGAAAAGTGCTTTATGTAAAATTACAATAAGTAAAAAAGCTGCTTGTTACAAGGATAGAAAAGTATTTGAGTAGAAGTGGGTCAGGTCAAGTTACCTCAGAGGCATGCTGAAGTAAAGGTTGAATCACCAAGAAAATGGACTTTGTAGAGAACAGTTCTGAGATACAGGTTACTATGATACTAAAAGAAAATGGCACACAGCAATTGTACTGATACATGTCTCTTACAATAGATTTTTACATTATTAATAAATGAGTGCATACTGCCCTTTGGTTTTTGTGGGGTATGACCTGTGTCAGCATAGGAAATTTGCATATTTGCTGATTCCTAAAAACAAGGAAACTTATTCACTGAGGTTTACATTTTCCAAAGATGGAAAGTAACTAGATAGTATTTCACTTATTTTGAAGAATATGTATTTTTTGCGTACATTTTCTAGAACATGCCTTTACTTGAGTACGTTTTGAGTACTCTTCAGAATGTCTAAAATAGTAAATGGAGTAAAATTATTTTTGGTGGCAAAGTGAGTAGTATTAGTAGAGGTACTAAGTGTAATAATACTAGTAACCGTAGAAGAATAGTTAGTAATTGCAGTTTGGTTGTAGGAGTAAGACATAAGTAAAGATCACAGTCAAAACTTTTACTTGAGAAATATTAATTTAAAGTAACTATGTACAGACTTTGAGTACTTCTTCCACCTCTGCCTTTATCTTCTACTTTTCTCATTTATTTACTATTAAATCTGTCCCCTCATGTCATAAAAGCTGGTGAAATGTTGCTAATGCAGTGTTTGGGATAGGGCTTTCCAGTTTGTTTTAGATAAAGTAGAGATGCATAAGCTACAGCTTCATTTACCGCCAGCTGTTGTTTCTGAAAGGTAGCCATTAGTCAAAGATAGTCAAGGGTAATTTATTCCACAGACATTTACATCTCATCATGGATTTCTTTTTGAAATAAATGCCCTTGGTGATTTGATGACACTTTATGTCCAAATGTGTCAACTTTAATGCATCAATTTTGTTAACTAAATTTTGGCGTTAGAGGTTGAAGGACACTTTGGGTAAAAGGTGGGATAATGGGCTTTGGGAATGTTAGCAGGAGTCAAAGAGCAGGCTGAAGTAAAAGCTGAATCATCGGATAGAAAATAGACCATGCAGAAAGGAGAATGGAGTCACAGGTTATGAAGTTGTGCGCTGAAGAAAGCTGCATCAAGAGTCAAAAAGCAAATCTCTCAGAGTTAACACACTAATACTTTACCTAGGCTTAAACCAATGTAATGCTCACATTTTTGCTTGATGAAATAATAATGTTTGCATTAGTAACTAGAGCAGTTAATCCTCTGACCTCAAAGAGGTCTGGAGATCGATCCTTGGGCCAGCTGTCACGCAATCTCTCTGGGTGGACTTTGCATGTCTAGGTTCTTTCTGGTTTCCTCCCACTGTCGAAAGACATGCACCTGCCTAAGGCCCATAGATGCTGGGATAGGCTCTAGTCCTGTGTGACCCCTAATGGGAATAAGCAGAGGAAGATGAATGTAATTATTTTCACCAAAATGATCTGGTTTAACATTGGATATACAAGTATGTCATATAAATACAAACAGCAGCATCTTTAAATATAGAAACAAACGGGTTAAATTTATATTGCAACTCTGGAATCTGTCTCCTTACTCCATATGCTCTGCTCACACTATTAGCAAGTGCCAGCATTCCTCGGCTGCAAATTAAGTCTATGAATTATTTAGCTTGCATCCTTGTCTTCAAATACAAAACCACATTGACACAGTGCATACACCTATGTAAACCCCAATTGTCATTGCTGGCTGTGTTACATTATAACTAGAATTACCAGCTCACGGATGTATGCCTCCAGCAACCAGTCAACTCTCTGTGTTAATGCATGCCTGTCCTCACTATTCCCGTGAATAATTTTTTCTGCTGGAAACAGAGTGTCAGAGACTTTTTTTTTTTTTTTTACAAGAGCTGAGAGGACCTGTGCAGAGATGGGCTCCAGAAACTCTGCATTAGCAAAAGCAATTAGCTTATGGTGGATTGAAAACAGAAAGTCTTGTGTCCTGGTGGTACCCCAGAAGAGCAAAGTAGAAAAAAGAAAATGATTTTAAGCACCAAATTCTAATAACCTTGGTACATTGGCATTTCTTATTCTCACGGCTTAAACAGCTATTTTTTGGGCAATGCCCCATCTTGTCTAGTGATAAAGTCACCCCTTTTTTGACTTTTGTGCTCCAAGTTTGTAAATTGACATTCAGAGCTTTGTATTGCATTTTACTTAAAACCATGTTCTTTATGCTCACCTAAAAAGGTAATGTCAAACTAAATTTAAGTAATCTATGTATTGTATAAATGATAAATGTCCTTCCTTACTCTAGACTTGAATTTTAAGGGTTTTATGTCCTATCTGCTGCTTCACATTTCAACTGTCCACTTCATAGTTTCTATGGCAAACCATTGTATCAACCAAAAAAGGCAAAGAGCACTTTGAGCAACAGAGGAGTACAAACAAATTTCTGTCCCAAATAAATGTAGTACATTTTCTATTAGACTTTTTATGGGTCCCTGTCCTTAAACATTAAGCTGATATAAAGTCAAAATGATCTCTAGCATTTAGCATTAAAATTTAGACTGTTAACCTCAGAGTCAAACACAATGTATGCCCATTTGAATAAAAAGTTCTTTTTATTACCCCCAAGTATAATGTATTCAAAAGACAACAAAACAAAAGGCCTTGGGCAATGGCTGTCACTGGCACAGAGGCATAAAAAAAAAAATGGAAAAAAAAAATCTGAAAATACAAATTAATTTGATGCAGAAATATTCAGTTCTTACAAGTGCAGTGTTTGGTGTAATTACTAGCACATGAATTCACTGGAGAATACATTTATCAAGACGGATGGCTCTTTTATTAGCACTGTAAAATGTATATTCTCTCATGCAGAATAATTTATAAAGGTTCCTTTTTTTTTCTATTTTGAAGGTTGACTTTCACATGACTAGTAATATATAAATAAGATGTTTGAAGATAACAAATACAGTGGCGTGTCTTTTCATGTTCGAACATATGAGTTATGAAGATTTTGCCACCAAACATGAACAAAAACTTGTGTATAAAACATGCTGATTGGACTGGACGCTGAATAATCCTGTTCTGCTCCTCCTAATGATGAGGCTCAGGGACTCAATGCCCCCAGAGCCGTCGTGCCTTCCCCATTAGTGTTGGATCCCGTTTTAAATGTTGATGATAAATTAGTCGGGGTCATCCAGTATCTCTTGTAATTAAAGTTAATCACAAAGATGAATTATCAGCCGAACACACAATTTGTCAAACCGCTTGCATTCTGATAATATATGTGTGGGAATGAATCACGGTTAAAATCATTTTATGTAAATGCCATATTTATCAGCCCTCTGGACATAAAGAGAAACATTTGTGCGTCAACCATTCGCCTGAAAAATCTATAATCTGTGCATGTTCATACATCGAGCTCATTAGCATAAATCAGCATATACTCCAGCAATGGTTATTTAAATGATACTGCAGTTTGTCTTCAGTGGTGTGTCCTGGTGCAATGGTCAAATATT
This sequence comes from Bostrychus sinensis, assembly GCA_020698575.1. Taxonomy (NCBI): domain Eukaryota; kingdom Metazoa; phylum Chordata; class Actinopteri; order Gobiiformes; family Eleotridae; genus Bostrychus; species Bostrychus sinensis. Next base: position 31,171,883 of record CM036242.1, read on the forward strand.
AAGCTACACTGCTGAGTGTAGGAGAACGATACATAACTGAGGAATACAACGGGCCATAAAAAGCTTTTTCCAGATCTTGAGAATGGTAGGGGTTCAGCAAACAGGATTACTCAAACATGCGTGAATGAGACAAAATAGTACTCCAGGTTTTTGAGGTGTAATCAACATAATAACATGGTTAAAAGTCCTCCCTGTGTTCTCTCTGCGTACTCCAGCTCCCTCCTACCGTTGAAAGACATGCATAGGTAAATTGGTGACTCTAAATTGCCCATAGTGAATGAATGAGTCCGTGAATGGTGGTCAGTATACAGTACATCTCTGTGTCAGCCTTGTGATCGACTGGCTTTTGTCCAGGATGTGCCCCATCCTCCCATAGTTGCTAGAACTGGCTCAAAGTACCATAACAATAACATTATAAGCATTTTTAAAAACATTAGTAAATAGCATGTTTAGCCAAAATGGGTCCCTTTCAACATAAATATAAAATAAAATATAATCTATATTGATAGTTGGGTGCACTTATTTTAACTGCAGGGTATTGTATTTAAAAAGCTTTTATAAGTTCAGTTTGACTCTAAATACTAAATACTTAACATTGCCCTGCCCAGTGGTTCCCAAGGGGTACACAACACAAAAAATTTATTATTATTATTATTATTATTATTATTATTATTATTATTATTATTATTATTATTATTATTAACAAAATATTACAATAATAGATTTAACTATGATAATATGAGGTTCTGTTTACTTATTTTACTATATTTTCATGTTACTTGTACTTGCTTATTTTTCATAAATAAATAGTTTAATATGAAATCATGGCAAATATATGTGTGTGTGTGTGTGTGTGTGTGTGTGTGTGTATATTTTTTTATTAATTATTCTCAGCCGGTCTGGCTTCGGGACCCACCATCAATGTCAAGCCGCGACCCAAATAAAAGAGATCTTTCCACTGATCAAGAGTATTGAACATGAGAATAATGTCAGAATATCACAGTACGTAAGACAAAAAGAACACATTTAACAATCAAGTGAGGATGCTACAGTGAACTATTTCCGTCTACATTCTGTTAGATGCAGATTAATTTAAAACCAAAGTATATGATAATAAAAAAGTGCAAGGATTCAAATATACAAAATGTACTTTTCTTCTGATGATCTTTTCAGTGATGAATAGACCTCAACAGTGACTGGCCACACCTGGTTCCGGAAATAAAATTCCTATTAATTTTTCCCATTGACTTTTTAAAAACTCCATATATTAAAGGTCCAACGGCTCGAGGGAGGCTAATCAGCTACTTGGTAACTCATGGCCGAAAAACGATGCATTTCTCTATAAACACAAATCTGAAACTTGCCAAAAGGTAAAGTTACAAACACATTTGGCTGAATTTTAAAGTTTTTGTTAATCTTTCAGATAGAAATTAATTGTGTTATCATCATATGCTACCACAGAGCTGATTAGCCTCCACTGAGCTTTTAAACTCTTCATATACGCATTTTTCGAAAACTCTATGGGGAAAAATTAATGGGAAATTCACTCCCGGCACCAGAGGGGGGTGGGCACTGTTGAGTTGAGATCTGCTTTGAGGAGAATTAAGCAGCCCTCACTTCAACCTTAGGTGTAACAGCAACATTACTTTTTTATTCACCTTTTTTTTTTCTTTTTTTTTTTTTTTGGCAAAGGCACACAACCCACTGAACCCACCCTCTGCGACCCACCTTGGGGTCCCGACCTGCCAGTTGAGAACTGCTACAGACAAACTGCCTATAGCTTTTAGTATGCATTTTTAAATACACCTATTTTTGCACGGCCCTCCTTGTACCCTTTGTTTTGTCTGGGGTACTATTACCTTCACACGTAATATATAGAAGGTTATATTTTTCTCCATAAAAATACCTTTCCCTCCTGTGACTTCATCAAAAGGATTTAGGTTACTGCAAACTTTGATGCAGATGCCTATGGTGGCTATTTGTGCTGCGGGCTTAAAGCTATTCTATTATAAATCCTTCCGAAAAATATGAGCCCCAAGCAGTCAATAGTCAGCCCCCAGCCACCTACAAAGTGTGTTTTGGCAGCTAATGTAACTTTCTGTAAAATCACCCATCTATCACAAGCTGTTGGTTTATTGGTGTGTAAATTGTGCTTTGTCTTGCCATGTAAAAAGAAACTATATGAGAAATAAGATGTCTGACTATATCTTGGAAACAGTAAGTCAGCCACTGAATGATTTGATATGCCAAGGTTTAATCATATGTGGACCAGAGCTATAATTATTGAGTAAAAAAAAAAAACAAAGCCCATAGGCATAATTAAGTGGAAGGTTGCCTTATTGGTTCTTGAACACAACAGGATCATACAGTGGTATATAATATCATGCAATTTAGAGCACAGTGGTTCTTATCTGGTATTATTGTGGTGCCAAATTGTATAGTTGGTTATTTTATTGTGAGCCAATTTTGACAAAAGCAAAGTTATTACCTATCAAGGAGTCATGTTACTGCTGGTGTTGGTTTGCTGTTGTTTGATTAGTTGTATGATATTTTTTTAAGGAAACCAGCTTGGAGGAAATTATTAGTTTTAGTTTTTTTTTTTTTTTTTTTTTTCTTCAGTACACTGTCTGGATCCAGGATTTTTCTTTCTTTTTTTTCCATCCAAAAGAGGGTCCGTAAAGTAACAAATGATTAGCTCTGCTCCCTCTATCTCCTTTTTTGAAAAAACACTGAAAAACTGTAAAAAAACAACAACATGAAATCACTTGGAATATACTTAAAAATGTAATTAATTATGTATCTGTAATGTGTATATAATTTGTCAGTATTCATCCATTCAGTCGTTAGGTTTAATGGATTCTTCACTATTGTGAGATGTAAGGAAATCATTGCTCAATGGACAAAGCATTTACCCTTGAACTAGAGGATAAGTCCAGATTTAAGCTCTAACATTGTTAAATAGGATCAATCCCTTTGCTGTTATCATGCTTCTAGTTGTTCAAAATGATTTTGTAGCTTTTATATTAGAATTAGAAAAACAGTATTCAAATAAGCTACACATCAAAACAATTTTTCATTCCCTGTGATGAAAAACTGGAGTGGCAAAAATGTTTCTGGCATCAAAACAATTCAAATGTCAAAAAAAAAAAAGGAATAAAAAAGTACCAGATATATATTTGTACTGGTATTCATTAAATACAATTGATCTCTTTTTTTAAGTTTATTGTTTCTTGGCTACACACTGGCATACGGCTGTAATTTTATTTCCTCTTACTGGTGCTCACATATGTGCCCACTGCAGTCATGTGCACTGTAGTCCCCTCACACTGAGACTTCAATAAAGCCATGTCTCTTACCATTTACATTATTTATCAATGGGCTGTCACCTCTGAGGTCCAGATTGTTTTTCGAGCCCTCAGGACACAACCCACAGATTTCATTCATTTCAGCGCAGGCTGCAGAGGTGATAAGGTTCCCGTCTGCCCACCTATATCTGAACCTGTCAATGTTTCATAGCCAATATAATGGTGCCAGGTCAGATACAGAATATTGAGAAGTGCTACCTCTGCCTGAACCAATTAAATATGCACTTTGATATTTCCTTTTAATATCTTTGAGCCATCTGTATTTGTTTTATGGTTTGATAATTAATGCAGTTGCTTTTATTCTGTAATGGACCACAATTTAATTTTAAGAGTGACATTAAGTTTAAAAAATGTAATTATGTTTGATGAGTTGTTTTCAGACCTGTCACTGTGATATGTATAAATGGTACAATATGCTTCTATACAATGATTTAATTCATGATGTGATTTCATTTAAAAAGAGGTAAAAGGTTAAACACTAAAAAGGTTGGCAATAAATATTAAATGCTAATTTACATAAGCCTTAAAAACAATGTAATGACAGTTAAAAGTTTGTTAAATTGTTTATTATATTTCATGCTGTATTAATACTTTTGTAATTTCATTTAAGGTAATAATAATTGAATTCATTGGTAATCAGTTGATGAGCCTTACATGCTCTGGGATCGATTGGTCGTGGCTTTACCCACCACTAGGGGGATCGCGCCGTTTCTCCTCATTGCAATAAAGCCCTGCATGAGGGAAACGCCACAAAATCACTCTCGTGATTCTTTCTCCCCTGTTTTCAGGTAATGGTGACAAATATTAATGTTATAAGGAATGTACATTGTTGAAACGTTACACAGCTTATTTTGTGTTAGTTTGGGTTGAAATTAAGGTAAGTTTTATCGCTGTTCAACACGTAAAGAGACTTCACCATGCGTGTGCCTTGAGTGAACTTGCCCTCCATCTTGTGTTTTGTGTGTTAGCTAGTTTGTAATGTCAGTTCTGTTGTAAAATGCATGTTTTCTTAAGTATTATTTTGCTTAGATGTAAGCTCTTCTTCCACGTGTCACTTAAGCATTAGCTAGATATGTGTGTTAAATGTTAATTATTGTTCAATAGCAATTGCAATAAAGCCCTGCATGAGGGAAACACCACAAAATCACTCTCGTGATTCTTTCTCCCCTGTTTTCAGGGGTGTAACATCACTAATGAAATTAAGAGTAATTATTGAAAGAGTTGGCTAAAACTTTGGGTAGCATTAAGTTAAAAATAATGTTGAAAAGCGGTTGTATTGACAATGACTGAATGAAACGTGCATTGGGACTAAAGTCAGATTCACACTGAATGCATTGCATGTGCATTACGTCTCTGGTACAGTTTTCTGAGGGATTCCAATTCACACCAAGTGTGTTACTGGTGTGGCACTTGAGTTCAACACCATGAGTTCTCGGGAGAGGAGCGAGTTCACACTGGAAGTTATGTTGGAGTTCATGCGATAACAACAATCTATATAAAGAGATGCATATAAAAAGCCACGTTTGCCTCTGACCACAATCTCCTGTTTATTTAGAGATTATTTGGAGATTTAACCAATGTTTAAAGCACAAAAGTCACAGAAATATATACTTCAACCCTGGGTAGGGATGCTACATGGATAAATACTTTCTTTTTACTCACGTTTAATGGTGTCCGAGCTCATTTGTGACCCCATGTCCCCAGTTAGGACGTAATGTTTACAAGCGAGAGGCTTTTATTTTGAAATTTACCAGATTCTCTTCACTAGTCCCGGGCCTGACTTCCTGTCTGGCTCGATCTGCTCTGTTCAACTTTATGCATGATGGCTCCGGCATCCGACAAAAATAGACTTGATACATATTTCTGTCAGAGAGCTGGACACAGAGTCTTACTGCAACGCAGCCGGTGTGAACTCCCGCATTAACTTGACTGGTGTCTATTTGTTGCGGAGGTTGTATGGTACATGTTATGAACACGCAACATATTTAGTGTGAATTGGGCGTAAATGTAATTGTATACAACTCTGGGATCAAAATGCAACTTCATTTGCTTTATAGCATGCCCAAAAATGCTTCTTGATACCTGAACTTAAGCTGCTCTCGATTAAAACCTATCTCCAGCTTTTACTCTGGTTTCTTCTTCTCTCCTTTCAGCTTCTTCCTTCTGCAGTGGCTTCAGTAAATCATCTGCCTCCTGTACAGTTATTCTTATTGTGATCTCACATATAGCTGGGACTGGCACATAAGGTATGCTGCCTTGTGAGCCCCTGTGGCTTGATTGGCTGCTACTCTGGTTTTCAAAATGCAAAAATGGTCAAACAGTAGGGATTCATAGCAAACAGCTATAAGCAGAAGATATATTTTGACCATTGTCCAAATTGAGCAGTGTCCCAATGTTGATGTCTCAAACACCTCAAGTTTCTAACAGTAGCATTTGTTTGCCTGCTTTACATGCTTTGAATACTACGACAGTATGAAGATTATTCCTGACTCTTAAATTATACCAGGCATACTGACTCCAGCTTTGGCTCACACATGTGACTGGTACAGTATATGACACAGTAATTATTAAGGATCAGTGTGGGATCCATTGAACAGAGACACTGAAGAGCTTATCAGAGGTTACAGTATGAAACCTACAAGGAAACGGAAATCCCTTTCATCTGAAATCTGCTGCAGCAGCACTCTGTGATGGAGCCATGGTCAGCACAGGATCTGAGGAAGTGATGATTTCTGACTTTTTTCTTTGTGGAAAAATGGCTTCCTGTGGATTTCAGTTTTTTCTGAAACTAAACTATAACATTATAGGAAGTCTGTATAGTATATGTATAGTATATTTGTTAATAAAGTTACTTTTTTTTAATTATTGATCTTCTGTTTACATCTTATTCTTTTCTATCAGCTTTTTGCTTCTGGGGTTGCCATAAAGCACATCATCTGTGTCGTATCATGCAGTGATTTGCATATTTATTTTTTATAGATGTTCAAGTGAGATGGCCTTTTTTGACACAACACTCAAAGAATATATTATTCACCTTATTTTTACAAAAACTATTTTTACTACTTGAAAAAATGGAGTAGCACTGTGCTAAAACTACATTGCAAATAATTAAAACATTTACTTTGTAAAATACAAATACCAACACTGACTGACAAAGCAGATCTTACAATCTTACTTTACTTTTACAAACTAGTTTTTAAGCTGGTCTGTGAAGGCTGGTTAATCCTTGATAAGCTGGATTATATTACTCTTCTTGTTAGTACAGTAATGGACACACACTCTGTGGTGTGCCCACAGACACAACCACAGTATGCAAAGCCAGTGGCGGGGCTCGAACCGCCAACCTTCAGGTGAGTGGGTCAACATCCTCACTAACTGAGCCACTGCCACCCCAATTAAGAGGGTTCTGTCTGGAAAGGCATCTGGCGTAAAACCTTGGCCAAATTAATATGCAAATCACTACACACTGAGGCTTTGAAAGATGGCAGCCTGAGAAAGGGAAAGAAACTGATTTAAGAACCCAGTGCTACTGAAGTTATTACTGTAGATACATGCCTTCAGTTTGTTGCTGTTTTAAATCTGCATTTTAAATGTTATTTTCTCCAAACACTAACTTAATTTGCGGTATACTTTGGATCAGTATGTAAAACTTATATAATTTAGTATTTCAAGTAAAAACATGCTTTGTCTCATGCCTTGAACTCTGCCAATGCGATCACTGGCAAAAGGACTAAAAAGTGCGTAAAACTCAAATCAGTTTGTTCTTACACAGTGTTCTTTCATTTCAGCCCAAATAATGCCGAGCTGCCCGGTTCACTGTGTCCTTGTGCAAGTGCATATCCCAGAGGCTCAGGATGAGTAGAGAGGCCATCACTTATTACTTGGCAAAAGACAGGGTGCCCATCAATGCCCTGCACTATGGGGGTTTGAAGAAAATGATTAATACCCTTAACAAATGTTATATAATCCCCTTGAGCTATTGTTTCACCAAGGCTTAGCTACATGTCCTGTATACCAACTGTGGAAGAAGAAAGACAAAAGGATGAGGAAATAGGGGAGGATTTGAAAAGAGCCTCATATGAACCTACAGTTCATTACAGCTGTGATGACTTAACAATGAGGAGACGGCAAACTGCTCACCAGAGAGGCTACTGAGCCAGGCTTTGGCATGGACTCTGCAGTAAACAGCAGGGGAGGAAGAGATACAGTTAAAGCTCAAGTAGAGGTACTCAACAAGACTATAGAGTGGAAAATACTGCTATTACTACTAGTACAACTAATACAAAAACTACTATTCTTGTTGCCACTTTTATGGTAATGATTGTGAGATCTATCCTCAAGCCTGCTGTCTGCATGTCTTCCTCACATTATCATGGGTTCTTTCCAGCTCTTTTTCTCCAAAGACATGCATGTGTTTGGTGAATTGGTGACTCTAACTTGCCCCCTTGTGAACAAATGTGAGAGTGAATGGTAGTCCGTCTGTGTATGCATGTATGCCTATGTGTCAGCCTTGCAGCTAACAGGCCACTGTCCAGGGTGTGCCCAGTTTAAGGCTCATAGGAAGAAAATGAATGATTATGGTAACTTCAACAGCTACTACTTCTATGACTACTACTATTATTACCTCTGCTTCTGCTTCTAGGAATACTCCTACTGCTACCACTATCACTGCTGCTGCCATTACCACTGCTACGGCTATTAGTTAGGTCAACAAATATTTACTATTTTGATTTTCCAAAAATTAGTAACATATTTTACTTAGAAAGATACTCAAGTACACTTACCTCACAGAACTGCTCATACCACACACCTCAGCCAGGACCCGGTCAGGCAAACACCATCGTCTGGTCCCGCCCAGGACACGGCTCAAGACTATGGGAGACAGGGCCTTTGAGGCAGCTGCTCCCCGTCTGTGGAACGCCCTACCAGACCATCTCAGGGCTCCACAGACGGTGGATGCTTTTAAGAAAGGACTTAAAACCTTCCTTTTTATAAAAGCCTACAGTTAGTCTGTTTTAATGTTTATTTTCTTTTAAAATTTTAAATTTTAATGTATTGCTGTTGTTGTTGCTGTTTTTACTCTGTAGCACTTTGAGATTTGGAGTCAAATGTAAAGTGCATTATAAATAAAATTTATTATTATTATTATTAAGTAAAAATGCATTGTTAGAAATAGTACATATTCTCCTAAAAAATGTGTAAATGATCTAGAATGGCAAGCTATGTCTGGTTCCCCTCTCTGAGTGAAGTGTTTCTCTGGTTTGATTTGAAACTGGCCAATCACAGCTGTTTATCTGCGTCTTATGAAAGCAGAAGAGCTAACCAAGGTAGCTCTAGCTACTGAGCTAATTTATTAACTTCTCTGACCTGATTAACAGTGTTTAGTGCTTTACTTCATCACCTGTTTATTCTGCTAAAGTCAGCGTTATCCACCGCGGGATTCCGTCTTGTTGCCATTTTAACAAAAGTTAAGTCCCGTTTACATCTGATAAATTATGAACACATAAAAAAAAAAAAAAAAAAAAAAATTCTTTCACAAGTCTTTGTACAACTGGCTTCTGCTGCTCTCCCCATTCAGAAATAAGTACAGAGCTGCTCATAATACGCTGTATTCTGGTGTTTAAAAAAACAAACAAACAAAAAATGGCAGGAATCCATGTTTGTTTGGGTCAGTGGTGCTCTTCTTATGTCCCACCCTTTGTTTCTCTGCTTGGTTACACTGCCTGTCATTGTTTTTCTTCAAAACAAAATGTTACCAAAGTGAAGCCAGACTAACGTCTTTATATTGAATAGGCAAAGAGTTTGTCTGGCAGGCCAGGCTATAAATGACCTAGATATTTTCTACCAGTAGAGTTTGCAGTTAATAGAAACACAATTCACAGTCACTGTTCATAAAAATAGTAAAAAAAAAAAAAATAATAAATAAAATTGCTATTTAAAATTGTTTAATATATTTCAGGACCTTCTACCTTCTGTAATTGTCTTTTCTTTGAGATCTCATATATTCAAACGTCAAACTCAGCAACAGCTTCATGCAGTTATAAATATAGTCAGCATCGGTTCTTCTTTTTGCACCTTTGAATTAAACATGGATGTCAGAGTTGCCTTGAAAGTATAAAAATTGTTGTCCTCTTGATCTTTTATCTGTTTGGACTATTCTTCTGCTACTGCCTATTATAGAAGTAAAACTACACTTCTTTTTATAGCTCCGGTATTTGAAGTCACATCACTTCAGTGTCTATTTAGTTCCGGAAAGAGCACCATTTATTCATTCAATCATCTTTTTTCCACTTATTCCTATTAGGGGTTGTGTATACTGGAGCCTATCCCAGTAACTATGGGCCTTAGGTGGGGTACACTCTGGACAGTGGGCTTACATAGACAACTATTTTTATTTCTTCTTTCAACTGTTGTAGCTGTTTTATATTTGATGTGATAATACCGTTTTGTCAAATGATCTGCAGAGAGGTGCTGAAAGATTGTGTGGCAAACTGTATGAAAATGGTTGTCATGGTTTTAAACTTATAAAAAGAAAGATACTAAAAAGGTCAGGGTTAAAACTGCACAGCAGCATTTTAATATTTATTTTTGCCAATGTCAGTATACAAACCCAATTCCAAAAAAAAAGTTTCTGTAAAACATAATTCATAAATGTGAAAATCTTAGTTCATTTTAATGCAACATGTCTCAAAAGATTGGGACAAAGGCAAAAAAAAGTATTTACATTAAAACACCTGACATCTTTATGGTCTATTGTGAATAAAATATGGTTTTCTGAGCTTTTCAAATAATTGCATCAGCTTTTAATAATTTACATTTTGCACTTTTTAGAATTGAAAATAAATAAAAATAATGACAAGCCAAACAAAATGTCTACCCTCAATCACAAACTTAAAAAAAAAAAAAAAAAAAAAACACTGCCCAAACATTTTAATGCAGTCGCACCAGTGTATACTCCGAGTCATTGTTTATGGGCTGGGACATGAAAGCCATAGGTAGCCAATGTTTTCTTGCATGAGCTGGTTGGTTCTGACGTCTCATAGCTCGAAACCTTCCCATGTCCCACCGTAAACAAGGCATAAATACATGAGGGATGGGGGCTAATTATACGCAGCAGTGACAGCTGAATGCAAAATAGCAGACGGGACATATACTCCAAGAAGGAAACCGAGGAGAGACCAAAATAAGAAGCGAGAACCTCAAGCGGCTTGACACCTCAGCTGCAAGAACAAGCCAGCTAGGGATTATGCTGTACTCTAAAACCCTGCAGCACTGTGGTCCACTCAGACAAGGACGATGCAGAACATACATATAACATATAATATTCGAAAACCTCAGTTTGGCATGAATAAATAAAATTATGTACTTTGTGAAATAATAAATAAGCTACAAGTGAGAGAATATAGGTTATGGTTGTTTATCTGGCATTTGACACTTGGATAATTTTATGCGTGTATATTTTTGTCCTAGTTCCAAAAAAAAAAAAAAAAAAGAACATTAGATCAAAATGCAAATTCAGTGCAAGTGTAGCAAGTGGAAAATGTGTAGGCATACAGAGTCCATGTATATATGCATTTATGTATAAGAATTCACAATATTTTTGCAAAAGTTGTAGTTTAAGTGGCAGCACTTGTTAAGGTGGCTAACACTGCCCTGTCACCTTAACTGCTGTTTTATTTACAGTGACATAAAGGTATGTAAAAATATTATTTGTGATGAGGAAACCTTGTAGTAGAGCACATCTTAAAGTTGACAGATATTTTTTGGGTAAGAAAAACCATTGTGCCTTCCAGAAAATACCACCTTAACTTACCAATTTAAACTAGAAAGCACTGCAAAACAACTGCAGGCACATGTCAGTAAAATCAAATATGAAATTAGAAAGCGAAATTATTTCAGCAATTCAAAAAATGAAATCAAAATGTTGTACCGATCCTGTGTACAGAGGCTGAAATATTTCAAGCATTTGTATTGCTTAATTGTGATAACTATAGTAATAAAGTAATGTTAGGTGGTCTTAAATAAATCGGAGGTATTTACGTACTTATTTTTTTCAACTGTGAGCCATAATGATCACAGATAAAATAATTACTGATTTTACTGTGTACTGAATCTATGTATTTAACTGAAATTCAACTAGGAAAGCCCATAGGGGAAAATGGTAAATGTAAAAATGTAAACTTTACCTTAAAATCCTATTTCCACTTCTTTTTTTTTCTGTTTTCTGAAAAAAAATTAAAGTTTATTTGATTTTTTTAAAGCAATCTTGGTCACCTCTTGCACATTTTACAACCTTTAAAAACATTATGTGACTAAAAGAAAGCAGTTTCCAATAATAACAGTACTACTGCCATGAAGAAACAGGCAAAGATACCAGCAGAGTACAGTATGTTACGCTCTTTTATTTTTATTTTAAAAAATACCAGATCAGATATCAACATCAGCAGTAGTGGAGAATATTTTTCTAAAGATTTTAATCCTTCAGCACCACACTGAAACCTGCAGACATACTGTAAATTCCAGCCATAAAAGTTTTTTTTTTCTTTTTTTCTTTTTTTCTTTTTTTTTAAGAACCGTGAAAAAACTTCCACTGGCTGGGTGACAATTTGGAGACGGCTGTTCCCAAAGTCAATTTCACTTTTACCAGACTTAGTAATACTGTCTAAGGATTGCTTTCAAATTGTGTGCGCATACTGCTGTAGTGTATGTGTGTGCGTACAAGTGTGAGCTAGTGTTGGCAGCTGTGGTACTTGGATCACCGCCAGCCGAGGAGCAGGCTGGGAAGACTGAGACGAGAACAAAACATTTCACCCTGACATATTCCCGTCTATGCAAACACATGTTGAAGCATAGCAGCGCACATACATTGACCTCTGAGCAAACATCTTCACTCAGCATCTCCGATACTTTCTCGCAGATGAAGACATTTAGCGTTTTTTTTATCTTAAGTGCCTTCATCTGCAGAAACTCACATCTCAGGCCTGGCAGACAGATAAACACAATACTGATTAAAGCCGAATGTGTTGGGTCCGATTTGATACATGATTGGAAGTGCTTTAAATCACTGAAGACAGACAAGGGTACAGACGTTTTTTTACACACGGGAATAACAACTAACAAACAGCCATGATCGCAATTACAAGCACACCTGCCAGCCTTTAAATGAATTTGTAACGATTCTATGCAACTCCGGTCGACAGATGGATGAGCACAGACTGGCAGATGTAATGGTGGAAAGGAAGTGATGGAGATATTAGCAACGGCCGGGCTTGACAAGAACAGTTGAGATTTACTTGTAGACAAATAGATGCTTCTTTCCTAACAGAATTTCCCTTTTCTGGTCGGTACAGCAAATCATCTGCGTCCTAGTGTGCCATGATTGACATATACCGATTTAGCATAGGTTTTTTTATGCCGGACACACTGGTTTGTGACCCACTGTAGAGTAAGAACTGTCAATCCAAATTTGATTTCCTGGCGGACCAGACCAGATGTATTAATGAACCCTACATGTAAACACGCCACATTATAATGACATCAGAAATCATTTTTTCAGTCGGAACAAACTACCTATTCCCAAAGTCAAGAATGTCGCAGCCCCCTGAAAATCTTACGCTAACCTCCAACTGTAGAACTTCCCTCTATTCAAAAGACTGTCATGTTTTTCTCCCTAAATTTCTATAAAACACTGACTTTTGGCAAAAAATAGTTTTAAAGAGATGTTTTAAACAAGTACATAACTAATAAAGCAAGTGATTAATTTCAAACTCAATTTATTTTATGTCTAGTTATGTCTAACTTAGCCTGTGGGGGCCCCCCTGCAGTGCCTGCATAGACTCTCAGGGGGCCCCGGACCCCATTGCGAACCACTGTGTTACATTATTTGAATGGCAATAGGCTAAAGTGGCAGATGAAGTACTCAAAATCTGTACTCAAGTATTGTTTTTTTCAATAATAATAATAATAATAATAATAATAATAATAATAATAATAATAATAATAATAATAATAATAATAATCAAGTTGAAGTAAAAGTATTTACCAAATATTTTACTTGAGTAAAAGAAAAAAGTATTTACTTAAATAGAAAGTACATTTGAATGCTTTTGCAAAGTCTTTTTCTTTCTTCTTACCTTCTGATTATAAGAAAAAATTAATAAATACTTACTTTTCCTCAAGTAATTTATTAGTATGTAGTTACTTTCCACCACTGGCTAAATGTTTATCTTGTATGTTTTAAATGTTTATACTAAATGAATGTTTGGCAAAATAGCATCCAGACATGAAAACCTAATTTTGTATGTCTGCATTTTTGAAGGGTTTTTCAAAAATGTCAGTGGAGGAAATATTATTGTTATTATAGGGTTATTACTTGAGTCATAAAAAATATAAATAGGCAGATACAAATAAACAAATGAGACACTACCTTTGACCAGTGCTTATCTTCCTAAAGTTTTTTTTTTTTTTTTTTTGCAGGAAGTCAAACCAGGACAGGAAGTAAGGGCAGAAATTCATTTGTGGAGAAGCAGTCCCACAGCGGCTTGTCCTCAGCTGTTTGGGTCCTGGTGTTTATCTCATAGTGGGTGAAACTTTTCAGAACAACATCTCGGGAATGTAATATCCTTTTTGCAACCATGCACCGAGTGGATTCAGTTACTAAGAAGATATAAACGCTTCTTTCTATTTTATGCTTGTGGTGATCTAAAATAAAGCATGTATTCCCTTAAGTAAAATGTTAAAGATAGCACATTCCCTACAATTACATCATGTTTTTAATATGCAATACAACTTTTTGTTATGTTTGTAAGTTTTGAGCTTTTGTGCTATCAAGCCTATCATTTATGGTAATGATGTAAAAAAAAATATTTGGCTTCTTGAAATGCACATTGGGATCAACATTATTTGTAAAAGACTACAATGGTCCAGTAGCACAGTGTTTACCAAATGGTGGGTTGGGACCAAGAAGTGGGTCACAGTCAAGTTCTTTTGAAGCCTTGATATGGTTTTAGTTACACACAGTTGTGAAAGAAGTTTTAAAACATGGCCTATAAAGGTTGTAACTTTGGTTCTGTAAAAAGTAGGTCACAATAAAATAAAACTGGGTCTCACAAGCAGACCAGCTGAGAACCATTGCAGAACAAAGTATTAGCACTGGAATACATTTTGAATGAATGGATATGCCATGGGTGTGCTCACTGGTTTACTATTGCTATATCTACCTGTAAATTATTGCTTCTTGTGTGTTCTCCCTCTAATGAACCAGTAACTGACTCCATAGACACTCATCATCATTTCACGCCTGACAGCTCGAAGATTTACATTGTTAGGTGAATTTTGCCTTATTGTCCATCGCAGTGCTTAATTTAGCTACTGCACCTCTGTTGCTAAAGTAAAAGATCATGTATCATCACACTAGTATAATCAATGCATGTTGCTCCTCACACTTTTGGGATAGCTTTTTGTCTGGTAGAGCTTAGAATGGTCCTGGAGCCTGTACTCTTCATAACTTTGAGCAATAACTCAATCTCGCCTGTAAATGTTAGCTGTTGGACCTTTGTTCATTGTCCAAGAGACTTTGGGACATGAGGGAGGGGAGCTGGGACACCTCCCCACTCCCCCACTATCCATATGAGGAAGCACACCCAGGAGCATGCTATTGGCTGACCTTTTGCAGGATACGTCCCCAGAGTGTGACTCCAAAGCACTGCCACAACTTCATAGATTACACCAGAAATAGTCGACATTTTGGAAACTTTGTTGTAACCCACTTTTGAAAAACTCTGAGGTTAACAGCTATTATTAAGGGTGTAAATAGTGTGTTTTTTTTTTCCTCTTGCAAAGACAGCATTGATTGTGTTTCTCGTTGGCTACACATCCGGCTCCTTTAATTGGTACTTGAGCATCCTATTTTCTCTCTCGCCGCCACCTGATAATGTCCCTGTGACAGTTTTCTGTTTGATTTCTTTGAATTGCTTCATTATGATTGACAGCTTGACGGGCCCTGTAATTGGCTGCCTGGTATGCTCAGTCACCAAGTAAATAATAGGGATGGTGATGAGAGACCAGGCTCCTTCACGTCTTTTTATTATCCGAACAGACATTTTTATTACTTGGGCATTCTCTCTATTAAGCTTCATTTTATCGCTGTTTGACTGTGTCCTCAAAAGGTGGGCAATGTGGACTGTTGGCTAAATATTTTGTTTATCTCTCGGGCTAGGGAAAACAATCTATAATCAACAAGACTGTGTAAGAAATATCAACAGGGTATACCCACTGTCAACTCAATCTTAACCACGCCGTCAAAATGCCAATAGATTTGTTTTTGTTTAAAATGCTGAGCCGAAAGCATTGTGGAGGTCTGATACAAAGGCCGTGTGCGATTTCATTCGTCTGCCAAGGTCCTGTGGTTCAATTAAACCCCTCTCGCTGCATTTCACACAAGTTTAAGATTCTGCCTCTTACTTCAGCTCAGAGAAAGAGTTTGGACCTTGGCCCGAGCCTGGCGCCTGCTCCGACTGCCTGAAGTTTCAATAAAACCACCGCTGCTGCAGTTTTGTGTCATTCTATAAGAAAGTAAAATAACTATTCGCAAACACAACTTGAAAAAGTAAAGTACTGACACACACTTATACTGCATTTAATCATTCATCTTCTTTTTTTTCAGGGATAACTGGGTGAAATTCCTGCTACATCCAAAATTATGAATAAAGTACATAAAAATGAACTTTTTGAAATGAACTAAATCTATTTAGCCTCCACCTAATAATAAGAATAACTACAGATATGTTTACAGAATCAGTAAATGGCAAACTTTATTCCATGTACATCCATTCATAGAACAAACTGTTGGTTTGGACTAAACGTCTAAACCAAATGTAAACTAGGACCTAAAGCAGGTCTAACCCAAGTCTAAACAGACATGAATCCATGTTAAAACCAAAACTATCCAAACAAAAACTGAATGTAGAAAACCAGTACTGAACCATCATTGATACCATTTAAAGTATCAATGAAAATTAAAACTAAAGGACAATACTTGCAACACTTGTGACCGCAAATGGGGGCAGCAGTAGCCTACTAACCCAAAGTTTGGTGGTTCAAGCCCCGCTGCCGGCATTGCATACTGTTGTGTTTTTGGGCAAGACACTTTACCCACCTTGCCTGTGTGAACGTGTCTGTGTGATTGTGTGTTTGTGGTGGTCAATGGCGCACAATGGCAGCCACGCTTCTGACTGAGGAGTGAATGAATAATTCACCAAATTGTAAAGCAAGGATTGATTGAGTGCTTTATAAGTCTAATGCATTATTATAAATATTAAAAGGGCATGCTTCAGTGGGAGGGCTGCATCACCAAACTCAGGCTGGATTCTAAGCGAATGACCAAGTCGTGTATATGCGTGTGCTATATTTTTTTACATTATCTGTGCTGTGGTCTTAAATGTACAAAAGCGGTTTATTGGAATGATCCAAATCTGGCAGTGTTTCAAAGTGTTACAGGAGATTTTATGTTCCACAAATTAGCCACCTTGTGAAGACCTTATTTTGACCACACCCAAAGACTTTTGAAATCCCCCCCAACATTCAATCTCAACATCATCACCAACTCAACATTTTACAGGGTAGAAGTTTGTAGGACAAAAACTTTTGGAGAAATCTCCTAAAATAAGACGTGCAAAAAAGCACAACATGGCTCTTAAAGTATTAATGAAAAATTAGTAAATGATTATCTTTAGAGTGTGTATGTGACAAACTGCATGCAAACAAGAAACTAAATAAACATGATCAATTGTCTTTCAGTTTTAAGACAGTTTATCCGCAGAAGATGATGACACCATTCACTCTTACACTCTTTCACTCTGTCTGTCTTTAGAGTCACCAGTTCACCTAACATATGCATATCTTTGGATGGATGTTTTTTTGCTAAGTTTACTAAAGCACATACACCATCTAGCCTTCAAGTCATTAGCGTATCGCATCAAGAAAGCAATCTGTGCTGTTATTCACAAAAAAAAATGCCAGATGCTAACATTTGAATAGACATTTTCCTACACAAGTAAAGTCCTTTTATAGTTGTAGTCTTCTAGCGCCTCCTATATAGTATTATGTTATTGGTTCTTTTGTTGTCATTTCTGAGGATAGTTTGTGTTATTGCTACATACTGTAACTATCCTCAATTGCCTTTTCCAATAAAATACCTATGTAGCTTTTTCTTGCCGTAAGATTAATAGCTCCTACTGTTATTATGTGGATGCCCTTGTAATGCTAATGTTCATTTGATTGTGTTAGACAATGTCGCAGTTTTCATCTGCATCATTGTTCTCATCACGTTTTGTCTTATTCCTCATTCACAATGACCATTATCCTCCTCAAAGTCAAACAAACAAACAACAGTATTACTTTCTTGGCACAGGTGTGTGTATAAAGTAAGTGTGAAAGGTTAGCATTAATAGAAAGCTTGCAGCGACCCCAATGTCAAAGTAAGAGTGAGTCCGCCTCCAGCTGCTATTTACAGTTACTATGAAAAATTAGCCTTCGTCAGCGTGTTTCAGAAGGGTTTCTCTAGTGTGTCAGCCAAAAAGCACACACATATCCATTTCTATTTATAAATCTTCATTGCTTTATAACCCACTTTGATGCTGTGGGAGGCCTCATACCTCTAATGTGTTTAAAATAGTTTCCTTTTCCTCTCTTAAGGCCTTGAAGAGTTTTCCCAGTGACTCGAACATAATTTAATAACAATACATTTTACCACAGCAGGCAGAACTCTGTAGCACTGCTGGGTCGTGCTGTTCGGGAAAAAAGTAAGGTTTCTGTGCAGCAAATTGGACAAAATATGAGCTTCATGTCCCTGTTCAATACAACCACAAATTTCCTTTTTGGTCCTCCTCTAGGCCTCCTACCTGGCAGCTCTAACCCCAGCATCCATCTGCCCTCTGTCTCTCCTCTGTAACATGTCCAGACCATCTCAGTTCGGCCTCTCTGATTTTGTCTCTGAGACATCTAACATGAGCTGTCCCTCTGATGTGCTCACTCCTGATCCTACCCATCCCTGTCACTCCCAAAGACCACCTCAACATTTTCAGCTCTTCTGCCTCTTGTCTTTTCCTTAATGCTGCTGTCTCTAAACTAGTGATTCTCAACGAGTGGGTCGGGACCCAAAAGTGGATCGCAGAATTATTTTTAGTGGGTTGCGGGCCTTTGTCAGGGCAGAAAGGTCAGAAATCATAAAAGAGTAAAGAATGTCACTGTTAAACCTCAGGAGAAGTGGTGGTGGAGAGATTTTCTTCAAAGCACAAAGTTTTTCAGTATTTACACCGAAAAGGTTCTGCACAGGGAACATTCATTTTGTTCTTGGATCCTTATGAATTGCACTTTTTTATTTCTCAGTTGCACTTTTTTATTCCATGTCTTTTGCATAAACTAGCCTGACCAGCCATACAAACTCTTTTCTGGTGAAGTGACAGGAGAGTTTTAACAGGACACAGAGTTTTTATTTTGTGTTTGTGCCCAAAAGCGCAAAAGAGTCTGTTAAAAGGGTTAAAGTTACAGAGTTGAGGTTTTAAATTGAATGTAGGAGGTTATAGTTCCCTCAGTAGCATCGGTACTTGCTTGGTTTTATCTTTAAATGTGTTATTTTTGTGTTGCCGTCTGTGATATATTCTAATATTATTATCTCAGGTTCAAACACTATTACTTTCTTATTTGGGTCGTGGCTCGTCATTACAGGGTGATAGTGGGTCCTGAAGCCAGACCAGTTGAGTACCACTGCTCTAAATCATACAACATTGCTGGTCTCACCACTATCTTGTACACCTTTTGTCTGCCTCTGAGTTAAAATGCAAGAGTTCAGCCCTGACAAAGAAAGCAAGGGATACTATATCAACACATGCATATCAATGTGATGTTCTTTTTTTTTTTTACTTGACTTTATGCTTACAACAGGAATCCCTTTTGTAAAGCCTTGTATTTTAATGCGGTATTTCCAGCAATTTTGCACTACTGGGGTGTCACATTCAGTGTAATTGCATGGTTAATCAAATGCCAAATGTTTCCTCCAAGGCCACTAAACAGTATGGGATGTGGAGCAGGAAGAGTGCCGATGATATAGAATATTAATAATAAGCGTTTGGGACGAAAGTGTGAGTAACAGATCCAATTTCATGGGTGTATCACTCTAAAAATGCTAGGGCATGTCTGGCTGATCATTCTCTATTATTGGATTGCTCTGGAGCTGAAGAAAAAAAATGAGTATATTTCCAATAAACACAAATGTGGATTAGACGCAGCAGAATGGAGCATATTGTGTTGGTTTTGTAAGAAATAATCAAAGTGTAGTCATTCAGAGAGCGGCCATGTAAACACAGAAAGTGACTTTGAATTTTCTTGGGCAAAGAAGCTTAACATACAACATGACAATAACACGGCTTTGATCACCGGGTTTGTTAATACATGTCTGCAACATGAAACACATTAACATGGAGCTAAATGAGTGAATACAAATAATCAACATCTCTAGTGGACCACAATCTGCGTCTTCTGTCCCGGAAGAAAATAATATTTGTATAACTTTAAGGAAGACTACACAGGGTTTAGGTGATTTACTACAAGGTGATGAAGAAAGAAAAATAAATGAGTGCTTAAAACAATAAAGTACCTTTCAGCTGCCCTTTGTCAGGGGTTTGTTTCATGGTTCATCATGGTTTGTTTTGTATCAGGTTTTTACACCGGATGCCCTTCCTCTTCTATTTGCTTGTGTGCCTGAAAATTGTTGGCATGTTATTGTTTTTTTGTTTTTTTTTTATGCATTTCGCTGTTCAGCGCTTTGTAAAATTTATTTTTTAAAAGAGTTTTTTTATACATGAAGATGTATAAATCTGGGCTTGGGACCTGCACAAAGCGTAGCTCAAGTTTTCGGCTTGATGTAATTAATTAAATCCCTGACCTCCTGCAGCAATGGCAGGGGAAGTACAACCAATTCACTAACTGGGAGCTTTTCACAATCAATATAAAATGCACTACAGTTTAGAGCAGTGTTTCTAAAACTTTTTCAGACCAAGGACTCCTCCTGTGGCTGTCATGTTTCCTGCTGCTGCTGCTGAGTCTGCCCCAGTCTGCTCACTTCTTTTTTATTTAGGACTAACAAATAGTTAAGGGGTGTAAATATCTTTTTATTTAGGCATTGGTAAAGTAAAACCTCATTGATACAATCTGAAAACACCGCCTGTTGCCGCCAATAGTGTTAATTAGCTGTGCCTAACCACATGAAACAAACACTGTTAGGAAGCTAAAAGTCAGCTTTGTCAGGCTCTGTGAACTGACTCATTCTCAGCCCAGCCCTAATTAGTAATAAACTCTCTTGAATGCATTAATACATTTACATTTAGGTGCGTTTGCTTAAACAGAGCCAGAGACAGTAGTCTGCCACTGGGTCATGTGACAGCAGCGACACAGGGGCAGAGACAGGGGCAGAGGGATCGCTGCTGCTGGTCCTGAGACCTGGAGACAGCGGAGGAGCTCATACAGACAGTCACCAAAGTTTTCTCTCATTCAGCTTTTACTCAGTGTGATAGACAGTCTGCACCTCCGAGGTGGTCTGCACCTCCGAGGTGGTCTGCACCTCCGAGGTGGTCTGCACCTCCGAGGTGGTCTGTACGCTGCCCACTCAGCTAAAAGTTGCATGGGGATGTAATAAACACTGTTACGAAATCGTATTTCTTTATGACATCTGCTCGCGGACCACTAAGGGGCACTGGCAGACCACCAGTGGTCCTTGGACCACAGTTTAAGAATCACTGGTTTAGAGCAATCCAGGCCAAAGGAATCACAAACTAGTGTATTTTCTAGGTCTGCCCCAAGCCCCGATTAATGGAGAGTGTTGCATCAGGAAGGGCTTCTGCTGTAAAAACCTATGCCAAATCAATATATACGAATCACTGCATGCTAGGATGATTGATTTGCTGAGGCAACCCCAGATTGGAAAAGACAAAAGAAGTTATTCATAATTTCATTATACATTTGTTTGAAGGGAGTTTAATTTTCTGTCCCAAACCCTTCTGGAAAAGTGATAGAAACACATGAGCAATATAAGTTTGATGAAAGTTTTAGTGGCTGACACCTTCCAGTGTTACATCTATTTTCTTTGTTGCTCTATTTTCAAGCCGGGGGTGTGATGACCGACACCTAATGTTGGTGATAAACTGAATATACACAAGATTCTCATACAATAACACTGAAACATATAGCCTTTAATAGGAAACCACACTTAAGCCACTGAGACTGTCTTCCCCGTCACTACACTGTAATGCTGGCCACCAATCTAATGCCATCTCCACTATAACGCTATGTGTGTGTGCCAGCGAGTTTGGAAGTGTTGCATTGTATTTTTGTAATAAATACGGGGTCTCTGTCTTCCTCAGCCAAGTCAACATAATGCGTCCTTGATGTTTTCTGGCTGGCAAGTCCACTTTATATTTAACTGTTCATCGATGTTGGCATTTTTCCTCCTGGAGTTGTATAGCAAGCCTTGCATATTTGGCTTAAAGGCTCTCTCTCTCTGTAAGGACATAAAAGCAAATGCATATGGCATTATGAAGAATAATGACAATGCAAGTAATTTTGCAAACATGAAAACAAATAAATCTGGTTATGCTTTATAATACACACTTATAAGCAATAATATGTAATAAACAATTATTTAATTGAAGCAATTTAACTTTAAAAATGTTGCATCTGAGCAATAACACTTCAGAATAACTCACACTATTAAGCATTAATTGTTAAAGATTAGTAAACATTTATAAACACATTGCTATTACTGTTTAATTCATTAGTAATAAACTCTAATAAACATTCAGGGTCTACAAACTGTTTATTTTTTATATTGTTACACATTTATTAATGCTTTATTACTGTTGAATAGTTGTGATCTATTCAAAATCTTTATTTTGGCTAAAAAATGACTTTTTATGGTTCGTGATGTCACCGCTCTTACCCACCATCGCGCCCAATGAGTCCGAACCGATCACGTGGTACTCGAAGCCAGACCGCGCATGCTTGAGGGTCATCGTGTGCCTGCTTTTTGGGCCGCACAACACAGAAATAATGCAGAAGTAAACATCTTTGGTGGCATCATGCACTAATGAGCACAGCTATTGAAAACAACGCTGGTTGTGATGTTATTCACTATCCAGTTCTTTAATACATTCAGGGGCAATACTGACAGGATACACCATGTTTGTTTGGGTTACAGGTCAGCGGTGTACTGCTTATGTCCCGCCCTTTGTTTCTTTAATCGGTCACTCCGTCTGTGATTGTTTGGCCCATAGAAATGAAACTCAGAACATGCGGTACCAGACTAATGTTTTGTATAGAACAGGAAAAGAGTTTGTCTGACTGGCCAGGCTATCAGACAAAAGGTATTTACAGATGGCCTTGTTATGCTGTGAGGACTTTCAAAGCTCATTATATCACATTATACACACTCTCTTCACATGTTTCTGCCTTGACTTTTCAAAGTGAAAAAAAAACAAAAACTGAGCAGCTCCGACTCGGCGAGGATCAAAGAAAGCGCCAAAAGCACTTTCTTACACCTGCATGTTCTTGATCAATATTTGATTTGTTTGATTTGAAATTGACCTTTTTTCCTCATGTTATTATACAGGTAAACAGTTTTTTTTTTTTTTTTATCTACCTGTTTTTCATTGTACATAAACACAAACATGTTGATTCTGGATGAAGCAAAGAGGGAAAATGGCTGAAGATATGTACAACAACCAGAGGTGAGAAATAACTAGACACTTTTAGTCGAATCATTTACTTAAAGATTTTTGGGAAGAATTTTTGTAGATTTCTTTGGATCTAATAATAAATAATATTAACACAGTTGGTTATTTTGGACCTAATATACTAGAGGTACCAGTGATAATAATAGTAGTAGAATTGTTGGTAGTAGCACTAGTAATAGTTGCAGAGGTAGTAGTAATAATAGTTGAGGTAAAAATGGTATGAGTTATAAGTGGCTGTAGTTGTAAAAGTGGTGGCAGTAATAGTTGCACTAGTTGTAGCAACAGCGACAGTAGTTGTAGTATAGTGGAAGTAGCTGTAATTACTTTCAATTTAAGTTAACCTAACACACACTCTTCTTCTTGTTTTCAGTAGTCGATTTGTGATGCTGTGGTGTCCACGACTTTGCACAAAATCTCTCTGTCCTGTGCTTTCCGGACTGCTTCTGTTAGGCTCAGCCCAGTCTACTTCTTTATGTCCATTAGCCACAATGTTGGGGGTCTCCCTCGTCCTCTTTTTCTAGTTACCTTTCCTATGATGACGGTTTTCTCAAGCCCATTCCACAGCACTGTGTGCCTGAAATACTTAATTTCCTCAGTCTTATATTCCTCAGTCGGATGCCCCTAATTTTGCTCAGAAGCCAGATGTTAGTCCCATCAGTCCAGGATTTCTAAGGATTCTTTAACACTGCATTTCAAATGTGTCAACCCATGTATACGCAGTACTTTTACTTAATTACTTTTATTCAAGTAATAATTATGTTTAGTACTTTTACTTCTACTGAGTTATATTATTTTGAAGTAACAGTACAATTACTTACGTACACATTTTCGAGATCAAATTACCAGTATCACCTTTAGTTTTTCTGTTACAGCTCTAGGAAACCTACTTTCTTCCTATCTCGAGGTGAGGTTAGTTGAATATGTAACTTTGTTTGTGCAGATGTGCACCTAACATGATTGCAATTACAAAATTAACCTGCCTTGCTAATTAAATGCAAGTGCATATTGAATGTTTTGCAGTAGGCATAATTAAAGGAGCAAAACCTACTTAAAGTCATGAAAGTTAAATAAGTGCAATTAAACTCCAGAAATTACTGTATTGATTTGAATCCTCAGCATATGAGCCTATGTTCAACTTTTACTGAGAGCAAATTAAATTATTTTCTGTTAGCGATAGAAAAGTAAGAGTAAGGTTTCAACCAACTTCTGAATGGATGAAAAAAACATGCAGAGAATTTCACATTGTTTATATTATTACAATTTATATTTATGGTTTTATTTTCATAAAACAGGGTCCCAAGGTGTTAGCTTGGTGATAGTTAATTGCAGTATGCACAATTTAAAGGGAAGGTAAGTAATTTTTATATATATATTTTTATATATAGTTTAGTATTTACAGAAAGCTTTTACAAATAACATGTTAAAATTAAAATTAGGGGTTACTCCAGTGGCAGCACTGGATGCTTTTAGTGTTTATAAACAATACGGCTGCCTTTCAAATAATGGTGTTATAAACTATTTTTTTCTATGAAGAAATTTGCATTATCCAACACACAATACAAATTATGAATCAGCAAGATGACTATATTTGTGTAATGTCAGAGCCTGGTTAGAAAACACTGAGTGTGTGTATTGGTGGTGTTTAGCTTTTTTATTTATATTTGCACTCAAACATGCATGAAAACAACAAAATACTACTCTAGGGCAGGTTTCTGAGATGGAAACAATATAACATGTTAAAATCTCAGAAATGATTTAGCATAATAAGGAAACTTTAAGATTATGCTTAACTGTGCTTGTAAATACAGAAATGAGGCAGAGAGCAATAGTTTGTCAGTGTGTGTGCTCCATCCATCAATCACCCCATCTCCTTCTTTAATAAGTAAACTTCAGCAAATGGAGCTGATTATCACTATTAATTTAAAATCAGTTTTAACAAATATCACCATACATAATACATGCCATCTGAAACATCTCACATTTAATTT
The DNA here is from genome assembly GCA_020698575.1 of Bostrychus sinensis. Lineage (NCBI taxonomy): Eukaryota > Metazoa > Chordata > Actinopteri > Gobiiformes > Eleotridae > Bostrychus > Bostrychus sinensis. Next base: position 31,197,020 of record CM036242.1, read on the forward strand.
GCTTCTTGGTAAAAATGAATGGGAGAATCATTACTTTTGTTGTGAGAGTCAATTGCATGATCAGTCAGATACCGAGCACAGAGCTAGACCTTTAAGATAAGCTTTCTATGCTAAATTGTGTGTAGTGTAGCTTTAACTGTTTATGTCAGGACATCTGAAGGGGATATTTAAGAGTTTATCCTCCACCGTGGTGTTAAAACTCCCACAACAACTTTACTCATTAAGGACATTTAAAACAATCAGGGTGTGACCTAATTAGCATTACAATATTTAAAGTGGGCAACGTGGGACATAGGCCTGATTTCGTAGACTGTGGCTTTAATGGCATTAGACATATACAGTATATAAACACTTCAAAAGACCAAGGCCATTTCACCAACATTTAGGTTTTTTGTAAAGCCATTTAAGAGGTTTTCTTTTAAGATACACTTTTATCACAGACGTATGGCCCCACAAACCACACTCAGGGGAACAATAGCACTAACGGTGCAACAAAACCTGAAGTTGTGTCCAAGTCGTAAACAGTCTGTGCTTTTTATTGTCTAATCTACTAACCCAATTCCAAACAAGAAATCGAAAAACAGAATGCAATGCAAATCTAGTAAAACCATATCATTAACAATACACTGGTTGCAAAATGAAAAATACAAGCTCATTTTAAAGTTGATGGCAGCAACACGTGAAAAAAGTTGAAACAGGGCAGCAAAAAGTAGGTTGTTCCTATAAAACACTGGAGGAGCATTTAGCAACTAATGAGACTGGCAGCATTTTAGGAAGATAACTTGTTAATTTGTTTATGAAATTGTAAAATAGCTCAGTTTTAACACCTGGCATGTTATTTATGTTAATCTGTGAATGTTTATGATATTTTTAAACCACTGAAGTCTGTTTTTATACAGCATACATTTTAAAACTGACTTTTTTGGAAACAGGGTTGCATTTCTCTTTTGCCTTTGTTGAGCATAAAAACTAGGGCTGGGCAATAAAGTTAATTAATTTGTGTTCTTAATTTTGGACAACATCAAGAATGGCCAAATTGTGAAATCGACCTTGGCTGAAATTAGCTTCTTTTCAGTGCCCTTTACCTCTGCACCGTGAGATGTCAGATGTGGCAGCAGTTTGGCCAAAACTAACTGTAGTGTGATGTGGAGCCCTACTTACATAATGTGTTTAAATATATGCTTATTAGCCATGTGTTCTATTGTTTTGTACAGACATATACATATAGATTTTGTTTATTAGCCATATCACCCAGCCCTAATAAAAACAATGAGACGAGTGTTGCACTTGCCACACAAACTCAGTGTCTAACAACCGTTCTTTGTTTTTGTTTTGTTTTTTTATGCAAAGTTAAGATGTTCCTGTTTGCTCATGTGCTTGCCTTGTCACGGCTGACTCATTCAATTATCTGACTCACCAAGCCACTCAGTCTCCAACTGTGCTCACGGCTGCGTGTGGGCCACTTTCCCAGCGTCATATCTAGGGTATATCTATTTAGTGCTCTGTCCCTCCAGTAGACAGAAATGTACACAGTCTAAGTCCCTCCCTTCTCGCTGCGTTTTGTGTTGATTTGCATAAACTAGGCATCTGTCCACTACCATAAATAGAGCAGTAATATCATGGCCCACATGGCTAGTGCTCCCCGCTGCACCAGGACACACACACGCATGATCACTCACATAAACAGACTTGGATGAGGAAAGACACAAGGACGCAACCTGTGATGCCATTTTTAGCAAAGCATCAAGCTGTCGGGCCTGCTGGCAACTTGTAGTGTGTGAGTGGAGGTGAAGGAGTCGAGACTTTTTGGGTAAAGTCATCATTGCGGTTACTACTGTCATGCAAGAATAGATTGTCGAGCATATTCTGCAAGCCCTGGCAACTCAAGGAAGCATCACTCCGACAGACACTTTTACTGGTTGGCTGCAGACTACAATACCTTTTATATGGAGGAATTAGCATTAGCCACCAAATACCTGAAATTGTGAATTATCAAGATGGATTTGGCCATAGACAACCAATCTACATGTGTAATGTCAGAGCAAGGACATCCACATTTAACTATTATATTGAATGCATCAATTATAATTATCATAAAGACTAAAGGCAAAATAAATGTTTTTTTTTTTAAATATTATTTGACATGTTAAGCTGGACAAGTGGCTACAAAAATGTATTGACGAACCATATTAGTTTGTCAGTGTGTCTGCCTTCTCTGTGGTTGGTTCCTCTTGGGGTTGGCTCAGCACATCATCTTCTTTCCTCCTGCAGTTATTTGCATATTAATTTGGGTTTTTTATATCAGATGCCCTTCCTGATGCAACCTCGTTTTTTTCCAGCTTAGGACTAGCACAAAGGGTACACTGGCTTGTGACCCCTTGAGTCTGGATTAATAGTTTGTCAGTGTATGCTCAGATTTATCAATCTCCACAAATCATGCATTAATAAGTACATGGAATAGATTATCAGATTTGGATGTTGTTAATTCATCAAACATCTTATTTGATATCTCAGTTTGATAATAATATCATATATCTTACCAGATAGATAGATAGATATAGTTAGATAGATAGGTAGATATAGTTAGATAGATAGATGAATATATATATAAATATATATATATATATATATATATATATATATAGATAGATAGATAGATAGATAGATAGATAGATAGATAGATAGATAGATAGATAGATAGATAGATAGATAGATAGATATAGATAGATATAGATAGATATAGATAGATATAGATAGATATAGATATATAGATATAGATAGATAGATATAGATATAGATAGATAGATATAGATATAGTTAGATAGATATAGATATAGATAGATAGATATAGATATAGATATAGTTAGATAGATATAGATATAGATATAGTTATATATATATTTCTATTACAAGTAGCTACTACAAATAGGAGTGGGGACTGTTTCAGATGCCTGGCTGATGTCCCAGTGACGACTAGATCTAATCTGACCCCATCTGTGCTCCTGTCCTGACTTGTGGGCCCTCAACCTCACCCCTGTGGACTTCTCAGATCTACCTCACCCCACTCACCTGTCCGGATGAGGCCCACCTGCTGCATCCTATGGACTTCCTTGACCTACCTCACCTCCCACTCCCCTGTCTGGATAAATCCTTACAGAGCTGATCTATGATCCTATAGATGAGCTAATGGACTAACAGTCCTAGACACATAGTCTGTCCATCCTGGGAGAGGATCTCTCCTTCAACATGGTCTCCTTAAGGTTTCTTATTTTTTTTCCCCACAGCTGGGTTTTTTTTAGGAGTTTTTCCTTACTGAAAAGGAGGGTCTAAGGACAGGAGTGTCCTAGGTCTGTTTAGTTTAGTGTAGTTATTGTTTGTGTTATTGTTGTGTTGTAATTGTGTTAAGTCTGATTGTGTGTTTATGTTTGATTAACTGTTTGTGAAGCCCTTTGAGGTGACGTTTGTTGTAATACTGAGCTATACAAATAAAACTGAATTGAATTTAATTGAAAATTTAATCCCTCATTAAAATTAATGTAAAGGAAAAAAAAAAAAAAAAACATTCTTCTCACCAAACTGCGATCACACAAGTCCAGACATGGCCTTCAGGTTGTCAGACATAAAAAAAAAAAAATCCACTTGGAACTATATATAGTTTTATTATAATGATCAAAGTCACGGGAATAAAGAGTATTAGATGTCTTTCAGCGCAAAGTCAAAAAAGTTGAAGTGTCTTGCTTGAGTCAGCAGTATAGGTGAAAGATAGCAGCCTTTATGAGAGTTCCTTTATCATTATGGACAAACCGTTTAGTGGCTGATGAACTGTCTTTAGTGGTGAGTTGTAAGGTCTGTGTATGCAGTGAAGCTGACATTGTGGAGAGTCTAAATATTTGAAGAATAAGTAATGGCCCGCTTTAGCTGTTCATTTGTACTGTATGCACGCTAACTGTCGAGCTTAGCATATTTTAAAGACTCACTCAAGAGGCCTAACCTTGTGCAAAGAGCAGACTAAGCAGTCTTTATGCTCGTTTCATCAGCTGTATGAAAGCAGATTCACGCCGTGTTATGAAGGTAAAAAAAAAATAACTCACAAGGGCAATCTTTTTTTTTCACCTCTAAGTCTTCTTGTATATTATTGCCACCTTTGGCTGTTGGTCTCATAATGATTATGATTATAAAAGTGAGTAAATGCTCCACATATCATACAGATCACACAACGATGTCAGAAGAACAAGACAACTTTTCCCAACCAAGATAAGCAACATGTCAAATGTGGAAACGTGAATGCAATGACAGCAAGGGCTCAGAAGCATTTTCTAATTAATGAAATTAATTGGCAACAATTTAGTAGGAGGACTAGCTTTTTGAGACATTAGGCCCTTTTCTTCTCTCTTTTTAATTATTATTATTTTGCAAACATATAGTGATTATTATTTACAGGTGTGGAGGATATACATGTGATTATTTACAAGTATGATACATTGAACATGAGACAATACAATACGGTGACATAAAATATCCAAGATAACTTGAGCAAATGTCTTTACTGATATGTAGCTAAAATGAAGAACTGGGGATTGGGACCATAGTTATTTAACCTTTTTACTTCCTACTTCAGAGGTGGCACTTTTCAGTTGGATCCTTTCAGTGTCGTTGTTATTGACAAAGCTGATGTATGTACATGTACATCACTTTGTATCACAATCCATCTGAAATACTGTATTTCTTTATTAAAACATACACATCGCTAACTTTAAAGGTAATGAGACTCATTTGTTTGTGGAGGTCCACTTTCCTCTGTTCAGTCATAAAATAAAGTAGTAGCAATTGACGCTGGATCCATCATCTAATACTCTGTGAACTCCTCAAGCCTGGATCTGGATATTATAGAGCGAGTGCATGTGCCTCTTAGTTAAGATGCCTCCTGCAATGAACAGTGCAATATGACTGTCTTTGCCCGTTTTTTTTTTTTTTTTTTTTTTTTGGTGGTGTTGAGCTTAAGTAACGTCACTCACTGCAGCAGTGCTTACATCACCAAGTTTCTAACAGCAGTGTGAATGCAAGCCAACAGTGTTCCTGGGGAGTAGAAGCAAATTTCTAACTGATCTGTGCTAAAGCGGCTGTTGAGACAGTGATTTTTTTATTTTTGTTTTTGCTTTTTACATGTTTTACCTCTCTTTTATTATTGCCCCCCTCGTCCTCTGGCCTCATAACGATGATGTATGACTGGGAGATCGGCTTTATGAAATGCGAGATTATCCGCCACTGTGTGTAATTAACATGAACAGGTACACAGTGAAAGCCCAGGGATCTGACAGTCTTCCCCCTGAATGGGCACAGAGGGCCTAGGGACACCATTACCCTAACTGATGAGGGCTATTTCTCATTCCTGGCCAGTCACTTCACAACCATTAGTGTGTGCATTATCGACCTGTGGAGAGGTCTTTGTGCTCACGGGGAAACACCTGCAGGTCAAATCATCCTGGCTCCTCCACCCGCTCATCAGCAGGCATGAGATCAGGCCCGCAGAATGTAAGTGGCCCATTCTCACCGTGAAAGATGTGGGAGATGGCGGCAGAGGTGAGGAGGAGGAGGAGGAGGGTAGGATAGTAAATGTACACTGAAATATACGATGTGTGGGTGTGAGGCCGAAGTACAGTCGTCGTGCATTTAAGTGAAGGGAGGAAGAGCGATGCAGGTGCTAACACCACTTGACCGCTCCCTTTTCATTCAGCATTTGTTTTAAATGAGTCAGTATTACCGTAAAGAACGTCACTTCAAAGAGGTTAGCGAGTTGAAGCCTTTACAGGAAGCATGTTTGAAACTGTAATCAGATCAAGAATATTTCTCTTTTTACTTCTTTAAAAAAAAAAGTTCAAACTCTGTACATTTTGCATAAAAATTCTGTATCTACTCACATGCATTATGCTGACTATATGATTAAGCACTAGTCACAGGTTTACATTGGAATCCAGGGTCACAATCAGTATACTATTTGTGGTGGTCCCAAGCATGGATAAACGGAAAAGGCATCTGGTGTAAAGCCAAAGTAATCAGCAAATGTGATAAAAAGCCAAGATGAAAGAATTTACTGGTTTAGATGGACCTATATTATGAATATTTTGAGGATTTTTTTATTATAATTAAAGCAACACTCCAAATATACTTTTTTTTTTTTTAAGCGTCCGTGTAGTGTTTGGTATTACTGCATATTGGCACGATGATAATGCTAAATGTAATCTAATCTTATCCACAGAGTAAAAGCCATTTCCACCTGTCCTTATCCAAACTGTCTTGCTTTAGTGTGGAACATTTGTAGTAGACATAGTTTATTTTGTGTGTGTGTGAATGGTTTCAGAGTATTGCAACACTGCCAAATTCAAATCTGTGTCTATGTGACATGTTTGAATAAGACGTAATGACTAAACTCTAGCAACTTGGAAGCTACTGCTGTAGAAAAAATCTGTTCATTCTTGGTGCCTTTGTGTGTGCTTAGGCAACAGAAGAAAAAAGACATTAGCAATTTTCTATGCTCTATTTTCTGACATTCTCACGCTAATATTTGTCACAGTCAGCTTTGTGTTTTGCTCAAACCGTGACTGGGGTTTCTCTTCAGGTACTCTGGCTTTCTGCCATCATCCAAAGACATGCATGAATTGGTAAATTGGTGAATTTTAATTGTCCACTGTGAATGCGAGTGCAGGAGTATCAGCCCTGTGACATTGCCCTGGACGTGTCCCACCTCAGGCCCATATTTGCATGGATAGACTTCAGTCACTTGCAACATGAATAATAAAAAAGCAAAAAAATGAGTGAACTACTATCCATGCAATGGTTTTTCATAACACAGAGCTGTCCTATTTATGCTGCAGTTGACTCACTCAGTCTTGTCAGTGCCTCCTGTTGTGGATGGAATGACTTCACACTCCTCACACTGGTCACCTTCACCTTTCAGGATAAGGTGAGGCTAAAGGAAACATCCCACAATGAGTACAAAATGGGTTAGTCTCAGATTCTTTTTTGTGTTTTTGGTCCTTTTTAAAACACTTTTGCTATGAAGAATGGCATTTTTAGTACACGTTAAGATGGAAATGTAATTGTGACAGTGTAAGTTATGCTGGAATATGAGCTTGCATTATTAGGGCTTTAACTGGCTCCACAGACATTAAGGATGTGTTCACACTTGGTCCGGTTCAATTGATTTCCGGTGCCTTTCCTGATAATATCTGGTGTGAATGTGCAATCAAACTCTGGTGTGGTTTGAACCATGTGAAAATGCAACACCAGATTAATGATGGGTTGACCCGTAACCTGTAACCTGCAGTTTGAGCGGGTCAGATGAGTAAAAAGTACATCAGGTTTTGAAACTGCATGTTTTAAGAACTCGCCAGTATTGATGGAGTAGATGAGGAATCCATTAGGCTACTGAACTGCAAAGGCTTAGTAACTTAGCCTACCTGAAGAAGAGCAGCAGCATTTTCTTCAATTTGACAATAAAGCTTTTTTCTGCATGTGACCTACGCAGGTTGTTGTGGCATAAAGTAGGAATGGAACTGTCAGTTTTACCGCAATATGGTTAAAAGGGCAGTCCACTGCAGCTGGCTCTTGCTTAACACATCTGTTTCCTGATGAGACCCATCAGTGATTTCAAACGTGTCTTCAAATGTGCATTACATATTTATACTGTTTGTTTTGATGGTTCATTAATGTCAGCATGACACTACATCAGTCTGAGTGTTTTATTTATTCTTTAAAGCTGACATTTCACCACAAATAAACTTGCATTCATGAGGCGTGCCCCTGTTGTCAAGACAACCAGCTTCATGCATGGCATTAGTTTTAATACATTCGGGTTCTGGTCGGTTCGGGTTGGCAGATCTGTTTTTTTTTAACCGGATCAGGTCGGGTAGGTCATTAAAAAAATCTAACTATACCAAACTATGTACTGAAGCCTAAGAAAAGAAAAAAAAAATCATTGTTCACCAAGGCCAAAAAAGCATATAAAAATGCTTATCTATGTGTCAGTGTGGAAAAAAAGACGTGAGTCAAAAAGTGAATGAAATGTATTTGACAGTTGTTGCAGCCTATGTAGAGCAAATGGTTGCAAACAGTTGCCAAAGCAGCAAAGATTTTAAAATATTAATTGTTATGTATTCTGTCGATATTGGGGTGACTGTTTTTCTCCATTAAATATCGATGCACTGCCCCCTACAGGTAATTGGTGTTACTGCATTCCCAGGGAGTTCAGTTCAGTGGCCAAAGCTGTGAATGTGAATGTGAACCAGACCAGTTACGTAGATAGATAAGTAAGTAAACAACACCCTTAGACGTAATTGATGATATAAGTCACTGTAATTTGCTGAATACACAAAGAAGACCAAGCCTAAAGATAGGACCTTGTTCTTTCAGGCTTAATATCTCACAGTCTCAAGGGCTAGGAGGTTAACTATGGCTGTCATTAGGCATAAATTGTTCACTCATCTATGCCTGCCTAGTGTGGCCACATCTTATTCTACACGTCTCATTGTATCTGACAAGTGACCCTAAACTCACCTTGGAAGAGCTCACATGGCCCTGTTTAGACAAGTCCAGCTGCTGCAAAATGCTTGACATGAGCCACTGTTTCATCCTCCCATAGCTGTTTGTCTTAACAACCCCTGGGAGCTGCTCTGATAGGCTCAAGCCCTCTTCAACTAAGTAGATTGGTGGAGCGCTACAGCTAATCTCATAACCAATGTATCTTTTCAGCCACTGGTCAGAGAGGCACAGATAAAAGCACTCATGTGATATTTAAATGAATGAGCCAGGCTACTGTGCCTATTCTTTTTCTTATCTGAAGATGCAGCAGATATTTTTAAGACTGACATGAATGGTCAAGTTTTTTAGCGGCAGACCTTGAAATATCTTCATTTATGAGATGAGTGTGTTACCGGTGAGATTACATGGATGTGCGCCAACTTCAAAGACAAAGTTCTCATTGCCATTTTGAGCCTTAAAAGGGAAAAAAAGGACTAATGGAGCTGGAGCTGACTGTGTCTCAAATGTGTGTGGGTCGCCACTCAGAGGACACACTTTTCTGAACAAGCTCCTCCATACCCTGACTACAGCCACATCATTATTTTGCTAGTAACTGTACTTTGCTTTCTTACTCTCTATTTTTGTTGTAATTTGTCCGAAACGTGTCTGATTGTGGCATTCTTTCACTTGAGGACTTTCGCTTAAATTTGTACTAAAGCCTCTTGAGTTTTTTTTTTTTTTTTTTACCTTGGTTTTAGATTTGAACCAGATTTGGGGACAGTAGTAATCATAGTAATTTTTGCAGCAAAAAAAAATAACAAACTTCAAAAATACCTTGTGCTTAGATCAAATCCCTGCTCCCTAGCGCTGAATCCTGCTGTTGTGACACTTAGGGCCAGTTTACACGACAACACTGCCCAGGAAAATGTAACTGTCATGCTGCCTCTGATTTGCATTTACACGACAATGCTGAGGTGTAAGGAAAACGATTGTAAAGTGTAGTACCTGTATTTGTCCAGCAAACGGCACTGTGGCCCTACACCACATAGTGCGTAAACAGCAGAAGAAGTGATAGCTCCGGTCTGTAACTTTCCAGCAACTTTAGGATCTTGTGGTTTATTGGAGCCATTCTCAAAAAGTCTATCCTCAAAGTAAGTACTTGTACAGATATTACTGACAGTTACTTGACTAAACATGAATGTGTGAAACTTAAAAGCCTTGTATTTTGCGCTCACGGGTCAGCTCTCCTGCGCCCAGCAGACAGCCAATCACAGTTCAGATTGGGGCTGTTACATTATCGTTTTCAGTGAAGCCTTGTTTTCACAGTTTACATGAGAGAGGAGCGGCTCTGAGCGGCTCACCGCCGTGAGACCAAAACACCTCTTCCAGCGTTTTCAAACTTTTGCGGATTCGGAAAAAAAGAAACCCCATCTTTGTGTAAACGAAAGGCCAAACCACAATCAAACCTTTGCGAATTTGGCAAACATGTTGTCGTCTAAATGGTCCCTTAACCCACCTTGCCTCCAGTATGTAGAAAGGCACAATATAAATGCAATCTATTTATTTATATTTTATTCAAGTGATAATTTTGTGGAATACCTTTACAACTTGACTTTGTGACTGTGTCACAAATGAGTGGGTCAGCATTCAGGGGACATACTTTTTAAACATCCTCCTCCAGACCCTTACACGGACCACATCATTATTTTGTTAGTAGCTGTACCTTGCTTTCTCACTGTTCAGAAAGCGCTACAGCATATGTTAGCCTTTGTTACAAGCCTTGTATCTCTTCTTTGTGGGAGCGGATCAAAGCATTAATGCTAGACAGGTAGGAGACCTGGACGAAATGCTAATGCTAATCCTATTAACATTCTGGGCATGGCTAGCGTCTGGCTAATAGCAGGCGCTCTGGGTTGGATGGGAGTCATCTTATTTAGAGAGATCGAAGTGAAGGCATTCATCAGAGCATTGATATCATCACACATTATATGAACAGCTGCATATATTTTTCATAGGGTTGACATTGTAAGGAGACGCGAGTGTGGCGCCACATAAATCAAAGTGACAATACAATGGACCTGAAATGGATCACGCAAAGACAAAGAGGATGCAAGAGCTAGCATGCATATTACATTGTACAGGCACATGCACACTTACACACACTGACTGGTTTCTCTTTTCAGAACTAAATGTAAATGTTCCACTTCCCCCATGGTTAATTGATCTCAATGTAATTAGTCCATTCATTTTAATAAATCAGTGAAAGAACATCCTTTCTTTGGGGCAAGTCCTTGTTACAGACAGACAAGAGAAATGGGACATTTTGCAAGGTTCAGTAGTAGTTTAGTAATGGTTATATTGTTCACTGCTGTATGAGGTATGGTCAAAACAAATATCCAAGAAATAGGCCAAAACCTTAAGCTTTCTCAGTAATTCACTGTGAAGTGAGACATCAAACCCTGTTCTTTGGAAGACGCCAGTAAAAAATATGTCTGGGGTGTCTCTGTGGCTCACCTGGTAGGGCACATGCCACATAATGCGAGTGGCCTGGGTTTTATTTCTGGGTTGAACAAATTTGTCTTATTCCTCATGTGGCCTTTGATAATTGTCCCTAACTTTACTGTCTCTGTCTCTCTAATGAAAAGAAAAAAGAAAGAAAAATGATATCAGAACTGTTTTCTGGCTTTTGTGTTCATCCAGACAGCACAGTTAGAAGATAGTCCAGATGGTATCGCTTAATGGTGTGGGACACAGTATGTGGGAGCATGGTATGACGTGTTACTACTGCAGCTTGTGCATACAACACAAAACTGATGGTTGAAGGGACCAAATTCTTTTCAGTAATTAATTTTACCTTTAATAATCTAACATTAAATCAACGTTTTTGCGCTAACAACAATGTTAAATGATTGTTTCTACCTCAAAAACATATCTGAAGTATATTTTGTTTAATTAATGTGTTTGAGAAATCTTGTATCCAGAGCCTGTTTGTATTTTATGTTATAAAACATAAAATACTAATACAAAGGTGCCCAAAACAGTTCAAAAAACCTGATGAAAAGCCTTTAACATGCAACCAATTACCTAAAAGAAAAAACATTATAATAAAGTTAACACAAGACAATCAAATTCAGATTTCAGCTACATGGAAAATAAAAAAAAATAAAGCTCATCAGATATGCAGTTTACTTAAGAATTGGTTAGTTTCAAGACTATGTTCATAAAGTTTACATTCAATTAATAACAAAATATGCAAATATTATTTGTTCTTTTTAGTCTTTTTTTTAAAGCAGAATTAATCATCAGACTAGGAATATGGTTAATTTGGGATTTTAATTGTGTGTTTCATATAATTAATGCAAAAGAGACAAAAAAGTTTTCTTTAATTGTTTACTTGTCATGCTAAGTGCTTAAAATGTGTCAAACGAGGTTTATCTGTAAATGGCGGGCTATGGGCAGAAAGGTGTGTAAACAAGACAGGTGGTTAAGTTATTCATCAAACGGAAACTGCAATTCACACTCGGCGCGCTGCTTGTTAAGAGATCCTACATATGGCTGTAAACTCTTTGTCACTCCATCGTAATTATAGATCAGCTGTGCTCATGCAAATCAATGCATTCATTAACTTTGATGCCTGTTCTGTAGCAAAAGCATCAAAAAGTATTCAGGAACTTTGCCAGACTATATATATATATATATATATAATCATCTGAACCCTGTCACTCTGAATACCCAGTCAAGGACACTTATTGAGAAAATGTTCGTGCTGGGCTTTGCAGCTGCACACATTTCCAACAACAGTCTGTCAGTGGTTGTGAAACTTTTCACACCAAGTACCACCTCAGAAAATATTTGACTTTGGTACGACCTTAAATGGACAAAATAGGGCAAAAGAAAACCAGGTGTAAGCAAGGACCAAACTTAGACTAAAACTGGACCAAACTTAGATTAAAAAAAAAAACAGGCAAAGACAGAAATATGGACTAACCCATTTCCAATCTGGACTAAACCAGAAATAAACTAGGTCTAAATATGGACTATACCGGGACTAATTCCTAACTAAATCAAAACTGAAATTGGATTCAACTAGGACTAAACCAGGTTTAAACTATAGGACTAAGCAAGGTCTAAAAAAGGACTAAACAAGGTCTAAACCGGGACCAAATGTGGGCTACACTTGGACTAAAAGCGGACTAAAAGAGGACAAAACCAGGACTAAACAAGGTCTAAACCAGGAGGTATCCAGGACTAAATATGGACTAAACCAGTAAGCCAGGTCTAAACTTGGACAACAACAGGACTAAACCTGGACTAAAAGAAGACTAAAACTGGACTAAAAGCAGATCTAAACCAGGATTAAACTAGGTCCAAACAGTAGTCTGCACTTTAATTGTAATCCTTAACTAGGACAGGACTAAAACAGGAATAAAACTGGCTCTAAATCTGAATAAATCAAAATTGCAGGAGAATGCTGAATACCACCAGAAGAAGCCTGTGTACCACCAGGAAACGACTGGTCTGTTTCATTCACTGTCTTCAACCAAAGACCCAGGGTTTATATAAAGAACAGGCAGACATTCCAGGGCAAATATAAATGGCATTTTAGTATTTCCTGTCAGGAGTGGGGTAGAAAGGGCTGTAAAAGCGGGGACTGCAGGATGTCTCATGTCTCCTATTCACTAAAAAAAAGAAAAAATACTTCTGGTGCAGGGGTCATTATTTAGTCTTGTGGTCTGGATAGGCAGTGTTGCAGAAGCCTAATGAAAAGTGCTTTAAAGCCTTCCCCATGTGTCACTTTTTGTTAGACAATTTGATGGATGGTCCATTTTACAGCCTATTTCATCGGCCGTGCTGTTCTAAACTGTATTTTCTGCGTGCTTTTACTTGAAACATCCATTTTTGGATGACATGGTTATTCATCAGCGAGGAGGCTCAAAGGCACCGACACTTTGCAGACGGCAGGGTGAGACCTGAACCTGACTGAGCCCACTACACATCCACCTTGTTTTTCCTGTCATTCTTATCTCAACATCGAGGAGAAAAGAAAAAAAAAAAAAACATTCAAAATTATTCAGTACTGCAATGCGTGTGCAGACGGAAAGGCAATACGTGGTGTCTGAACAGCCTGTATTCATTCCCAAAGCGCAAGGATGATGGTCTGTACTTTTGCTGATAGAGGCTTTCAGTACCATCCATGTTTCCATGGGTTTTCCACATGCCTTAGACTGATAGGCCAGACTAAGGATATACATTACAACCTTTATGAATATGACTCAGGTTAGGGCGGTGGATGGCACAAACAAATCTGGAGTTTGTGTGACACAGTACTCCCCATATTTTTTTTAATGTTTGCATATTTAATGACCCAGTGTGAAATGTAATAGGTCTGATCTGTGGAAAAACACAAAGCACTGTATAAACTGGAATTATATTAAAGCCAATCAAATAAATGGGCTATATGCACACGTTACTTCCGCGTTCTATGTCAGGCCGCTGAGTCATTTCCAGTTGGGAGAGCCAATGTGGAGCAGCGTTGTTTACACGAAAATGGCTGAGTCTTTGAGTTTACCCGGTGTCTACTCGAGCTACCTAAAGTCACAATAAATGATGTTAGGCGCATTGTTCGTCTGTTTAGCTCGACACCACAGAGCAAAATGGAGAAAGGATTTAAATTCTATATATCATCCTACATAGCTAACATTGAAGGCAAGTTGCTAATGCTAATTAGCATGAGACGAATATTTTAAATGGCTTTCTTTATTTTCATGACCCGTTAGTAGTAGTCTAATCACATTACAGCAGAGTGTTTCTTACTTTTTGTCTATGTAATTTTCAGTGTCAGGTAAAAACTGTGACAGGTGAGGTGACAGTTAGAGCTCGGTGCTACCGCTCAATGAAGAAGGCAGAGGCACCTCATCAGCTGAGAGTAGGACTAGCAGCCTTAATGTCATGTTCAAAGTCGGGATGTCCCGATCAAGAGATCATTATCGGACACTGATCAAGGATTTTTTTAATGATCAGATCGAATTTAGTCACGTGATCAGGCGATCTTACATTTTACATCTGCTGCAAACCAAAACACAAACTACTGCAGCATGTAGTAGTAATGTGGCAGTAGGGCTGGGCAAAAAACTAATTAATTTGGTTAATTTGCATTTTTACCGTGGACAATGTCAAAAGAGGCTCTATCTATAATCAGCTTCAGTGGAATAGGTCCTCCAAGAGTTACAGCTGTTAGCAGTGTTGTGGCTAATGCTAGCGCCTACGGCAGCTTAGTTAAATAGTAAATGTGTAGACTCTGCAGACGCTAAGAACACTAATAATCACAGAGAAAGGGGTCAGTTTACCTTAGTAATGCCTCCGTTTAGATCTGGCAGCAGTTTGTCCAAAAGAACAGTGTGTGTGATGTGCAGCCTTCGACTTACGTGTCTTTGTTTATGTATGCTAATTAGACACATGCTTTGCAGCTTAGCGTCTTTTCACAGGCCTCATGGTGTATATTATAACAGACCTGGCCTTTAGAAGCAGAGAGGACTTAAACTAAAAGATTTTTATGGCTTCACTGATGTCACTTTGAGAGTAATGCACGCTGCTGCTGCTTTGCTGTCGTCTTGTTCAGACATTTAGCATAAAAACATAGCTATGCAATTTGTGATTATATTACAATGTTATTATATTAAAAGGTTATTACATTACAAAATGCAAAAAAGTAATAATGAAAAAGATTGATATTGCGACTCGGATGGGCCAGAACCAAACATGAAATGATTAGTATGGGATCGAGAGTTGATCAGGACATCCCTAGTTCAAAAAGAAAAGAAAGAAAAAGAAAACTTTGTCCTTTTGGATGTCATCATGTACACACACTCTGACAAAAAAAAATACAATTTACTAAAAACAAACGAAAATGAATTAATAAACAAACTCGTTATTTGTTTTGGGATGTCGATGTCTACCGTCAGCCATAGCCGGAAGTGACTCCGCGGACTTATTTTTAACCGGAAATACGTCACGCAGTTCTGTGCATAGAGCCCATTGTATAAAGGGGTATCAGGGTTACTTCCTGTGATTGCCTGCCCCGCCCTGATGTGTTTCACCTGTGCTTTGTTCCCCATGTGTATATTTGTGTTTTTGCTTTTTTTTTTTTTTTTTTTTAATTCCTCTTTGATATCTTACTTCAATTTTTGCTTCTAGTGGGTTTTTTGTCTTGTCTTTTGGACTCTTTGTTTTCATTGTTTTTTTTTTGTTTTTTTTTCCCCTGTGGAGTTTTATTTAGTTTATTAAAGTTTTCACCTTGCAGTCCTGCTGAGCTGAGCTGACTGCTTCTTGTGACTGCAATTTAGGCACTGCATTAGTTGATAATTTCAGTGCTTAAATTGCAACATGGGCTTCAGAAGTATGGGCTTTAGAAATGCGCCGGAACACTTCCTGGTTCATATCTTCATAAAGCGGTGAGACTAAGCGTTTATGATCTTACAAAAGAGACGGAATCAGCAAACAGGATTACTCAAACGTGTGAATGGAACAAAATACTACTCCAGGTATGTTTTTGAAGCAATTTAGTATAATAGGTATAGTAAAATATAAGGTAGGCAGGATAATGGTGAGTGGGCAAGGGTTAGGGGTGTCACCCAGTGGGTTTTTTGCTATTGCAGCTTCAAGTAAAGCTTAGAGACCCTTGTGACTGAGCAACATATCTCCACAAGGGACTTAATGTGTTGCATTTTTCTAGCTTATTTCTATATTAAAAAACATGCTATTTTAAACGTACAAACAAAACCTAAAATAAAGCCATGTAAAAGTTTACATTTGTGTGCCATGGTCAGTATTTTTGATTGTTGCAATGGGAGAGACATGTTTTTGTTTTGAAAATTAATGTGTTGCAAATCAAATACCAATTTATCTTGCTGTCTTATATACAGGAGAGTTCTTGCCTGAACATAATCAAGATTGTTTCATTTTTGTTTTCATTTTTACAAGTTTCATAAGATACAATACCTCAATAAACAAGAACACTCGTGTCATTTTGTAATAAAAACATAATGCTTTTCCTCTTAGTTTGAATTTTATTTCTCCTCTTTTCAGAAAAAAATTTAATTAAATTTGAGAGACTGAGGGTTGTACAAGTGCTTTCTGAGTATTTTAATGCAATACATTGTGGCTACAGAGGAAAATTGTAGATGCTCAATTCTTAACACTGCTGAAAGCTCACCAGGGAGACATTATGAGATTGACAAACACCCACCATCAAGCATCTGTCAGATTGAAAAAGTGGAGAGTAAGGAAAGAGAGAGAGAAAAAAAAACAACTATAGCACTGAAATCCAATCACTGCTTTCTTTCCTGTTCATGCACTGGTCTCCCTACCTACGTGAGACTCTGGAGGTACAGGTCTTGGTAATGAGTGGGACCTAAGGGGGCTACGTGGCTAGCAAAGGCAGCTTACGTTAACTCAGAGGGGGACATAAAAAATGAGCATGCGGACCTGGAAGGCTTTATGTGGTTATAAGGTCTCATCTGTGTCCGCTTGTGAAAATTATGGCTGTAATTTCCATTCTGCCTGACAAATGGCATCTACAATTTTTACTTGGGTGATTGCCTTCCATAAATCTTTTCAGATTAAACAGTATACTCTGTACTGATGGCACTTAAAAAGCAATCTCCGTCTCTAATGGCGTCCCGTAGTTCATAAGGTACAGTAGACTCAAAATAGTCAGATGGGCACTCTCTGTACAGTATTTCAGGCGGACAGACTAACTTTTGTCTTACACATCTCCGCGATTCAATCTCATCTTTGTGCAAAATAAACACTCCACAG
The DNA here is from genome assembly GCA_020698575.1 of Bostrychus sinensis. Lineage (NCBI taxonomy): Eukaryota > Metazoa > Chordata > Actinopteri > Gobiiformes > Eleotridae > Bostrychus > Bostrychus sinensis. Next base: position 31,214,354 of record CM036242.1, read on the forward strand.
ATGAACTGCAAACGAGAATTGCTTTAAACTGCTGAAAGACTTTTACGTGACTTCCCTTCTACATGCACGCTGTATTTTTACGTCTTTAGGCGAAATTGCATTGGCTTACATAATTATTCTCCGCAGACTTTCCCAACTCTAACATTAACCTAAAGTTTAGTTCACAAGAGAGGGCTTACAAAAAATGCTAATGAATTAAAATGAGTTTGAGTAATACAAAGGTCATCTTGTGTCTGAGTTCGAACATATATTGCATATAAATATTGTGTAGCCATTGGAAAAAAAATAAGAAAGTGGAGGATCTGTGTATGCACCATTTATAAACTTGCTTGTCAATCTACTAGCACCTTCTGCTTGGTGAGTCACTCTGTTTCATCCTGCTCACTCAATAAAACCTAACAGGCAGCTTGCAGAAGTGGTGTCACAAAATGGTAACATATCCGTATATTTGTTTTTTGTTTTTTTTTTCTTTCCTGTGATGAGCCTGGATGTTAACTAATTCCCCTTATCCAGCTTCTAGGGGTGTGCAATACTGCAAATTTTACTTTATACATATACTGTACAAGCAGCTTATGTGCCAGGGGACAGTGTGTCATCTAATGTTAAATTTGGAAACCTTTTCTGACCACTAAATGATTTTGTGATTGTTGCTTTCTACTGGTGAGTGCATGTTAAGGCCCAGATGTGATATTAAGCTACGTTAGGCAAATAAACATTAATTTATTAACATAAAATCTGCACAAAGGAAAAATAAATAAAATGCTTCTTTTACAGTTTACAGTGGTTTTGCAGGGAGGGGATGGGGGAGCAGCAGAATCAGTCCCATCTAGTTAATATCAATCCAATACCAATATTAACATTGTTATCAATACTATTAATATTTGGATCGATCAGTATTACTACAAGCTTCAGAGTTGGCATTTGTCAGGTTTTGTTTCCTCTGCCATAGAGGATATATGTATGCTGGAGTTGGTTCTACTCACAATTAGCAACATAAAGTAATGTTTTGTAACTTTTTGTGAGGATCTGAATAATCTTGATCCACCAGTTTTTACCTTGGTGGATATCTGTGCTCTGTAAGTGCTTTTACTTTTAGAGATGGAAAAATACACTCAAGTAAAGGACTTAAGTACATAACATCCTATTTCCCACCGAGGTAAAAAAAAAAAAAAAGGATAGTAATAGCATTACCAGGAAGAGTTGTAGTGTTAATAATAATAGTTGTAGTAATAGCATAATAAGTATTAAATGTGGTAGTAGCAGTAGTAGTAGTGGTAATTCTTCCTTTGCTTCAACATACTGTATGTATTATTCATTTGATGTCTTTTGCATACTGGACATGATTGAGTGTGTTTACACACACTTGAGTATCTCAGTTATGAGCCTTACCTCGGCTAAGAAATATCCAAATATACATGCAAGACTGTGGAGCGCTGTCACAGCTGCAGTGCAAAAAATACGGTGAAGACTTCAGTGGAGTGAGTCCCACAGCGGCTGTAGTGTAGTGGTAGTTTAGAGCCGAGAGCAACGGAGATATGGACACTGTAAGCACTGCTCAGTGCTGAGCATAAAGGTGGCCATACTGTTGAGTAGTTTTTGCAGCTTTGTTAAAAATCACAAGATTATTAAGTTACAGGCTTACCACCACTCGCATCACATTTGTTCTGCTGCACATGCTCAGTTCACCACAGTGCCCAGAAACCAGGATACTTTGTATACATGACACAATATATCCCAGATACTATTGGAGTTTCCCAGGTAGCGTGTCCTGGTCTCACATAACCCAAATACTTAATTTGGGATACTGTGTTTACATATACAAGACATAACCAGGATACTCAAGTACATGTAAACACACTCAGTTGTGAAGTAAAAAATCAGTTACTAAAATTGGGACACAGAGGGCCAGATTTACTAACACAGGTGCTAAATTGCGAGGGCTGCTTAAAAATAGCATCTGCTATTTGTGGGTGTGTTGCGTGTGATATACAAAAAGAAACTACAAGTAATTGCTGCCGCAAATACGATATGTAAATGACAATTTTGCGTGAGCATAGACGCACTGACATTGAGAGCAACTCTGATGTGCTCCAAGTGCATCTTTCCTACAGTTAATCCACGTAAAGCATGATCTGAGATTCCAGCCTCATTACAGAACTGTAACAGACTCACTATCTTTGATGGATATCCATTTCAGTGCATTTTACTTAATTTTATTAACTTTGTGTACTCCATCCTTGTTAAATGTCTCATGCCATTCTGGCACTGAGCAGAATCATGTGACTTATTTCCCCTCTGTGTGAGACAGAGCGAGAGGAAAGTCCTATTCACTGTCTGTCAGAGCCAGTAACCCTGAAAACAAATATACAAAATGTATCAAGTAGCCTCCGTGCAGTGCTGATGTTGATCAAATAAATATAACATTTAAAAATATTTTTGATGTCCTGCACTCGTGCATTCAGAAGCAAATCCGCGCAGCCTTGAGCCACGGAGGACCAGCTGTCAATCAAGTGCCGCAGCGAGCATTATGAGGCAATAGGATAAACACAAGTGAGACTTCATGTAGCCTTTGCGCAGCATTTAAAGACTATTCCGTCACCGTAAGGATTTAAAAGGATGTGAAATAGACTGAAAGCCCAGAGACATCAGCTGTAAAGGCAGCAGTTGAGGGAAATATGAGCGAGAATCAAGGAAAACGTGTCCCAAAGTCTGTCTCTTTGTTTCGTCCAACTTCAAATCAACACATTACTGTTGTATCTTTGTAAATGAGCCCTGTTAAAGGCCCCATCTGTGCACTAAAAGCTACACTCATTCCTCTGCAAAACTTTTGCACCTGCTTCTCTAACGTGATCAATTTTCATGCAGATTTAGCGCCCATACTTGTGATAAATCAAACAGCAACCGCAAAGTGACTTCATTTGCATTTTCCACAACTTGAATTTTGCGCATTCTGGTGAGAACACCTCTTTTTTACATATTCGAGTCACAGGAGCAAAATCTGCATCGGGCTCATTTTGCTCCTATGAGACACGTATATCTCAACTTTGCTGGGTTTGCTCCACTTTTAGCACATCTTATTCATTTAGCGTGCACGCAAATCTTTGATAAATCTGGCCCTGATAGTACTTGTGTAATAAGCAAAAATGAAACAGAAAAATAGAACATGGCTTTAATAAAACTGCAATGTGGAGAGATCGTAAAGTTTAAGTCTCATATGAGGAAAGTGCCGAACCAGAAATCTCCCTTATTGTCAACGAGGGTAAATCAGATGGTCAGTCAGCCTCAGAAAATCCATAGCACCAGCCCAGGTCAACTTCAACATTGAGACTAAACATTAAAAAACAATGAATTATGTTAGAGTCACCTGCATTTTGTCTCCATGAGTCCCCATGAGTGACTGGAAACAAGATTTATGTCCGGCAATAAACACACAGCCACTCGGACAGAGAGCAGAGCCACCAGTGGGCCCTTTGCAGCCCTATAGTTGCACCACAGTAATGTCCATTGTCCAGCCCTCGGGGGAAGGTCATGTCATCCCGTGCCATGGTTGGTGCATCGCTGTGGGGTGTTCACACATCTGGAGCCCCCTTGCCCTGCCCCCTGCTGGCTCCCAAAGGCCCCCGCAGCCATCACACTGGCCTCTAGACATGGCTGTGTCAAAGCATCTGGGGACTGCACATGTTTTTTTTTTTTTCCCTAGCCTGTCAGCAAAAGGTCAGGGTCCTGCTACTGTCACACACAAAGGGGCAGCAAGGCTTTTTGGAGCTGCTCCTAATAAATAAAATATTACTCTATTACAATGAATGTAAACCTATAAACTATGAAAAGACATGAAGTTCTGCAAACATGGCATCCTTTCTCTTATTCTGATGTATTGTGTTATCGCTTTAAAGTTGTGCTCTAAAGAACAGCAGTTTTATTTGAAAATGAGGACAGATATTGTCAGCAGCAAGTCTTCAGTTTACCATATTGCGTCTATAAAAGATAAAACCTGAGAAACTGACCATTTTGCAGTATAAGTGTATACCTAAAAACTATATGCAATCCCCAGGGAGAAATTGTGGCAACAGGGGTACATCAATTCCTTGTGCGTTCCGCTCTTATTTGTCCACAATGTTGTCTCCTTTTCTGTGCTCAGATCCCAGTCGGTAGCTGAACACTAAAGCACCACAGGGGAGATGTTGACCCTGTTTGAGCAGAGTAACCCCTGCATTTGTCTACAGTAGTACTATATCAGCCGAAAGCTCGCCACAAGCTATATGTCGAACAAAGGCGCGGTGCATGCAGAACAGTGGTCTCAGAGCCAGGTGCGGCCGGCCCCACAACAGCCCTGTGGCGGTGAATAGAAGAGGGCAATGGCAAAACATGTGTCCCATTCAGAAGCTTACTGTACCATTGCTAACCCAGGCTCCCAAATGTACCTACAAACCACAAACAGATTGATTAGGCATACTGCAGAGAAAGAAAAACAACAAAACTAGTAATACTGAATATGTAATTTAAACAAGGAAATACTACAAACACACTAGTGTCCACTTCATGTCCTTTGTTGTGGTTAGGGGGACATACAGATTACATATCCGTTAGTTTGGCTGAGATTGAGTCATTTTTGTTTGGTTTATTTCACTTATGTAATGCATTTTTTACCTATAACTTATACCTTACTAGTGTTGTAGTCAAGGCCGTACTAGTAGAGACCAAGACCAGTTCGAGTCCAGAGTGAACCGAGTCCAAGACAAGGTCATGACTTTCAAGGTTCAAGACTGTTGAGACCGAGACCAAGGCAAACTGAGACCAGGTCGAAACCAAACCCTGTGAACTAACACTAAAGGAAGTGGTTCTAAAAAAAAAAGTGGTTTCAAATACATGAATGATCTTTTTTCTGATGTGGAAAATTAATTACTCCAAAATTATGAAGAATAGCATTTTCTTATCATGTTAAGTAAACAAAATCTCAGAGATCGTGAAATATGAGACCAAGACAAGACCATGGAAAATTAGATTCGAGACCAAGACCAAGGCCAAGTAAAACTCCAGCTGAGCCAAGATTGTAAAAAAATGATCTCAAGGCCAACACCAGTCTACTACTAGTACTACTACCACAACTACTACCCCTACTAGTAATAATAATAATAATAATAATAATAATAATAATAATAATAATAATAAATGTATATAGCAGCTTCCAAACTTTTTAAATCACCACATTGTCCATCATTCATTCACTCCTCAGTCACACTCAGTGATGGTAAGCTAGTTCTGCACCAATGGCCTCCCTGACCACCACCAAACACAGTCACACAAACGAATTCATACTGGCAGGTAGGTGAAGTGTCTTGCCCGAGGACACAATGGCAGCAAGCACTGCTGGTAGTCAACTCTCTGATTAGAGGGCAAACATCTCTATTGACTGAAGTACTGCCTACTAAGTACATTTTCCACTCTCCTAGCATACAATAGAAACATCTGGCCAAATGAACACTTTCCACATGAGTGTATTTACAGTACATAGTAAGTAATCATAAAGTTGCATACAGGTTACATTGTTAAGTGCCAATACTAAAAACTACTCTAAGACAAGGCTTGCTTTTACTGCAGAATTGGCATCTTTGTGTAAATGTTTCAACTTCTTGATGTGCTAATTTACGAGACAGAAACAGCGACGTGTGTGAATGTGCCAAGTGTGTTGTTTCTCAAACACATCTGGAGCAACATGACAAACAAATCTTCCAGTAACAAATGCTGTCAGTTTTACAGTCATAAATTAATTTGGATGAGCTGGTCTCACCCGATCTAACACAGAACTAAGGCATTTCCGCTAAATGAGTCATTTCACAATTTACACTCGAATCAGGCATCTTAGATATTTTTTGCTTTTGTTTTAATGACAGGGGTCTGTTTAGTGAACTGCACATTGACTGGCTCAGCAGAAAATGTGCTCTTCTATTTTTGAAAAGATCTGCCAGGATGTCCAAGATTATAATTACATTTAGGAAATTTCAGTTATTTTTGTTTTGTTTTTGTTTTTGTTTTGTTTTTTTCTTTTGTTTTTTTTTTCTAATATTGCATAGGCCTAGCTATTATTGCATCAGTTTCCCTGCACTTTTTTACTTTTATTGTTCACTTCATTAATACCAACACCTAACACCATTACTTTTTTATTCATTACTGGTCATCAAGGGTAGAGTCTGTCCCAGCTGCTATGAATGTGAGGCAGTGTAGACCCTGGACATTCACAAGTTCATTGCAAGGCCATTTCAAGACACGGCCAGACAATGCATAATTTATACTACTAGCCAATGTGCCAACACTAGCACAGAGAGGACCTAGAGACTCATTTTGTGCATTGAAAATAAAATCCCCCTCACGCCAAATTAAAACGTCCTCCAATTCAAGTATTTTAAAATATTTCAAGCACCCATAATCCCTCCTCGACGCTCTTTACAATATGCAGCAGTGGTTCATCTTGACTTAATCTGACTATAATTAGCAGTTTGTTATATCTATAACATTTGTTGCAATGCACTGGCTTTTAGATATCAGCCTGTTCTACATAATTCCATGCAGTCTGCTTTACTGTGGGCTCTCTCTGGTTCTGGTTGTCTCTGTGTCTGCCCTGCTACTAATTACCCACTGCCCAGGGTGTACCCCGCCTAAGCCCCATAGTTGCCGAAATATAGGGTAGCCAAAAGATAAACCGCAGAACATTGTTTTGCCTCAAATGAAATGTTTTGTTTCATAGTTACAGCTGAAATGAGCAGAGTACATGAACACTAATAAACACTCCCTTGCGCTGATTTATTTGGTATTGGCTTGTACACGTTAGTTCATCGTAAAATGGAATAATCATGGAGAAAAAAAATTGCCACTCAAAGCCGTTTTTTCCCTTAGATTCCCAGAGTGCTGCTGATAATATAGTCAATATGGCAGCGTTTTGTCCTCCGCAGTGAATCACTCAGTCTCACATTGTCTGTATTTCTGAGTGTACTTTGGAAATACGCATGGAGACATCAGGTCATAACACAATTTGCCGACAGCCTGCCACTGAGCATAATGGGATCTTGTCACTCAGACGAGGCAAAATTGGAATTAATTTAATTTGTCACAGTGACAATTCGGACTTTGATTAAAAAGGACTCGCAGACAATGGCTTTGGTAGTAATCTGTACAAGTTGAAAAATGGAAAAGCGACTTGGTTGTCACAGAAAGATGGCTTTTATTGACTAAAATTTACTTAACCAAATACAGCCCTGCGTGACTTTTCAGTAAACAGCAATTGTGGTGAATGTGAAAGTCGCACTGTGAGCGTACAAACACTTCAAAATGGTGCGTGTGTTTTAGCAGGTCTGAGAAACAAAGGGACCACAAATAAAAGCAACAATTAGCAATAATGAACTTCTTACAAATTGAAGCAGCTTGAGTTCATAATATTAAATGTGTAAATGTGTTGGAGCAGTCACACAATACACATTTTTACATCTGCAGCAGTATACCCATAACTTGCCCCTAATTCTCTGCAATGCTCATGGAATAACCTTCAATTATTTACAATGAGCCCTCCTCTGAGAGCTTAGCAATGTAGTGATCACACTTTCAAAAGCAGCTGGTTTAAACTGACCTTTGGCTTTTAAAAGAGGGACTTAATTATTCTGGCAAAAAATGCAATAATAAATATTTAAGGGGAGCACGCAGAGTGGTTAGCGTTCTTGCCTGCCAGCAAGGAGATCATGGGTTCGATCCCCAAGCCGGCCAACACATAAACTCTCTGGGTGGAGTCTGCATGTCCTCCCTGTGTTAGCGTGGGTTTTCTCCAGGTACTCCAGCATCCTCCCTCTGTCCAAAGACATGCAATGGTTAGGTGAATTTGTGACTCTAAATTGCCCCTAGTGGATGAATGTGAGAGTGAATGGTTGTCTGTCTGTGTATGTCTCCCTGAGACTAGCTGGCCCCTGTCAATGTGTACCCAGCCTAAGGCCCAAAGTTATTGGGATAGGCTCCAGCCACTCGCAACCCTTAACAGGAAGAAGCAGAAGGTGATGAATGAATGAATGAATGAATGAATAAATATTTAAGAAAAGCTTGCCATGAATGAAACTTTCTGTATGGCTCAGAATAAATGCAGAATTATCCATCCATCTTCTCCATCTTCACTTTATCTGGGGCCGGGTCGCGGAGGCAGCAGTCTAAGCAAAGATGCCCAGACTTCCCTCTCCACAAACACTTCCTCCAGCTCTACTGGGAAGGATCCCAAGGTGTTCCCAGGCCAGCCGAAAGACATAGTCCCTCCAGTGTGTCCTAGGTCTTCCGCGGGGCCTCCTCCCAGTGGGACATGCCCGAAACACCTCCCCAGGGAGGCGCCCAGGAGGCATTCGTAGCAGAAGCCTGAGCCTCAGCTGGCTCGTCTCAATGCGGAGGAGCAGCAGCTCTACTCTGAGCTCCTCTGAAGTGACTGAGCTCCTTACCCTATCTCTAAGGGAGCGCCCAACCACTCTGTGGAGGAAACTCATTTCGGCCGTTTGTATTTGGGATCTTGTCCTAAGGGCCACAGGTGAGAGTAGGAGAGTAGATGGAGAAATATTCTTAACATTATTTTGTCCATTAAACCAGTGGTTCCCAACCGTTTTTGGTCTTGTGTACCCCTGGGCTTTTTGGACATTGCACAAGTAGGCTACCCCCGACTTAAGTATACCTTTATAATTCTTTAAAAACTGGGTCATATAAAACATATGAAAACTATTTATTTAAATCAAATGAAATTGAAATTATTTGCCATATTTGTATAACACATTACGTTATCAATAATAATAATAATTCTTATGTCTTATAAAACAAATAATCTGTCTGCCTTTAAATATATATATATATATATATATATATATATATATATATATATATATATATATATATAAACACTCACTGCTAAACAACTAGTAGCTCAGTGTTCCAACATCCACAAGCGGCACCTGCTTTCACAACTTGAGATTGACGAGATACAACACATATGCTACAGCAAGGGGGAGCCAGGACGCAAGGTCAGAGGGGAGTTAACACCAACTCCCCATCCAGAGTTTGGGTACGAAGCCCCAATAAGCATCATCGAGCTGAGCGAAGCAGCAACTGACCTGAGAGATAAGATTATGGCTAAAATGAAGACCAGGCAACCCCGACACCAGTTACACAGGCTGAGTGAAGTACCTTCAGAAAGTCTCCTGGAAGATGTGAATGCAGCTTTGGGAACAATATCTACGATGACCATCACTGAAACCAATGAGCTGATATACACTTCAGCAGCAGTGATCCTTGAGGAGCTTGGCTATCAACCAAAGAGCAACCATAAAGATCCATATCCACCATGGAAAAGAAGGTTAGAAGCTAAAATCAAGGTAACTCGGAGAGAAGTGAGCCAACTGTCAGAGCTCCAGAAAGGTGCAATGAAACAACAAGTACCCAAGAGGTACAGCAAGATGTCCATACCTGAAGCATTGGAAACTGCCAAGCAAAGACTCCAAGCCTTGGCCACCCGACTAAAGAGGTACACAAGAGAAATCGAAGCAAGGCGAATAAACCAGCTGTTCTCAACTCAACCAGCTAAAGTGTATTCTCAGTGGCAAGGTAATAACAACAGAGCAGACCCACCAAGGCTGGAGACTGAACAATACTGGAAAGGCATATGGGAGAAGGAGGCATCACACAACAACAGTGCACAGTGGTTGGAGGATCTAAGAGCAGACCACAGCAACCTCCCTGAACAAGAACCAGTAACCATCACAGTGGCAGACATCCAAGAAAGAGTCTCAGGTATGAAAAACTGGACAGCACCAGGGCCTGACATGATCCACACCTACTGGCTGAAAAAGCTAACTTCACTCCATGAGCACCTGGCAGCACAAGTGAACCAGCTGCTAAAGGATGGGACCCACCCTGAATGGCTAACTGAAGGCCGGACAATCCTGATCCAGAAGGATCCCCTGAAGGGAACAGCCCCATCCAACTATCGACCAATAACCTGTCTCCCCACCACATGGAAGCTCATGTCAGGCATCATAGTGGCTAAGATAAGTGGGCACATGGATCAATACATGAGCACAGCACAGAAGGGAATTGGTAAAAACACCAGAGGAGCTAAACACCAGCTGCTCGTAGATAGAACAGTCGCTCAGGATTGCAAAGCCAGACACACTAATCTGTGCACCGCCTGGATTGATTACAAGAAAGCCTATGACTCAATGCCACACACATGGATCATGGAATGCCTGGAGATGTATAACATCAACAGGACTCTAAGAGCCTTCATTGCAAACTCGATGAGGCAGTGGAAGACCACCCTTGAGGCCAACTGCAAGCCAATTGCACAAGTGTCCATCAAATGTGGGATATACCAAGGAGATGCTCTGTCCCCGCTGCTGTTCTGCATAGGTCTGAACCCCCTCAGCCAGATAATCACCAAGACTGGCTATGGGTACCGACTCAGGAACGGGGCCACCATCAGTCACCTCCTCTACATGGATGATATCAAGCTGTACGCCAAGAGCGAGAGAGACATTGACTCACTGATCCACACAACCAGGATCTACAGCAATGACATCGGAATGTCATTCGGACTTGAGAAGTGTGGGCGGATGGTGACAAAGAGAGGGAAGGTAGTCCATACAGTAGGGGTCCCACTCCCTGATGGCAGAATAGCAGACATTGAGGACAGCTACAAGTACCTTGGAATCCAACAAGCAAATGGCAACCTGGACCAGGCCACAAGAAAAGCAGCCACAGCCAAATACCTCCAACGAGTAAGGCAAGTCCTAAGGAGTCAGCTCAATGGCAAGAACAAAGTCCGGGCAATCAACAGCTATGCCCTGCCGTTCATCAGATACCCTGCAGGAATAATAAGCTAGCCAAAGGAAGAGATTCAGACCACAGATGTGAAAACACGGAAGCTCCTAACCATGCATGGAGGGTTCCACCCCAAATCCAGCACCCTGAGACTGTACACTAAGCGCAAGGAAGGAGGCAGAGGACTAGTGAGTGTCAGAACCACTGTCCAGGATGAAACATCCAAGATCCTTGACTACATCAGGAAGATGGCCTCAACAGATGAAGTTCTCAGTGAATGTCTCAGGCAGTGGAAAACAGAGGACGAGGTGCTGGAGGAACCATTGTGGGAGGAAAAGCCCCTACATGGGATGTACCATCGACAGATAACTGAAGTGGCTGACATCGAGAAATCCTACCAGTGGCTAGAAAGGGCTGGACTGAAGGACAGCACAGAGGCACTGATCATGGCTGCACAGGAGCAGGCCTTGAGCACCAGAGCAATAGAGGCCCAGATCTACCATACAAGACAAGACCCCAGGTGCAGACTGTGCAAAGAGGCCCCTGAGACAATCCAGCACATAACTGCAGGCTGTAAGATGCTGGCAGGAAAAGCACACATGGAGCGTCATAACCAAGTGGCTGGTATAGTGTACAGGAACATCTGTGCAGAGTACAGTCTGGAAGTCCCGAGGTCAAAATGGGAAACACCTCCAAAGGTGATAGAGAATGACCGAGCTAAGATCCTGTGGGACTTCCAGATCCAGACAGACAAAATGGTAGTGGCGAACCAACCGGACATTGTGGTGATGGACAAACAGCAGAGAAAAGCCGTTGTGGTTGACATCGCAATACCAAGCGATTGTAACATCAGGAAAAAGGAACACGAGAAACTGGAGAAGTACCAAGGCCTCAAAGAAGAACTTGAGAAGGCCTGGAAAGTGAAGGCAACAGTGGTGCCCGTGGTCATCGGAGCACTCGGGGCAGTAAACCCCAAACTGGAAGAGTGGCTACAGCAGATCCCAGGAAAAACACCAGACATCTCAGTCCAGAAGAGTGCATATATATATATATATATATATATATATATATATATATATATATATATATATATATATATATATATATATATATATATATAATTTACGGATACATGAAAACAAAATATATAAGAAACACACATTTTCATTGGTTTATCCAGGCTTGGGACTGACACCAAGACTTCATTGTGACTACTTCTGTTCAATAAGAAAGAAAGAAAAAAGTATAAAGTAATAGTGCGGTGTAAAAGAATGAACGAGAAGGATCCAGACACCACCTCTGCTCATACATCACAGTAGCGATGCAGGACGGGGAAATATGCTGACATCAGGCCTCTATCTATGTTTCTTACCCTCTGTGGACACTTCATAAAACAAGCGCTGGGTGTAAATTTAGCGGACGGCGCCGTAAAACAAAAGGCCGCTGGGAGAAGTTTGGGGAGTTGAGCTTGGATAACAGTTTAGCCAGGAAGAACGGGCTGATGATGAATAGCTTTGTTTGTCACCTTTCCAGTCTCTCCGGGGAGCGATGATATGGATCGCAAAGGGTAACACAGAAAGGGGGACGCAGGGGGGTAAACAAAAAAAAAAAAAGGCAGCATCTTAAATACAGTCATAATCCGAAGCCTTAACAGTGCCCCTTATGTAACCCGTCATAGTAGATTTAAGCATGCACAGTGGGACATCTTTTGCTGCTGTTGAAGCCACGGTCCATATTTCACCCTTAAACTTCACAAGGTAAATTATTATGGAGAGGGTTGCTTTGACTAGAGCTGAAATAATGGAGGAAGACTGAGTGCATGAGGTTTCCCCATGACAGGTAGAGTATGTGCATCTTAAAGCTGTCGGCAAGAAATTAGAGATGTATAAATCTCATTTGCACGTCTGATTGTGTTCGCTGCAAATGTTTGCTACAATCAGTGCGTGGTTTTGTGGTGAGGAAACATCATTTGTCAAGCATTTAGCATTCTTTGGGAGCTACTATTGAGCAGTGGTTGAGCAAAAGATAAAGCAAAAGAGAAAACTAGATGCATTATAGGCACAGGTCTACCTCTAGGCAACATACCTGGCAACTCTAACCTCAGCATCCTTCTGCAAATATAAATATTTACATTCCTCCAATCGGGGTTTAAAACTACCTAAAAATGTTTAATTATTCACAGTACATGATCTTTACTTAATTTTTGATGGGCCCATCTTGTTGATAATAACTAAAAAAAACAAAAATTAAATTAGGATAATCTGTCATTTAGACCATACCAATTCACAAACATTTTAAATTATTTTTATCATTTTCTTTTGTTGTTGTTGCATTCAAAAATGTCTAATAACGCTGTCATGTGATCATCCCACATCTTATTTCTCTTTTTAGACTACATATGTCTGCCCTGATGAAGACCCAGCACGAATCGAAACGCGTTGGAATGTCCCGTACACAAATGATTTTGAATAATGTCAGCGTTTCTCGATTCCATCTTCTGGTTTTAGTTATGCTCAATTTTGAAATGCCAAATTAGTCATCCTAACAACTTTATATTGCTTTTATTCTGCTTGCATACAATTACATACTTGCACACACTTACATAATACCTACAGACTATCAGATATATTCAGTGGTGGTTCATTATTTATTTTATAAGGTTGTTTGAGTGACAGAAAATATTGTGATTTTGCAATGTTTTTGCCTTTAATTAAAGTAGTGAAAGACAGGAATCATTATGTTTATACCATGCATTGTTTTATGTTATAGTTTATTTACATATAAACATCATTTGTGTTGCTATATTTTGATGCACCGTCCCGCTCAAATAGACCTATACCACCATTATGTTTATGAAAGCCTTATGAGTGCACAAACACAGATAACAAACAAGATCCCCAGAGATGAGAGACATACTGCTCATTGGGTTCAAAACACAGCATAGCTTAACAAAATGCATCAATGTTTGTGCAAAATGAATTATGGTGGGTAATGTAGCAGTGCTGGGGTATAAGGGAGAGACGGGAATCATGTCTGAAAGTGTGTTGTATCTTTCCGTGGATACCTCAGGGGAAATGTGCTGTTTTAGATAATGATGGGTCCCTTGTATTTGCTGATACCTGCTTCTGCATTATGCCGTGAACAAAACCTCATCACCATTTTCAGTCTGGCTGTTGTCACCTATCAGCTAGACACTCTCTGAATAGGTAAATACATTTGCTGTGGGGCTATAGACCACAGAGGAATCAGGTGTGATGGGAAACATAATGGCGGACGTGTGTTTTTCGAACCTACGGACGCCTCGCAATTTCACTGATTGAGCAAAAGGTCCAGGCCTGATAAGACAACGTCATGTAGTGTTTTATGGTCATCACTGTGTCCAGCACACATTATGTTTATAAACATGGGCATGCTTCCCAGTAAGACTTTGAAATATAGACTAAATGAAGACTAAAATATTAGCCACATCCAAAATGGACCTCACATAGGTGATCATGTTGTAGTGTTAAACAATAGACAGTGGTGAAATGCTTTTTCACAGCCATAGCTGTTCTTTGCAATGTCACTGTTGGTGCCATACTTTATATTAAGATTTCCAAGGCAACACAACATCTTGAAATAATGACATGCGGACCAAAGACTGTGATATTTATTAGACTGTTGTTAATTGAAAATGAATACTAGCAAAACACATTATAGGACTTTAAATAGATTTCTGGAGGTGTGCTTTAGGACCCACAAGGAGCTGGACGTTGTGCAGTTGTTCCCTGAAGAAACAAACTTTTTGTCCTCTCCCCAGTTTACCTCTTTTCTTTCTTTGAGACACTTTTGGCAGTGACCAGCCATTTCCAGAGCAGCACACACACTGACCCAGTCATGAAAATGTCACAATGGAGTTTGCCAAAGCTACTCTAACCTTGACCGTGGCACATTTCCTGCTTCAAGACACATTGACTTCAAGTACAAAATGTTCATCTGCCATTCAACAGCCCACTCAAAAGTGCTATAGTAACCAGATCAATCAATACCATTCACTTCCCAGTCAATAGCTATTACAATGTAACATGTCAACAAACATGTCTTAATGTGTCTTCCTATTTCCCTACAGCAGTAACAGTGCACCTCTCAAATATAATTATGTTTTTATTGTAACATTTTTGAGCTTTTACATAAAGTGCTGTTTCATATTAACACTGGAAATTCAGTTTAAGGTAGTCCTGTTTTACATATAATTTTTGTTTAATAGCACTCATTTGAAGAAGGCTATTGTTGCAGTACTTTCATTAATGCCATACTGGTTGAGTTGAAATGAATTTCCAGGAAGCATGAAACCCACATATATTGTAAGTTGATATTAGCTCATGGACTCACAGAGTAATCCTCTCACGTAAATTTAAGAAGTGGCCTGGAAACAGAGTTGCAATGCTTGTCCTCATGATGGATGGCTGTTCTGTCATGGAAAGGGCACACTTCACTGTTGTTACACACTGCTGTTTCAAGAGGCAAATATATTACAAAAGAGCAAACGTGCATTGTCCTTCAAAGTACCCCAAACGGTGTTTTGAAGCCTACAGTCTGCAGCAGCGGTGCTCTCTTTGTGAAAAAAAAATAGTTTAGTGTGTTGTATTAGCAGTGGAGTGGCTTGCCTGTCCAAGTATCCCAGCTCAAATCTGAGGAAGCTGTTTGCACTGTCTTTGTGTGTTAAGATCAAGTGTGTGCTCCGAGGAAGGATAGGCAATAGAATACAGAAGTCACAACCTTGCCCTTTGCTGTTTGTAGACTGATCATGGAAAAGGCGGCTTCAGTAACTCAGTGAGGAAGGCCATATTGTGAGACACTTAGGTGATATAAAGCTCAAAACAAAATGCCCTGCAAACTCAAGGGACACAAAACTGTAAACTATCAGCTTCTGTGCCTTCTTGTCTGCAGCAGCGGCACATACAAACACACTGTGAAAGGCTCAGCTTGGAGATTTTCTCCATTTCATCTCTTAAAAAGGGCAACTTTGTTTTTAATATGATCAGTAACCAACTTCTAAGTGCCTAGTGTTGTTACTTGAATTTAATTAAGAGACCATCATTGGCCATATTTACAAACGCAGTGCCACATTTCTTGCTGTAAATGAAAAATGCCAAACAAAATCAACAGAGACCTTGATTCAATTATGAGTTTATTTTACTTTTATTTCCAAGAATTTGCAATAACAAAATATAAACTCAAACGACTGTTGTAGCCATTAAATGCACAAGATTAAGGACATTTTTCTATGCCCAGAAATATGGAAAAAAAATAATAATAATTTCACAGTTTACTACAATTCCAACTATTTCTCTGATTAAGATTGAGGACTGTATTGCTACAAAAATGTTTTTTTCTCAAAAAAGGCCAAGGCCAAGTTCATCGTTTTTGTAGGCCTTCATGCTGTAGAAATGTTGAAGTCATAATACACTTGATTTTGATCATTTATAATAATAATAGGTGTTAACTGTTTACACAGCAACAAGCTATACTTTTTTTCTCAAAGACTAGTGACAGTACAAATGAGACATACTCAGCTGTTCTAATAACATAAACACTTTGTACTGTTTGCTGCATAGAAAAAGTAATTATGACTTGAGTAAAAGTAAAAACAATAAATGTAAACTATACTTTTTTCATTAATTATGATTTTGCAGGCTTTTTGAAATAGTTTTGGGCACTTTTGCATAAGTATTTCATGTTTTATAATTTAAATAATGTAAAGAAAATGTTTTCTTTTGGGGAACTGTTACTTACTTTATTTTATTTTATTTTTTTTTATTATACTTTATTGATCCCCGTGGGGGAAATTTGTTCTCTGCATTTGACCCATCCCCCAGTGCCACTGTCAGCGCCCAGGGACCCTTCTCTAGATCTTGAGCCAGGATCCTGGTCAGGAGTATCTGGCTGGAGGGTTTAGCCTATTGTGCATGTTTTGAGGTTGATGGGGGAAACCCTCCCAGACATGGGGAGAACATGCAAACTCGGGAATCGAACCCTGGACCTTCTTACTGTGAGGCTAACCACTAAGCCACCTGCCTATTTGCAGAGGAAACTTGGATTAGGTGTTTGTCACCCCCTGCTGGCAACGGTGGGGAATGGAGAGGGCCTAAAATGGCTATTTAGCACAGCTATTAGCAATATGATGCTAACAGCTGCTTTGTGGTGACAGCAGTTTAACAGCTGAAGTCATCAGAATGATTCCAATGATGGTGTATGGGCTTTAGGGCACTTTCGAAACACCTCCTGGTTTCACGTTTTCGTCTTAAAAAATGGACGGGCTCAGCAAACAAAATTACTCAAACAAGCATGAATATATAAAATACAACTGCAGGTATGTTTTTGAGGTGGAACCAGCATTATAACTTTGTTAAAAGCTCATAAAAGTCTATTGACACAAAAGGAGATCTTTAAGCACAAAGAGTTCTGCAGCTACTAATGCAATTTCCCCACTATATGATGAATAAAGGTTTTATCTTATACTGTTCCCAAATGTGACTTGACCCTAGGACCTTCTGACTACAATGCAAGTGTTCCCACTTTGCCACTGATAACAAATAAATACGCAAATAATTTTCACTAACTTAAAGACTTTAAATATTTACTCGAGTAAAGGCAACAAGGCTTGTCTTTAACTCTAGGGAACATGAAGTGCCAGATTTTCCTGGAGCAGCAAAAGTAAGAAGCTTATATTGTGCATTTTCAGACTTCATTAGTGATTTATGTTATGCAGTAACATGACTATTAAAGGATTCACACTTGTGGGTTGATAATGGGGTGCATTAAGAAATGAGGATGGGTTGTTTTGATGCGCAAAGAATGGGACAAAATTTCAGCAAAGTGCTTTTAAGCAGCTGTTGATAACATATAATTTGAGTTTTTGTGCCAAATACAAATGATGTGCCATCTGCAATTAAGCTATTTATCTTCAATTCTCTAAAAATTAACGTCATTGGGATGATGTACAAGCACGTGGACTAACACAGATGGTATGGCGTGTTTACTGAAATAAAATGTGAAAATATGAGTGCTGAATGCTTTAGGCTGAGGCGTACCAACCTTGACTGTACCAACAAATTAATGTGGCATATCGCTGGGTCATCTCTTCACAGCTTTACCATTTCCTTGGACAGTGGCAGTGGTCTTTTTATTGAGCGGCTGAATTACATGGCCACCGTTGCCTCCAGACAATCTCCAGTGCATCTATTTGCACAGAGACCCACACAAAGACTTTTTACAATTCAACTCACTCTCCAGTCTACATTCACATATATTTTCTGCCTACATTTTTTCTTATCAAACATACACAAACATGAAAGCAATTGCAAAATAATCACAGGTTACAATATTTTCTTTTCAGAGTGATTATTAAATTTTTTGAACACATAATGTATCTTAATTAAATTCAATCTATTTACCAGATGGCATGTTTTTACTAAATAAGTAATCTGGCCATAAGTAGTCACAAGCTAGTGTACCTTTGTGCCTGGGTAAATAAAGAGGGTTGCATCAGGAAGGACATCCGGCATAAAACTGATGCCAAATCAATATACGAATCATTGCACAGGAGGCTGTGGCAACCTCTGAAGGGAAAAGCGGAAGGGAAAGAAGAAGTTGTATTTATTTTATTTTTTTTTACAAAATACACACTGTGTATCTCAGAGTGCATATTGTTATTGTATAAAAAAGCTGCACACAATATATTCCAAATCCCACAAAAACATAATTGTGCCCAATGAATAATGCTGAAAACAGTGGCCCTTAGGCTGAACCAAATTGTCCAACTCTATCACACAGCATCACTGCCTTGGCATTTTCATTATGAAAAATCTATTCAATGGTCATTCTACACCTGCATGTCAACAGCGCTGCTTTGACGCATCAGATTTGTCAAGCTAATGGAAACACCGTCGGGGGGAAGGTCAGTCGTGTCACCTGGTGATGAACACTAAGAGTAAAGAGGGAGGGGACAACAGGGGTATGTCATGTGACTGCATTAAACTGAGGCCGAGGTTGGGGAAGGGACACAGAGCAGCTTGGATAATGAGGAGAAGAATAAGGAATATGGAGGCAACAGTGTGAATGATGCATGGCCTGAAATGAGACTGTGAAATGCAGAGGTGCTTGGTAAAGACTGCAGAGAAGGAGAAAACAATACAGCATAGGAATACAATATAAGAATCTTAATCAAATACCTAAAGCATAAGGAATTTCTGAATGATATCACTCTGGTTTGATGGCAGTTGTGAAATGAGAAACATAGGTATTCTCTATCTGACCAAACTAAATACTAATCACAGTTCAGGTTCTTTCTACTGTTTGTTAATGATTATGACTTCTGTTTAAACATAGTATTTAAAGTCGCTGCCATTTTTGAGCGTAACTGACCCCAAAATCAACTTGTTGGGTTTTGTTTGTTTCTTCTGTACTCTTCTGTAGTAATATGCCATTATGACGTAGTATTGTTCCATGTTACCACACCTTTGCCACCTCTCGTGCTCTTGTTCCAGTCCTCTCTTGTTCTAGTAAAGAGGATGTCTACAATGTGCTGATAGTTGTTGCCTCTTATATTGTATAGGATATGTGTATACAGGCGTTCTGGTACTATAAACGAGTCTTACTTGTTTGTGTTAGGTAACCATCAAATTGCTAGGCAACCTTGCAAAACATATCACCTTTTATGGACATACTGTCTATTAAGCAAGAAAACTTAATGTTGTATAATTAAAATGAACTACTTAACTACACATCAGCCTCATATATTAGACTCACATCTCCTTATTATGTATCAAATGGACAAAGGAGCAGTCTAGATACTAAAAGGCTTTGATCTGAAAACATATTAGTATGAACTCTCTGGTTTTGTTTGTTGTGAATTATTCTCATTACAACATCGAACACCACTGCACATAATAATTTTACAAAGTGGTGCATGAATCATTAACTCAGTAGCTTCTGAACACCACCCACTTCACAAAAGAAGCACACAAAGCATCACTGTGGGCCATCCATGCCTGCCTTTGCATGCATACGTTTTGAGAGTGCACTAATCAAGCACAGATCCATCCTTGTCTGCTTAAATAAATCATATGGATTTAGACTCTCTGGGCAAAATAGCTGTGCCGCTATTGCCAAGAAAAGCCAACTATCTGGAAATGTAGACAAATGGCTCATTTTAGGTCACGTTCGGCGAGATGGACTGACAGAAGGGGAGCATAGCCACCAGTCAGGGCCCTGGCTAGGATTCATAATGACCCCGGGGCCAGATTACCAGCCATCTGCACGGGGACTATAGATATCTGCAGACCACTCCAGCGGCATAGAGGGACAGACATTGGTAGGGAGGGGGTGGAAGAATGGGAGATTAACCTTTGGGGTGAATTGACAAGGCTCATAGGACAGACAGAAGACAGACAGAGGCGATGAGAGAAAGGTGAGCGACAATGATCGATGGGGACCCTAACAATCTGGTGGAAGCGGAAGGATCTTGACTTACGCCCAGCCATGTCCTACAGTATATCACTTATGCCTTATGCCTGGCACAGCCCAAGGCCCGGAGCGAGAGGAAAGGTGAAGGAGTCTGTCAGTTCTATTTTCTCGCAGGTGCTTGGAGACACGCCATTTGTCAAAGTTTGTCATTGGCTCTGAGGTTATCCCGCCACCTTGATAGAAGATGATAGCCTGGAAGATCATGTGTGTATGATTGGGAGATGTGTAGAGGTTGGCAAAGTGTGGGGAAGAGTGGGGGGATTTTCATTTGGTGCCTATATATAAAACATCCATCACATGTCAGAGGTGTAGGTGACACCTAACCAGGCAAATCTAATGAATTAACGATGCGATCCGGTGGAAGTTGGGAGGAAGGAAGAAATCGATCTCTGAAAGTTTCACGTGAAGTTCAGCGATGCCTCACTTTACAACAGCTCTGCGAGCCTGCATCAGTCACTCAGCAGCAACATTTTTTATTTTGAAGAAATAAAAACAGACCGTTGTACAGCCCAGCAAAAGGCCCATCCATTTTCCTCTGCTTATCTAGGTCTGCTGCGAAGGAAAGGCATCGAAAGTCAAATTCCCTGAACTCCTTACACCTCCTGCAGCACTTTCAGAAGAAGCACATCATCTAGAGGCAACACAAGCTGCATTTTCATCCAATGTGAAGTCAATCTTTTTCAAGTTCACAAAAGAAAGCGTACCAACAACAAAAGAAACAGAAAAAAAAAAAAAAATACCAGACTGTAATTAGTTATGATTAGGCAAGTTAAGTTAAATATAGCCTATTAACGGCACAACTTGTAATCCCCAAATTGAAAGCTATAAACTTAAGAAATTTTGATGCAGGTAATATCAGCAAAAGTATAACAATGTCGTGCCCCATAAAAATGAGAAAGAAGAAGCCAGAGGGATTTTGGGAGGTTTTAGTAGCCAGACATTTTGCTCACCACCACTGGCTTTCCTAGGAATAGGTTAGTTTCCTCATCTGTCCCCATGAAAGTACTAAATTAACAGTCAAACTTTCTTCGACAAATTCATTCCCATGTCTCATTATTTGCATTAACTGTTTTGTTTGTTGTTGTTTTTTTTTTTGTTTTTTTTTTTTTTTTTTGTACAAATCAAAAAACACCACCATTCTTTGAAAATTGGCATATCCATCAATTGTTTATGCTACATACCTCAAAATGCACATAAAAATAGCAAGTGACAAATGGACCAATTACTGGGCTCCTCTGAGGTTGCAAAATAGCAACTGCCTATACCCTGTGACCCTTTCGGATGACTAAGCCCTTTTGAAAAAGTCACATGTGTCCATGACCTTATTATGTGGGTCACTGGTCACATCCTGGGGCCAAAGGTGCAGTACAAACGCAGATCAACCAGTAAAACAACAGATTTGCCTTTTGGCTCAGCTGTTCCTGCCACAGTACACTGCTACAGTGTCCGCTCCACTGCAGATGCTGTTCAAGCTCCACTTTTCAGCTCACTCCAATGCCAAAACAGTTACACAATTGCCAATCCAGTCGTGAATACAAAATTATGTCTGATTGCAGTTAGGGAAATAAATGTGAATTCTTGTGGGATAAAAGTCCACTTAGTTTTGGTATTGTACTACTTGAATGTGATCTTGAGAGGGGTCTTCAGGACACTTGTAGGTCATAAACTCCTTTTGTGATATCTGCCTTGTGTCAATATTGAACAACAGAGGGGTCCAAATTTTAAATCTCACGTTTCTTTCTCAACATAATTAGTTTCACCTTGGCTATGTCCGAATCACCTCCCTAGTCCCTAACCCCTCAATCACTAGTGCTTTACTTAGTGTTGACTGTTGAGACTGGCTTATATGTGAAAAATGTTTGCAGATATTTGAGTGCACTACTTGTCAGTCACTAGGCATTTGGCATAATCACTATACAGTGCACTATGGGAGGTGATTTGGACAGAGCTTTTGTCTTTGTCCTCTCTTGGTCTCCAAATCAGTGAATGTTGTATAGATAGTGGTTTCTTGAGTGGGGTCAGGAAGCTAAAATGCAATCATGTACCATGTACCGATAAGAAAATGTGTGCTTTTGTGGACCAACCTCCATAAAAGTTTACATCCAGCTATGTGGTGGTTGAAGACTGAGCCAAGTCATAGAAAGGAATCCAATCACTATTTTGTTGTGAATTATTCTCAGACAGGACAGAAGTTACACTATATTTCCAAAAGTATTTGCTCACCTGACTTAACACACATATCAATTTAAGTGACATCCCATTCCTAATCTATAGGGTTTACTATGATGCCGGCCCACCCTTTGCATCTATCTACGTCAGACATCTGCGTGTCTGATGTTCTCGTCCAATGTCAGACATTGATGTTGGACGAGAAGGCCTGGCTCACATTCTTTGCTCTAATTCATCCCAAAGGTGTTCTGTCAGGTTGAAGTCAGGACTCTGTGCAGGCTAGTCAAGTTCTTCCACACCAAACTCACTCATTCATGTCTTTATGGACCATGGTTTGTGCACTGGTGGCCATCCCCAAACTGTTCCCACAAAGTTGGGAGCATGGGATTGTCCAAAATCCCTTGATGCTGAAGCATTCAGAGTTCCTTTCACTGGAACTAAGGGGCCAAGCCCAGCTCCTGAAAACAACTCCACAATTCAGGCATTTGATGGGCGAGTGAATACTTTTGGAAATATAGTGTACTTCCATAAAGAAAAATAATGAGTCCCATATACTGTATAAAGTATACAAGTTTCACACTATGTGACTTGTATCAGCAGCATAACAAAACAAAATAGTTGGGTGGTACTTGAAAGGCCAATTATAAAATGGTAGTTTGAGAATTGATGTGGTCATAACAACACCACTTACATTATTCACATTTTGGTCTTGTGGTACTGCTTTTTACCTTGCAACACAACAAAGATGTGGCATTCATTTAAGTTTGCATATTCCAACTGTGATGAAAGCATACATGAGTAGTTTACTTGAGAGATGGAGATTAGTATTTTTTAATTTGAAGTGCAATAGTTTAACAGTTCTCTGACCACCTTTCACTCATTAAACCTCCAGAGTATAGTATAAACGTACTTCCACTGCAGGAGTTTATTTCCTGAAGCCTTGCTGCAAGCTTGGCTTCGGGGCAAGACCTCAAGACCAAAAAATATATTTTCTTCTCACTGTAAAATAGGTTAATATGTCCTCACCTCGCTAAGTAACTTTTATCACCTGGTATTACATTAGTAAAATAGAATTAATAATTAAAATCAAGTTTAAGTGCCCACTGCCTTTACTGCACTCCAGGAAACTTTGTGAAGTATGCGCTGGGTTTGCTCACTTGCTTGGATCAGGACCAGGATCCTCTGTGAGCCCGGTGGCGACTGTCAGAACAAAATGTAACGTGTCGCTCTGAAGCAGTGATGTGGCTCTATGTAGATGTCAGGGCTTTGAAAGGACCTCTTTGACGACACGCGCACTGAAAGGATGACATCCGCTGGATCGGTTAGCAACACCCTGACTGTCCAAACACATTCCACATTTCACGCATCAACGTCTCTGACACAAGACGACTTCAAATGTCATCTCTTTAGCGTGTACTATACATGTCAAGTGTTACAGTGTGCATCTGAATGAAAATAATAATAATAAATAAATGCTACTGTTTCCAACACAACTGCTGGTCATTCTGGTTTTGCTTCATTATTTTTGCTTCAAAAACAGCAAATGCCAATTTACTCATTAGCATAAGGGAAATTAGAGACCAACTGGTGCCAAGCTTGTGTCACAGTGAGGTGTTGGTGAGGCAGACTCCCAAAACAGTAGACAAAAATTTAACTCATTTTCAGTATCTATCTGTTATCGTCATGTTGGTAATAGCTGTGCCAAATCATTTTATGCTCTGTCCATTCCCCATTGTTGCCAGCAGGGGGCAACAGACACATAATTCAATTGTTCTCTGCAAAGTCAAAGTAAAAAGCTCCCCAAAAGAAGACGTTTTCCATACATATACATTGTATGTATACAAGTTATAAACCATGAAATACTAATGCAAATGTGTCCAAAACTATTTCAGAAGGCCTGACAAAAGCATAGGACAATTAAATAAATTAGTTTTGCTGATAACAAGGGTACAGACCATTCATTCAAGTAAAGTAATAAAACAACAACATATATTTATTATTATTAGTAGTAGTATTAGTATTATTAGTATTATTATTATTGATGTTTTGAATTGTGTTTTTGTTTTGTAAAGTCTGTGCATCGCCAAATGTCCAATTGCAATCACAGAGAGAACAACTGGGTTGCAAAAACATGCAGGTGTGAGCTTTAAATTTATTAACGCCAGTGCTACAAAACTAGTTGGTTTTAAAAGGCTCTGAGTCGGTAAAACAGTAGAGGTTGCATATTGCATACACTGTATTACATACATCAACATACTAAATGAAAAAAAATACAAAAAAAAAGCTATGCATGACTATTAAAACAGAGATTAGGAAAGTACAGAATGTCCAAAAGGCACTGGGGGGGGGGGGGGGGGGGGGGGGGGGGGGGGTCATTACAGCAATATAAAAAGCTATGGCGTATTTTTCTCCATCATGGCACAATGCCCAAAAACAGGTTGGCTTTCATTCTGTAAAATAAAATAATAAAAGGCTGGGATGACCTTGAATTAGCTGGGGCTAGTTCTCTGGCTCAGCCATCATGAAGTCTAAAATTACTGCTGAGGGGTCAGCGAGGCCCTGCGTCGAGGGAATGGACAACCACGGGCTTGTTTTGCTTTGCCAGTGAGGTGGAGGAGAACAGGCTGTGACAGATGAGCAGGGCTGGGGACATGAGCCAAAAACTGTACACAATGAAAACATAGTGAGAGTTTAACATGAAAAATTGTTTCTAATTAAGAGCTTTGGAGTTTATTATTAAATGCAATATGAAAGAGTAATATTCACCCACATCTGTTGAGGTCATTTACTCTATTAGTACTCTACCATAATTCCCTCTGCTTTTATTATTCTATTTCTAAACCATTTGAACATATTCAGTTTGGTGCTAATCAGTGACTTTGGTGCAAAAAGAAAAGTAGTTCACACAAAACAGGTTGACAAAACATAAGCAAAATGGCTTTTATCTGCTATAAGCATGCACTGGTCTAGATAACAATAATTTTCAGACAGTACAATGCAATGGCCTTTTTGGTTAACAAATGCTCAGTGTATTTAGCAGCCATGTTCTGGGGACAGTCAGGTAAACAAATACACATCATAGCCAGTCAAGCTGGACTTTGTTTAGTTTTTGAGTAAAGCAAGCACCATGGTGCAGATACTCAGTGCTATACACAAGATTCTCTCCTCTTAGAAATATAATGTGTTGTCTGTGCTGGTGCTAGATTTGTAGTTAGCTTTAAAACTCTGGACACAGATTCTGTCAGAGAATGAATAGTACAACTAACTCAGGGGGTTGTGAGCAGGGCAAGGTTTTGTTCAATAATTATTTTTATACATTGTTTTTAATTTAAAGGGTCTATATTACACAAAATTGACTTGTCTGAGCTTTCTACAATGTTATAATGTTGTTCCCTTACCAAAACATACCTGGAGCTGTGTTTTGCTTCATTTACACATATTAAGGTAATTCTCTATTCTTTGGCATGGCCTTTCTGAGGCTCCAAAATGCTGGGATTGAAATATCAAACAAAAAGTCTTTCTCTTTGATTATGTTCAAAAGACAACAACACTCTGCTGCACTCTGCTGCCCCCTCACCTGTTTCTGTATGACACCAGTAGAATACTTATTAAAACTTTCTCTTTCAGTTAGATGGTATTTTTAAAGACTTTAACATGTGCAGTGCTGTTTTAGAGGTTTTGGTTTGAACATATGAATAAAAGCGTAATAAATCCCCTTTAGCTTAAATAACTTGGTTTATGTAATCTCTCATCTAAGAGAAAACTAATTAAGCCAATAAAAAAATCTGAACCTGAATCTGAACCTCCAAAAGCAGTGGTTCTCAACTGATCTGTTCATGGGACTACATTTTATCCCTGGTCATTGTATTGTGTCAAGGTTTTTTTTTTTTTTTTTTTTTTTTTATGCTCTCACACACTTTATGGGACATGTATTGTGCAATGCAATTAAAACAACATTCAACATTCCTGCAACCCACCCGGCCCACCAGTTGAGAATCACTGTGAGCCTAAACAAATGATAAAATAATGCTGAAACTCACTGAAGCTTTTTTTTCTCCAAAGGTAGTCTCAGGAAATACAAAAAAAGTATGTTTTTCAGAAAATCATTTCAGTTTCTGCTGCTAGATTCCTGGGGTGGGCTGAGTCCAGGTTTTGGCTGTGAAAAGACAAGGAAATGCCAAGGTCAGACTCTGTGGGTATTACAAACCTTGAAAGTGACAATAGTAAAATCCTACAGCTCTTTTTATTGCTTTTATGGAAATGGCAAGCAATCCCTGTGACCCATTACTATTAATTGGAAATGTCTGCAGTCAAAGTCTTTACTCTCCAATGCAAAAGGGGGATCACATTCGGAGGAGATGATATCACAGGATAGAGAGAAATATTAAACTGTAACATTAGAGGGAACGATAGACTCGCCGTGGACAGGTTTGATGATTCAGAGTGAGGATTTTGTAGCTACATGAAACCTGATTTCACTTTGCAGTACGAACACTAACAGAGTAGCATTTAACTTGGTTTTGCAGCGGATTTACATCACTGTCTTAAGATAAAGTATTGAATAAGATTGATTGTTCGATATTAGCATAATCCCTGAGGCTATTAAAAATGTCTTGACTCCAAGTATGTTTTTTTTTTTTTTTTTTTACTTGTTCCTACTTCTGTGCCTGGTGTGAAACAGAGTTGAGATGCAGTTCACCCTCTAAAATATTCATGCGCAGAAGAATATTCCATCTTGTGTAACACATCGTTCCTCTTAAGAAGAGAGGAAGGTTAACTGACACATCATTGGCAAAAATTCAAACTATAGTCAAAAATATGGTCCAGTATCTTCGGGATGTGCCTGCAGCAAAACAATTTCACAGCCCTTTTTGAACTCAGAGGTCAGAGGTCGCGGTTTCTCCAGACAGTCAAGACTTTAAATTTAGATGTGTTTTTAATTTCCAAATGGAGATGTATGCGCACATTGGCAGAATATCAATTTACAGCTCAAGGGTTAGTTTTTAGATTGAATACTTAAGTCACTTTCAACAATATAGAAGTTAAAGATTTTTGCAAATACTTTTGTCTGTTTTTTTCCTAATTTAACCACAAGGGGTCAAAACATTGTATTTCGTGTGCCCCATGCACAGATAAATGAGGGTTGCATCAGGAAGGGCATCTGGGAGATTTTTTTTTTTTTTGCTCCATAATGACAACATCCATACAAAATAGCTACACTAGACAATCTTGAGTTAAGAAGTATATACCTCAAAATAAAACACTATGCAACTACTTCAAACAGCTATCAATTATTCATTCTTATCCTTTATCATAGATGTAAATCTCAAATTTATAAAATACATAAATGTAATTCTCAAGTAGATCGGTTATTACTTTAGTTAAACTTCAGTCATCTTCTTCCGCTTCTTCCAGTTAGGGGTCGCAGGGGGCTGGAGCCTATTCTTAGGAGGGGTATGGAGCCTTAGGAGGGGTATACCCTGGACAATGGACAGCTAATTGCAGGACTGCGACAGAGATACACACTCACAGAAGATCGTTCATGCTCACATTCATTCACAAGGGGCAATTTATGAATTTTCATTATTTCACCTAAATGCATGTTGTTGTACAGTGGGAGGAAGCTGAAGTACCCCTCTGTTACATGCAATATTAACTTCTTAATGTTATTGTGACAACATTTTCTTTTCTATGTATATTTGAATCAGGTATCTTCTAGATCAGGGGTAAATGCTCTGTTGTTCCTTTACTCATCCGATATAGTTGGAGTACAAAATCCTTTAAAAAATACTCTTGTCCAAGCAATAGCTCAGTTGGAAGAAACATTAGCCCTGTGACCCAAAGGTTGCCAGTCCAATCCCGGCTACATGTGTAGCATACTGTTGTTGTGTCCTTGGGCAAGACACTTCACCCACCATGCCTGCATGAATGTGTTAGTGTGATTGTGTGTTTGGTGGTGATCGGAGGGGCTGTAGGCCCACATTGGCAGCTATGCGTCGGTCAGTCTGCCCCAGGGCAGCTGTGGCTACAGAAGTAGCTCACCACCACCGAGTGAGACTGAGGAGTCAACGAAAAATACATTAAATTGTGAAGCAACTTTGAGTGAATAAAAATAAGGTCTACATAGTATACATACATTCATTAGTATTATTATTAACAAACAATGGCGAAACAAAGCTGGCAAAAACATGATCTTCTTGGTGGTGGGAATTAGTAATAGAGTTAGCAGTGTCATTGTAAGGATTTCATGATGTCTTGGTTCTGTATTAGTTTTTTGCATTTATTTTATGGAGACTTTAAGCAGGCCTGTTGACAGGTTTGCTGGGGCCCGGGGCAAGAAGGCTTCACATGGGCCCATTAAAATAAAAAAATATAAATATAAGTGGGATAATTTCTGGGCCCTTCTGACCCTGAGGCCCGAGACAACAGACCCCTTTACAAAGGTGCTTTTTGTTTTTTAAAGAAGGTTGATGATGAGTTGTGGATGACTAGTAACACATGTCAACAGTCAATAAAAGCACAGCTGTATGTGTAAAGATATATGTATGTTTAAAATCCAATGACATGCAAAACATGTGTTCTCCTGAAACTTTAACCCCAGAGACACATGTATTCATCTGCCCTCGCTTATCCATGTACGAACAAGATCAATAAGTCGCAACGTGACAGCTAAGGTCCATCAGAAGCGGCCAGCCATCAACAACTGACCTTGCAATGCTTCTCAGCTCTCCAAATGACATGTCCGCTGTCCTCCCCCTTCCTGTCTGTTCAATACCAACCCAACCCCTTAAAAGATAGCAGGCTTAACCCATCATTGAGTGCATAACCTTTGACCTGTGTGACCTCGAAAGGGCAGCTAAGGTCCGGTTGAATTTCAGTGCATAAATGAATAAAGGTTGTAAGGGCATTTGGCTCTCAACGGTTGTCCTTCTCCAAGATCACAGGGCCAAATGACCGAACTCCGGGCTCCTTGCCAACTGCGGGAAATTAATTAGCACTGATGGGACAAAACATGAAATACACAACTAAAACAAATGGCGCAGCAGTTTGTTGGATGTAGAGCAAGACCACCACAATTAGATAAGGTCGACAATAGGATATAACCAAATGCTTATAGTTTCCAAACCTGTCATCTAGATTTTAAGTGTTTTTCCTGCCATTTTTTGCCCCCAAAGGTGCAATAATTCATATCTAAGAGGAGGTGATATTGGAGTGTCATGGCGGCTTCAATAAAATCACAGCCCCCTGAAGCTATCTGCCGTCTGTCTCTATTACACTCAAGTGCTCTCCTGATCCCTGCCTCTCTCGATATCGCTTTGCACAAAAGAGCATTTCCTCATTGTCTCTCTTCATTTTTATTTATTCACTGTTAATACAGACCAAACACCTCAATGATTTTATTCACAAAGGTATAATCTTCTATTCTTTCAGCTTTTTCCTTCTGGATTCACCACAGCAAATTATTTGGCTCCTAATTTTAGGCCGGATGCTCTTCCTGACACAACCCTTTCCATTAATTCAGGCTTGAGACTGGCACACAAAGTACAATGGGTTGTCAGCTCTTCTGGCTGGATTGAATGTTCACAAAGGTATAAAACTAAAACTAGGCTAACATTGCTCAAATTAATACTACTTCCTGTCAAAAATATGATAATAAGTCAATTTCCACATCAAATAAACAGTCGACTTAGAAACTATGGGAGACTCTAGCGTATTGATATTATGTCAGGTGAAAGCGCACAAACCAATCACACTTGCTTGAGTGAAACTGTCTTTTGCGCACATGAGTAGATACAGTATTAGCAGGTTTCTTACACTGACTTGTGAGGCTGACTCAAAGGTAGCTCTGCAAAATACATAAATGCACATTTGCACGATATAATACCATGTTATGTTTTTGCACCAATTTGTTTTAAGTCAACAAATGCATTTATAATTAATTGCAGTATTACCATTAGGCATCTAGTGTTCAGTTAGCATTTTATTGCAGTTCTTTGGGGGTGGTTGGTGGTGGTTTACTTGTGGTTACACTATAGATCGAATTGCAATCAATATAGCCACAGTGCTCTTTACCTTTTATTCTCCACAAGAGTTATATCATTTTGGCTTTTTCTGCATCCAAGTGTGTCTGCATCCTTCCTGAAGCAACCCTTTATCCAGGTTTGGGACCAGCACAGAAAGAACATGTGACCCCCTGTGGCTTAATTAATATTCTGTATTCTTTAATGAAAGTATGTCAATGTGAATTTTTTTCTCAATGGTTATGATTGGACAGGAACAATTATTTTTAGTTGGAACAGCATTAAATAGGATGGGTGAATAGGACCCATTTTAGAAAGGTAATGGGTCTGACTGGCCAGTTTACTTTTGGTGGTTCTTGTTTACTTACTTATTACTTAATAATACTTTCTTCTTTGTAGATGTAATGCATTTAACTAACCAGAGACAGTATTTCAGCACATGTAGTCAACTATTTTCATATACAGTTGTCAAAGGTTTTATGATGAATGCCCTTCCTGATGCAACCCTCTCCATTTATCTAGGCCTGGGACTGGCACAAATTACATTGACTTGTGACCCTTTGTGGCTGGATTTCATAAATATCTATGACACATAATAAGAAATAACTGTGTTCTGCAAACTTTTACTATGCACAAAATCTTCAAAAGTTACGTTGTGCTGCTTTCTTTACCTCCAAAAAGCAATGATAATTAGTTTTGTACGACCCTAGTGCACTTCATCAAACAAGAGCTGACAGTGTATTTGTGAAGCTCCCAGCAGGAAAGGGAACATAATCAGTTATGCCGACAGATTTCAGGGACAACTTTGACAGTGGCTTTCTTCCAAAATCGTCTCGCCAGTGCTCTGCTTGGCTTTCCACCTGATATCATTTAACTTCTGCTGGACGGCTTCCTATAAGGCTTCTCCTAATAACCCCGAACTGCTCCCACACTAGTTCATCTTCTTTGGCTGTCGTATATATTTGAATTATTTCACCCTCACCGTGGGAACCGGCTCTGTGTGGACTTAAGCTCTGATGGCTGTGGGTTACTTACTAGTTGTGTGCCGCAAGTGTCAAGATGATTAAAGGGGATGTACTGTACAGCGGGATCTGGCTTTCGTATGCTCAGCTTTGTAATGGTGATCATCCCAGCGGACAATATCCTTTATCCATTGGCTTTGATTACAATTCTCGGTGGGGTAGACCTTTCTTCTTATCACTGCCTTGGGTTTTTTTACACCCCAGCTGACACGTTAATAGCAGTAGACCTACAATCAGGCCATGCAGTTTTTTTTGGGTAGACCACCCCTTTCTTAGGACACTTTTTTAGCTTTTGATGCATGCCCAGAATGTTTTTCTTTAAGGTTTTACAATTTGGTACAAGCTTGTAATGATTGGGCAACTGGATCAGAATAAGATAAAAACAACAACAACAACAACATCATATGTACAGTCATGTTTTCACAATGCAGTATGGATTAGGTCATTAGCTAACCAGTCCATGATGTGATAAATAATGGTGGTGGTGATGGACAGAGACGTGGCAGCCAACAGCCTCTGACCACTACCAAACACACAATTATACTCACACATTCATACAGGCCAGGTGGGGGAAGTGTCTCAGTCTAGGACACAACAACTGGGGAAAGCAGGGATTGAACTGCCATTTCAGTAAGCAGGCAACTTAGTCCCATCTAATTTAAACTGTGTTTGTGACAACCAAAGAATATCTACAATATTAATAATCATCATAATCATAAAATTATAATGGCACAGTGTGTACTGAATCTTTATATTACTGTGCTATGCACTTCACTTTTTGATTTGAACACTTGACACTTGATATACCATTTCATGTAAATCCCATTGGAAGAAAATGTTAAAAAAAAAAACAAATAGTAAAACCAAGACTATAATCCTTATAAGTAGACAGTCTAGTCTGTAGCCATATTGCTATCAGTTATTTGCTGTATCCAGTTTCAAAACTACAAACAGAATAATGTATGGTGCTGCACTAGTTTTCTATATTTTACACACTTACTCTTTCATGTTCATGTTCTGTTCATATTTTATTCAATGTAGTTTTTATCTCACAAATCAACAGTAAAATGACACCTGTCAGAAACACATGCTGTTTATCTGAAGTACAGTTTGCATTTGCTTTCTTTCTTTTTTTTAGGGAATAAAGTGCTGCTGTTTTATTTTGTCGCCTTTAATTTTTATCTTCAGCAAACTGACATTTCTCTGTTCTTCAGACAGTGCTCAGCTCTGCCTTTCAGTAAATGATACTGTGGTGGTGGAAATACAGCATGAGATGGCCAAACTGGTGCAGTAAACTGATTTAGGAGACTATTATCACTTATTTCAGTGGTTCTCAAACTTAAGACCTGGCTATATGATTTAGGTTTTTTCTTCTCTGAATATTACATTTTATTCTGAAGTCAGCATACATGCTTTTTTGATATTGTTTTGCTTTTCAGCTTTTCCTTATTTCATACAGGGGTCACAACATCAACATCATTTTTTGTCTTTGTAGTTTGGCAGATTTTTACACCAAATGCCCTCCCTGACACCAGCCACATACTGTCACTGGAGGCTGTGATAGATTTTAACCCATGGCCTTCTGCAAACGGTGGAGGCTCAGTTTGTGATATGATGATAAATGTAATTTTGATTAATTTACAATACAACCAATTTTCTGCCAGTTCAGTGTTTTTCAAATGTTTTGTTTTTATTATCATTCTGTTATCCTGTTAGACTAAATTATCAAACAAATTGACTGACACTAATGCAGCCACAAGGGGTAATTTTTTGTGAGCCCAAATAAATGGAAATGGTTGTGTCAGGAAAGGCATCTGACATAAAAACTATGACAAGTTAAGATGCAAATCACTGCACAGTAGGCTGTGGAGGCCCCTTAAGAAGAAGCGAGAAGCCAAAAGGTTGAATAAATTGACTGACAAAACTTTGTAGTCAAATACATTAAAACTCAATCAGTGCCACACTATTTTGAATAAATAACAAATGGATAACAAAGAAAGACTAAGCCCTGTATAAAAGACCAGTTTGGAGCTCACCTTAATCCCTTTTCCTCTAAGTTTTTGTGGTTTAAATGTCAGAGGTAATAAGTAATGGCATGAGTGCTTTATCTTCTGGAGCACAGCAGGAATTGTTATTTTCACTCTTGATGACTTGATGCTCTCAACCTACTGCCGACCGCAATCTAAATTGAATTAGTTCAAGAGCCATCTCACAACTTAATCAGATTCACTTTTAGACCACTAATTAAGTCCAATAATTACATATGGCTGTCCCCTGTGGGGCAGAGAACTTCTAAGTGTTTTGCGTTTTAGAGGGACTATTAATAATGATAGAGGCTATGGCCTAAATTTATTATGGCTTTCACAGATTCCATGTCAAGTGTGGCGTGACCAAGGAAATAATTGTTTTGATCTGCTCCGGTGATTTCAAAATCTCAAGTCTTTTTGGTAAACAATAAAAAAAGTCATGCTTTAATTATCATCTTGAAGTTCCTGCCTTTTTCAAAAGTGTCTCTTTTAATTTGAGTGGGAAAAGTTTGGTCATCGCCCCCATGTGCTTTTTCTGCTCATTATTTGAACGCAGTAATCCTCGCCATCCATATTATACTGCAGTGACAAGAAGTGAGCCTCAGTGAATCCCTAAAGAGGCGCAGCCAAACTCTCTGGGACTGTACAAGCTAAAAAGTACTGCTTGGTCAATATTACAGCCAGTCTCTCAGAAATGATGTTCATATAGGCCAAACTAAGTCTCCAATTAAGTCTGGTCTAGACTGAACTGCTGGTCCAGGATTCAGAATAAATTATGGATTTTTCTCAATAAGCCCTGTCATACATAATCCTTCATGAATAAAGTATCAAAACAGTAACTTTTCCTTTGAAAAACAGCATCTACAACATGAAACTGCGCATCAAAATTTCCGTACGTAGCGACATACTGTTTCTGGTTAATATTTCAGCAAACACATCAACATGTCACAGATACCTGCAGCGGGGCACATTTCACCATTTGTTTCATCAAGTCACATAATTTATAAGCTTTTTTCATTAACAGACCCCATGCAGCAACACGCAGCAGTGAACACAGCCTTAAATCTCATATTTTGCCATTAAAAGGAATTGATGTACTGCCTGGTGTTAGTTAGCCTGGTGACAGTGTACAAAGTTGTTGTACAGTAGATGTTTCAAATCATCATCAGAGCCAGTTTATACAGAGTGAAGTTTATAGCTTATCTGATTAACACGTTTAGTGCTTTCCTTTGTCACCTGTTGATTCTGCTAAAGTTTGTTGCTGCTGTTCTGTCCTCTGTATCATTTTTTTCTTTGCCTTGTTGCCATTTTAACAACAGTAAAGTCACATTGCCATCCGATTCAGCGACCACATTCAAACAAACCAACTTTATTCTGCAAATCTTTGTACAACTGGCTTCCTCTGCTGTCCCCATTCAGAAATACAGAGTTGCTAATAATGCAGCATATACTCAGCGGCACACTGTTTACTTCTTGTGTTTCTCTGATTGGTTACTCTGCCTGTGATCGTTCTGTTTATAGAAATTAAACTTAAGTGTAGAGATTCCAGAGTGACTTCTTTGTATAGAACAGGAAAAAAGTTTATTGATTAATTAAAATAACACTGCAGTATTTGAACCTCAAAATATTGTTTTTGTATTATTTTAGTGGAAGGAGGAGCTAACTGCAATGGTAAAGCTTTCTGATATCGCATTGTCCAGACTAAGCAAATCAAATTAAAGATAATTTGGATTTAATTATAGATTATGTGATTTAAGAGTGAGTAAATGAAAATAAATTTCTTGGAGTAATAATTGGTAAAAATGTGTCTTGGAAACAACACATGTGCATTAAAAAATGTCAAAAACAATTGCAATCCTTTCTAAAATTAAGTATCTTTTAAACAAAACTACACTGTACATGCTATATTGTTCTCTCATTCTACTGTATATGACCTACTGAGTTGAAATTTGGCGGCACACTTACTTACTTACTTACTTACATACTTATCAAATACAAATTCTATTATTTGGTGAGTCTTAATACAGCATTATTTATGTGTAAAGTAAAAAAAAAAAGTTATTGCCAAATAGCATATTGTGTGTGTTTGAAGACAGGGATGATAAATATAATTTCAGGGACACATATAAACACAGACGTTAGAACTAATGTAAGGAAGAACTGTATTTCTGTTAAAGGGGTTCCTGTGGAAATCTGGTGTTACAGATGAACTTCAGAGGAGTAAATCACTAATTTACTTCAAAAAAAAGTAAAAAAAAAAAAAAAAATTAAACAAATATGAAAATTAAGTTTGAGTTGTTGTTTTTTTGTTTGTTTTGTGTATGTGTGATCTTCTGTCCAAAAAAGAAGAAAATGTTCTGTAATGAAATTGTCTAATTATCACATGTTAGATGTAGTAAAGTAAGCTGTGGCTTCAGCCTGCACCTTTTTGGTTAAAATGTTATTGATTTTATCTTTGTTTATATGTAATGTATTTGTATATGTACTAAAAAAGTGCATTTGAACAAATTATTATATTTTTATGTGACTGAAATAAACTCACTTTACTAAATCTGGGTTGCTTTGTGTATGTGGTATATGCTCTATCAGGCGAGCCACTGAGACAATTGTGTTACACTTTTTGTGCATCCACTGATGAACTGTCCATGTCTGAACAAGGTAGCCCTCCTGTGAACAATCAGATCTGTAAAACTGATTTTCTGTAGCCCCGTTTTGTAAAAAAAAAAAAAAAAAAGAAAAAAAAAAAAGGACAGTTTAAATATTGCTTGCAATGAGTTGCCACAGCAGGACTTGACAGCGCATCTTGCTTTTGAACACTTTAGAGACGCAAAGGTCAATTAAGGTTACATGTAAATGATCTGTGTGAAGAATTAGATTTGTAATGTAACAAGACACAACACAGACATCCTTTTCTCATCACAAATAATTGCTTTGGGCATGCACTCTGTAATACGCGTATGAGATTAAGACTTGCAGAATGAATATGTCATCTGTAATTCGAAAGGAGATGGACATTTCCTTTATTGAACATGACGACATAAGTCAGAAAGTTCAGCAGTCTAAAATGCCACAACATCACACTTGAGTTTCCCTTCTTACAAATTGGTATTTACATAAAAGTGTCTCAGCACCTGTCGGCGGTACAAAGGACTGAGGAGCTGTATTTAACCATGAAACAGATAGCCCACTTGCATTAGCGACAAGCCTGTCCTTCCTGTTCCCGAGTGCCATAGACCTCTGTTGGAGCACGCAGCGATCAATGGAGTCATGCAGATAAGAGCTCTCCTCATCTGATAAGCTGCTCAGAAAAACCTGATTTTTTTTCCCCCCCAAAGGCTAATCACTGGGCAGAGCTATTTACCACGAACTTCCAGATACATGCCATGATAACGCAGAGGTTGGCTGTGTTAGTTAACTTAGCATGCTCACTGCTTTTTGCTAAACTGGGCACATAGAGGCACATGTTGATGAATTAGAATATTGTGGAAAAGTTAAATAATTGTTGTAGTTCAATTCAAAAAAGTGGGAAAAAAAATGTACATACAGACTTAAATATTTCAAGCATGTATTTTTTTATTTATTTAATCGGGATATTTCAACCACAGGGGTCACAAGCCAGTGTACTTCTTGTGCCAGTCTCAAGCCTGGATAAATGCAGCAGCCAGTGGAGGAAGGAGTACTCAATTTCTGTACTTAAGTAAAAGCTTAAAAAGTTAAGTAAAAGTACAGATAAAGGAGCAAAATGTACTCAAGTAAAGGTAAAATTATTACCTTAAAATTTCTACTTAATTAACAGTATAAAAGTACTCACTTTTAAATGTACTTGCAAGTAAAAAAGTATTTTGGAAAGACTCGACAACTCATGAATGTGTTAAATGTGAAGGATTTTGCTGATTCCAGATGAAATAAACAAACTGGTGCGGTAGAAGAGACTAAATCTGTCACTGATGTTTTTGGCCATTATGTTGATGTTTCTAAAGGAGTACTACTTTACTGCATCTTTTATATTTAAGTACTGTGTGTCTACAATGAGGGCACAGCAAAAACACATGATTTTAAACCAAAACTCAAAATACTTTGTACTTCAAACCAACTCAGAAAAGTAGTGGAGTAAAAAGTACAGATACTTGCTCTAAAATGTAGTGAAGTACAAATAAAGTATCCCCTGTAAAATGTAGACATTCATGAAAATTGTACTGAAGTAAAGCAATTGAGTACTTTTACTCCGTTACATTCCACCCTGGTAGCATCCGCCATTAAAACCTATGCCGGATCAATATCAAATTAAATCAAATTTATTCAGAGCTAACCAAAGTGCTCTACAAATTGAAAAAGCAGAAGCAATAAGCATGGCAACAAATACAATAAAAGCAATGAAATACAACAGTATAAAGCACAGTAAAATGACACAACAATTAAAAGACAAAGGTGAATAAAATTAGGGTAAAAAGTCAAGTTGCCTGTGTCTAACAACTAGTGCCAAATGACAAAAAGAAAAGGTGCATCTTTAGTAAAGATCTAAAGTGCTGTAGTGACTGTGCTGCTCTGATGTGCAAAGGTAAAAGCTTTTCCACAAGTCAACTGGTCCTTAGTCTGGTCCTGGGCACAGCCAGGAAGAACTGGTCTGCAGACCTCAGAGCTCTGGCAGGAGGGTGAGGCTGCAAAAGCTTGAAAAAATACAGAGGTGCTATGCCACTGAGACTTTTAAAACCAATCAGTGGAATTTAAAAATATATTGTAAAAAGCACAGGCAGCCAGGGCATTGATTGGAGAACAGGTCACTGCACATTAGGAGGCAGAAGGTTTGCTGTGGTGACTCCAGAAGGGAAAAGCCAAAAGAAAATGCTGACATTAATTGTGATGATTGTGTAATATTATGAATTATTATGTTATGAGACTTATTTTTTCCATTAGCGTTTCACTTTTGAAGTCACCAAAGAAATGATCTGCCTCCTGTGGTGCACTGATGTGCATTGATTTGGCATAGATTTGACATCAGTTGCCCTCCCTGACACAACCCTCTCCATTTATCCAGGCTTGACACTGACACAAAGAGTGCACTGGTTTGTGACTCCCTAGATTCATGTTGTGACATACTATTTTTTTTAAGCCACAATCAATCAATCATGTTTGTTTGTTTGTGTGTGTGTATATATATATATATATATATATATATATATATATATATATATATATATATATATATATATATATATATATATATATATATATACACTAATCTGTGTACCGCCTGGATTGATTACAAGAAAGCCTATGACTCAATGCCACACACATGGATCATGGAATGCTTGGAGATGTATAACATCAACAGGACTCTAAGAGCCTTCATTGCAAACTCGATGAGGCAGTGGAAGACCACCCTTGAGGCCAACTGCAAGCCAATTGCACGAGTGTCCATCAAATGTGGGATATACCAAGGAGATGCTCTGTCCCCGCTGCTGTTCTGCATAGGTCTGAACCCCCTCAGCCAGATAATCACCAAGACTGGCTATGGGTACCGACTCAGGAACGGGGCCACCATCAGTCACCTCCTCTACATGGATGATATCAAGCTGTATGCCAAGAGCGAGAGAGACATTGACTCACTGATCCACACAACCAGGATCTACAGCAATGACATCGGAATGTCATTCGGACTTGAGAAGTGTGGGCGGATGGTGACAAAGAGAGGGAAGGTAGTCCATACAGTAGGGGTCCCACTCCCAGACGGCAGAATAGCAGACATTGAGGACAGCTACAAGTACCTTGGAATCCAACAAGCAAATGGCAACCTGGACCAGGCCACAAGAAAAGCAGCCACAGCCAAATACCTCCAACGAGTAAGGCAAGTCCTAAGGAGTCAGCTCAATGGCAAGAACAAAGTCCGGGCAATCAACAGCTATGCCCTGCCGGTCATCAGATACCCTGCAGGAATAATAAGCTGGCCAAAGGAAGAGATTCAGACCACAGATGTGAAAACACGAAAGCTCCTAACCATGCATGGAGGGTTCCACCCCAAATCCAGCACCCTGAGACTGTACACTAAGCGCAAGGAAGGAGGCAGAGGACTAGTGAGTGTCAGAACCACTGTCCAGGATGAAACATCCAAGACCCTTGAATACATCAGGAAGATGGCCTCAACAGATGAAGTTCTCAGTGAATGTCTCAGGCAGTGGAAAACAGAGGACGAGGTGCTGGAGGAACCATCATGGGAGGAAAAGCCCCTACATGGGATGTACCATCGACAGATAACTGAAGTGGCTGATATCCAGAAATCCTACCAATGGCTAGAAAGGGCTGGACTGAAGGACAGCACAGAGGCACTGATCATGGCTGCACAGGAGCAGGCCTTGAGCACCAGAGCAATAGAGGCCAAGATCTACCATACAAGACAAGACCCCAGGTGCAGACTGTGCAAAGAGGCCCCTGAGACAATCCAACACATAACTGCAGGCTGTAAGATGCTGGCAGGGAAAGCATACATGGAGCGTCATAACCAAGTGGCTGGTATAGTGTACAGGAACATCTGTGCAGAGTACAGTCTGGAAGTCCCGAGGTCAAGATGGGAAACACCTCCAAAGGTGATAGAGAATGACCGAGCTAAGATCCTGTGGGACTTCCAGATCCAGACAGACAAAATGGTAGTGGCGAACCAACCGGACATTGTGGTGATGGACAAACAGCAGAGGAAAGCCGTTGTGGTTGACATCACAATACCAAGCGATTGTAACATCAGGAAAAAGGAACACGAGAAACTGGAGAAGTACCAAGGCCTCAAAGAAGAACTTGAGAAGGCCTGGAAAGTGAAGGCAACAGTGGTGCCCGTGGTCATCGGAGCACTCGGGGCAGTAACCCCCAAACTGGAAGAGTGGCTACAGCAGATCCCAGGAAAAACATCAGACATCTCAGTCCAGAAGAGCGCAGTCCTAGGAACAGCAAAGATACTGCGCAGAACCCTCAAGCTCCCAGGCCTCTGGTAGAGGACCCGAGCTTGGATGGATGAAACCGCCCGCGGAGGGCGAGAGGACAATTTTTTTTTTTTTTTTTATATATATATATATATATGGCATTCTTATTATAAGCATTTTATCATTATAAAGTTATGTATTATAATCATATCTTATTAGTTACTATAAAATTATCATCATTTATCAATAATATTACAGTAACCTTATTAAAAATGATTATAGTAACACTAGTGCAGTAATATCCTAGTAATATTATTTATAATTACCATACCATAGATTATTATACCAATAAGATAACAGGATATTATAATAATAATAATATTAATAATTACCATACCATTGATTAATTATACTAAAAACATAATAGGACATCACAACAATATTATTGATAATCACCATATCATGGATTATTAAATCAAATTAAATCAATAAATCAATCAATCAATCAATCAATTAAAATACATACATACATTTCACTGTGTGTACTGAACCTATCTATGAGTTTAATTTTGAATTTAGACGATAAAATAAAATGACATTTTTATGATATTTTAATATGCTGTGATGAGTCCTGTTAACATAAATACTTTGGTTCAGTCGGGGATATTGTTCAGCACAAACCTCTAAATCTGTTCCTTTTTATGTGCATACGAGACTTGCTTTGACCTTCTTCTAGAAATTGTTGCCAAGATCTGACTCCCTGCCCACGAGAAAACATCCCAGTGCTTTAAAAAACCTCAGGCATGTTGCTTTAACTCCACATAAGAGCACAACGGAAAAGATTTTAGTCCTCCTCTCCAGTAACATTGAGTATCTTTCTATGATGTACTGTGCACTCTACCCGCTTCATAGAGCTGGCTCACCTAGAGGGGCCATAATGTTCTTCTGTATATGCTCTTTCACTTTACTGCTGCTTTTAACACTGTACAGTAGTTGCTCCCCTCAATGCAAGTGGATCAGTACTTCCTGTCAACAGTATGCCACTCTTATACAAGTGAGGCCAAAGACATGCTGCTAAAGCTAAAATCGTATTGGAACCACAAATCTAAGACATATAGGATCAAATTAAAGTATTTACAAATTATTTTAGAAGTAATCTACATATAACTCTACTTTTTACGAAGAAGTTACTTAGGTAGAACTACTTTTTTATTGGACACAAAAACCTGCAACTACTGTGGGTATGTGTAGTAGTATGAGTACTATTAGTGTTACTACCTCTATTACTACTGCTACCACTACTATCACACTAATGTTAAGGCTCCCATCACTATTACTTGTAACAAATAAAAATGCTTTACTAATTCAGAGACTTAAAAATATAAACTACTTCAATAAAGGTAATTCTCTCTAGCTACAGGTAAGGACTGTTACTATTACTTGTAATAAGTTAAAAAATATTTTTACTGATTTACAGACTTAGAAATGCAAAGTACTTCACTAAAAGTAAATTTCTCTAAAACTATCCCATGTAAAAGTAAAAGTAAAATATGTTTTAGAAAACATACTCTACATATAACACATTTACGTTACAGTATACAGAGGTGGAAGAAGTAGTCCAAATCTGTACTCAAGTAAAAGTACTGTTAAATAATATTATTAAGGAAAAAAAGTATTCACAAAATTATTACTTGAGTAAAAATAAACTGGTGACTTAAAGGTAAAGCTTATTAAGTAGAAGTACTTCTGAAAGTTGTTTTTACAACTGTGCACCAAGACCCTCCACCACTGTTAATACAATTAGTAATATTAGTACTCAGTAGTAGTATTAGTACTACTAGTGCCACTTATTAGTACTGCTAATACCACACTACACACTTCTGTTACTATTACTTGTAAGAAGTTAAAAATATTTTACTAATTTACTTAGAAATTCAAAGTACTTCAGTAAAGGTAATTTTCTCTTAAATCTACTCAAGTAAAAGTAAAATATGTTTTGAAAATATACTCAAAGATGTGACTTCTATTTAGTTATGCCTCTGACAGTATACAGTGATGGCTGTTATTCTGGGTACTATAGGTTCCTCTGCAGTGAAACATGCTGTGTAACTTACTTATAAACATATATTTATTTATTTATTTGTCTGTGAAATGTGCAAAATCCAGTTGGTGAGTCTTGACTTTCTGCTCACTTGTATTTGAGATCTCATCTCTGTCCCACAGCTAGTGACCACAGGTTTCTGAAGAATATAGATCAACCTGTATACACCGAGAGCTTTGCCTTGTGGCAGTTCAGCGCCTCCCTGCAGACACTGTGCCAATCCAGCTGTCAATCTCCTGCTGCATCTTTCTCTCATTCCTGAACTTAGATGCTGCGATACTTGAACTCCTCCACCTCCACTTAAGGCATAAACTCTCATCCAACCAAGGGAGGGAAGGCCAGATTTTACTAAAAAAATAGGGCCTCAGAGTTGGAGGTGCTGCTGATTCTCACAACAACATCATCATCTGGAAAAATCAGAGAACAATTAGTGTCTAGC
Source organism: Bostrychus sinensis (assembly GCA_020698575.1). NCBI lineage: Eukaryota > Metazoa > Chordata > Actinopteri > Gobiiformes > Eleotridae > Bostrychus > Bostrychus sinensis. The sequence continues at coordinate 31,257,375 of CM036242.1, forward strand.
CAAGCGAATAAGGAGACAAGAAACTACATGAAAGTCAACTCTATTATAGTTTTGGAGGAGTATTTTGTAGGCTAAGAAAAAAAAATTCCCAAGGTTAAGAATGATTACTACAAAATGCTTTATCAGTAAGAGCTGGCTGCTAAATGCTCTCTGTCATCAATATCACTGGATACATGGAATAAGGCCAGTTTTAGTTTGTGAGTGAAACTGTGCAGTGGACAAGAATAATGAGAGGTGAGGATGATACAAAGAGGTCTAGAGCGATCATAGACAGTCTGTCAGAGAGTTTAAGTAAGTACTCAAAATCTGTACTCAAGTAAAAATGCTGTTAATTCACAATAATATTACTCTTGAGTAGAAGTAAAAGTAGACAGCACAGTTACTAGTAAAAGTGATAAAAGTGCTGATTTCAAATGACTTTTGAATGTTGTTTTTGTAATTGTAAAACACTATCTACTATTATTGCTGGCTACCACAAACGCACTCATATAAAGGCTAAAAATAAGTATACTATTTTAAAAGCCTATAGTTAAATAAGTTACTTGAGGAAAGGTATCTAGTTACTTTAAACCTGATCAGAATGACTGCATAGAGACATAAAGACCTGGATGGCAATTAATTATCTCCTTTTAAACCCAGAAAAAACAGAGGGCATTATACTAGGCCCCAAAAAGCTGAGAGATGCTCTGTCTGACCAGAGAGACTCCCTGGACGGTGTCAGTGTAGCCTCAAGTTCTACTGTGAGAAACTTAAGAGTTTTATTTGACCACGACTTAGCATTTAAGGCTCATATAAACCAAGCTTATACCAGCGTTCTTTCACTTGCGCAACATAGCCAGAATCAGAAATATTTTATCTAAAAGTGATGTTGAAAAACTCATCCATGCGTTTGTTACAAATCTAGGTTGGATTACTGTAACTCTCTGCTGGCAGCGTGCCCTAAAAACGCTTTAAAAAGTTTTCAGCTTGTTCAAAACGCAGCAGCAAAATTATTGACAGGTACTAACAGAAGAAACCAAAATACTCCTGAGCTAGCTTCACTGGCTTTCAGTCAAATTTGGAATTAGGTTTAAAATCCTTCTCCTGACTTACAAGGCCGTAAATGGAACGGCCCCATCCTACATTACTGATGTTATAGTGCCATACCAACCAAGCAGAGAACTGCGCTCACAAAATGCAGGGCTATTAGTGGTTCCCAGAGTTTCTTAAAGTATCATGTTAGAGAGGCTAGGTTTAGGTAAGATTAGGTTTAAAATGTTCCTCTTTGAAAAAGCTTATGGTCATGGCAGCTAGTAACAGGGTTGACAGGGTCTACAGTTGAAGCTAGAAGCTGGGGATATATATATATATATATATATATATATATATGCACACAGAGATATTTTCTATGACCACTTTTTGAAAAAGTAACACGTACATGAGTGAAGAGATACCCACAATGTAATACAAAGCCCAGGGGGTACGCAGGACAAAAAAGATGGGAACCACTGGGATAGGCTGGGATAAGTCTTATGATCACAATAAAGTCAAGAAACATAATAATCATAATAATCATTAACAATTTCTCAATATAGTGCAAGTTAAAAATATTCAAAACAGAGAAATGCCACCACACTATAAGTAAGTGTGCCTTTTTTTAGTCGTTCAATTATTGGTTAATGTCTAAAGATAAGCTTGAACTTTTCCTGTAGAAAATCTATGATCGTCACTTGCAGAGGTTTAAAGTGGATTTATACTACAGGTCACCAAACTGTGTCCACCCCGAGAAGAAACTCATGTCAGCCATAATAAATCCAGAAGGTGAATCTCATTACGTTCAACCTTGTCACTGGATCTCAAACTGCGCTCCTCTATAGTTATTATGAAACAGCGCCAGACTGAGCAGACTGTTCCAAGACGAGTTAATACAGTGGTAAAAGAGAAAGGTTCACGGACAAGTGCTTCCCGCATACATAAAACTACAGATCCTTTCCTCGCTCGCATTGACTGTCAGGCCAACTGGGAATATATTTCAAAACATCATTGAATTGGTATTGTACAGAATTACTGACTATATGTTTTTTGTTTAGTTTTTTTTTTAAATCAGTAACAAGGTTGAGCCAGTGTTGATACATATGAAAGGAACTTGAATTATTAATTTGTAAATGTGGGTCTGACCATGAGGACCAAATATGGTGCTTTTGTGTGGACAAACTAGACAAATGGTTCAGGCCCAAAGTACAAGGCTGCCCAGGACAGCTAATTACTGAGGACTACATTGTAAAAAAAAAAAAAAAAAAAAAAAAAAACACCACTTTGAAAGGCTTTTATAAATTTAATATTTAAAGGCAAGAATCTTGTTTTATGAATTAAAACTGTTTCACAAATAATATTATTTATTATGTCCATCCATCCATCTTCTTCCGCTTTATCCAGGGCCGGGTTGCAGAGGCAGCAGTCTAAGCAGGGACACCCAGACATCCATATTTATTATATAAATATAGATATTTATTATGTAAAACTTTAAACATTGCATCAATTTACAATAATATTTTTCACAGAACACCTCAAGTATTATTACATACATTTTCTTAAATAATTAAATAAATAATAAATAAATAAATAAATAAATAAATAAATAAAGAAAAAATATGTATTTTTCTATGTTTTTTTGACAGGACAGGAAATTGGGAGAGAGCAGGGAGAGATTGTCAGAGTCCAGACTCGAATCTACAATGTTGAGGTAGGCTGTAGTTGCCCTGCATATGCCCTGCAGCTCTACCACTGAGCCATACACCGGCACCATGATCAATATGTCTGATGTGACAAAGCACCGATCAGGGGCCAAAAGTCTCATTTGTTGTGGAGGAGGATTTTTAATCAAGACTGGCCAACATTGTGTTTGGATAAAAAACTTCTACCTTCAAATATAAAAACATTTATTTTGCAAATTTGCAAAACCCTTCTTTGTTTGTCTCTATATTGTGGTCTGATTAGTGTCTTGGCATTGGTAGACCATGTTCTGGGTTATAGCCTGGTCTTGGTTGGGGTCCTCCTGACTATATCGTACTAGCATTAATATGAGCCGACAGGTAATGTTTTTTTGCTGTTACAGGAACTCCAGCCGTGGTCTAGATTATGTTCTTACAGTGTTAACATTAGCAATGAACCATAGCTTCCATTGTTCAGTGAATCATAGGAAATAATCTTAGCCATAGCAGATGCTAATAAAGACATTATACATTGTTTTGCCAATAATCAACACCCCTGAACTAAACCTTCCATGCCCCATAAAACATAAACAAGTCATGGGCACATTTATCATTTTAATCGCCCAGCCATGGCCAAATGACACACTAATGAAATGTTTTTATTTTTTTCCCTCCTCCTTTTTTAATTTCTCCTGCTTTACCAGAAGGTGCCAAGTTGTCTGGTGTGACCATCTGCGTGTGTCTTTCTGAGGGTCAACACGCTGAGGAGGGAGATGGGATGTGTTAGTCCAGAGCTGTTTACTGTCGGACTGAGCAGTGTTAGCAAACTGACTCAATGTTAAAGACTTATTTTACTCACCAACAACATGATGTGGTGTCATTTGGGATGTTGGCAGCATCTAGGTGAACCTGGTGAGAGCAAATGTAAGAGCAAAAATAGAGCAAATAGCAGACTGGTGATGAGGCTATTACTGTTACAGATTAGGATGCACAGTATTCGGCGCTTCTGCCTTTAAGCTAAGAGGTCATGGGTTTGATCCTAGGGCTGGACGGGTTTTCTCCAGGTTCTTCAACTTTTTCCGTCCGAAGACTGCATGGTGAATATAAAATGAATGTGAGAAATCGTCAGCCAGCATATAATATGTCTCTGTGTCAGACATGTTTTTGAGATGCATGGTAGCAGTGTGGTTAGCACTAATGCAGCCAGCAATTTCTGTATGCGGAGTCTGCATGTCCTCCCCCGTGTTACTACATGTGTACATGTGTGTTATGTTAAATAACCAGTAGGGGGCGATTGCCAAAAGTCAAAGATTTTACCAAGTCTGAAGAAAAAAAGCGAAAGTAAACAAACACAGTGGCACTGATAAAGGTTTTTACGCAACATTTAATGAAAAAGGAAAATAAAGCAAAAATAGCTGTAGGTCTGATTAGTCTAGTGATTAAATTACTCTAGTCGCCACCAAAAAGTTTGTCTGTTTTTCTGCTGTGATTGTTGAGCTGTGTTCAGTAGCGCCCCCAAAGGTCAATGCATGTACTGCTCCGTTCGTACATATTTGCAAGCTCTGTGCAAACCAATGTATGGACAGAATAAACGCAGACGACGGACAGAACATTCTGTCTGTATCTGAATGTACATCTAACATAGAGAAAAAATGAGCCTTTAATCTGTAAGTGTTAGCCCTGCTTGTAATTAGCCATTATTTAGATGGTTGACCCCTGACAAGACTGAGTGGAAGTAATTTAAAATACTTGATCTAAAATTAAGTCTAGGGTCGTATCAAATATACATCAAAGAATATTATTGTGAAATCCTGAACTATGTTATTTCAGAAAATAAGGTAAGGTGCTGTCATAAGCCAAATGCTATACTGTAAAATTTGGATAGACTATTGTTTTAAAGTAGGTGTGTCCAAAGTACTTGTCAGCTGATGGCTATAAATGCAATTAATTTAACAATCAATTTGTGTGTGAGGTATATTTTTACTGAGATATGTCCCACTATCTATGTCACTGTTCCTAACTCAGGAGTGATACTGCTTTAGTTGTACAAGTAGGGCTCTTGAACGTATAATAAGTACTTTCATAATATGTCCAGGCCATTTATGCCCTACAGTACAGAAACCGTCTTGTCAAAATGAGATTGTTTGACTCTACTGAAGGGCATTATAATATAGCAACAACAGCGCTCCTTATACATTCCTATTGAGCTGTTAAAATGAAAGCAGACCAAGTTGACTTTTATCTGAGGGCACGCTGATCAAGTACTGGCCCATCCTGTCCAATCCCGGTCTCCACAGTCAATCCTCAATGGCTCCTGGCACCAAGGACACCACTGCTGGGACTGCACACAAATAGTACTGTGTGTGTGTCAGGTAAAAAAAAAAAAAAAAAAAAAATGGCACCGGCTATAAATGTAGATCTGTGATGACAAAAACTACTCAGTGCCCTTCAAAGAAACCTAATGACTTCAAACACCGTTGTCCTCCTCGTGTCTTCGCTGCTCTGCTTTTCTCTACTAATGAGGCCTTACTCTCCCTCTATCACTTTGGGACCAACCTGCATGTTGTGTTATAGAGGAGCACATGCAAATGGACAGGCCACTCATCCAATAATTATGAGTAATTGACTCAAATGGCAACGGTGGTCTCCAGGCCTCACTTTGGTCAGTATTCTTCTGGAACAAAGCAGTTGACATTTTTGCTTTAAAATGTAATTAAAATGCCATTAACATTGGTCCAGGCATTTATCATTGGCGGAGTCATAAAAACATTGCTGATCCATTGACTTTTCTTGTAGCACCACCTGCAGGTTGACATTTAAAGTGGTGTAAAATGTGTAAATAAAACAGTAAATTATAGCAAAATACCACACAACTGTCCCATATTTTGCTCCTTTGAACACAGATGCATGACAAGAACAGACTTCAAGGGCAAAGCAAGAATAAGAAGAGTAAAATAACAATTTAAAATCAAGATTTCACAATGACAAACTGATTATTAGGCTGTAGACCTTTGATCTTGGATTATACTAAAAAGCTTTTAGGTTTGTGCTGTTCTGACAACCTGCTCTTAATTTGTCTTTAAAACAGCACTATGTATTATTTGGCCCTAAAATAATTTCAGTTTTTCAGTTTTAGTTTTAAAAATTATTTCAGTGGTAGATTATCTTAACTTGTTATTGTCCTCTATCACCATGTAACTCAAGGGATCGGGTAGGTCTCTCTACTGCTTCTAAACTGCAAATTCTATGCAAAACACCTCTTTTATAGTAATACACCACCACATGAACAAAAGTTTATGAAAAACATTTTATTTAATCAGCAGAACAGTGAGTACAACTGTATTTAGGTTGCTTTTTTATTATTATTTTTTTTGCATTAGGCTTTATTGATTGGACAGAGTATAGTAGGAAATCAGGGAAAGAGCAGGGATAGCCTTTTAGCAAACTGCCGGAGTCCAGACACAAACCCACAACGTCGAGGCAGGCTGTAGTTCCCCTGTTTGTGTGCAGCTCTACCACTGAGCCATACGGCAGTGCACAAAAAAAAATTGAAATTTTGTGCACTGCCTAAACATTACATTTTTGTTCAACTTTAATGTATTATTATACATTAAAATCCTTACCAAACCAATTTTTTCTTACACCCCTAAATAGCCCTAAATTCATCGGTCACAAGGGGGTCTTAAGCAACTTTGTGACAGTCCCAAGCTTTTATAAATAGAGGGGGTAGCATCAGGAAGAGCATCTGAGCCATGCCAAGTCCATGTCCAAATGCACTGCACAGAAGGAGGCAGATGATTTTTTTTTCAAGGGTGCTGTTTAATCTGCTACACTGCGGTAAATGTTATGTTGAAAGAGCCCAGTTGGTGGCAGAGCAGAAACAGATTGTGTCAAGGTTGAGGTCGATAAATGCAGATTGTTTTGAATGCTTTGTGTCATTGGTGTTTGACCTAAGAGCAGCCCCTGACATGATTGATTATTCCAATCTGCTAGAGGCTAGATAGATACAAAATGGCACTGATATCTTTGGTACTGCTGTAGTCTGATGTCAAAGTCAGTGATGAGTCCAGTATTAAAGTCACTTCAAAGTGCAAAAATATCATATTGGTTTTATAAGCTGTTGCTTTACTGAAATATCTTTAATTCATCAAAACATATTAATCAATAAAGTTAGTACAGCGTTATTTCTTCTGTTCAATCTCATAAGTGCACTTTAGACTGCAATGTGCCTTCCCAATGTAATCATCTACTTACCAGTAAATGCCAAGCATCTTCTTTAAGCAACGACTGTGTGGGATTTTAACTTATAAAAAGCAAGAGGAAGTGGGTTTTAAAAGTTTTCTTATAAAGGCCAAAATCATAGTAAGAGATATGACTTTAGCTGCTCATATAAATGCTATCTTTAAATTACAAAAAAAGGAAAAAAAAAAAAAAAAACTGCAACTGCAAACTTTCAAGTTGAAATGCCTGAATAGTCATTTGACATGCTATATTTTTCTGTTCCTTCAAGACAACCCTAAATAGACATAAAACCTAAGTTTAGAGCAACCAGTTTCTGTTTTGTTCAATGCATGTGAGGAATTTTAAGGTTTCTGACCCAGTCTACATTTACACACATATATCTGTATATTTTAAAAAAACAACATTTTCTCCTGCTGAAAATGTTCGTGTCCCACAGTAGCATCTTTTAAAACATCATTATACAAACAATGCCGCATCAAACCCTCAAATCAGGTCAAAGAGACCTGACACTCATGTATAATATCACCATAACTGTGCTATTTGGCTCACAATGTTTTTAACTCACTGCCATTATCTCTATGTTGGATATGTGCCATTTATTTGCAAAAGGTTAGGTAACACTTTAAAATAACTCACATTATTAGGCATTAGATTTGTTTCAGTACAGGATTGAGTTAATTCATCATTTCCAAAGTATCCATTCAACATTAATTATAAATATTTTTATTAACATATAAAGTAATAATCTCATGTAAATCAATGCAAAGTTATTAACATCTGTGCAGTGGTATCCAAAATATATGAACTGTTTATTGTTATTGCTTTATTTTTGCTTGGCAGTGGGGAGTTATTCTCAAGTGTTACCAAATGTTGTAATGGCAGCACAAAGCTACAGAATGCAGTTTGCATGTAGGCAGTATGCACTAATTTTATCCCCAATTTTTAAAAACATTTAAAACATCCAATTTTTTTCTTTTGTGGACTGAAAATTTTTGCTCACATGTTGCCAAGAGGCCCACACGAAGAAAGAGGTAAACAAATATAGTTTGTTTGTATAAAGTCTGTGGACCTTGTGCAAGATACAATACAAAACTCTGTACTCCTCTTGAGAAGAAGTCAGCGTAAAAGCAATAAAATAAATAAATAAATAAAAAATGACTAGTTGATCACATTTAGTCTTATTCTCTGAAATATACTACTGTAATAACATTGCTGCATCAAACCATGAATCCCTTGATTTCCATAAACATGAAATAGCTCAGATGGAATAAAAAAGAACAATGGCTTGGATAAAATATTAGGCTAAATATTAAAACCAACCTGTCATGTCCCTGTGCATGCTGAGAGACCCAAACTGTGCCACTATAAACCACTTGAAAACACACTATGCACTTATTGGTTGTGTGTCTGGGACTGGAGCCAGAAAAGGTCAGCTCACATTTCCAGCACAAATGAACAGCTACCGAACCACAACAGACACAGGTGTGCAGAGAGAAGCCTAAATCTGTATGTCATTATTCACTGTACAAGAAAAAACTACATCCAAATTAATACGGTTAACAAAGTGAATGAAGAAGAAGAAGAAGAAGAAGAATTTATATTGCATTATTCATTCCTCAGACTCACTCCGTGGTAGTTAGCTATTTTTGTAGCCACAGCTGCCCTGGGGAAGACTGACGAAAGCGTGGCTGCCATTCTGTGCCTATGGCCCCTCCGACCACCACCAAACACAGCCACACTGACACATTCATAGACAAGTTGGGTGAAGTGTTTTGCCCAAGGACACAATGACAGTATGAAATGCCAGTTGTGAAACTCGAATTGTTAGTGGGAGAACATCTCTACTGACTTAGCTGCATTTATTATATCTTATAATGTATTATGTCTTATAATAAATGCTACAAGTTCAAGCAAATTTAATTGAAAAAAGTTACTACGACAAAAAACGTTACCCATCTCAGTTGTGATTGCTTTTGCACTCATCTTCACTGCTGGTTAAAATAAATAGCCTCATTGAAGTCCTGCAGTTCAATTTGATGTAAAAGTTTTTTCTCCAAATAAACTAGAGCCCTTCAGAGTGAGGACAACAAGGGTTTGAACCCACGATTACCAACAACTGTTTATTTGTCAGAACCAGACAATTTCTTTAATTATAGTGGAGCGGGGACTGGGCCACGCCACGTTCAGCTTTGTGCCTGGTGATCTGGTTTCTTGATCAGTGAGAGCCAATGACTACTGTGCAAAACAAATTAAACTGTCAGTCGTGGGTTAGGGTTCATCCCGGGACATGGCGTTCCACTATCAACAGCCAGCACGAATACTCATTTTCTTCTGCCTTTTGTTTTGTTGAGTCATAGTGTGTGGCTGATTTGTAGTTGCTGCCTTGTTTAAAGTGTTAATTAAGTCAGCGATGGATGGAGAATAGAAGATCACATCTTTGTTTAGCCATAATATGCCCACAACACATTATTATCTTTACATGCTCAATATAGTTTTTGTATTTGCTTTTTTCGAGCGTTTCATCATTTCCAAGGCTTGATGCCATCTGTTTTCTCTGTAGCTTAAGGGCATCTCTACAGCTTTTTAGTTTCAGATGTTCATAATGCTTTTGTAAATTTCAAATAATAATTCTTGAAATGCACTGATCGAGCATAAAGTTATGACCACCTGCCTAATATCCATTGCATTTGCCCCACACTGCAATGCACCATGTACTCCGACACCCATAATTAACTTCACAGTGACTTAAGCTACAGTAGTTCGTCTGTTGGCTCGGACAACATGGGGCAGCCATTCCTTCCCACATGCATCACCTAACACCAGTTCACCATGGATCACTTTTGATAGATACTGACCACGGCAGACCGGGAACACAAAAGCTGCAATTATGGAGATGTTCTGGCCCAGTTGTCTAGCCATCCTGTTTTTTCCTTGTCAATCCATTTTTTTATTTATTTATTTATTTATTTATTTATTTATTTATTTTTTGCTTCTAAATGGTGATAACATAGTTATCTAAAGTTATGGAGGACCATATACCTAAAACTCACCTCTTCCTGTCTCACACCATAAATGTGATCTGGTTTGATCCAGTAGTTCTGCTCATTTACGTGCCCCACACTCCAACCCGTATGATTATCTGTCCTTGACTCTGCCTGTTTAGTTTGTGGGGGTGAATATGTTTGATGTCTGAGAGTAGAGTCATCCCCAAGAAGCCCCAAACTGCCTCACACATAACTATGCTGCATCATTTCTCTCAACCTAAATTATTTTATTTATTTATGTTTTATATATTTAAGGCTGTGGTCTAATTGTTAATGCAACCAATAATGCAAGTGGTCCTAATGTTAAGTTTGATCCATAAACATTTCCTCTTTGAACATTTCTGAGTGAGAACAGAAGTTGGCTCATTGTGAACTTACTATGAGCAAACTGTACCAGAATTTTGCTTTTCCTTTCAAGGTGACCTCAGCAGATCTTCTGCTGCCCAGGGAGCAGTGATTGGCATATTAAATATTGGCAAAGGTTTTACCTTGGCTGTCCTTCCTAGCTGCCAGTTTACACCAACTCAATAGCAGTGCAAAAGGACAGTGCTATGTCACACACGTATAAACTGCTTTCCATTTTACTCTGACAATTTACACTGGCAAAGATTCAAGCGTGTCCCAGGAACAACTCTCCGCACCATCCTGCTAAACATAATCTACCAAAATACAGCCAAGGAAACACAGGATAGGCATCAAGTGTCAAAATAAACTCCCACTACACTTTCAAAATAAAGGCTCACTAAAACATAGCAACACAAATTTTTAAAAGACAAGAAGAAGAAAGCATGGGGCGCAATAGCCACAACTTTGGGTTTAGACGGTGAGTAGTTAACAAAACAGAGTGGAGAGATTGACTTGTGTGGTATAGCAGGAGCGGCTTTGGTGTACTCACTGTAAACTGATGGCAGATGTTTATGATGTAATACCCACTCTATTTACCTGGGCATGGGAACAGCACAAAGAGTACACAGGTCTGAGACCTCTTGTGGCTGGTTTAGAACAGTTTTCTTCATATGTTTTTAAAACTCATTGCAGAACAACTTGAGCATAAGTAAACCTTGGATTTGATTTGGCAGGCTTTATGCTAGATACCCTTGCTCATGCAGCCTCACTGCAAAATATGTCAAATGTAAGTGAACTTTAGAAAATGCTACATATATCCCCTAGTATCCACCCATGTTACTGCAACAACCAAATCATGTGAAATCAAATCCATCATTTGATAGGAATGAGTACTTATACAGTATGTGAAAAAAGCTGAGGGTTCAACTTAATCTGCACTAAATATGTGCATTGATTTGTTTTTTAATGTCAAATGCCCCTCCTGATGCAAACCTCTCCATTTATCCAGGCTTGAGACCGGCCAAAGGGGTGCACTGGCTTGTGACTGATTGTCGCTGGATTGGTTGAAACCTACACAATGGGTCAGCTGTTTGATAGTCTTCAAAAAACTCTCCAGTGCAAAACAGTAACAAAATGTGACAATAGAGTGAAAGAAATGACACAAGACTTTAACTATGCGTTTACTTTCAGTTTAAGCTGGATGAAAATCTCATTTCGGCCCGTGGCATGCAGCTTCCTCCACTGGAGATATGGAGTAATGATGTGATGAAGTCAGCTGCAGCCTGAAGGTGTCAGGTGTAACTGGCAGCTTTATGTATTACACCTGTGTGAACTTGATCCATGTGGTTTATTAGAGCATATTACTCAGGCCCAAACTGTTGCAATCACACCTCATAAAGCAGTTCTTGTTAGTTATTAAGTCTGTCGAACTGAAATATTTTTTTTCCTATGCTTTCCCCGAGCCAACATTTCTCACTTTGGTGTACCTGCTGATTAGTTGTGAAATGTCATCTACTTTCTTGTGTGTGAAATGGCTGTTTTCTGTCGTGGAGGTACAGGTTTGTTTCAGTCTGTTGCTTTGGAAATGAAAGACCGACACGGCGCCAGCATACACGGCTAAAAACATCTTCGCTCCTCTCTCCGCTTAGAAAGAGAAAAGATTTTCTCCTCTTTTCTTTTTTTTCCACATTGAGTGACTCAATTTCACGCTCCATTGGCATATCTGGGGTGACGCGCCATGAAATCAGTCCAATTCTGGGATTTGAGAGGAACAGTATTTGGGAACCTCCTGAGATATGTGGCCGTATTACTTTCCCCACCTCTGGACAGATTACACTATTATGTGACAGTTGCAAAGGTGAAACTCGCCGATGCTATGTTCCTCTCACTGGTAAACTGGTTTCAAACAGTGCTGTGAAGAGAAACTATTGAAGAAATTACAAATGATTCCAGTAAATTCATTTTTGTTAGAGATCATTTCTCTCTGAAAGATGGGAGGCGACAGACTGGAGGATTAAAGGGACTTAGAGAGTGGTTCAAAAGAGGAACTTCACAGCACTGAGACGTGATCGGTTCATATTACAATACTGCTACTATACAAATAAAATTAAACCAACCATAGCATGCAAATTAATCCTATTTCTGAAATATAGACACAGATTGGATGTGGCAGGAAAATAGCAAGGCAAAATAATGTGCAGGGGGGCACAGTGACAGAGCATTTTAGTGTTTTTGCCTCTCAGCAAGGAAGTTGTGGGCTCAATTCTCAGCCCGGCCATCACACAGTCTCTCTGCAGGTAGCCTGCCTGTCCAAGAAATCCTACAGTATAAAGACCCGAAAGTGTTGCGTGAATTGTCCCTGGTGAATGAATGTGATAGTGAATGGTTGTCTGTCTGTGTCTCAGTGCCAGCCCTGCAACTAACTTGCCACTGTCCAGTGTGTGTTCCACATAAGGCCCATAGTTGCTGGGATAGGCTCCAGAACCTGCAGCCCTTTATGGGAATGATATGCATCACATATACAATGACTTGTGTAAAACCACACCTACTTAATTCTGTAAAATCATTATAGGTTTTAACTAGAATAATTTAATGGGTATTGTTTTTTTTGTGTTTTTTTTTTTTCACTTTAGATTGTGATGTGTGATGACTTTTGTCATGACTTTTGTACTCCAAAATTTAGAGGGAGCTCTGTAAAGAAAAATGTGCCAAAAACAAGTAAGGTTACAGTGTTCCTCCTTGACATGTTGGTTCTTGACTCCATCTTTTCAATAAAAGAAAAAGATGACAGTACAATAACACAAACAGTATACACCATCATGCTGTGATTTAGATTGTGAAATTAGCTATTGCACCCAGTTTTTTTTTTTCCTTTGATAATCCATTAGCTGATCCTGAGAGCTTAATAACAATGATTTACTATTACAAGCACTATATGTCAACAAATTTGAATATTTTGAAAAAGTCTTTAATATTACACAATTATTACAAACATTTATTGTTTTCTTCTTATTCCCTTTAGGGGTCGCAGGTGACTGGAGCCTGTCCCAGCAGCTATGGGCCTTAGGTGGAGTATTCTCTGGACAGTTAGTGGCAAGGCTAACACAGAGACACACACAGACAGACAACCATTCACTCTCACATTCATTCACTAGGGGCTACTTAGAGTCAGCAATTCATCTAACTCATGCATGTCCTTGGACAGTAGGAGGAAACCACATTAGGCTCGTTAGAGATGAACTACGCCTGGCCTTGATTGTGAACAAGAGTGCACGGCAGCAACAGGAGGCAGGGTTAATCGTCTACTGAAGCTGGACAGTTTGTGGCTCAGATCACACAGCATCAGCGAGAAATCCACTTCTCACGTGTGTTGGTTGTGATTTCACCAATAAATGCATTAAACTGATTTGTAAGAACTTTTCTTTCTATGGCATGACCACAGTCTGCGTAATTCAGCTGCTCTTCAGGAGCACACAACATGAGACACATTCAGCAGTGGTTTTTAGCTTTTATGTCTAAGTTTTCACATAAAAGTTAAACAGACTCCTATAACAGCTGATATTGTGCACAATCTCTTTAAAAATACTGTACTTTACATTGGGCAAAAAGTTTATTGATGTCAAAACAGTTAGTCTGTATTTAAGAGAAAAAGAGCCGGGGTAGAGAAGAGGGGGGCAGTGAAGTGTCGGTGCGTTACGTTTCTGATCAGTACTAAACTCAGATCCAATCACCTGTCCATTCACCTTTGACAGGTGGGCATTTTCCCATCATGCACTGAGCCGAACAGCCTCTGCAGTTGCTTCTGATGAACTGCTGTGGCTGGCTCGTTTGGATCAAGCTTTCGGTGACCATCGGACTCATGACATCAGAGCAAGTCAGGAGCAAATTGGACACGAATCTAACCGGCAGATCCACATTGATCGAAACTGCGCAAGTCTAGCTCATCTCAAAGAGGTCTGATAACAATAGGAGGAGATGCAAACTGCACTCAGAGAGATCAAGTAACAACTGACCCAAACCTCATTGCTAGGAGATAAGAGCCCTAACCGCTCAGCCACTGTATCTTCTTATTAAACATTAGAAGTAAAATAAAAAAAAATTCAAAATATTTCTTTCTGTGTGTACTGAAACTATATTATATACACATTTCACTTTCTTAATTGAACTACTATTCTATTTTGTTATGTGCAGGTGCAGATTTAAATGTCTTCCTGTGATTTTAAACCACAATGAGTCATCTACAATTACAACCAGGAAAAAAACTCCAATCTCTCTCTATGCTGTTACAGACCCTGCTGGCGCTCTGTGCAGTAGTTCCCCCCACTTCCTGAAGATGAAACGTGTCTGCTGTATATAGTCTGGAAAGGCCTCTTCAGACAAGCTTCAGAGGCAGCATGGTGTCACTTCTGTGAGAGGCAGCAAATGGAGCTAAACAGGAGGTGGTTGGCTGCCAGCGGGAGGGACAGGCCTGAGAGTAAAAGCACTGGACGCACAGCTGGAGTGACCGCAGCGAGTGGAGACATGAGAGGGAGACATTCGAGCGCCCACTGGTGGAGAGCCATGGGGGGATAGAGGAAGGTAACAAGGACACAGTGCCAACAAACCACCAGAAACCACACCTGAGAGATCAACCACCAGGCTTTAGAAAAAGCAGTTCAACAACTAAATATGATTTGATGTTGATAATATCCAAACTTTACTGCACATAATGGAAATATACAGTGTTATGGCATCTCAAATAGTACATAATGGTTAAATACAATATGACCCCAACAGGTGGCCAGGGAAATGCTTCCAAAAATATAAGCCCTAGCTTAGTGAGAATATTGTACATGTAGGTCTCTAGGTTGAGCGTTTTTGGCACGCAGTAGGTTTAAATGAGCACACATGAAGTCTTCTGCGTTTCTTGACTCAGAAAAGCAAAGCTGCCCTTTTAGTGTTTATGAACAATATAACTGTGCCTTAAGTTAAGCAACAAAACATGTACAGATTAATTTACATTAACTACCAAACATTTCAAACTATGAAAAATCTGAGTGGTTTCAGTAATTGACAAACAAATCAGCTACATGTTTGTAATGTTGGAGCCTGCTTAGAACGCATTTGCAACTCTGTGTTTTGCCAGTTGATTTTCTTGTAATTAGCATTTAAGCTAAATGATAATTAATATACAGTAAGTTTTCAACTTTGCTCTCCTAAATGCTTTTTTGCTTATCTTTGTCTTTGTCTTTGTCTGTTGGGAAGAAATGCATAGCTTTAAGGTCATTCTGTAGTTACTGCTCACATAGGATGAGCTTTATTAAAATATAAAGAGTTTTTAATGGATAGAAAATATTCATTGTTTATGTGTTAGCCATATGTATTTTTATCCCGTATGACACTTAAGCTCCACAGTGGAGGCTGCACTCATTTGGTTATTCCTTTTTTCCACTCTGATGCCTCTGCAAAGCTAACTTATCTGAATTAAACAGCTCCACTCAGAATAATAAGTGTATGCATAAAAAACACCAGTAGAGCCAGCCCAACCTGAGAAAAGTATGGACCTGGTGTGAAAATGGTTGACCAAAAAAACTGTCCCTGTCAGGAGAAGATTTAACCAAAAATGCAAAATTCAAGAGGTTGAATTAAAACAGAATCTAATGATAGACTTGTTTTTTCAAGAAAAGACAGCTTAAGGTTAAACTTTCTAAATAAACAAAAAGGTCGTATAGTGGTGTTTTCAGGGTTTGTCCTGAAGAGTGCAAAGTTTTGTTATTGGGAAAATGCATGTAGTACCCCCTAGACAATACAAACATAAAAACAATAAAAATTCCACCGTTATCACATAAAGGAGCAGAAATAAAGTAATTGTTTTCATTGTACTTTTACATAATATATGCAGTGCCTACAGACTTCTACTGCAGTAATGATAATCCACTTTATCAATCTGAGACCACCTCCCTTTCACAGATCCTTTGGCTGTGTGCTGTAGTGATTAACCTAATTTCTCTGTTCTTTTCTGACCACATGTATTTTCAGACTCTCCCAGGCGTTCCTCTCCTGACCTCTTCTGTTCCCGCTGTGACTTAAACAGGGTTATTTCTTTCCAGGTGTAACCTAATCAGGAAATCCTTTCAGTCCAGTATTAGAAAATCTACACTTACCCCATTTGACTTCACAGTTTGTCTCATTATCCAGCTTAGGTATTCAGCAGTACTTCTGCACCAACCACAGCTTTTTTGGAAATATATTTTCCAGTTTTTTTCATTTAATTAATGAGACGTGTTTTGTACAATGAAAGAATAAACCATAACCATTCACCCTCACTTCCATTCACTATACACCAGTGATTTACAAACCTTTCACATCAAGTACCACCTCTGAAAATGTCTTGCTTTAAAAGTACCAAAATTAAAATGAGTGGCATTCAAGATTAACTCGGGTTCAAACCAGGACTAAACCAGTTCTAAACCAGGACAGGCCTCACTGCTCTACACTGTTTAGGTGAACGTTTTCACAAATAAATGTGAATAAACTTGGCTCCAATGGAGAACAGTAACATGCTGCACCAATTTACAACTACAACACCCAGAAGAGAAAACATTGCCTTTACTGAGAAACTGCATTAAATGTTAAATATAATCAGAATAGCAGCCCGTGACCTAATAGGTGTTTTCGCTTTGATATGAATCCAGTTTCAGTCGAGCAATGCCTGATTTGAATTGATTTAGCTTATTAAACCTCACTTCACTACACCAATGAAAAGAACATACTTTATATAGAGGAAAAAAATATACAAGAAAAACAAGAAGCACTCAGCGGGCAGACCTCCACCGAGCCATCCACCCTATCTCGCAACGCTATTGCTCAGGCTCAACTGAGAATCTTCAAATTCAGGGCTAAATGCTCTATCCAATCACAATAGTCAAAAACCTTGAAAAAATCATTTACTGACCCCTTGTGGTTGGAGTTTGAATATTCATTTTAGCATTGAAATCTTGGCTCCACACTCATCCTTTCTCTGAACAAGGTATAATATATTTAACATGAATATTATCACATTCATTCACATTACTTTTCATTTTAAAGCCATTACCTTTGGCAGCCTTTTCCAGTCAATTTTTAGTCATTGCAGCTGTCCATGTTAAACCCAGCAGTCCCGTGTTAGAGCCGACCTGACAGTGATGGTAACTGGCCATGCTACATTTAATGGTAATATCAGAGCGAGGGAAAGCCCAAGGAGCAACATGAAAAGATTATAGTAGCACAAATTTTTTAAACTTTTGATGTCCATGCTCTTTTTGATGTGAGCATGTTGCACATCAAAATTGCCAAGCCTAACACTAATCTACATTTTTATACATTAAACAAGATCATTTTAAAGCTTTCCAAATTTAGACTTTAATACTTACACGAGTACATAAGAAAATCCTAGTTATAATTTATTCATCTATATCCCCTGTATAGCTTATTTCTCTATGCCATTATTCATTTTAAGCTTTATTTTTGCCATTTCGGTCTCTGCAGGTGCTAATGACTGTGTGTAAGAACAGTGTGTGCCGGGGAATGTGTGAGTCCACATCTTTTTTATTTGTTTTAACTAGCAAGCTGTGATCAGAAATATTATAGAGGCTTTTATTTCTTACTTCTCTCCAAGACTGACAATATAATAAACATATAGGGCCTGACTACTTAAAGGTACAGTACTCCAAATGTTCTGTCCCTCCCAACAACGGCATAGGTTTCATGTCTTTTTTTTAAATGAAAAGGTAAAACTTAACCAATTTGCCAAATACTAATATAACATCCAACTTCAAGGCACTATATTGTGCTTTTTTTCATCTTTTTAAACCAATCTTGGCCATCTCTAGAACAGCATTGCATGTTTTACAACCAATAAAAGAAAAAAAAAATCACTTCACTGCCTTAAATTTTTTGTATGATGCCATTTTACTACAAAATGAAATGAGTAGTCAGTGAAAACAGAGCTGTACAATGTTTTTTGGATAAAGGAATGAGAGCAGACTGGATGTAGAGGGCTTGTTGATTGGTCATGGCTTCCTGGAGTGGGTGTGGGAGCGTTTTGAGGGCTCAGAACAGCCGTGCCAGAGAATACATGATTTCAAAAATATGTGTGAATGAAGCAAAACCCAACTCCTGGTATGTTTTTGCCAAAAGATACCCAATAACAAGATAGAAAGCTCAAAAAAATGCATAATATAGTCCCTTTAAATTTTGAGCAAACCTTAAACTTCGGGTGCTCTGACTCCTCCCCACATCCTCCTACTTCTATAGGTGAATTAGTGAATCTAAATTGCCCCTATGAATGAATGTGAGTGTGAATGGTTGTCTCATTGTCAGCCCTGTTTTTTTTTTTTTTTTGTTTAGTTTTTTTTTTTTTTTATTTCACCATTGTCCAGGGTTTACCCCAACTAAGGCCCATAGTTGCTGGGACAGGCTCCAGCTACCCACAACCCCCTAATAGAAGAAAATAAAATTTAAAAAATGAATAAATTTGGCACATAGCATGCAGCAAAGTTCATGGTCAGAAAGATAACAATAACCTGACAAACCAGAGGTGGGACCCGGGCACAGAGCAGTAGTTTAAAACACTTCTCTGAGCTTCCTTACGAGCTGGTACAAACCCAGTATAAAGGTATTTTAGCAGAGCAAATAGAGACTGTGTCTGTCCCCCGCCTAAACACTAACTCCAACAGAAAAAGACAAATAAGAGGAGTGAAAACCACACATTTAATAAAAATAACTTCTTGTAGCCCTGTTAATAATATTAATAATAATCAAAACAATTACATAATTAAATGTGGATTACTAAACATTAGGTCCATTTCCTCTAAATCCCTGTTAGTTAATGAATTAATTAATGATAATAAACTTAACCTACTAGTCTTAACAGAAACCTGGCTACAACAGGATGATTATGTGAAACTTAATGAAGCTACTCCCCCAAGTCATGTAAACTTTCAGACAGCGAGGAGCACAGGCCGAGGTGGAGGAGTGGCAGTAATATCTCAGTCTAGTTTACTTCTTAGCCCCAAATCTAGCCAGGCTGACCACCAGTCACAGCTCAGTAGAACCCTGTATCCCTCTCTCTCTATGTTACTCTCAGCTGTGAAAACTTTCTTTCATTTTTTTAATACCAAAATCACAAGTATTACAGACAAACTAAATAAAATTCTCCCTACGATCAGCTCGGAGCAAGCCAAAGCTTTAAAAATGGAGGCCACTATAAAACCATCTATAACGTTAGACTGCTTCATTGCTGTAGATCAAGCTGAGACAACATCAGTCATTATGTCCTCCAAAACCTCAACTTGTCTTTTAGACCCAATTCCCACCAAACTTTTTAAAGAAACTATTCCCCTAATTAATGAATCTATGCTGAATATAATAAACACCTCCCTAGAAACGAATTATGGCACATAATCCGCTTCTGAAAAAAAACAAACAGTCTAGATCCTGACATTTTAGCCAACTATAGACCAATATCAAATCTCCCTTTTATTTCAAAAATCCTAGAAAGAGTTGTAGTTAATCAGTTATGTGGCCACCTACAGGACAATAGCTTATTTGAAGATTTTCAGTCAGGGTTTAGACCCCACCATAGCACAGAAACTGCATTAGTCAGAGTCACAAATGACTTGTCATTAAGTTCAGACAATGGACTGGTCTCAATCCTAGTTCTGTTAGATCTCAGTGCAGCCTTTGACATCACTGACCACAGCATCTTACTCCAGAGATTAGACTGTGACATAGGGGTCAGAGGAGCCGCCCTCTGCTGGTTTAAATCCTACTTATCTGATAGGTACCAGTTTGTCAGTGTAAATGAACATTGCTTACAGTGCAGTAAAGTTAACTATGGAGTGCCACAAGGCTCAGTACTTGGACCCATTCTGTTCATGCTTTACATGCTGCCTTTAGGAAACATAATCAGAAAACATGGCATTAATTTTCACTGTTACGCAGACGATACACAGTTATATTTATCAATTAATATTTATCAATTAAACCTGATCAGAACAACCGCGTTGAGAAACTTAGCGCCTGTGTGAGAGACATAAAGACCTGGATGACAATTTATTATTTCCTCCTAAACCCAGAAAAAACAGAGGTCATTATCCTAGGCCCCAAAAAGCTGAGAGCTGCTCTGTCTGACCAGATAGTCTCCCTGGACGGTGTCAGCGTAGCCTCAAGTTCTACTGTGAGAAACTTAGGAGTTTTATTTGACCAAGATTTATCATTTAAGGCTCATATAAACCAAGCTTGTAAAACAGCATTCTTTCACTTACGTAACATAGCCAAAATCAGAAATATTTTATCTAAAAGTGAAAAACTTGTCCATGCATTTGTTACATCTAGGTTGGATTACTGTAACTCTCTGCTGGCAGCGTGCCCTAAAAACTCGTTAAAATGTTTTCAGCTTGTTCAAAACACAGCAGCAAGATTATTAACAGGAACTAACAGAAGAGAACACATTACTCCTGTGCTAGCTTCACTTCACTGGCTTCCAGTTGAATTCAGAATTAGGGTTAAAATCCTTCTCCCGACTTACAAGACCGTAAATGGTACGGCCCCATCCTACATTAATGATGTTATAGTGCCATACCAACCAAGCAGAGTACTGCGCTCACAAAATGCAGGGCTATTAATGGTTGCCAGGGTTTCTAAAAGTACAGTTGAAGGTAGAGCCTTTAGTTACCAAGCTCCTGTTTTATGGAATCAGCTTCCAGCTCATGTTAGAGAGGCAGACACAGTCTCTACATTTAAGGTTAGGCTTAAAACGTTCCTCTTCGAGAAAGCTTATGGTCAGGCCAGCTAGGAACAGGGTTAACTCCACAGCTGAAGCTAGGCTGCTCTAGGAGCTAGAAGCTGGGGGAAGTATGGTGCACTGGTCTCTGTCCTCTGGTTTCATCTGCTGCTCCTCTCCTAGCACTGTAATTAATATTATCAAATATTCTATTTCTCCAATCAGTTCCTTGCTATTCACAAGTTGTCCCTCTCTCCCGCTCCCCTCTGGGGGGAGTGGGGACTGTTTCAGATGCCTGGCTGCTGGCAGATGTCCCAGTGACAATTGGATCTTAGCTGACCCCATCTATGCTCCTGTCCCGACCTGTGGGCCCTCAACCTCACCTCTAAGAATTTCCCCGATCTACCTCACCCCACTCACCTGCCTGGATGAGGCCCCTGCTGCATCCTGGGTTTCCCGGACCTATCTCGCCCCACTCACCTGTCTGGATGAGGCCACCTGCTGCATCCTATGGACTTCCTCAACCTACCTCAGCCACTCCCGTCTGGATGAATCCTTACAGAGCTGATCTATGATCCCATAGATGAGCTAATGGACTAACAGTACTAGATGCAATGCCTGTCTGTCCTGGGAGATGATCTCTCCTTTTTCTCCTCCAGTTTCTTCTTTTTTTCCCACAGCTGGGCTTTTTTAGGAGTTTTTCCTTACTGAAAAGGAGGGTCTAAAGACAGGAGTGTCCTAGATCTGTTTAGTTTAGTGTAGTTATTGTTTGCGTTGATTATGTGTTAAGTCTCATTGTGTGTTTATTGTGTGTTTGTGAAGCCATTTGAGGAGACTTTTGTTGTGATACTGGGCTATACAAATAAAAATGCATTGAACTGAATAATACACTACCTTTGTGTTTAAAAATCATACTTTTTGTAATGTCTTTGATGCCATATATGTGGCCATATTCTCATCTCTGTGGTGGTATATTTAGTAACGCAGCATACAACGTGGGCAGATGGTTAAACAATTTTTTGTAAGTCAGATCTACATGCACATGCTCCATCGCTGCATATGTGATTTTGATTTGTAGGAAGACTGACTATATTTTTGCTTACTGACTATATTTATTTGCTTATTACTGACTATATTTTTGTTTATTTTTTGACCCAAGTCACACATATATTGCATTGTTATTCATGGATGTTGTACTCCCACATGCCAGACTTGCAGACGAATGCGTGGTTGCTTAAACATGTTCGCAGGAGAACCAAAATGTAGCATTAATGAGGCTGTAGCTTTCCATTACAAATCTGCTGTGACTTGTGTTAATTACAGTCAAGAGCAATTACCAGAAAATGCATCAAAAAGTCAGGAAGTCTTCTCAAATGTATACTTGTCCGTCATCTTCAAGCTCCAGTTTTAAGTGCTCTGTGTGTGTCCACTCCTCCGTGATCATTAAATAATCATCTATTGTCTGACTTTGTGAAAATCAGATACGACGGCGGGTTTTTGTCCCCGGTGACATTTTGATCTCTGCTTTGTCATTAAGTGAGGGGATGTGATGAAATTTACATAGCCTTAATTCGTCAACCTGCTGACAACATATTTTTTCCAGTGACAGCCATCTTTAATATTTAGAAGAGACTACTTTCCAATGCCCTTCAACTGTGCCTGCCAGTATTAATGTATCCTTAATGGGAGAGCCTTCATAAATGAGCCTCAAATGGAGCTAGACATTTTAATGCTTGCAAGAATGGCTGTTATTTCCACACTTAGCCATAATAGTCTTTATTGCATATTTAATAAAGTGAAAGGAAGTATTAATTGTTTAGCAGCCAAGGACTTCATTATGTGATTGTGATGTTCAGCACTGCTTTCTCTCAGAGTCCCCTCACAACACAGAGAGAAGAGGAGGCACAGGGAATTACTAAGCTGCTGTTGTTGTTGAAAGGAAAACAGAATATATGTGAACATAAAGCAAGCAAATAAATACAGTTGTTAGTAATAATGCAGTGCTTAAGACAGGGCTTGTCTGACTGTCTGCTTTTAACCTCTCTCAGTGTATACATTTGTGATATTTTGGACACACAGGACATTTAGGGGGTGTGTGGTGGCAGAGTGGTTAGCGCTCCTACCTCTAAGCAAGGTGTCAGCTAAAAAAATAAGCCAAAACAAAAACCATAGAAAATATGCATTTATTGTTTTACAATTACCCTCAGAACATGTATCTGGTGCATTTTTTAAAGTCTTCTTTAATTAATAGGACAGAGTACGTAAGAATTTGGGGAGAGAGCGGGGAGATCAACACTCACCAAACTGTCGGAGTCCACCCAGACACACGGTAAACACATGGCTATTCAGTCAACTACAGTAAGCATAGGTCTATTACATGTGACTGTGTTCTCATATTGACTTTTGAATGGCATTACTATAGAGAAACACAGAGGAGGAGCGGCAGCAGTATGCAAGTACTCAGAAACTCTACGCAGCTGGTTTGCAGCAGTCTCTGAGTGTATTTGGGTCCTTTGTCTTCTTCTTTGTGTTTAAACAGCAGCTATATCCACTATGTGTTACATTACTGCCACCTTTTGAAACCATTTAACCTGGCAAAAGCCAGATTGATATAACGTTTGCAGAGTTGCTAACATTATATTAATCTGGAATGGCTCATTTCATATTCTTTCAGTAGAATACTTGGAGATTATTGGATATAGCGGCAGCTTTCTAGCTAAACAACAAACACAATAAAGATGTAGTTGGAAGTTGGATTGAAGTTGGATTTTTGTTGTTTTTGTAAATGTAGAGCAGCATACCTTACGTTTTTCCACGTCACCATGTTGTTAACTAGTATCGTTACAAGAGCTTGTTGTAGTTGGCAACTCTAAAACCCAATTTGTGAGTTTGTGAACTAACAAATTTCAAAACAATCCAGATTGCTGTGCAATCTGTGTAAGAAACCATTCACACTGACAGTTGGATTACATTTTTTTTTTTTTTTTTTTTTTTTGTGCTCATCAGCTCTAATAGTCTCTAGTCTCTTGGTTAAAGTGGTCTTAAATACAACTATGTGCTCATGTGCAAGTTTTCCAGTTATTTAAATATGTGTTTGGCATGCTTCTTTACATAGATTTGTATCTGCCTCTTAACTGTGCCCAGCCTCTTTACAATAGTCGCCTCTTATCTTCATAATAGTTATGTTTAAATCGGATGGGGTTAAATTGCAGATGATAATCAGCCGTTTGTTGTATTTGTCTTTGATTTCCTGCAGCTGGGGAAATTAATTCCAGTCAAGTGACATTTCTGTAAAGCCCTCCATCATTTTGTTTTCTCGCACTGCCGTTGTTATTTTCCCAAGAGAAGGAATAAATAACAAGCCATTCAGTGCATTACATTGTAAAGTACCAGCTTTATCTAGGTTTACACTAAATAAATTCAATTAGATTATTTCTGCCATTTTAGAATACTTGAGCTCACTAGATTAGACTTCATTTAAGTTATTAGCAGTGGATAAAAAATAAAATGTGTGTATACCACATAGCCATATTTATTATTAACATACACTCACATTAAGCTTAAAGAAATAGTTGCCTCCCTGTTAGTGAAGTGGTTTGCTCTGCGTTGGGTGGGGAATGACAGTTGCTTGATTTCCCCCATGTGAAGCCAAAAATTGCTGATACTGGTCCCAAGGCCAGATAAATTGTTGGTGTTGCATCAGGAGTAAAAATCAGCCGAGTACTAATGCAAATGATTCACTGTGGTGAGCTGCTGAAAGGAAGCTTTCTAAGCTTGGAGCAATACAACAATGCTACATGGGTAATTCATTGCATATAACTTTATTGCTTATTACTAAATATTTATGCACTCCACTATTGATCTTAAATGTTGTTTTGCCAATTTCCTCTTTGCAGAAAATGAGGCAATAATGGGATCAAGGAACTAGATCAGCAACTGAGTTACTCTCTGACTTTTTTCTTTATATGTGACTTATATACTTATTACTTTTATGACTTTAGACTATTACAATATTTTAGTGGTTTTTTTTTTTTTTTTTTTTTTTTTTTTTTTCTTGCAACACTGCATGAGTCAATTCTGGGATACATCAGAGTTGTGCATCATTCAGTTACATGTCAGGAATAAACCCAGGGCTAATTGTGGTAAAGGGGGATTTCTGAGTTTTGGCAGGAGACAACAGGATCACATTGCTCACTTGATGTACAATCTGTGGTCTGTCCTACTTGTTTTTGGCACTTAGAGTCTCTCAAAGACTTATAGATAGAATAGGATAAGCCATGTTAGGTGCATATTCCCACCTTGATACATTTACAAAACTCGTCCTGTCCAGTCTTGTGCGTCCTGATATTATTAAAACTACAGGAGATTTTTCCCCTCTAAAGGTCAGGGACTACTAAAGCGATGGTGTCATCCTTTTAGTAGTCATTAAGAGCTGTGTGGAAGGAGATCCAACTCCAGCGTCTGAACTCTTCTCGAAGACATCCGAGTGCTTAGTCCCGAGGTTGGACATCTTCACATTTGTAAGGACACACTGATGCTTGTCCCCTTTTGCCATTTAATTCCCTCAATAGGGCTGAGCTAATTGGAGATCATTATCATGGTGATATTATGTATTAAAATGATGTCCTACCTCTGAAAGACCTAGGGTGACATTGGCAGAAATGGAAGCAAAATACTTGACTTTTTGGCATGTAAAATAATAACCATTTACAGCCACTGCTCATTTAGTATTGCAAAACTGGAGTACTGCCCGTGCCGGTTTAAAGAGTTTTGCCGCGCAGCTAACCAAATGAGAGTTGTCATGGCACTCACTTAAACAGACCAGGGCTTTTTACTGAGGTTAGAGTCCAACTATGCCCTCCCCTTGGGTACACTAGATCCGGAGTTGATAAACACTTGAGTTAGCACCCCTGTGATGCAGCACACAGCCTAATGCACTAAGTTTGATAAGTGAAGGGCAAAAGCAGCCTCATGCATTTTCATCAGCAGCCCCTGGACAAGGCTCAGACACACATTTCAATACCGCAGAGGGCCCTTACACAACAGATACGGGCCGACCGTAGCCATAATGTACATCCCCCAACGGCCATTATCGGAAAGAGGTTGTGAGGATGTCGTATTGAGGAGACAGTTAAAGCACTTTAATGAGAACTTGGATACTTGCTTAAAAAAATAAATAAAAAAATACGATAAAGGATACACTGGAAGTCTGTCGATAAACAAGCCTCAGCAAAGACTAAATAGAAGAGCTAAATTTGGATTAAGCGGCATAGGCAGAAGGCACAGTGGAGGGGAGACTTACACGTGGCTAACTATTTATGGTCCCGTGATATAGACCACATATCCCATCACACCTTTTCAAGCTGCAGTAGTCACTCCAGCTATTAGTAATGGTTGAAAAGTAATTTGATAGGCCTCATATATTTTACTTTACTTAAGTACTTCCATTTTGTTGAGCATACATTTACTTTGCTTCTTCTTTCCTTTCACCTCAAATCATCTGCCTCCTCGTGTGCAGTGATTCACATATTTATTTGACATACTGGATGCCCTTCCTGATGCTACTCTCTCCATCTATCCAGGCTTACAAACAGAACAGTGGAAATACTTTTTCTCTTACTTTTGAGGAAAAATTTAACTTGAGTAGATTTTGAGTGTTGTTTTTTTTTTAGATATTTTTTTCTGCTTTATTTAATCAGACAGCTGAGTAATGATAGAAAATCGTGGGGCAAAATTGTGCAAAATCTGGTAATTTGTCATTTGCTGAGGCAGGTTGTACTTGCAGCCTTCTTACCTTGCAGAAGATCCTGGGTTTGAGTCAGGTTAGGGTCACTAGTACTAGTTGTAGTAGATTTTACTGTGCAATTGCCTCACTTACTGTACTCAAGTAATAATTTATTGGTTACTTCTACTCACTCACTTGAGTAATATTATATTGAATTGTCAATACGTTTACTTGAGTATGTATTTGAGTACTTCTTCCACCTCTGGCATTTAGTTTCCTCTATGACTCTTTGCTGAATAAGTCGGAAAATGACTACTAGATGGTGCTTACAACAATAAATTACTGCTACACTTTGCATCACCAAATCACGTTTCTGACAACAAAGACCACGAGAGACTAATGTGTGGCATATCTGTAGAGATATTGATCAAACTTGTTCAAATAACCTTCATGCTAGATGGACTTATAGATGGCTGCTTGCTGACTTGTGTACAAAACACCAGTGTATTGTTGTGGAGTGCATCCACATGTCCCTGCCCATCTGTATTTATAGCTGGTATTTTGCACTGTCAGAGAAAGGTTGCTGAAACAGACAGTGTGCTGGAAGGGTTAGATGAACCTTACATATTGTGTTGTCAAGCTATTGACCTCTATTTCAAATGCCAGTCAAGTACAGTATGTATGTAGACTCACCAGGCTGTTCGCTCTCTATCAACTTAGATCTGACACTCTTGACACTGCTGAAAAGAAAATAGTTGTGTTGTGTCTTTAGAAATGTTTATGGTTTTGGCATTGAAAACTAATTATCCCTATATCATGTATTTGAACTTTATGTATATAAGCCTTTTTTTTTTTTTTTTTTGTCTAAATAAAATGAGGGTGAACATTAAAACACACAGGGTAGCCCCAAGGTCTTAAAAGTATTAAATAGGTATTACATTTGATCTTGTCAAAATAAAGGCCATAAAAGTTTGTTCATCTAGGTCCTAAAATGTGTTAGGACATTATGTTAATATTACAAAAAAGTTGAATCTCCACAATAACAAATTATATTTATTGAAGAAATGTTATCATTCAAATGTTTATTTTTTTATGATTTTAATGCAGTTCTATCATCTATATAAGACTTTTAAAATAAAACCCTTGAGTTTCAGATAGTAGTACAGATGATTTCTTAGTGTAAATTAATTCAAGATTATTGTTCTGTTGTTGACAATGCTGGCATTAAATTTCTGTTGAAGTGGCATTGAAAAGTCTTAAAAAGGTCTTAATTTCACAAGATAAAACCTGGAGCTACCCTGACAGAGGTTGCATCATCATTTTTAGTGTCTGGTTTGTCCCCACAAAACAAAATGAAAATGTTTTTAATGAAAAATGTAACGTGTAATGTGTTTACCTCTTCTTAAATGGTGGGCAGTGGTGCAATGAGGGAGAGTGGTTAGCGCTTCTGCCTCTCAGCATGGAGGTTGTGGGTTTGATTCTTTGGCCAGTCAACTATGATTTCATGGAGTGGAGTCTCCCTATATTACTGTAGGTTATTTCCTGTTTCCTCCTACCATTCAAAGACATGCATGTGTTAGGTGAATTGATGATTCTAAATGGCCCCTAGTAAATGAACGCAAGAGTGATAGTTAGTAGGCTCAAATTTACTGGGATAGGTTTCAGTACCCATGACCCCTAATGGGAATAACTGGAAGAAGATGAATGAATGAATATTATTAGTGGTAGACCCATAAAGAGTTAAATTATCTGTGACTCAAACCGCCAACACCAACGCCTCTCTGAAACATACACTATATTTCCAAAATATTCACTCACCTACCCAAATAACTGAATTGGGATTTTGGTGTGGGGTTGTTTTCAGGAGCTGGGCTTGGCTGCTTAGTTCCAGTGAAAGGAACTCTGAATGCTTCAGCACCAAGTTCTTTTGGAAATATAGTGTGTATGTTCACATTCCAGTTTAATGCAGTAGAGATTAGTAAGCTAAACTTGCTACTGCTTACATGGCATAGCTAACATTGATCTTCATCTCCTTGCCGTAATTTGGGACACAGGGGCCTGAAGCATATCCCAGATGCTTTGGATGTGCAGCGAGGAACACAACATTTACTTTTAGCTAACCTGCTTCTGGCTTGCAAACAATTTATATATTTTATGACCTAAAATAACACCAGATTTATCATTTCTAGGTTAGGAAACACCCTCCAGTTATCTCTCAAAAAGCGGGCCAGCACACCTGTTCACCAATCCAATGGAACACTTCACTGTTCACAGATCAACAACACGCTCTCAGCATTTTGTTAATTATTTCCCAACTTGGCAGAAATTTCTCTAATGCTGCAAAATGGCAAGACTGGGTTTGTATGATTTTATACACTCCAAATAATAGTCCATGGACTATTTTATTGAAATGAGCTAATCTCACAGAAGACAAATTTTACCAAGTACAAGTCCTTCAAATTAGTGTTTTTAAAATGATGCGCTACTGTTGAAATTCAGTGGTAGAAGAAGAACTCTGTACTCAAGTAAAAGTACTGTTACTTCCAAATAATAAGTAAAAGTACTCAAGAAAATCAATACTTAAATACTACCACTACTGCTACTATGACAATTACTGGTACCACTACTGCTATGACTGCTACTTCTACTAATATTGGGATGACAAAAGTATTATTCTGTACTCAAACCTTAAGCAACAGAAGGTTTTAGCTTTTCAACTATCAACCAAAAGAACATTATAAGCAACAATTTAATATACTAGGGATTCAAATACAGCCAACAGTAAAGAAGAGTCTGCAGAGCGAAAATTGCCATTTTGAAATGTGGGCCGAAAGAGGAGAAACTTTAGAAAAGACCAGTCTAAATCATTGAGTAAGAGACTCATTACTGGTGAAACAAATGTGATGCTACTGTGAATCCTGGTTCTCTGAGCCAGGGATACAAGCGTGCCTTCCGAGTGATTAGGAGGATCATCTTCAAATAAATCAGCACCAAATACTAGTGACTATTCCTCCAGATTTATGAGCTCATCGGTGGGAGGAGGAAATCTGGATTCTAATTACATAGTGATGCAGGGACAGCGGCCATGTGCTGGACACACAAGCAGCGCCACATGGAGAGTATGTTCCAGTCTGCAAAGCAACACTAACGGAAAGCCTGTTTGTTCCCATCTGTTCCTGCCTCCCTGACTATTCAGCTGCTCCCTGTATCTTACTGTTGGTGGATTTTCACTCAGTCTTAATTGATTTGTAACTGTGCCTTTGCCATTTTGATCACCCTGGCAAGCAAACACAAATATGTGTTGATGCAACACAACTTTTTTTTTCTGTAATTATTGGACATGTGTCCAAACAGTTGGACGCTTTCACACAAACTGCAGTCGTCCAGATCTTTGGGATGTGACAGTACCGCATTTTAGCAGCATTTGTTGATATTTTTTCTCAAGGTAAATAAACTTGACAAGGGTGTTTTTCCAATTACATTTGCAGAGTAAATTTGTATAAATGTGTTGATGGGATTATTTGGATGAATATCTCTGTCTCAACTCGTGGGCGTTCATTTTGTGGCTTTTGAAAAGGTAAGTCACAACACCATCTTCATTTAACTAAACTGTAATACCAGACACCCATAAACAGAAAAGAGATACTAACATTTAACATCATTTAACTACATGTTTTTTCTCTCTATTTTGTTTGTATTACATTCAGATTTAATTTACTCACTGGCAAAATGCATTTTACTTTTCCCTGGGTTTTGGTGTTTTCATTAACCGTAATGTAGTGTGTAATCTCATTTAAAAGTATTACGGTCGGTTTAGAAAATTGTGATTTTGTGATGTTGAGCTCAAGTTAGCTCAAGTGTTGTGACTGAAGGTTCACATGACATTTGCAACATGAGTGGCAAATTTAGTAAGGGGAATTTTTTGAGACACATTTAATGCAAATAGTAAAATTATATGACCAGTGTGTAAAAGTTGTATCCGAACAATGTACTGTAGCTAAACTCTTTTTTTCTCTTCCCCCAAGTAAAGCTCTGCTGACCCAAAAATCTATCCATAAGTAACTCATGCAGCTTCCACTACTGCTACTACTTTTCTTATGGCTTTTGCCTCTCTGGATAACCAAAACAAATCTTCTCCCTCATAGTGTGCAGTGATTCAAATATTGATTTGGCATAGGTTTACATCGGATCCAGGCATGGGATAGGCACAAAGAATACACAGGCTAATGCCCCCCGGTGGCCGCTAGGCTTATTAGAACTACCCTAACATAAATATACCCACTTAGACCAACATTGT
Organism: Bostrychus sinensis; assembly: GCA_020698575.1. Lineage (NCBI taxonomy): Eukaryota > Metazoa > Chordata > Actinopteri > Gobiiformes > Eleotridae > Bostrychus > Bostrychus sinensis. The sequence continues at coordinate 31,288,462 of CM036242.1, forward strand.
ACTCAGTACATTTACAGATGGATATACAATATTAGAGGTGTATCCAATTCTCTATTTCACAACATAATCTTATATATGGTATATAGTGTGAAGCATCCAAGGGCAGGCCTCTATGAAAAAGTGTGAATAGATCAGAGAAGGGGGAAAATATAAAACATTCTATATGAAGTCAAGTTAAGTAAAAACAACAATAATAATGATGAATGTCAACTAAAGTATTTAGTTATGTATCCATTTATTTAGTAAGGCAATTAAAACTGAAAACTGAAGCTAAATGCAGGGAATGGCCCAAGATGCTCAGTATAGCAATAAACAGTAGAAGGTGTGAAAATCTGTAGAGACTAGTAAATGGCACTGTTCATCTTGCTGAAGTCACCACTGCAGAAGAAGCCTTAAACTTTCACTACAACTTTTACATCCTGTGGCCTTCCTGGGCAGTGATGCTAAACTCTTGAGCACCAGTAAGGATTTATATGTGTATTAATACTAACAAGGAATTATTAAAATATGAAAGTATGAAGCATACAATCACCATATTCTGCAAGCAGCTCCATGCTATGAGACAAAAACACCTCTTCCAGCATTTTCAAAAGGAGCCCTCATGTAGACCCAAGGCCAATCCACTATTGAATCAGTGTGTATTTAGAAAAAAACACTTTGTCATGTAAACAGCCCAGAGTCTCTAGACCAGGGATCTCCAACCTTTTTGGGTTTGAGGGCTACCCAAAAGATGAGAATTTGTACTGAGGGCTACTCGTGCAAAATAATCTTCTTGACATGCCTTTCAAATGACACTAGGATTGTATGATTGTTTGCTTTGCATTAATGATAATGTTTACAAAAATAATCTTGTAATTAAACATAAAAACAAGTAAAAAAAAAAAAAAAAAGACTAAAACACTGTAGTAGTCACTGTTTATAAATATCTCTCGTGGGCACCGTGGAACAGCTCACGGGCACCTCGTTGGTGACCCCTGCTCTAGACTAATACCCAAAGTTGAACCAGATATGGCTATTCATTTTTTCAAGTTATCTATGATCTCTTTTTTTCTAACACTGACCTATAACAGACAAAACAACTTGTTATTACTGTATATTATATTTGTAGTAGTTGTTATTTACATCAATATTTACTTTTAGAAGATTTTGTAAACATTTCTGATCAAAAAGCTGCATTAATAATTCAGAGCATGCATCTCACTGAAGAACAGAAACATTACCAGGGCCTTGTTTAGTGGAATAACATTTCAATTTGAAATGTCACCCTCTCCCTTTTAGACGCTCCTTCTATTACATGAATTGATGGCTATTGATTATGAGTGATGTGCATTGTTCAGATGTAGCACCCATCGTCTGCCTAACATTTAAGAGAACAGCGTGACCAAACTGGAAAACAAGTCTCTGTGTGTTAAATTGCTTTTATATTAAGTGTTATGTGTGTTATCCAGTTGTTTACCTGGAAGGTTTGAAGCAGTAAGCCCAGGTAAAGTCAATTAGATGTGATCTTGGAAATGCTGCTGATGCTCACGCCATATTAGAGTATGCCATCTGAGCAAGGCTATAATTCAGGCGCGTCTGGGGGTTTGCGAGCACTAACCCATGAAAAGGTCAGTATGCAGCTAATTTACTAGTGTGTAACTAATTTAGAGCACTAATTTTAGTCTTGTCAGACGGTCATTGTGGGCTGAGAGATGAAAGAAATACTTGTGAGGGTACGGGATGCTAAACTATTATGGTGATATTTTGCAGTTTAGATATATAGATTGATAGAGATATAGATATATATATAGAAGCAAAACAATACCCAATATGCATTTACTTTTTCTTCTGACTGTTCCCTTCAGGGGTCTCAACAGCAAATCATCTGCCTCCGTTTAGCCCTATCCTCTGCCTATCCCTCTTGTCTCACACCAACTAACTTTATGTCCTCTTTCACTACATCCTCTTTGGTCTTCTTCTAGGCCTTCTACCAGGCAGCTTTAACCTCATCTTAAACCATATATTAGGTCGTGTGTTTATCATCTTTGTATAATACTTGTAGTATAATGGCACAATAGTGGCAGTTCACCTCAGGTATGACTTGAAGAAACTAAAGCTATGGCTAGAAAAAAAATAAAAAATAAAAATAAGATTCATGAAATCTACTGGCAACCATTTTTTGTCTGAAGTGAACCAAAACGGCTGCAGACTGTTTCTCAGTTCCAAAAATACAGAAATAGCATGCTTGGCTTCATCCTCGAGGGGTCACAGGCCAGTGTACTCCATTTGCTGGTCCCAAGCCCAGTCCTGACAAATGGGGAGGCCTGCAGAAGGAGGAGCATTTGGCATCTCCTCTGTATCCTCCTCTCTCACACCAACTAACATCATGTCCTCTTTCAATACATCCATAAATTTCCTCTTTGGCCTTCCTCTGGCTCTGGTAGCTCTAACCTCAACATCCTTCTCTTCCTTCCCTGTTTGTTTCCAAAGTCCAAACCATTTCAGTCTGGCCTCTTTGGCTTTATCTCCAAAACCTGTCACATGATCTAATCCTAGTCACTCTCAAAGAGAACCTCAACATCTTCAGCTCTGCTACCTCCAGGTCTGCCTCCTGTCTTTCCTCAGAGCCACTGTCTCTAATCCATACAACATTGCTGGTCTCACCACTGAACACCCACTCTGCATGAAGCCATTACCTTGGCTTGTCAATGCTAATGTGTACATGACCCAAAGCCATATTGGACCTTAGAGCTTTGATCACATGGCCAGTAATTGACAGCATAAGAAAAATAATCATTTTTATTACATATTTTCTAGGGATTTTTCATTGATTTATGCCTGTAGTTAAGGTGACTAAAAGCACATCGCCCTCACCGCTGATGGCAGAGTTCTGGAGGCTTGGCCCCCATTGTTTGAAGTTAAATCATTGTTGAATTGATCTGTTAGTCTGATTGAGCGCTGCTGTGGTTCACGTTCTTGAGCCTCAATCATGGGCTATGATTTATGCAGTAGTGCAAGGTTGTTACTCGTCATGTTGTGCCACATAAATCGGTTACAATCAGCGATCTGGTAAATGTCATTTGTGGGATGAGTGAGTGAATCCTATATACTAAGGTTTGTCAAGAAGCAAGGCACTGTTTTTGAGTAAAGATACTGGTGCTTAAATATTCAAAAACAAAAACTGTTAAAAAAGTGATGAGAAGTAGTGAATAACTTCTGATAATTGTTCACATAGTAATGCAAAATGAATAGGTGAATAAACATCTAACATACTGTTCTCAATTTATGTTTTTGATTGGCCCCTGAATCTAAACATTGTAGAAACTCTAACGCTTACACTAAAGGCATTGCATGTGCAGTACAAACTCCAATGTACACCAAGTGCGTTGCATGTGTGTCATGTATTTGACAACAGCCAGCTGAGGAGACCATTAATTCACTGCAGAGTACCGTGTTCACACTGGAGGTCATGAGTTCACGCAATAACAATCATGTATACAAAGACTTACACAAAAGCCATGCTTGCCTCTGACTATGATCTCACATTCATTTAGATATTTTGTCCATGACTTTTGTGCATCTCTCATATGTAAGCATGCTGCATAAATACTTTGTTTTTTCTCATGTTCATAGGTGTACGTCCTTGTTTGTGTCCCCTGTCCCCAGTTAAGGCATAACGTTTACATAGCCATGTGAATGAGAGTCTGCATAAGCATGTTTATTTTGTAATATACTGGATTGTCACTGGTCCCGAGCCTGACTTCCTGTCCTGGTCAATCTTGTCTGTTAAATTTTATGCATGAGAGTTGCAGCATTTGCCAAAAAATAGACTCTCTGCATAATTCTATTGGAGCTCAGTACATGGGCACATATTGCAACACAGCTGGCGTGGTGTTACATGCAACATATTCAGTCTAAACTGGGCGTAAAACCTCAACAAATTGTTTGCACTCAGACAAATCAAGACTGCAGCCTTCACAGTGGCTATAAGTTCATGAATGTCCTAAGTTTCTGCCAGATACTTGTTGACTTTGACTTTGGTTGTATCAGTCCTTACTGATCTGGTTTCACTATGCTCACCAAGTAGGCCTTAATCTTTCATTAGCGACAGCAAAACATTTAATACTTTACTATGTCCCCACATCAGTCAAGGAAATTAGCATTTTGTTTATTTTCAGAAGAGTATTGTGAAAATGAAAAGCCCTTACGTATGCAAATACAAACAGAAACTGTAAAATGGTCCTCTTTAAATGCCTGACATTTCATTCAAAGTGATGCTTTTAATGGTGATCCTTTTAGCCTTATTCTGACATTTAGTCAGTCACTTAGTCAGGAAATTAATTTGTTAATAATAGAGATGACAAAAGCAACTTTAATTGATTCTTTTGGTTGATTGAACTTGACATTAAATCGCAAATAATATACTGGTAATACTAGTAATGTGAAAAGTACAGTGATGAAATTCAAGTGTTGTATTTTCACCTTTATTCCTCAGCATCAAGGCAGGCATTCAGGTCAGTTTTGTTTTTTTTTTTCTTTCTTTTAACACTTACAGTATATACTGTCCTAAGTGGCAGTTCACTTCGGGTCATTTGAAGAAACTATGGTTATGGCAGTATTAATAGTGTTTTGGTTATTGCACTTTTTTTAATGCATTAGTGTGTATATGTGTCTTCAACAAAGAAATGCAGGGACTGAATTCTGTACTAAATTGTAAACATATGTACTACAAAGCTGAAATGAAAAATCACATCCTCGTCAAATGGACTTTTATATTTGTCACAGATACAATAACTCAGTGTGTTTGCCTGAGGAATAAAAAGTGAGTTGATTAATTGAAGGGAACATGTTATTAACCTTTCCTTCATGCATGGACACACCTGGAGAGGCTCCTGATTGCATGTGAACATGTTTCTATCTTTAGTTTGTGTTTTGATTATGTTCCTGACGAGGTGCTTCACATGTGGTCACTCAACACACCTCTTTTGCCAACAACTTTTCTTCCTGTCAGCGTCTCTAATGAATGATGATGGTGAAAAGAATAATATATATATATATATTCTTATGCATGCATATGTTGCAGACAGTGTTGCACAAAAGTTTACTGCTGTAAATGATTTCCTCATGTTGCTGACATTCCAGGATCATCTTTCTGGTTGTTGCTCCAGGGCCATTTTGGAAAGAACCAGACAGGTTATTTTGAATACACCTGTGATTTAAGGGTTGAAATTTATGAGATGGGCCTGACTGATTTATACTTAAAAACATGTTGGATAATATATTTGTAGCTTATACATACTCATACATAATCTCATTTAAAAATAGAAACAGTAACTTTGTTTAACTTAATAGTGTTTAGTTTAGTTACGATACATGAGACATAATGCCTAAACATAAACATAAACAGGGTGTTTCCCAACTGACAAGATTCTTTGTGGCTGGACTACTTCGGAGTGATCCATGTCATCAGTACTTTGTCAAGTGCGTTTCCAAACCCACGTCCTCTGAAGCTCGTCTCTGATGTTTGTCTAATTAATGAAGAATGTATCTGTACATCCTCTGCGGTCTTGCCACACTACAAATTGTCCACAATGCACTGCAACCCCTTTCCACACATGAATTTTTTTTGTTTTGCTTTTTTAAACGCATGACTCAATCACAGCTCTCAAGCATGTTCCAAAAGTATTCACATACAGCGTTAGCAGGACACTCACCTTTGCTTCAGAGGGGCTGACTCAGGAGGACACGCCTCCAAGCAAGGAATTCAGTCACTAAACAGTATTTCAAATACCACAGACCTCCATTGTAATACATTTGTGTGGAAAATGGCCTAATTACTGTTAAGCATCACTTTACACAATAAAGTGTTGACAGCTATGTTGTGCAAAATGATAATTATCCCTAGCCAGTCTAAACAAACATGAAAACACAACCACCATTAAATCTATTGTTTATGCTGTTGCATGCATTAAACTGAAATCTATGCATTTACAGATTGAACAATAATAATCCTGGGTGTAGACAATAATTTTAAATGTTGGCATGTCTGGACAAAAGCCACTGTTTTGTCTTTAGTTTAGGAGATGTTTGAACCATAATTAGATTAAAGAAAAAAAAATCTTTAATTGGAAAATGTCTGTGTAGTGCAGACTCTACCAAAATCATGTCTAGGCCTGTTTTTTTTTTTTTTTACAGGGCGACCGGAGCAATCACACAGATCTTGTTAGAGGCCAACAGATCCGACAAGTACATTCACTGTGATTTAGCTCCAGTGAAGTGCACAGCAATCTTCAAGGCAAAGAAGTGTGGGTATGCACAGTATGTGTGTGTGTGTGTGTGTGTGTGTGTGTGTGTGTGTGTGTGTGTGTGTGTGTGTGTGTGTGTGTGTGTGTGTGTGTGTGTGTCTTTGTGTTTGCGGCTAGTGGAAGCTAAGTGTCAGGGTCGCACTCCAAATCACTGCGAACCCAGGGGGAACGAGCAGAGCCTGTTAGAAATAGTGCACATACAAGCTTAACCTATTTTTAATAGTCCCACCCTCTCCATCATTCCCTTCCTGGGCCTGTCCTCTGAAGGTTAAAATACTATCAATAAGCTGACATTGAGTAAAGTCCATGTTGTATTTTAAGACTTGACAGCGGAGCGGCTTAAACGACCAATAGATTGTCTCCATCACTTCTATATAATGATTTCACATTGGTTTAGGCGTCATAAAGAAAATGATGCTCTAGAAAATACAAACCTGTTCTCATTTTCAAAGTGCAATTCACAGTCATTTAGTTATTAGGCCATCTTGTCCTCCGTTTATGCCCTGAAGTGTTGCGTGCTGATGCAAAGTTTGTATAAGAAGTCCATATGAACTAAATATGGCTTAGTCTAGGATTGTGATGTGAGGATGACCTTGAAGAACAATGTCACAGTAACACAGTTCCTGAATGGTGTAGTTGATATTTTTCCCCACAGATCAGGCATAACATTATGACTACTGACAGGTAAAGTAAATAACACATTTTATTTTCATTGTGGCACCTGTTAGTGGGTATATATGGCAGCAAGTGAACATTTTGTCCTGAGTTAAAGTGTTAGAAGCAGGAAAATGGGCAAGCTTAAGGATTTGAGCAAGTTTGACAAGGATCAAATTATGATGACTGTAGCTTATATCGGGTATTTGCGGTCTGCAGTGGTGAGTCGCTGTCACAAGTGGTCTGAGGAAGGAACAGTGAACTGGCAACAGGTGATGTACGTGAGGAGTGAAGGCTGGACTAAGGAGCAATTCTTTTACTTATCTAAGGATAAAATGCAATTTCTATGCTGGATTTCTATGTTTCATTTGTTCGATTGCATTTCTGGCCTATGCAGTCTCACTTATCAACTGATTTAGAGAAAAATAACTTTGACTGACATATTTTACACCTACAGTAAATGGCCAATGATTGTATAATGGGAATATAAAGGGCCAGTAATTGTCTATTTTGTTTTGAAGATATAGTTTTTATCTAACATTTCTGTTTAGTGGTGACTCAACTAAACTAAATACCATGTATTTGATTCAAAAGCCATATAGACTGCAATTCAAGAGCCATTTTAGACACAGAAGCAGTTATATTTATTTGTTGATACATTCTTTTTTGTACTTTCTTTTAAGGCCAAAAATGTTTTTCTGAGAATTTCACATTGACTGAATCTAGAGGTCTAGTGGTAATAGGAAAGTGTAGTATAGATAATAATTTGAGAAATTTCAGTAAAGAGTATGTTGGTTATGTGTGATAGTATTGGTGGAGAAAATAAACTGTATGGATATATAAAAGTAGCATATTCCTCAAGTCTCTTACCTTAGGGCAAACGAGAACAGATACCTTAAGGGTTGGCCCATAGTTCCAGGTCTTTAAAAGGACAAAATGCTGCACATACACTTGTTATTCCAGCAAGAGAATAAATTTCTTCCTATGGTTTGTTTACAGTTATTCCTGGCCCACTTACTCCATTCATGATACAACTTCTGCTTATTTTCAGTAGGCTTTGCAAGGACTGGAGCCTACCCCAACAACTTTGGGCTTTAGACGGGGTAAACCCTGGACAGTGGCCAGTTAGTCGCAGGGCTGACACAGAGACATACACTCTCACTTTCATACACCATGGGCAATTTAGAGTCACCCATTCACCCATACACGCATCCCTACTTTATCTTGAGCCTTTGAATTATAGACTCTGAACTTAGTCAAATCTGTAAAGGTGAAAGCCATCATCTTAGCCAGTACTGAAATAGTCCATTAGCCAATATGTATTAATGGTCAGTTTATAATTTATGATGTCTTTTGGATGAGAGCTTATAAATATACTAAAGGCTAAAAGTTAGCAACACAAGTTCACCTGAGAGCTCCTGACTTTGAGATACTTTGCATTTATATACTTCCCCAAATAGCAGTATCTTTGAGAAATTAATATGCCACACGAGTGACAGCTGCGAATGATGGCTGTTTCTTTACGCCAGAATAATAATTTAACACTACATTACAGCAGGTATTTACAATGCTGAGGCTGAGGGTGCGCACTTAACTACATCAATTAAGGCAATAGTTGTGAAGATGTCAAATACTCCAGTGGAGCACATCTTTGCAAGGCGGGGATGTGCCATGTGTTTTATTAGAACTCCAGCTGCACCGACTTTCTCCATTGGGGAAGAGTTTTGATGTTTTCCATAACTGCCACTCTTCCGCTTCGTCAGGATGCCTCAGAAGTGTTTTGACAGGTGAACATGTGGTGGAGGTGCACCTTAAGAGTGGGACACTGCATAAGTTAAAGAAAGGAATTGTCTGTGTTTATGGCAGCAATGAAGTAAAAAGGAAAGAAGACTCAAAGTAGGTAGTCGGTAATGGCTCGGTAAGCTCACAGGGGTTTGAAGTCGATGCACATTTTTATATTCAGTTTAAAAAGTGTTGGCTTTCCTTACAACAATTAGCACAACTTATATTCAGTATCACAGCTTTGAAAGTTGTATGAGACAGATGCAGGTTTTTAGGCTTCCTCCCACCGTCAAAAGAAAAGTGTGTATAAGTGAATTGGTACATCTAAATTGCCCATAGCAAGAGTACATATTGGCTGTCTGTAAGTGTTTGTCCTTCAACTAATATGGATATCCCTTGCCTTAGGCCCATAGTTGCTGGGATAGGCTGTAGGCAGGCACCCACAACCTCTAAAAGGAATAAACAGAGGAAAATGATAGAGTATTTAATTAAATGTAAATTCCTGTGTTTATAGCAGCAATAAAGTAAAAAATAAGAAAAACTCAAACTCCTTACAACATATAGCAACTTATATTCAGTGTCACAGCTTGGAGAGTTAAATAAGACAGATGCAGATTCTCTGGCTTCCTCCCACCATCAAAAGAAAAGCCCCATATGCTATTACATTCATTTATGTCTCTAGAAATGAGGAGACTATCTTTTTGCAATTCCTAAACCTATATTGTTTTGTAAATACTCTTACATTAGAGCCAAAGATCTGCATTTTTACCATTTATCTTGGTTTATTTCAGTTCATACAGGGCGAAAATTACACAAAACTGTCACTGTTTAAATATTCCCCTGATATAACTGTGTCTCTTAGTGTTAGGCCTGTGAATTACTAGGAAAAGCTTGTATTAGGATCATAGTTGTTGGCATATGCTCCATGCACCCACAACGAGAATAAGCAAAAGACTTTAGCTCAGCACTTTAGCCTTAACTTTACATTTATTCAATCTATATTAAGTACAAATGGTTCATATCTAACATACTGTACATGTGAGAGGATTATTAACTAGTATGTCAGTAAAAAACAATGTTTATGTGTGTTAATTTGGAAGGTCTCTGCACTCACAAAATAAGATCAATCAATTAGCTGTTTAGTAGTTCTACTGTGGAGTCACAACCAATTGCAAAGTAAGTATAGTCTCTAATTAGAATTAAATCACGCCGGATCAGCTGTGGCATTTCACTCACAATAATGCTTTCAAATGGGATAATTTTAGGCTTTATTCTGACATTTAGTCGGCTAAAATGGACCTTGGTGATTTCAGTAAAAATAGGGAAATCAACATCAAGAAAAACTGCTTTAATTGATGCCTTTGTCAGATAGTATTTTGCACATTTTAATAACTCGTATTTGACAATTAATAATAAACATAGTTTTATTGAAATTATAGAGAGAGTGTATGTCCTTAAGATTTCATAAATGTTATGTTTTCATTTTAATTCATTTATTTTACAGCCAAACTTTTTTTTGTAAATCAACTGCATAAAAAAGAAAAGAGATTTTTATTAGTAACTGGCAATGAGCAATTTGTTGAATTCAGGTATTGCAGGAAGATGAAAGATGAAAAGCAATGGTAAACAATCTTAACTGCATTACTGTTCGCAAATTATCCCATCGCATTTGAATACATTTGTCCTGGTACTATACAGTAGCATGTTACAAAATGCATTTGCTTGTAGACAGACAAATTTTGTTCATTGACTAAAAGAGAGGAATGTAGGGAGAGGCATGTAGGGGCAGATGTGTTGGATGAATTTCATGAGTTTAAATAGGGTTGCTGGGAAAATTGGCAAAGTGGTTGAGGAATGCTGTAGTAGAAATGTAGCTCCCAAACCCTTAAGTTAACTCATTACATAGATTTGAATCCAGCACCTTTGGTTGTTATGGATTAGGTTTTCAGATACCACCCACCCTTTCTCCTGCCTATCAAGAAATAACATACAGTACATTTTCAGATATGATAAAAGACAAAAAAAAAAAAAAAAAAAAATCTTTACTAGTCAAAGCATGCACAGGGGGTCAAATGTTACAGTGCTTTAAACCACTTCAAATTGCCTGACCCTGCCTTTACTCTGTCCGGCCATAAATCTTGATAAATGTAGTGGATTTGAAAAAGACAATGAAGATCTTTAAAAGGTCACACAGCCAGCACCTTATTCACATCCAGAGAAGGTCACATGCATATGCAGCTAAATAAAAGAAAGGTTTTAAGAAGGTTATTGAGTTTCAGAGATTTTTTTTATTATTATTACTTTACATTTTGTCTCCTCTTGCCTAAACCTAACCATAAAGGTTGTTTCAGTTCCTCATTTCTGACAAGTTGTTTTTCTCATAAAATGCCAAATGGTGTAGGCCTGTCTGCGGTGTGAACCATGCAATATGCAATTTTTTTTCATCTTGATCATATTTTCCTAAAACAAATTTGTGGAAATTGTTGATTAATGTATTAAAAATTTACCTTTTGGCTGCTCACTTCTCCTTCAGGGGTTGCCATAGTAATTGCTTCGTGTCGGGAATTTGTTTTTATACCAGATGCCCTCTCTGATGCAATCCTTTCCATTTATCCAGGCTTGGGACTAGGACTCCTTATCAAATCAAAACCCTTACCACAGACACCAAAGGCAGGGGACTAACCACACAAAGTCATATTAAAATTCAGTCATTCGTCATCTTCTACTTATTCCTGTTTGGTTGCGAAGTATGCAAGTATGAGCCTTAGGCGGGACAGTTGCGAAATAGTCACAGGGCTGACACAGAGACACACACTGACAGACAACCATTCACTCACACATTCATTCATTAGGGACAATGTAGAGTCACCAATTTATCTAACATATCCATTTCTTTGGAGGCTGAGAGGAAGAGCTCCTATTAAAATCTCTATTTAATGTCATGTTCAAGTTTACTCTGAATTATCAAATATTTTATTGCATTTCTTCTGTGAGCTGTGATTGGCTGAGAGCTTCAACTTCAAAAAGATAGTGAGCAGGTGGTTGAGAGATATTTTTAAAGATACATTCACCCTCGCAGACAGCCATAGAAGAGGACTATAAAGAAATGTGTATTGTGTAGGTACTATTTTCTATATTATGCCTTTGAATTCAGGAGATAGGCCACCTGCAGCCAGTTTGTGCCTCCGCTTGGACATAAAGTCACCGACAGTATGTTAACGAGGCGATAGAAGGTAACAGAGAAGGCCAGGAGTGTTAAGGGGCATCATAATAAGTGAGAGGTGGGAGTGCGAAAAGTGTCAGAGGGCTGAGCGGACTGTGAATGGAAACAGCGGCCCTGCTTGTCGAGTCATTTCAGCGCCGTCTCCAAGGACAACGCTGTTTTCCGGAAGCATCGGATCTGCCACCACCCCCTCTCCCTTCACCCCCCTCCCCCTTCCCTTCCCTCCCTTCCCCTCTGCCGATACAAGACGTCCTCTCTGCGGCCATCCCGGCTAACAGACGCCATCAGTCACACGGGCTCAGAAAGCACTCGCGTCCAATCTCACCACTGCTGTGAAGGCAACTGCTCGAGCTTGTCTCACAAATCTGCTCCTCTGTGTGCTCCACCAGGGAAGACAGACATTTACACAGTGCACACACACACACACACACACACACTAACAAAGAGAGACACTGAAGACTTCCGCCACTATGCTAGGACCAAAAAAAAAAAAAAAACCTACAACGACTGAATTTTGTCGCTGTCTTGCTTTTTATATCCCAATCTCTCCGTGTGGTCGGCTGCTGGATTTGCACTGGCACAGTCCACCTCGTGTCCTTTATGGCGTATGGCCTTCATCTCAGCATCAACAGATCTGTTTGTGGCATTTGGAAAGCTGTCAATGGATCATTTGCAACACTGGGGATTGTTGTCTCTGGCATTTCTATGCAGCCAAGCACTTCCACTGTACATGGGACTACAAGTGTCAATGATATAGAAAACTAGCAGCACTGCAAAGGCCTCAAAATGGTAAATATATACAGTGCCCAGATATGGTCTCAAATTAGGGATTTTCTAGTTCAAGGGTAAATGCTCTAACCACTAAAATATATTTTTAAACCAATTTTGGTTGCTTCTAGAACAGCTTTGCACATTTTACAACCTTTAGAAAGTATTATGTGACTAAAAGGAAATGTTTTTAATTGTATCGAAATGTATTTATAAGTACTATAGGTAACATAAAGAAACAGGGGAAGAGACCAGCAGAGGGCACAGCATAGTGCATAGTGTTGTAGTGTTGCTTTTTTTTTTTTTTTTTTTTTTTTTTTTTTACAATCTTAATTCAAAATAAACAGCTATAAGGAATCAATGGAAACAGAACTGTCCACCGTTGTAGTTTTTTTTTTTTTTTTTTTTTTTTTTTTTTTTGCTTGATGAATGAATGATGAGAGCTGACTGTATGTAGAAGCCTTGTTGATTGGTCGGTGCTTCTTGGAGCTGGCGGGGATTTGTGGGAAGGGCGGAGGAGGATTATGGACATAGTTACATGATAGTGAACTCACAAATTTTGCATAATAAAGCCCCATTTATTTTTTTAAATGACATGAAGAAGGAAAGGAGTTACATTATTTTAGCAACACTAACGCAATGTCGACATAAATAAATGCAAGAACAATATGCTAAGTAAATTTCCCCCTGTAAAGTGGCTTGTAATAAACTTATTGTTCTAATGCTTTCTGTTTGCCTCATTGAATTGGCCAAGTACTGTATTTACAACATATATTTTAGCAAGTTTATTATAGTGACATTTATTGCATTCGAGCTTTTTCATTATTCATATTGCTATTGTTATATAGATGCATCTTAGATTTACTATACAGCCCAGGAAAAATAGAAAGAAAGGGGAACTCGAATGGGATGTAGAATGTAGAGAGCAAGGAAAGTCCTCTTTAAGTGCATCCTTGTGGCCTAGGTGCTGAAAGTGCACTAAAAAGCTGAGACTGAGGAAGTGTCGCTCGGATGTGCTCAAGGTTTTATTTAACTGCGTCATTTTTTATGTGAACGTTATTTATGTGATCTCATAACAGGGATTTTAGCATATGTGTTTTATTATGTTTTATGTGTCTTATGTTAGGCGGGTCAAGTTCCCCTTGGGGAGTGATACAATTGAAGTTGAATGGTAAGTAAAAAATGAAAATGTGTTATTTCAATGGGAGTAAACAAAACAGTGTCTTTGCTGAGGTGACAGGAAGAGCAGCTGTGTAAATTAACCATAACAACACTGGATATGAGGCAGTGAAAGGTAAAAACACGCTTTAATCTTTATATCCCCCATGTAAAGTGCATTTTCTTTATGTTCAGTCCCTCCCTATACTATAATTTCATGCTTCTCTTCACTCACTGAGCCAATGCTTATTGTACATTTCACTCTATGCACATTTCTCTGCAGCACAGCCTCAGTCTCTCCCCTGCCTTTGTGTCCTCCCTAATGAACCTAAACGCATAACTCAACCCCATTACCTCCGCCACTCCTCCTATGCAACCTCGGTGACAAACACTCTAATATCCATAAGCAGTTAAGTTGTTAGCGGATTTGACCTTTAGTCTCAAAGCCATTCATGTGTTGGAAAATGAGCATTACTTCGCTAAACAGCCAACACTCTCACATTAATCAAATAGGATTGCGACGGCTGCGCTCAGAGAGGCACTGTGTGACTTTGGTATTGTAATACAACATTAGGATTTAAACCAGCTTTCTTACTTATTTCTCAAAATTGTTTTTTTTTTTTTTTTTTTTTTTTGTTTGTTTGTTTGTTTGTTTGTTTTTTATTGAAAAGTACATAGTATTGAAATAATGATTAAACCTATATGACATGGAGTATTAAGGTCTATTTTTTTCACTATTGGTTCCTATTACAATTCTGCATTCTATTATTTGATTAAAAAAGTTTGCCTCTGATCCAAGAAACAATATTCCGCCCTGTGGCCAACTTTTGGGTTTCAACCCACCAGAAAATGTATTTTTATATAATTTGAGATTATACTAATATATTTTTTATTTTTATTTAATATTAAAAATAACTGTTCCATTAGCTACACTGTCAGTACCAACTCTGCAAAGATAAGATGTTGTTATATAAGTTACTCTCATTTTATTATGTATTTTTGATTATATTATGCTTTTATTTATGTTTTCAAACCAATTTTGGTCACCTCTAGAAAAGCATTGCCTGTTTAACAACTTTTGAAAGTATGATGTGACTATGTGCCTTTCAATTAATGGAAAGGCACACTTTACTGCTATAAAGAAACAGGTGAAAAAAACAGCAGAGGGGAGCAAAGTACAGAGCATAAACACAGAAAAATAGCTTTTTATTTTCTTAATTTTTTGTATGATGCCATATACTACTACTGGAAAATAGCAGTGAGTAATCAGTAGAAACAAATCTGTACTTTTTTAGATAAATGAATGAGAGCAGACTGGATCTAGAGGACTGGTTGAGTTGGCGGGAGTTTGTGGAACTGAGCATTCTGAGGCCTCAGAATGTCTGTGCCAGAGAATAGAGGATTACAAAACACAACTCCAGGTATCTTTCTGATGAGGGAACAGCAGTATAACATGATAGAAAGCTTAAAAAAGGTTGATTTTGCATAATATAGTCCCTTTAAGATACAATTTTGACATTTTGGCTTTGACTGTAGGTTGGCAAAAAATCAAAGAAACAAGCAACAGAATGACATAGAGCAAACTGGTGCAAGTTTGGAGTAGAACCCATGCTGCTCTGGTACGTGTAACGCCCCCAGTACAGTTGTGTTTTAAGAATCTGGAGTGGTGGGCTTCGTGCTTTTGCCAAAAATGCCATGAAATATTAACTTTTAACTTTTATACCAGAAAAACTTTCCCACTAAGACTGAACAATCCGTAGAGGGTGGGATGACTAACAGTTGGCCATAAAAACTGTAACCACACTACACAGACATGGCTGAAGTATCACTCTGCTCAATTTAATATATTCAGTCTTTATAAAAACTGTGCTTATGCATGCTAAAACAGTGTCAATAAACAATCTTGGGCTCAGCATTATTGAGCTGAGCCTGATACAGTCTTATTCTATTCATTACTGCTGTTACATGGATTGCCAAATGAGATTTACATACATAATATAAATCTTGATGCATTTTTAACATGCTTACAGCTAAGACCGAGCTTCATAAGCGCCGTGCCTGTTGAACTCACATCCCCTCTGTCTCCCCCTTCAGCTGCTATTATTTATTCAGTTTGTTTGGCGGGACTCAGTAGCCACGGCAGCCGCGGCCTGGCAGACCTATCGAACTGTGGCATAATAGATGTAATACATCAATGCGTTTGAGCTGAGAGCCTTTAATTAGGCCTTCCTGCTCATTTCATCAATTCCCCCCTTGCCCTCCTGGGACTGGGGTGGTGGGAGGGGGACGGGACGATTCAAGTGGGTGGGTGGGGGGGCTACACCGGTGCTGAATGTGAATCACTCTAGCTCCTTGTCCACATCCACTCGTCTGCCTCTTCACTCAGCGCTTTGTCCCTGAAAATCACCTCCCCCTGCAGACGTTCCACTGCCACTCATCGCTGAAGAGTCAGGCTACATGAAATGCAAATCCGCACCTGAATGTCAATAATTAAAAACATGTCGCCCTTCAGGATTTTAACTGAAGTGGCCCTCCTTTCAGTGGAGAAAACGGCAGGTATGCCCAAAGTGAAATGAATCATTCTTGGGAGAGTGGACTGGTGCTCCTTTTGAGTGTGTGTGCCTGTGTGTGTGCGCAGTCTGACCTTGCTCCCCAGGTGCTGCTGAAACATGTCATGTTAAATAAACGCCAACCAGGGCCCAGCGGTGGTGACCAACTGCAAACACAGACCGATCTCCTGCTGATTTTACCATTTTATGTTTACCATTTCTGACTGTTCGCGTTTCACATGAATCATTGCAACAACATCTGACATTTAGCACAAGTTAAAATATGACCACATAGAGCGTATAACTGTGGGCCACCAGAACTGCAGGCAGAGGCTGAGCTAAGTAAGTATAATGTGGAGACGACTGCTGCTCACTGTTCATATCACATGACTGAATTCACGCTTCATGCTGTCAGCATTATTTTTGCTTTTATAATTATTAACTGTAATTTATTACAGAAGATAGTATGTGCAAAGTATGTATGGCTATGTTTAAGCACTTATTCTTCTGTTTTAAGAAATGTGCCTATAATGTATCCAATTTCCATGTCAATTTCCATGCTGTAGTGTTAATTGTGCTTATTGCATGATGCTTTTACTAATCCATGTTGATAATGTATGTGGCTATTTTAACATGTCTCATGTACTGTTGTGTGTCCTGTCTATGTCTTGTAACATCAACCTGCCATGGGACAGCAGACGGAAATTACCCTAAATTATGGCTAAATCTGGTATATTTACATGATTAATTTTAATGTGGTCAAGTTAATGAATATGCATTGTCCCATTTCAAAAATAAATAAAAAAAACCTCAGAACTACTTACTACTTTACAGTATATGCCATTGTTTTGTTCAGTGTTTCCCAACCAGGGGTAGGGGGACCCCTAGGTGTATGCGGGCACATTGCAGTGGGTACTTGGAGTTATATGATCATTTACAGTACCTTTATATATTTGGCCTTCAAAAGCTAAAATAAACCTAAATCAGGACTAACCCAGGACTATAGCAAGGGATGCAGGACTAAAGAAGAACAGGGACTAAACCAGAACAAAACCAGGTCAAAACCAGAACTAAACCAGGTCTAAAACTAGAGCTCAACTAGAAAAAAACAAAACAAAAATACAAACAGAACTAAACCAGAACTTAACCAGAAAAAAACTGAGCTAAACCAGAAATAAACCAGGACAAAACCAGTAACACACCAGGTCTAAACCAGGTCAAACCAGGACTAAGCCGGGTACAAACCAGGACTAAGTCAGGTCCTGGGGGTACACAAAACCAAAAAGGTTGGGAACCACTGTTTTAGATAAAAGACACTGTACTGTATATTATGAACCATGACAAAAAACGGGTGAAATTGTTTGAATAAAAATATGGCACTAATCAATAGAATTACTTTCTCCTGGCGGGATGGTCCTCCTCTGACCTTTATAAGGTAAACTAAAGGTCATATGGCAAAATGTGAATTGATAAGGCACTGCACTGCATCTTATAAAAGTCTCATCCATCTTGTGACTTCCAGGGGGGTTGATATGGAAATAGACCTCCCTCTCCCCAGACAGCACTTCACACTTTTGTGGAGTTTGTGGCGTAAAAAGAACATTCTCACTGATACAGATTAGCATTGTTGTTGCAAGAGCCTCTTCTCCTCTGGCTCATAATTGTACTGTCTCTCAATGAGTAAAAGTATTTTTTGACAGCGATCGTACAGTTATTATTGTACTGGAAGTTTAGTAGTAGCAGTAATACTAGCAGTTGTAGTAGTAGCATTTGCAGTAGTAACACTAGAAGTAATTTCTACTAACCACACTGTCTTTAAAGCAGTGGTTCTTACCTGGTCTGAGTCTTGAGTGTTATCCCTGATCATTTCCATTTCATTAACTTTTTACAGATACAAAGTCAGTTTTCTAAATAATTTTCTACAACCTCTTACCGTCCCACCTGGTGTAATACAAAAATCTTTTACCTAGTGTTACTGACACCCATCACATCTTGTAATGGCAGTACTATACATGTTATGCTTCCATTTTTTGAATTATACTTACTGTATTTAGGATGTGTAACCAGAAATATCTATCACTGAAATATGTACACTCGTTTGACAGCACCCCATATTGAAATGTGCATGAAAATGTGTATGAAAATAGAATTCATATTAATAACAAGGCCTGTATGATTTTTTAAAATTCTTTAAGTTCTTAATTCCATCAAGCTGTAGCAGATACTATCGCAGCTTAACTTCACAAACAATTCCTCTCCAAAGTAAGTAAACAAGCTGGGAGCCGTGTGAATAACAGCTGGGCATACAAATTGCAATCACACTGGTCGGGGTAAGGCTATGCTCAATTGAGTATTAAAAAAATCGTATCTCTCAAAAAAAAAAAAAACATATCTGCATGCTGAAAAACAATGTCAATAAACAATCTTTGCACCAGCATTATTGAGTTGAGCTCCTGATTCAGTCTGCTGTCACATGGATTGCCAAATGAGATTATTATTATCACTATCATTATAATTACTCCTTGCTATTACGTCTATTTGAGTGATACACAGCTCTGGACTAGCCCTGCAGTTATTTAAATAAAAAAATGAATGACTTTTGTTCAGGAAAGTTGTCCTTCCTGCCCAGCTCCGAGAGTAGTTGTACTGTATGTGTTTCAAAGCATGTTTCACTTCCACTGAGATCTGAAAGTGAAGGTAAATGCACTGTCTGCTCCTTGAACCACAGTAATCAATAACCTTGTCTCAGGAAATAATGCTCTCTCCACACAAAGCCCCTTTCAAAATATGTGCTTCACCGAAAGGGCATCTTAACAGCTGAGATGAGCTGAAAAACAGGAGAGAGACTCATGATGAGAAAGAGAGCACACATTATACAGTATGGGGTAAGACTTTATATCATATGAGGCAATATATAAATAGTACTCCTTTATAAACTGTGTAAACACGAGAAGCAGAGCAGGAGAGGTCCTGAAGGAGCCAAAGATCAAAAAACATCACTATTTGACTTAAAGTTGTTGACTATGCAGCTGAAAGACCTCACCTGAACTCTGAGCTTCCTGATACATGATTTAACAATGATGAAAAAGAAGCGCGAGATTGTGGGCTAGTTTTGCAGGCCACGCTATTGTATGCTTGTCATCTTTGAGTACAGTACACTAAGCAAGAGTCAGGTTTTTGAAGAAAAGTTGAAGACAGAAAAATGTATTGATTTAGAAAAATAGACAAAATTATACACGGAAAAATCACTGAGAGAGCATAGACCTTTATCGAATCACTGGTCCTGTCACACAATATTAAAGATATACTGCCCAGACCTGAAATGAATCTTCTAGTACAGGGGTAAATGCTTTTTCCATTGAGACAAAACTGCTTATATCTCACAATGGAAAAGAATCTACAAAACCTAACAATTTCTTGCAAGTGTTCTCTGCAGGACCTTTAATAATTTTGCTCATGGCCAACAAAAATAAAATTCTGTATTTACTAAAGCCCTTTTAATTAACAGCAACATTTCACACTTCACTAAAACCTTTGCAGAGTGCAGTATGTAAGTTTTATTTACCATGATGAATAATTGAAAAACTAAATTAGCAAAAGAGCTTGAAACGCCTGAGGTCAGATTCAGTGGATGCCAAACTCATGCTGCCATCTCCTTCTGGTTTTAGACAAACTTGTGTATGATGATCAGCAGACAAAACTCGTCATCTGCCAAATACAAGACGGGAATATTTGATGAAAAGCAAGAGCTAAATACAACACCATATCATATAGAGATCCTTCAGTGAATGAGTGCCAAGTTGTTTTGGTATGCATCGCCAGTAAATAGCCAGTGTATTATGGTGTCTATTTTGCATTTAAAAGACTTGCGCATGGTGTGAAGTAACCGTTAGTTGCGCACATAAGCTGCTATAGACTTTATTTATTATCCCTAAAGCTATGTCAAAATCCAGCTTTACTCGGGAGTTGATGTCACATAAAATGCACTGGTGTTTTGGCATTTTCTGAAAATGGACCATTGCTTTGTTACCCCTTTGAGCTTGCTGTACCATATACTCAATGGTAACACAACTTTTGCTAGCTTTATCTCAAGAAAATGTTTTTTTTTTTTTTTACCTTTGGCTGTTCCCTTCAGGGATCTGACATCATCTGCCTCCATCTATACTTTGCTACTACTATTCTTCTTCTTTCACACCAACTAACGTCATGTCCTCTTACACTACATCCCACAAATCTTCACTTTGGTCTTCCTCTGACAGCTCTAACCTCAGCATCCTACTACCTACTGTATATTCACTATCCCTGCTCTGTACATGTCCAAACAATCACTCACAATCTGGTCTCCCTGACTTTATCTTTAAAACATCTAGCTATCCTCTGATGTACTCATTCCTAACCCTGTCCATTCTCATGAAGAACAAAGAGAACCTCAACATCTTCACCTCTGCAACCTCCAGCTCTGCCTCCTGTCATTTCCTCAGTGCAGCTGTTGCCAAACCATACAACGCTGCTGGTCTCACCGCCGCCTTGTCCACCTTTTCAACTCTTTCATCACACAACATACCTGACACTTCCATCCAACCGTTCCAACCAGCTATAGCACATACCTCTTCACCTCTGGACTGGGAGTTTAACTGTAACTTTGAAATTAACACAAGTTATGTATGACAACTTTTCTCAGTGACCTAGTTCCTGGCGCACAGTAACCAGGGCAGGACATATATAAACCGGCCAAAATGCCAAATGTGAGTGGATTTCAGATTTGAAAAGTTGGATAATGTGAGCATACGAGTGTACTACAGATAACTGTAGGATTTTTGCTGAGGCCAGCCCACCTCCAGTAAGCGGTGGGCCAAGCGGCTCTATTGTGCATTTGATAGATCCCTATCGAGGGAGGACCCAGTTTTTTTCTAACAACAGCTACAGTTTTCAAGGAATCAAAATAAAATTGTTGCCTGTCGTACTTCTTGCACGTTTTTGTAAATCTGCATATTTTCTGTAACACTTTTCCAAGGCGAATACAGTGGGCAGCTTTCTGTTATCAGCCAATCACACGCTCAGAAACCACCTGCTGCTGGAGCACCGGCACTAAACCCCGCCCACCTGCGCTTTAATGAGAGAAGATGAGCGGCTGTCACCAAACCTCTGGTTTAGTTTTAGAGTTAGCAATAAAGCCTAAGACCTTTGAGTTCATTCATTTTTAGCAAAATGTATCATCTAATTGTAATTTTAGGGCTATTCATTAACTTGATAGCCATATGCTTTTGTGAGCTTTACACTTAACAAATAACGTGTCTGTTCTATAACTTCACCCAGTGAATGGTGGATGCAAACACACAGCCTAAATGAGTATAGTAGAGGTATACACTGCTGCAAGACTCTATGAGTGTGTTTAATCAAGATAAAAAAGAGCTCAGAAAAGTGGAGAATGTCATTTTATTTTATAATTACACGAAAACTCCTGTTTAACTTCTGTATCTGTAAAGAAAGACAGAGAGAGATTATGACAATTTCTGATATTAAACAGGTCTATACTGTATTATAAAGCTATTAGAGCGTTGATAATTGTAACTTTTATGATCACACCTCACGTAAGGTGGCTCTTTATTTAGAAATTCAATTCAAAACCTATTGAACTGTTAGTATCCTGGTGACCTGCTCTATGGCTAAAGATATAGGTTTAATAACTTATATTTCTTTACAGTCTTGTGGTAGCGACGTGCAAAGCAAAATCATTTAAGCATGCAATCGGAGAGAGGCGATTAGAAAGAAGAATGTCATACTATTATACTTGCACGGAGATAGAGACTTGTCCCTGTAGTCACGTGATCCTGCTTCTGTCTGTCGAACGGCTGGGTTAGGGTGCATCTGATTGGTCAATCGTCAAAATCTGAGTGTACTATTGGTTCATGAAGTGTAATCGGCCGCAGCGTTTGCCTGATAAAATAATGAGCTAAATGTATTGCGCTTGTAAAAATGTGCAAGATTTTCAAGTGGCGACAATCATAATATAACTAAGGATAATATACATTTTCTATATGTGAAATTCTGTGTCCTCCCTCAATGGAGATCTATATTTTTGATAATGAAAGCAGATAGACGGTTTCGGCCCACCGCCTACAGCGCTCAGCTTCACTCCCGTTCTTTCACTTTTAAACGCGCTGCTTCAAGGCGCCGCTCATCATATCTCAGATCGTTCTCGCCGCTGACTGACACACTCACTCAGAGGAGACAGCAGTCCATTGGGTTCAGATGCAATGAAGAGAGGGGACAGGTCCATGCGGAGGTCACACACAGAGCACAGAGGAGGGGACGGAAGTGATGAAATCTCAAAAAGCGATTCAGGCCATTTCCTTGCTATGTGCACTCAGAGGCAGAAGCAGATGCACAAATGCTGAATATTGTCCTGTTTGACTGTGGTTTTAGTTTTAAATTCAGTCAAAATATACCACAAATAAGCTCCTATACTGTATTTCTTAATTAATTACGAAGGTTGTAATTAATTAGATTCATTTTTTTAATCGCCTCCCACCACTACTTATCCTATATCTTCTCTGATTTCATAAAAATCAAATTTAGCATTTGGGTACATACTTGCCATTGGGTTTCATTATGAATAACAAATGGGCCCATCATGTTATCCATCTCTGTAAGGAAGTCATTTTTGCTGGACAGCCACATGTGCAAGAAACCCATGCTTCAGTGTTAGTTTGATGAAATATTGAGCACCTTCAGTCTCCGTGATGAACTGCCCACAGTCTGTTAATTCCACACCAGCTAATCCCTTCAGTCTTCTGCTAATATATCCATTACATGAGTGATGCTCCCATAAGCCGGCCCTAGTCAGTAAATAATTCTGGTTAATTAAAGGCAAGACATCCATCTTTGCCTTGGCTTTGTGTGCCGACTCTGAGGAAGGCATGTTCTATTAATAAAACAGTAGTTATCACCAGTGTTGATGCAGTTTCAAACTCGTTAATTAGACTGTAGATTTCAAATAGAAACTAATGACCGATAATTTATTGGGAAAAGGGGAAAAGACACTTTGAAGGCAACAGGACCATGAGGAGGCAGACCACGGGGGGCAGGTGGGTAAATAAGACGCACTTAACCATTACTGCATTGAGTACTGTGCAAAAGCTTTAGTAATGCGTGAAAAATGCTGTTTACAAATAATGCTTTGTTAAATACAGAATGTTATCTTTCATTTTCATATATTTTCTTATTCAGTAATGGGCCAAGGACATCATCAGAGCAAGCTCGTGGCATAGGCGATATAGGCAAATGCTAAAGGCACAGAGTGACTGGGGAGCTCCTGCCACTGTCCCATGCTTCAGCACACAATGAGGCTTAATGACCCTGGTCAATAACACTATATATCTAGAAATTATGGACACTGGGAAAAGTTTTGAGTCTATAGATGTGTTGTACTCTTGTCAAGCTTTAAGTCACTTTTCATTTGATGACAATCGACCTCTTACTCATGGCGATATGATTACAAACAGCTCCTGAAATAATACGTGCAGTAATGAACCATCCCAAGCGCATGTTACTGCAGTGGTGCGCGATGCCTTTCTCACAATATTTTAGCTGTGTTATTATAAAAGCCACATATAACATTAGTCCAAACCTCCTGACAAAAGCTTCTGTAGCCTGTGGTGTTCTCTGCAGCCTCTGTCCACAGCTCAGTGATGAGACTGAAGACTGTGTACAGGGGCAGAGCAGAGCTGGGGCTGTGTAGAGAAGCAGCTCATGTTTAAAATGTGAGAGTTGTTATAAGAAACATGTGTTGCCTTAAAAATTTAAGAGTAGTAAAATTGTAATTACAACTACAGTGTGGTTGCTGCTGAAAATCATATATGATCATCTAAAATGCATCAGATCACAGAAAATTACATCTGTCTGAGTGGACCCCTAGCGTTTTATTGTACTACAGAAAAAGCTAATAGAAAATACATCAGGGAGCAGTTCTGGGAGTGGCACGAAATCAATGTTAATTCTTAGTACAGTCTTATCAAATGCAGCCTATATTCTGTTTTAGTGGTGGTGGGAGTGAAGGGGGCAAAATTTAAAATCTTGCCTAAGGCGCCAACAGAGCTAGGGCCAGCTCTGTACAGCATGATTATTTTTGGTGTGGGCCTAGATCACTGTTTAGATCCAGGAGTGTCTAAAGAGATTCTGCACCATTTTGAGATACGTACATACATAATTTTTATTTATTTATTTATTTTATTTTTTTATCATTGTGAGATATAAAGCCTGGGACACACCTGGCTGATAATCGACAGTCAGCCACAGTCAAATGCAGTGGGAGGCAATCGGAAATAATTTTGACTGGCCGAATATGTCGAATTGGTGTCTTCCTAAAACTAGCGTTCTGTCTGACAACTATTTAGCAATGTTTTCTACATTTGTGATGCTAATGTTATGCAGCTTTTAGCCTTGTACAGATGAAATTATTACATTTTAGGTGCATCTTCTGACAGCAGCTGGACATTGGTTGGGTTAGTGTGCCCCAGATTTATGGGTTCCAATGAAAAGAGCATTTACCCTTGAACTAGAAGATCTCTGAATTTGAGTCCAGGTCTGGGCACTATATCTTAACCATTGTGAGTGCCTTGACAGAGGTCCAGGGCTCTCTAAGTGATTCTAGCTTTGATTTATCACTTTTGTGTATTTGTGTAGACTTTTTGATCCACTGTTCTTTGTTCATAGCCTTTCTAAACCTGTCTAAGGATTTTCCACAGTAGTGCAGATGCTAAAACATTGTGCTTGAGGAGATTGGTCTCTAATGGACAGTTAAAGAAATCCCGAAGGATAAAACTGCCCGTGTTTTTTGCTATAACTGTCACTAGTGCGTCTCTTTCCCAAAGGGATTCATACTGCGAAAGATAATTCTGTACACATGCTTAAGAGAAGTTGTTTTGCTGTTTTCTCCGCTCCATTTCCCACTTGAATAAAATAAAAAAATTAAAAAAAATATCATTACAGATATTTGTTTGCATTGTGGGGAGGACACTGGTACAAACTTGACCATTAGTGACCTGCAAAACTATTTTCCAAAATTCACACATGGGAAATTAAAGCCCAGAGGAAGTGAGCATGATTTAGATTTTCTATTAGAAATTAATTACACAGTGTATGCCCCCAAAATGTTGATATTTTTACCCAACAGTATTTCTTCACGGACACCAGGACCAAATTCATTATGTCTCGAGGGAATCTGGTGAAATAATTAAGCGTGCAAAACACATTAGTTTAGCTGCTAATCTCATTGTTTCTCTTTATCTGGAATAATGTGTAATGTCCTGAAGAACCATGGGAGGCATTTGGATAAAACCGGAGGCAGAAAGTAACTACATATTTTTACTCAAACTATTTACTCAAGTGTAATTTTTATTAGGTTTTATAAAGAATGTTTTTACTTTTACTAGAGGAAAGATTTACAAAAAAGCTCACAACTCAACTCACATTAGGTTTGAAGTATTAGTTGTAGCAGCAGTATTAGTAGTACTAGTAGCAGTAGTATTAAAAGTAGTAGTAGTACTCGAAGTAGTAAACAGACATAATAAAAGCAGTACTACTACTCAAACTATTACTCAAGAGAAATTTGTACTTCTTAAATCATATTCTGCCAAATCAACTTTTGAGCTTTTAACCATGTTATAATGTTTCGCAACAAAAGTTTTAAAAAAGCAGTCATCTGGATTAGATTTTTCAAGTAGAAGACAGTTTCACCTCTTATCCAAGAGGCTTTCTCAATTCTGAAATGAACTGGTAAGAGAGCTGGTTTATATTCTTCTAGGAAGGAGGAGTTTAGACCTGAAACTAAATTCTATTGGTCAAAGTGACCATGAATAGCCTAGTGGTTTCGGGTCATTAGGAGTCCTTTAGTCATTAGGAGTATTTCATTCATAATTTAAAAGAAAAAACACAGGCAGCACGGTGGCTTAGTAGTTAGCACTCTCACCTCACAGCAAAAAGGTCTCGGCTTCGATTCCCAGACTGTGTGGGGCCTTTCTGAGTGGAGTGTGCACGTTCTCCCAGTGTCTGGGTGGGTTTCCTCCGGGTGCTCCGTTTTCCCCCATCAACCTCAAAACATGTAGAATAGGAAAAAAAAAAAACCTCCAGTTAAGTGCTCCTGACCAAGAGGCTCAAGATCTGGAGAAGGGTCCCGGGTAGCCCAAGCGGCATTGAGGGATGGGTCAAATCCAGGGAATTAATTTCCTTACAGGGATCACTAAAGTCTACCTTAACTTTAACCACAGAAAATTCATCTGAGTTTACCTGTCAGGAAAATGAAAAATGAATGTAAAGGAGCAGAAAGAAGAGTAATCTTATATAATATCTGCCCCTTTTTAACATTAGGATAGTAGTACTTTCTTTCTTACAAAGTTGTTTTAGTCTGAATTTACAGTACAACTCTAGATACAATTTGCAATCCTTTACCTTTCACTTCAATACAAGATTTGAGTAGTGTCACACACCATCAGTTTAATTACCAGTTTTATACTTATATACTTAATATATTAGATTTTATAGATTTTTTTATATACAATTATTGTTGATTCTTTGATTTCATTTTTTAGATTGTTCCATAAATGCACCTCTTTCACTGTAATATGCCAGTTCCTTCATTTTGGTTTTGAATCTGGGTTTAAAAACATACCGGATGTAGTATTTTTATTCATTCACACTTGTTTGAGTAATCCTGTTTGCTGAGCCCATCCTTTTGCTAAGAGCTGAAAACGCTCTGTCTCATAGCTCTACGTCGACACAAACCAAGAAGTGCTCCTGCAGATTTCTGAAGCCCATACACCAGTGGACATCAACTGAGCTCTCCATCCGGCCCAGAATATTACTGAATTCAGGAATAGCCTAGTGAGGAGGTAGGTGCCTATATACTTTTTTCTCAGTGTAGCTGATCTTTAAGTAGCTTGTCTTTAATCAAAAATGACTATAAACTCACTCTAAATAAACATGTATTTCATTGTTTTACATGCTCATTTTATCTGTAGTCATTTTTTACATTATGCTTGGGTGTCTCCCCCACACATAAGTACAAGCCTTGCACATAGCAAAGAGCAAATAAATACAAATGCCAAATGTTATTAGAAATGTAAGACTTTACATCAAATTAAGAAGGCCTGTGATCTAAAACAATTGGTCAATAATTTGGTTAATGGAAGAAATTACAGAGTCTATCTAATACTATCATTGTCTATCAGACTTAACAGGTGTCAATCTTATGTGCAAGCAGAATATTAATATTGTAAATAATAATATACTTTTTGTTTTTTTTATGAGATCATCAGGCCCTCACTGTGTCTGCCAGGAAAAATTCTGACCCTTAGATAAATGTAGATGATGACCTTTGCCATGCACCGTCTCCGTGCTTGATCATTTCCGTGCTTATATTGCCATCACTATGAAGCCGTAATCTCATTTATCTATTAGCCTCATGTTGCTAATAGCTGTGCTAAATAGCCATTTCCATTCCCACCTGTTGCCAGCAGGGGGTGACTGCCACCTAAATCCAAGCTTTCTCTGCAAAGTCAAAGTAACAGCTTTCTAAAAGAGGTTTTCCAGACCTATACATTATTTTAAGTTATAAAACATAAAATACAATCGCAAAGGTCTCCAAAATTATTTCAAAAAGCCTGAAAAAAAACAAAAAAAACAATATAGAACCTAAGTAAGCTTTGAATTTAGTACTTTTGTTTGTTTTGTTGATTACTTTTACTTCAGCTTGAGTAATAATATTTTGCAGTAAGAATACTATGATAAGTAGTTACAAGTATTCTCTCTAGCTCTGGATAAAACAGCCATGTATATACTGGGTCTTTATAAGTGAATAAACAATAATGTCTTAACAAAATTGTAAAAAAATAAATATATAAATAAAGGTGGATTTTTTTATTTTTATTTTATATCTTTTAATCATTTGTTTAAAAGCAAATGCTGATTGACTTTTTATTACTTGAATAACCATTGTGCAAATTTCCCTTCAAACGTAGCCAGACACAAAAAAAAGATTTATATATAGCAAAACAATCTCTCTGTGTGACAGCAATCAGCAATCAGCACCTCAAAAATGCCACTGCCATTTTCTCCTTCTGACGACGCTCCGCGGGGAACAACGTGCTAATGGAAGTATGGGCAGGAAGCCTTTGTGGTTGTTATGCAGAAGTCATGTACAATAAGAAAAGCACACTAAAGCCAGAGCTCACACTGGAAATGATCTGTCTCCTTAAATGTTACGTCTTTTTTACAAAAATGTTACAAGGAATATGGTTAGGGACATTATTAGCCACAATGACTCTAGTGTAGACATAGAATGGGGTACAATCAGCAGATAAGTGCAGGGCTAATATATAGAGACAACTAATAAAACAGACAACCACTTATTTCAATTTAGACTCAACAATTTACTTAAACATGCATGTATACAACTGTAGCTGTGGCCATTTGCAATAAGTCATGGACATAACTATGATCTTCTAACTGAGAGGCTAAACTGATAATCACTTTGCCATCATGCAACTGAGCTGAACTTGAAACTCCAACCCAGTGAATTTAAAAGATGTAGTGCAAATGGAAGAAAAATGAGATGATTAAAAGCAATGCTGTTTATATTTATAACATACTTCCTCAGTTTTTTATTTTGTTTTATGAATAAATTAAAGATTTAGTATAAGTGATTGTTAAAAAATAAAAAAGTCCTCTTGGCTGTTCTTTTCAGGAGTTTCCGCAGGGACATTATCTGCCTTTTCAACTCATCTTTCACTACATCCATAAATCTTCTCTTTAGTCTTCCTCTAGGCCTCCAGCCTGGCAGCTCTAACCTCAACATTCTTCTATCCCTCCTCTGTAAATATTCAAACCATCTCAATCATGACTTCTCTGACTTTATCTCCAAAATCATCTAACATGAGCTGTCCTCTCTGATTTACTCATTCCTACTCCCCAATTTTCACTGCAAGCATGAGCGCCGCACACTGGGTTTCAAATACCCTTCCTCTCAGGTGAATGAGAGTGTTTCCACTGCCAGCGCAGCGGTTCTGGATCGAGAGTGTGCAGCGCTGCATTGGAGATATGCAGTAGTTCTATTTTCCTGTGACAGCACAAACAGTTTTCGCCAATCTACACAGATCAGAGTGCACCAAACTGGATACTGAATGAAATAGAAACTAAAACTGTTCACGGAGTATCACATTTATATTATATTATAACAACAGGCTATATATTCGCATACGAGTTTGTTTAAATACTTTATGCATGTATATTTCTTATTAAAATGTTTACACACGCAATTCGACTCTCCAAAAACAAAACTTTTTTAAACTCCATGATCTCATCCATTATAGAGGAAAAGTTTGTCAAGTGATGCCAAAGACAACAACAAAGCTGTCTTTGTTGTTGCAACAACAGGTTAGACTCTTGTTTTCTGTCCTTCCTCTTGTAAACAAAGATTGTTTTGTCTCATTTCTGTCTTTATCGCCTCCCCAGCTGCTCAGAGCTCAGAGCGCCATCAGCCACTGGTGCTCATCACTCCCAAAGAGAACCTTAAGATCTTCAGCTCTGTTCCTCCAGCTCTGTCTCCTGTCTTTTCCTCAGTGCCACTGCCTCTAAACCATATACCATTGCAGGTCTCACCACTGTCTTGTACACCTTTCTCTTCATTCTTGTCTTTTGTCTTGAACATTTTGCATCTTTTCTCAAAACTAAACATTAAACCAAGCAAAGGCATGTACTCTGTAAAATATGCTTTTTGCACTTTGAGAATGTTTTAATGAGACGTAAACAAAGAGACAAGAGCTGAAATGCATTGGACTTTACCCTTGTTTGTTACCTCAGCAGGTTCAGAGTCGGAGTTTGATTTAATTTGATGTACTCATTTGACCTGCAGCTCCTCATTACCGAATTGTCAAAATGTAGCGCTTAAAGAAAGTTACCAGAAATGACTTCTCATTTTATCCATCTATTATGTACAATCCACTTATAGAAAGATCTGGCAGCAATACATCATGTGTGTCACTAGAGGACACAGAGGGCCACTGACCAAACGTCTCGGTGTAATGGCTTGGGAATGAGAACAAAGTTGTTTTGACAGTCTAAATAACTTTTCCAAATTTCATCCTAATTCAATTCCCGCATCTCCCTCCCACCAGAGCCTGACAGGTGCGTACATTACTTTGTCCACCACAACACTATTATTTGTTTGTTGCACATCCATCAAACGCTGCGTTATTATAGGACATTATTGCAGGACCCCCTTTCCAATCTGACAGATGCGCAGTATAATTCACCATGGAAACTAAAGCACTGGTGTCAGTTTTTCCACAACAGAGAAAGGTCTAAGCCAGCAGTTGTCAAACTGTGGTATGAGTACTGCTTTTGGTACGTGGGAGTGTTTTGCAGTAAAAGTGCAGCTTTAGTTTAATTTTGTGTTTATACAGGCTGCTTAGTCCTGATTTAAACCAGGTTTAGACACAGTTTAGACCAGTTTAGTCTTGGTTTAGAACTGGTTTAGTCCCTGTTTCGTCCTGGTTTAGTCTTTGGTTTAGACCTGGTTTAGTCTCTGTTTTGTCCTAGTTTAGTCCCTGGTTTAGACCAGGTTTAGTTTTGGTTTAGAACTGGTTTAGACCTGGTTTAGTTTTGGTTTATTCCTGGTTTAGACCTGATTTATTTTTGTTTTTGATCTGGTCAAGTCCATGTTTTGTCTTGTATTAGTTCTTGGTTTAGTCCTGGTTTAGTCTCTGTATCGTTCTGGTTTAGTCCTTGGTTTAGACCTCGTTTAGTTTTGGTTTAGACCTGGTTTAGTTTTGATTTGGAGCTGGTTTAGTTTTGGTTTAGACCTGGTTTAGTTCAGTTTTGGTTTAGAACTGGTTTAGATTAGATTTAGATCTGGTTTAGTTTTGGTTTAGAAATGTTTTAGTCCCTATTTAGTAGTTATGTGTCTGCCATAATTCTTTTTTGTCTCTTGTTGTAGTCTTGGTTAGACATTAGAGTGTGAGAGGGTCCTTGATGTGAAAAGTCTGAGTATCAGTGGTCTGAGCAGCTTGCAGCCTCTCTCCTAATGAGCCTTGTAAGCCGCGGTGCTTCTGGATGTCGAGGACTGTTTGAACCGGGTGTAGACGCACTCTCCATTGACCCTCGACCCCGCATGTCTGCCGGGGGGACTGGCAGGCTGGCACCCCTCTGCCCTGAGCCTGCCACCCACCAGCCCTCTCCGTGTTCTCCACTTCACGTACCTTATGCCAGAGCTGGGCCAGGGGCACAGACACGCAGCTGCATTCAACGCTCCCACGGGATTAAAGGAGCCGTTAATTTTGTTTGCGTTTTGACAGGCTGTTTTTAATTTTACCTGCCAGTGCTGCTTTGTTCAGGCTGCCTCTCTAGCAGACCTCTGTGGCTCAGTGACCTTTCATCACCATATGGCCACACTGTCCGCTTCCCTCTAATGGCCCTGGGCACTTTACTTAACCTGCGCTGTTGACATTGGCCCACATAAGGCTGTGGACAGTTCCAGTGTGTGTATTTACTTCACTGTATCGTTTAAAAGCTTTAAATATATTTAAGCTGCAATACTCCAGAGACCTCACTCATATTTAGCATTTCATTTAAAAATGTAAGAATAAAATAGTTCTTCCATGCAATATTGGAGTTGCCACTTTTCCTGTAGGTTTTTGATGGTGGCAGAGTGGTTAGGGTTCCTGCCTCTCAGCTAGGAGGTCATGGGTTAGAATCCTGGAGAGCTGACTATCTTTGATGGTACTACAGCTTGCCCATACTGAATGAATGTGAGAGTGAACATTTGTCTGCCAGCATATGTCTCTGTGTCAGTCCTCCGAATAACTACCCACAGTCCAGGGTGTACCCTTGCCTAGCCTATCCTAGTTTCTTTTTGAAAGAAAAAGTTCTGGCCTTACAAATATTGATGCAGAGCAAACTTTAAAACTTCTCTGACCCAATTAATGGCGTTAATGCTTTCCTTTGTCACCTGTTGATTCTGAAGTCTGCATTGTTGTAATTGTTTATTTCTTTGTCTTGTTGCCATTTTAAAATCCCGTTGATGTCAAATGTCAAGTCTTAATTGGCTATTGCTACTGTCCCCGTTCAGAAGAGCTGCTCATAATACGCCGTATTCTTTTGTTTTATGGCAAAACCGGCAAGAATCAACCTTTTTTTTATTTTTTGCTTATAGGTCAGCGGTGCAATGCTTACGTCCTGCCCTTCATTTCTCTGATTGGTTACTCTGCCTTAGATTGTTCCAACCATAGAAACAAAACTTAAGAGAAAGGGTACCAGACTTGCTTCTTTATATGTAATTAGGAAAATAGTTTGTCTGGCCAGCCAGGCTAGGTGTATCCCACCTAAGACCCATAGTTGCTAGGCCCTTATGTGGGGTACACGTAGCCTATTTGCTGGGAAAGTCACCAGTCACCAAGTACAATTCTCAAAAAAACAAATGTGTGCATTTATGTTGCACAGAATTGTCACCAGCAGATGCTTCTTCTCTTATAATAATAGTTTGTATCATTACCAAAGAGCTTGGTAGCTCCAATACATGATATTGCAATTAGCACCAATAAATGTCAGCCCCCAAAATGCAAAGACTTTGTTAAGCAGAGAAGAGATTTTTTTCCCTAAAGCAAGTGTATTTTTTTATTAATTTCACATTGATGCAAAATATTGTGCTGTGTTGTTAAATTCATGGTGCACAGAAGAAGAATGGTTTGAATATCTGCCTTATAAAAAGTAGGTCTTTGCAGTTATTCTCTCGCCACTTTGCAACAGGTTTTCTGTAAAAGGGGTCTGCATGGTCACTTTGTAATATCAAAGACATCATGTTAACGGTCCACAGTAAATGGTGTGTCTGTCTCTAAGTGCCATGCCATTAACTCAGCAGCTGGGATAGGCCACAACTTGACAGAAATATTTTTTGGTTAGCTGAATACTAATGCATAATGCATTTCAGTGTGCAAGGAAAGATTTTTTTACTTCGAAGCTGAAATCATGAGTTAAAGGGGGTATATTATGCTTTTATTCACATTTTTACAACCTTTAAATACATTATTATACTAAAAGAAAATGTTTTAATAAGTACTCTAATGGTGACATAAAGAAGCAAAGAAGAGAAGAGACTAGCAGAGGGCGGAGTCTTTTAAACATTTATTTATTTATTTATTTTATTTAATGAGGACAATGCACATTAATGAACACTTTGTACAAATTCATGACATTGTGTAAATATGCCGATTTAGCTAGAAGCTACTTTCTATCCGTAGTCCTCAGACATTTACAGAAAAGAGACATACAACAACATATATTTACAATTTACAAAAAAACAACCTACAAACAATATATTGCAGATGAGGCAAGCATGTTTAAAAGTTTTAAAATTTCCAAAACTTAAAAGATGGTATTTCTCTAAAATTTCACAATGATGAGTTGAATATGGCTTTTTGGCGAACACCTTGATGGCTTTTTTATAAAGTTGTTCTATAGGTTTTAGTACTGTGGTGCCTGCAAATGACCATATTGTAAAACAATATTCTATATGAGACAGAATCATGCAGTGAAGGTATGATTTAGCAGCATCAGTTGAAATAAAAGGTCTGATTTGTTTAAGGTTTTGAAGATTAAATTTTACAGTGTTGACAACTTTTTTCACGTTTTTTAAAGGTAAGATTTGAGTCCAGTATGATTCCAAGGTACTGGAATTGGGATACTATTTCAATTACCTCACCACCTATAGATATCTTAAGGCTGTTCAACTGCCCTGGTCTTTTTGTAAATGTCATGCAAAATGTTTTACTTATGTTAAGCATAAGGTAATTGTCTTTAAGCCAGTCTTGCACCCATTTTAAAACATTGGTGAGTTTGGATGAAATTATATCAATTGTAGAACCATGAGTGTAAATAACTGCATCATCTGCATACATTTGAATGTTGAGATCATGACATACATCTGGAAGATCATTAATGTATAATGAAAATAGTAAGGGCCCAAGGATTGACCCCTGTGGGACTCCCACAGGACAACTGAGAAATGAAGATTTGACCCCATCAACAGTCACACACTGTGGTCTATTTGAAAGATACGACTCAAACCATTGAACAGCTCCATGAGAGAACTTAAAGTAAATGAGTTTGTTGAGTAGGACTTGGTGGTTGATGGTGTCAAATGCTTTCCTAAAATCAGGAAACACTGCTCCTACATAAGGATACTTATCCAACAGACACTTAACCTTTTCAGTTAGCAAACAGTTAGCAGATTCAGTTGAGTGGTGTGTTCGAAACCCAAACTCCATTTGATGTAATGTTGTGAAACCTTTATCAAGATGTTGGATCAATTGATTTCCAACCCATTTTTCAGCTACCTTGGAAATAATTGGAAGGATGCTGATTGGCCTGTAATTGGCCTCTTGAGTTTTATAGCCAGATTTAAAAATGGGAATAACTGAAGCAACTTTCAAGGCTGATGGGACTGTTTTTTAATTTATTGACAAATTAACCAAATGGATGATGGGTTGAATTAATGCATTAGAGTGTGTTTTTAAAAAGTTGGTGTCAATGCCATATACATCTTTGGCTTTGGAGCATTTAAGTCCTTTGATCATTTTTAATAGTTCTTCTGTTATTTTTTCCAGCTGAAAAATGGCTGGTCATGGTTGACCACAGAAGGAACAACAGAAGATGGTGTAAACTGTTTTACTATATCGAGCACACTGTTTAAGAAGTAATTATTTAATGTATTTGCTATTCTCGTGGGATCCTTCTCCAAAACATTACCAATATTTAGCTCAAGAGTGTTATTATCATATTTGCTATTTCTACCAAGTAATTTGTTTAGGGTCTGCCAAACTCTCTTCCCATTGCCTTTTGCATCCTCAATAACTGAAATAAAAAAAAATTGCCTTGGCCTTTCTCAAAGTTTGTATAGCTTTATTGCGCAAGTGAGTAAATTTTAACCTATCTGTGAGCAGACGAGTTTTCAGATAAAGCTTAAGTTGCATGCATTTAGTTCTCATCAGATCTTTACAAGTTTGATCTAACCAAGGGAGATGTTTTTGACCTTTCTTGGCCCTGTAGTTAAGTGTTTTGGTAAAGGAGGACATTATGTCTTTAATTTTTTTTAACAAAAGAGTCACAACTAGTGTCTATAGTATATGATGTGAGCATTTCCTCCCAACTCATTTTGATAACTGCCTCACTAAGATTTTGTAATTTATTCTTTGGTATCACATTAACATTAGAGGGAGGGGAAGTTTTGGATGAGCTTGACAATCTTAAATTGGTTAACTTCCTGGACAGAAATATACAATTGTGGTCTGAGATGCCTGTCAGAAAGTTATATGTCTTTGTAATTCTATCGTAGACATAACAACATAATCATAGAAAAAGTGCACTTCACTTCCTTAAACTTTTTGTATGATGTCATTTTACTATAAAATGAAAAACAGCTGTGAAGAATCAGTGGAAACAGAGCTGTACACTGTTTTTTTGTTTGTTTATTTTTTTGATAAATGAATGTGCCTGGATGTATAAGGCTTATTGGTTGGTCAGTTCTTCCTAGAGTGGAACCGAGCTTTTTGAGGCCTAAGAACGGCCATGCCAGAGAATAGAGGATTATTTAGACATATGTGAATGAAGCACAACACAACTTCAGGTATGTTGTTGATGAGGACATGATGATGAGATTATGACATGGTGGAAAGTGCAGAAAAGTCAATTTTGTAAAATGTAGCCCCTTTAAACATAGCGGATGGTCACTGCTGTCTATGTTGTTACACACAAGGGGGTAGGTAATGTGATAAATCTGTAGTGTATCATTTTAAACATATTATATTATATATAATAATGTGGGGTTAAGTGTCAGGGGAAATGGTGAATCTAAAGTCGCTGAGGGAAACTACTTGTATGTCAACCTTGTGTCTAATTGGCCATTATTTAGGGTCTGCCCCGCCTAAACCCATAGTTGCTGGGATGGGCTCCAGCCACCCCTAACAGGGATAAGCGGAAGAAAATTAATTAATCAATTGTCGCTGCATCCAGTCTTATATTTGTGTTTATTTTGTCCTTAAGTCCATTATCTCACCAGGGTTTTTGTTGTGATCCCATGCGTTCAATATTAGCCTGCATATTTCAGTGAGTAATTTTTCATACAGTGTTTGTGTGAAGTCAATAAGGGGCAGCCCAACTGAGACAAGAACAAAGTAAAACAATTGACTCACTAACGTTAAATTAGTAAACACTATAAAAAGACTGCTAAAGTCCCAGAGCAAACAGAGAGCACATGAGTAAGCAATAATATTTTTTTCTATATCTGTCTGAATATTTTATCCTCGCACAAAGCAGGCACGTCTAATTGTTTCAAGTCCTGGTTCAGTGGTTCACACACACACTGACGAAATTCAAAAATAGAGCAGGATTATCCATTGATGTTAACTTTATAAATACCAGTGTGTGTTTAAATATAGGCCTTTGATTCAGATGCAACAGTCTTCACCACAGGAACACACACATACATGGGATTAGGATTTGAGTTTTATACCGTACTGCCAGCAAGGGGCATTAGGAACATAGTCCAAGCCGTCCTAACAGAAGACGTTTTCCATACATATACATTATTTTTAGTTATAAAATGTAAAATACTAAAGCAAAGGTGTCCAAAACTAATTCAAAAAGCAAGAAAAAAGCATAATATGGGCATTTATCAATAATAAGACACTATAGCTTTCTTGGCTTGAGATTGTATTTTGATTTTTTGTTTTTTTTTTCACATTTTTAACCTGACAATGACTTAACTCTGTGTGTGTTGGTACTGGCCCCTGTTGTCTTGTTGGTCTTATTGATCTGTAGTCAGTTGTTTTGACTCATAGACAAGCGCCAGACTGATTCTTTGTACAGGACAGTAAAGGAGTTTCAGATGACCAGCCAGGCAATATGTTTTTGGCAGACAAGCTGTGAAAGTAAAGCAACCTTGAGATATCGCCACACTGTTGCCTTTAATTTCTTTTATGATAAGTCAGTTAAGTTAAGCGACTCCTGAGCAGTGCTTAGGGACCATCTCCAGGACTTTAGCCAGTATCACAGTCTGGAGTACTAGCAGGGGTCTTCAAATGTTTTTCAGGCCAAGGGACCCCCAACATTTCTATTGTGCACATTCATGCTGTAATATATTGTATAAAATTGTTATATATTGTTGCAAGTTCCAGTGAATAGGGTGGTCCATTTGTAAACAAACAGTTTATATTATTAAGACATACATTTGTAGGAAAACAATTGACAAAAATATATACAACTGTCTACTCAGAAATATGTAGTTCAATATTTTGAAGACCTAGAGGATTATGTTTGCATTAAAGGAAATTTTGTGAGGTAGAAAGGTATTTAGATTGAAGTAAGGGCATTTTCACACCTGAAAGTCCAAACAACTTTACTGTGAGGCGCCAGTGTTAACCACTTTGCCATCGTGCAGCCTGATAGGACACAAATGCACAAAATCATTACAAAACCTGATGGATTAGAAGAAGCTATTTTTATGTTTCCATGCACAACTGTGATTCAGTGACAATAACAGTAAGATATTACAGCCAACATTATGAAAGAGTTAAAACAGTGCCCATCTCTGAGTTAACAGTCTGCTGTGTGGTATATGATTGTTTTGCCGACCTTTAAAACAGCTTGCTCATTTCATTTATAGTTGTGGCTCATCAATAAGTCTGTTGAGCATTTAATTTTATTTGGCTGAAGGACTGACATTTTATGTTTGTGCGCGAGTCTGGAATACATTTTCAGTCCCACTGCAGATTCTGCTCCAAGCACTTAAGCTTTCAGTCTCCCAGAATTAATTTGGCTTGTTTTGATTGTAAACAAGGAAGGTAGGGAATAGTAGCGGCAGTAAAACACCCAGAACACACTTAAAGATGTTACTATCACCTACAATCATAGCAGCCTCTCAGGAAAGCCCCCCAAGGTCAGAAAGGTATTCATATGATGATTCTCAAACATCATGTACCACTACATAAACAGGCCTAAACTAGGACTAAACCAGGACTAAACCAGGTCTAAACCAGGAGGACTAAAAAGGAAGGAGAAGAAAACTGGAAGAAGACTCTAAATGAAACTTTATCAGGATTTAAACTGCAAAAAACTCTCTATCTGTACCACAGTTTGAGAACCACCCATCCACAGGGTACATAAAAAAAAATCACAATTTTGGTCACATTTTTATTTTGCAGGGTGCTTATGATGGTCTTTCCACACACCGTATCACTGCTCTGAGTAAATCTGCTGTCGACTTGAAAACACATAAACTAGTGCCCACTCACTACTTCATCATCATGTGAGTCTC
This sequence comes from Bostrychus sinensis, assembly GCA_020698575.1. Classification (NCBI taxonomy): domain Eukaryota; kingdom Metazoa; phylum Chordata; class Actinopteri; order Gobiiformes; family Eleotridae; genus Bostrychus; species Bostrychus sinensis. The sequence continues at coordinate 31,327,243 of CM036242.1, forward strand.
GAACAGCCACCTCCTCACCTGCACTTGCCGCTGCTGCACAATTAAAACAACAGCACCATTAAATTTACTACACTGATTTCCCCAGTCACTCAAGAAGCTTAACAAACCTGCTGCATCCATCCTCCCTCCAGCGCTCAGGCCACAACTAAAGGCAACAAATTCAAATTCTGGCTTAAACTTGCAAACCCTGAGTCTATCTATGCAACATTGACTAAACTTGTTGTCAGTTCTCAGACACAGATGCTCTATCTGACTATAAGAGATTGTTTTTTAATACTATACTGGTGCCACAAAGGACTAGGTGACTTTTTGTATGATGCCATTTTACTACAAAATGAAACACAGCTGTAAGAAATCAGTGGAAACAGAGCTGTACACTGTTTTTGGATAAATGAAGAGGAGCAGACTGGACGTAGAGGGCTTGTTGTTTGGTCAGTGCTTCCCGGAGTGGACAGGCATTCATGGGAGAGGTGGAGGCTCATGGGACTGAGCGTTTTGAGACCTCAGAACAGCCGAGCCAGAGAATACTACTTAAAAAGTAACCTTGTAAATGAAGCAAAACACAACTCCAGGTATGTTTTTGATGGGGCAACAACATTATGACATGGTCAGAAAAGTTGATTTGGCATAATGCCGCCCCTTTAAAGCAGTTGTGTTACAACTATGGAGATGCTCTGTCAAAGTTGAATACCTTCACAACCTCCAATTCATTTCTGAAAAAGAGCACCAATTAACTTTAATTAACTTTAAATTAAGTTATTGTTATGGCGGTCAGCACATTATGTCTATGTACTTGTGCTTAAAGCAGATAAAGATATTACAAATTCATTCTAATTTTGTGATTACCTTTTTCATACAAGTGCCCATTGTGACACATAGGTTTACTAAAATATGTAATAATCTTTAGTAAGTGAATTAAACTTTATATTCCCATTTGTGGTTGCTGATGATTATGACCTAACCCAGCAACTAGGGGCCAGGTAGTTAGGGTACACTATAGACAATGGCCAGTTAGTTGCAGAGCTGACCCTTGGAGACAATCTGACAGACAACCATTCACTGTCCCATTCATTCAATAAGGGTAATGTAGAGTCACTGATTCTCCTAACATTTGCATGTCTTTGAAGTCTTCTGCTACCGTGCAACGCAGTAAATCTATTTAAATTACTGTGAGTGAAATTTTTAACCTGGACATCCTTTAAAGTAAGTGCAGGTGATGTTTGATAGGCAACATAATTCAAATCACACAAGTACAGGTCTGTGTTGATTGGAAAAGATTTACAGCGACATATACACATACATTTCTCATATATTTTTGCAGTTAAAGGACTTTTTTAAAAACTTGTCGGTTCAGCCTATTGAAAGCAGCTTTATAGAATCTAATATTCAGAGCTTTGATGGTGCAGAGATACATAGCTCCTTTCATGTGAGAAGTAATTCAGCTAATGGTTTGAAGTCATCCCTATGGATACTCGCTTTAATCTCTCACGCAGCCGTTTCTTCAAGTCGTGATGCTGAATGACACAAAAGTGAATCAGATCTAAGCGGTTACATGACTTCTGTGTAGCCAAAAGTCACATATGTACTTTATTAAGTGTATCCATTTACACACACACAGTTTAGATAACAATGAAATCTGACCACAAGGGGTTACAGGCCAGGTTACTCTTGAGGCCCCTTCCAAGCCTGGATAAAAGGAGAGATTTGCATCACGAAGGGCATCTGATGTATAACCTACTGCAAATGAATATGCCATGCTGTACAAACTAAACAAAAAATGCTACAAAAACTAATAAACTCAAAGCCACAGATTCCCTCAAGATTTTTGAGTTACTCAAAATCTCAAGTTTTCAAGAGATCATATATTTTTGTTCAATTTAATGTTCAAATGTCTAAAAACTTTCAATTTTAAGTGTTACTATAATTTATAAACTCATCTTACATCCAACAAACTATCCATTGTTCAGAAAATGTATTATTAAATTTAACAAAACACTTTTATAATTTTAACTAACTTTTTCTAAACAATGGATAGTAAGTTGGATGTAAGTTTAAAAAAAATGAGTTAATAAATAATGATAGTGAGCGAAACTTAAAATTGAAAGTTTTTTGACATTTGAATGTTAAATTAGGTGAAAAAAATATATATTTGTTGAAAACTTGAGATTTTGAGTTGGCCCCAAAACTCAAAAATCTTGAGGGATCCTGTTGCCTTGAGTTTTTGCAACATTCTTTTTTTTTAAAGTGTAGTCACTGCACACTGGAAGGCAGATGATTTAATGTGGTGATCCTGGAAGGGAAAAGCCAAAATAAGAAAGTTAAAATTGCAGAGTGGTTAGTGCTCTCCGCAAAGAGTCCTTGCTGTGGCATCATGGTTTTTCTCTGGGCTTTCTCCCACTGTCCAAAGACGTGTTAGGTGAATTGGTGAGTCTAAATTGCCCCTATATTGACTACATCTAAGAGTGAATGGTTGTCTGCCAGTTTATGTCTCTGTGTGATTCCTGCAACAGGCCATTGTCCACGGTGGTAGCAAGTTAATAAAAATGTGCTTCAGTCTATTACATTAATTTATTTGCCTTGTCATGTCTAATATGATTTCTCTGGGTCATAAGGTGAAAACACTGAGCATGTGAGGAGCTGTGGCGGTGAGTAGGACTGTAATGGAAAATCAGAGCATGCTCAGAAAGATGGTGGTGTGAGCTGGGAGTGATTCACGCTACAGAGCGCACATATGCAGCAGATGACTTTAAATCTGGCATCTCAGGCTTTGTCAGATGGCACTGGCACTTTGCTGCCTTTTAACAAGTGGGACACAAAATGATGTCATCTTCTGATTTTTTTTTTTTTTTTTATACTTTGGTCTGAGTCAAAATGGGCACACTAAAATGGCTTCACTGTGGATTCCTTAAAATATTACTTGTCTTAGTGGTATGTATTATCTACTGACTGGTAAGAATAGCATGCTTTTTGTGCATTTGGTGCTCTTTGTATACTTCACGTCATGTTTTTTTTTCACATATACTGTAATAAAGGGGGAAAAAATGCCACAAAGTTTAGTTTAAGTTTCTCATTACTGCAGTGAATTTTACAAGTAAGGTAGGTGCCAAAGTCTAATTCTTTTATATTTTATATGGAAAATCTGGGTCACAAGACTTGTTGTGTGTTGTATGGGAGAAGAAACAGGCCTAGTTCTTACAATAGATCCATGGGCCCACTTTACTGGAGGCTAGGTAATTTGTTAACTACTCACACCTCAATGATCCACACATCAAAAACTAAACTTGCCTACTAAAGTTATTCACGTCTATCTTTTGAAGTAACTAAAGTCGCTTTAATGAGCAAGGATTATTTTTCCGCACAGATCAGGGATGGCTCCCACTTGAGAGAATTCCTTTTGTTTTACTGTACAGCGGGCAATTAACATGCATGTCATGGTCTATTTCATTACACAAACTGCAGCTTATAAAAAAATTATGCAAGAGCCACTTCTGGGGATATCGGCGGAGGATCCTTTCTTCCTCTTTTTTTTTTTTTTTTCTTTTTTTTTTTGCTCCTCTTGCTGTTCGGTTGTCCTACATGTGTGTGACAGAACTGTAACACCGGCCTGGGGAGCGCTTGAATAAGGCTGTCTGAACATGTGTCAGTGGGCGCTCTTCTGGGAATGCCACGCTCCTAATATACAGTCCATCTGCAGCCTCCACAATGAATAACAACAAGCGCTTCAACAATACTGACTCCTCCCCTGCCTCCGCCACCATTTAATGTTTTTGTCTTTGTCCTCTGCTCTACAAAAAAAGTCCTGCGCTCCTCAAGAACCAGCCGCACATCCCTGTCACATCAACTCCTTATTATTCATTAGGATCTTTCTTTCCCCCTCGCGTGAAAGGACCTTGATAAGCTATGTTTATTCATACAGTAACCTTTTTAAATATTTCTAAGAGCTCTCCAACAAAGACCTACCTGGCATGCCTAATATCTAATCTGGGTTTCACTATTCAGTCCTCATGCCCACACTTCGCACTTAAAATGCACAACGTGAAATATAACGTCTAGATTTCCTCTTTGTCTTCTGCCTGTGCTGGCCCCATCTGTCTCTCTCTGTCCCTCGCTACATCTACTGTTTCATTATTTAGGATTTTATGCAGGTCTTTTTTTAATGTTTTGTATTATTTCCCCTTTCCTTTCCCTCTGGCTTGCTCTTATTCAGGAGTCCTTGCCCGTTGCAGCCTGATCCCGGAGGGTAACCTGGTGATTAGTGCAGACATCCTTCCCCCTCGCCCTCGCATTCCCACACGCTTCTCACCTTCACAATACTTTTTTCATGCAAATTTAAATTATTTATTATTCCAGGATTATCCTCATGTGCTGCTTTACCAAAGGGGAATCCAACACTCTGCTTGCTAAGTAACTGTAGTATAAGAAATGCCACAGAAAGTTTAGTCATGACCAGTCATGTCCTACAGCCTTCACCTCTCCCATTCAAGGCCATTCAAATTAATCCTTCCTCAACAATTGTAGCCATTCATTTATTCTGCTTCTGCTTATTCCTATTCATTCACTAGGGGCAAATTACATTCACCAATTATTTCTCCTAACACATGTATGCCTTTGTATGGTGGGAGGAAGCCAGAAAACATGGAGGATTGAACCTACGACCTCCTCGTTGAGTAGCAGGAGAGCTAATCCATGCCCCACTTTAGAACCGTTTATCTAAAATTGCTATATGCAGTGTCCTGGTTTCCTGATTGGACGTTGACATTGGGAGCAAACTAAAAACATAAAATAAGCCTTTTGTTAAACTGTTAAAATACGTGATTATCGCTAATTATAAATAAGTGAATTTGCTAATTATATAGAACATGCTACATTAACCACATTTTTCTCAGAGATTATAATACTAAAACCATACGTTATTAGTGCTCTAATGAAACAATCAATTTTTAACAATTTTAAAGAAAAGTTGTAGGTTTTGCCACTCAGATAACATGCTGTCATTGTTGAATATTAACACTTTTAAGGTATTTAGTCAGATTTTATTTATTATATTGCAATCTAACAATATATTACAGTCTTTAGTTGTCCTTAAAGCAGCACTCAGTAACTTTTTTACCTTAAATAAATGATTGTGTGTGATGGTTAAATGAGTTGTTGTAGAATGAATGAAGTGCCCTTCATCTCCCCCTGGTGTATCTGACAAGGGCGAGGACAAGGCGAGGACAAGGCGAGGACAAGGCAAGACAAGGGCGTAACTTTGGGTGTAATATTGGGGGGTTAAACTCTCCGCCTACTGACATTAGTCCTGTACACAGCACATATTCCGTGGCAGCCTTCTTTGCTTTACCTCACACTGGCAATTTAGTCAAATCATCAGCTAACTTGACAATACGACTGTTTACCTCCTCTTGAGCAGTACTTTTTTTTTTTTTTTTTTTTTTTTTGAGGTTGGCATTGACCAACACTGTCAAATTTTTGACTGGCTCTTTAGTCAGCCAACTATCACCACTACAGCACCAGTGACTGAGCTACACACAGCAAACAGTGAACGCTCAGGAGAGACAGTGTACTGGGCCGTACCAAGTATTCTGCACAGGGAAGTGAGGGGGGGTTGAATAAACTAATTACTATTTTGCTGGCAAACGAAATGAATACAGAAAATTGAGTTATTCACGCAAGATAATTTATATTGGTATTCATCGCAATGTTGTGATTACTGGAGGGGTTATATTGGCTCGACCTGATTTTTTTTTTTTTTTTTTTTTTTTTTTGGGGGGGGTCATAACCAGAGATGCTGGTACTATAACAAATTATGCCTACATATATATATTTTAATAGCAGCCAAAGCAGATATATGAGGTTAAGAATGAATCTTGACTATAAATGAAACATATAGACAGGCTTATACGGGGTTTAACACGGTTTGAAAACAAATCAAACGCACCCTATAAAGGCCAACACACACCGGACACACGTCAAAAAACACGCCCCTATTGTTTTCTATGAGGCGCACGGCGGTGGCTGAAAACACATGGCCCCCGTACTTCTGCAGTAACAAAGATGGTTCTCTGCTCCGTGTGACACAGACACACAGCTGTAAACACTGAGGGAAAGTAGCTGCTGCTCGGGGGGGACACAGGCAGCAGCTCCCGACTCCTGCTGCAGTCAGAGCACAGGGAAACTCCTTTCTGTCACTAACTCACTAATAACCTGCTATAGACAGGGGCGGCTCCAGACAAATATCATTGAGGGGGCAATGGGGGGTCCATATTAAATAAAGAGGGGGCAATGAATTTTTGACGCAACAATATACACCAAAAACAATAGGCTAAAATCAATAAGCAAAATATAAATTACCATTAATATTGAGCAACAGTTCTGTCTAGACCAGTGGTGCCCAACCTTTTTCGGCTTGCGATCTACTTTTAAAGTCATCAAGGCCTGGAGATCTACCTTTATTTTTTTTTTACCCCTTATTTTTATTAAACATGGTGGGCATTTATCAGGGTGATTATTAGTGCAGTGGTTAAACATGAAAATAAAAATAGAAATAACCACTTTAATAAAGTCACTTTTTATTAAACTAAAATGATAAACATTAATTATCGACTCAGGACAGGAATAACTGAATCTAATAAATGTAGCATTTTTGTCAGTGATATTTACAACATTCCATCATTTCCTAAAACTGCTGATTATTATGGATTATAATAGGCCTACTATATTTATAATTATGCCTGAATTAAACTGCAGTATCAATGCAGTTCATCATCAAAGCTCAGCATTATTTTAGTAACATTGATGAGTGACAGGAGCCCCATGGTAAAGCTCAGGGGAGGAGCTTGTGAGACTTCGACAAAGTCAGCTTTCCTCACGCACGGCAACAACAAACTACTGAAGGACAAAAACAAAGCAAACAGGTGACATACATCAGGCTCTGACACATTCCTCACCTGTCTCCTCCCTGACACCGCTGCCTCTCCTTCTGTGTGTGTGTGCGTGTGTGTGCATCAGCCCCATGGCAGTGTTCAGAGCAGCCGCCCGCAGCCTCCACAACAGAAGTGAAGTGAAAGCGGCCAGAACTCTGATTGTTATTAAGTTGCTTGTATTCGGTTTAGCTCGTAGCTCGTGCGGTTTCCTCGCGCTTCCGCGGTGTCTCGTGTTTTAGAAAGAATCTCAGACTGATTGATCTGCGTGTTATTCAAAAGCCATAGGCAAATGACTTTATTTGGAAAGACATGGCTCCACAATCTACCCGCACTGCTTTTACGATCGACTGGTAGATCACGATCGACTGGTAGATCACGATCGACTGGTAGATCACGATCGACGGGTTGAGGGCCACTGATTAAAGCCTTCTCAAGTGTTTGGTGTAATTTGAGGCGGTACTCCAGGTGTGCTTTGGGCTTAAGATGCGCATGCTCAATGCGTTTGTTTAAGGAAGCGAGACAATCAGTGAATGATGAGAGGGGAGAGGGACATTCTGTGCATTAAATCACATCATGGAGCGATTATAAGCCACTAAAAAACACACAAACACATATATGATGAGATAAAGCACTGCCTGGTTCACATGCTTTAGCGTCAGAGATTATTTTTTTTTTCCTCATAAAAGCGTCCAAGGTCCCGGCTGCTTTCTAATGTGTGTAAAAGCTGCAAAGACCGGTCGGACAGCTGATCTTGTTCTAGCCGGCACTGCATACCCCCTCTAAATCTTATGCCGGTACGTAGTACCGGGCCGTACCGGCTTACTTTCACCCCTGCTCATAACCCCCCTAACCCCCCTGGAAATTACGCGCCTGCCTACAGACAAGGTGTGGTCCCATGTTTCCACTCATCCTGTGTCCAAACCAAACAAAGTAGAGGAATTACAACTACATATCTGAACAGTAGACCTAAAAGACTGTGTGTCCCAAAAATCATCAACCTAGCTCCATGTGGACACACTTTAATAAGCTTTAGTGTGAGACTTAGGTGGAGGCTGAGCTCCTATCCAGGTGTAACTTGTTAATAAACACCTGTGGTCATGTGACCTTTGACCCCAGACATGTGAAAATCACCAGACATCTTCAGAATTCCTCAGTTGTACTATACTGTTTGTACAAACTTTTTATTATGTAATAACTGATCCTTTTTTTTTTATGGCAATAATAATTGGGATTATATGGGTTAAATAAAACTGCTGAACATTGACACACTCGCTAATTTGTACTAACCAGGCTCTGACATTACACACATATTTGATTTGGTTGTCAATTGCCAAAACCATTTTGATTATTCATTATTTACATCTGTTTAGCTGATGGGCCCATTCAACAGTCATATTGTTAAACAGTGTATAGGTCTATATGGGCTGGTATAGTTGTACAGAAATGATATGATATTGTTTTGCTAAATATGTTATAAAGTTATGTTTTACAAAGGCTCATAATTTCCCAGATAATTTAATGCACATATGTCAAACTCTGGCCCGCGGGCCAAATGTGGCCCGCAGGATAAGTTATTTTGGCCCGTGAGATCATTTCCATTTTATATTAATAATGGCCCGCCGATATATTGTGCTCGATCTGTTTGAACTACATCTCCCATAATGTACTGCAGAAGCGGCGCCGCTGCGCGCCTGGCACTGCCCCTCCCCCGCTGTTTTAGCGAGCGGCGTTTAACGAGCTGCAGGAGCAGAGAGAGAGAGAAGGATTCTCCAACAGGAAATTTAACTTTCCAAAAGAACAAAAGAAATGGACAAAGAGGGATCAGTGAGAGCAGGAGCTTCTTAAACAGGTGGGACTCTCTGTAAACGCTCTACACTTTGTTTGTTGAGCTAATGTAGCAGTAATAAAACCACGCTCCAACCACACAGCAGTGTAAGAACATCTCCTTTACAAACCGTACATCTTTAAAAACAGAAAACCAAATTGTGTCAGTAAAACCAAGTTATCAGCAGAGAGTTGTCTAAGTTAATTCACAGCACTGCCCTCCGTCGCTCTTTTTACTTTCTCTCTGTCGCTACTTGTGCTCTAATGCACTCATTAACACACAGCGAGCTAAACCTGCCCAGAAAGAGGTATAATCCTGCTCACACTGTGTCCTGCAGAGGACAGAGAGGTGGACAGTAGTTTGCTCAATAAATGTTAAATAAGCCTATAATACGTGTTTGTGTGTAGGTGCTGACTCAGCTTAAAGTTGTGCTGGGTTTACATAAGGGGCATGACATGCACCTAAATATTTATCTGCTGGTAGTACCCACTGTCACAGTAAAACAGAGTGGACCTGATGAAAACACCTGTCTTATATGAGGAGTTAGGTAACTGTGGCAGTAAATAATACCTAATAAATAATTGGCCAGTGTTAGTCAGTAGTCTGTGGCCTATTTGTTGTTATTTGTTGAGTTCCAAGTTCTGATTTAAAACAAAACTACAAAGCCCCTTAAAACCACAAATCTACACCTGTAGTTCTGTGGGGAAGTATTATTCTATGTTAAAAAGCCTATTGTAGCCTAACTGAGAACAAAAATACAGTAGGCTGGCTTTATTATTTATACAATTCTCTTATTCGGCCCATGACCAAGACTGGTTTTCTAATTTTGGCCCCAGCTCCGATTGAGTTTGACACCCCTGCTTTAATGTAACAATATTGATATGTTCTTGAGATTACTTTCCCTTGACTGTGTAAGTCTATAATTATGGCTTCACACCTTTACAGAAGCGGAGACATTGTGCCTTTGTCTGCATTTACCCTTCAGGAAACAGCTGAGGAGAGTGGATGGGTTTTAACATTTAACGTGTTAATTAAGGCTGTGTTTTCCAACCAGGGGCACAGGGACCCCTAGGGAGATGCAAGCACTTAGCAAGGGGTACTTTGAATTTTTCAATCATTTAAAAACTGTATATGTATTTGCAATCTTTCCATATTAAATTAAACTATTAAAACTGATGAAAAATTGTTGAAACTGTTAAAAAATATTAGTTACATATTTTGTTTATTTAATAGCTTGTTTTCAAGGTGATTCAACTCATAATTATTTTTGACAATATTTTTAAAGCCAAAAATGTAGGAGAATTAGCATTTACAATAAAGTAGATGTAAGAATAAAAACTGATGTTTTCTATGACCATTTTAGTCCAAGTAACATATGAGAAAAGGGGTAAAAACTGAATTAAGGCACCTGTCTTATATCTCCACTGGCTGTCTACAACTTCTGAATTGTTAGCACTTGTTCTTGTCCAGCTCAATTTGTTGTCCATAAATAGCTATAAAAAAAAAAATAAAAAAAAAAACTCCTATTATACACTCCTCACTCTGTACCACGTCTGTGTTGTAATGCTTGGCAGTGGTTCAACGGATGCAGCACAACTACAAAGAGGCTCTAAAGCTAAGAAAATAACTGGAGTTGAGTCTAGACTCTAGTCATTTTCCCCGCGGGCCAAACTTGGCCCTCATCAACTTTTTAGATGATATCCACTTACATTAATTGCTATTGCTTGATAGCCTATAACCCCATGGGGCTATCAGTGAATGAGGTGCTGTAAGACCCCATTTGCGAGCACACAGCGCTATGTCATGGTTTCATGGTTTTAGTTGCTTCCAACCAATAAATAGCAAGCATTCTATCATGTGACCTCCTTCTGTCATGGTTACCTTTGCCTCTATTCAATAAGTATCCAATGTTTATCTAATTTGCCGCATAAAAATGTAGCAAAATAGGAGGTGGTGTGGTTGGGGTGAGGATTTTTATTTATTTATTAGGTATTTATTTATTGATCTACATATTTTGTATACGTAACTGAACATGCCAATATATATTCATTTAAAGCTGCCAAGGAACCATGACAGAGAACTATATGTCCATTCTTGTGGCCCGCCACCTGGCAGTTCAAAAAACATGTGGCCTGACTGCAATCAAACTTGCCAACACCTGATCTAGACTATGTATAAACATGGATAGCAGTTAGTATAAGTCAGAGTTTCTCAAACTGTGGCACGGGTACTCCTAGTGGTATGTGGGCCTCTTCTGGTGGTACTCGGAGTCTTAGTTCAAGTCCTGATTTAGTTTAATTTAGAGACAGTTTTATTTTTGTTTAATTCTGCTCTGTTTTGGGTTCAAATCTGAAGTTTATACAGCTGCTTTGACTTGGTTTATACACACTTTAGTCCATGATTTGTCCTGGGTAGACCTGGTTTAGTCCTGGTTTAAACCCTATGTAGCCCTAGGTAAGTCTTGGTTTAGTCCTAATTTATTCAGTGCTTTAGACAGTGGTTTAGTCCTGGTTTAAACTTGTTTTAGTCCTGGTTTAGTCCCAGTATTTTTAGTTCTGAGTTAGTGCCTTTCTGATTCCTTGTTTTAGACCTGGATGACACCCGCAGCATGGGAGCGGTCAGCTCTGCCACTTCACAGCAAGAAGTTCTCAGGTTTGTTTCCCAAACTGGATGGGAGTTGCATGTTTGCATGCTCTCCCTGTGTCCTATCAACCTAAAACCTGCACAACAGGTTGAACCCACAACCTCCTCCTTCTGATCAGGAACTCCTGACCAGAATCCTGGCTAAAATCTGGAAGGGTCCCTGGGCGCACCACTGCTCCTCACAGGTTGCCCCCAAATACAGAGACCGCTTGGTGTGAAAGGGTTGGGTATCACTGGCATTGTCAAGTGTTTTGCACAGATCCTACACTTGAAAAGGGACTTACACCAGAAGATTTAGTATGGCAGGACTCCACTCATAAAAGAATGCTACTGAAATGTCCTTATCCCATTTATTTATTGAGCTCAGTAGGTAGCAACAGTGTAAGCAATAGGTGAAAAAACTTAAGAAAAGAAGAAAAGAAACAAAATTACAAGGAGCAGTGTACGTACTTTTAGAGACAATTTTAAAAAAAAGTTGAAAAAATATCAATGCATCACAGAATTCAATTAATTGAGCACCAAATTTACACATTTGCAGATAAGTAGAATGATTTACAGGAAGCTAAAAGCAGGATTTTAAGGGAAATACCAGGTATGCTTAAACCCAACACAAGTACTTTTAGAGCTTACCAAAGCCCATGGACAAATTTATTTAAACTAGATTTTACCATTAATGTATAGTTTTATATTTAAGATTTTAATTAAATTATGGAATTAATTCATATTTTAACTGTCTTAATGTGCCTATAGATTTTAATGTATGAATTTATTTTATTGGTTACCAAGTTTAAGTTATTTAAGCGTGATGGGATTTATTAACTTGGTGCACTTTACAACATTCAAATAAACAAATTACCAAACTAATCTGCAAGGCTCCGAAGACAACCAGCGTCCAACACAAACATGGCACCGATCCAAGAAACCACACCAACATAGCAATTTTGTAATCTATACACAATTAATATGCTTTTTATTACCGCTGTAAAATGGGTGACCAGCTTGTGCGGCTATAATTATACAATAACACCATTTAAAATATAAAGAATTCCCAGGTGCACTCATGTTGTTTACAGTGTGTCCTTCTCCATAAAATGCTTGATGGGTTAAAGGTCAAATTTGCAGACAGGCTGCCGAGGCACTGGTTATGCATACATAATTAAACTGATACTTTATTTAAATGCTGAGAAAATTGTTTTAGGATGCATATGAAATGTGGACATGGGTTGTTGTGTTTTAGATCTAGATCAGAATCTGCACAAAACATGTTGATCTTTTGCACTGCCATTATGAGGTGAAAAATTAATTGAATTGATAGTATGTTGTTATCAAGACGGACCACATTGCATTGGCAAAATAACTGTTTAAGGGCATCTGCGACATGTCCAATCCACTCTCAGGACTCAGGACAATTATGGGGTCATAACAAAAATACAATGGATTAGCTTGATTATATATTGTTGTATACTTTTATGGCCTGGTCATAAGGTTGCTCAGTAACTTCTTCGGGCTTTTTCCAATTAAAATCTGGACCAGAGTTTGGCACACTTTCAATGTTGATATATTGTGTTAATTACAGTAAATTAAGTCAAAGCAAATGTGGAAAACGTTACATTGGAGCAGTTAATTGTGCTCCTCTGAAGTAACAAAAAAGTTGTCTGGCCTTAGTTAATCATATTTCTGTAGATTTAGTCACAGTGCAAGTCACCACAGGAGCTTGTTTAATCCACAAACGTGCCTTTATCTTTGCTGTTTAGTTCATCCTCTCAGCACGAACTAACCACACAGAGACTAACCACACCACACATTTTCAGATGGACTTTGTATGTTTGTACAGTGGCTTGTTAAAGTATTCATCCCCCTTAACATTTTTCCTTTATTGTTGCCTGAAGACCTGGAATTGAAATAGATCACTGGCAGGTTTATGTCACTTTACACCACGTGACAACAACTATAAAGATGCAAAAAAAAAATTTTTATTGTGAACTAAATTAGACATATTACAGAGAAATAGAAAACTTAAGTGTGCAAAAGTATTCATCCCCTCAAGTTAGTACGCCGTAGAACCACCTTCTGAAAGAAGCTTTGTGCATAAAATCAGTAGGATTTGTGCTTATTCTTCATCTAAAAACAGCTTGGTTGGATGCATTGTACAGCACTGTTTGAGTTTCTTCAAAAACTTCCTGTATTTACCTCCATCCTTCATTCCTTCAGTTCTAAGCAGTTTCCCAGTCCCTACCATTGACAAATATCCACACAGCAGGACACCACCAGGCTTCACTTTAGAGAGGGGCCACAGTCAGGTGTTGGGTTTGTGCTACACATAGCATCTTTCATTGATGACTCATTTTAATTATCTCTGGCCAGAGAACCTTCTCGTGTTAGGGGAGTCTCCCTCATGCCTCTTGGCAAACGAAAAACATGTTTTCTTATTATTTTATTCAAGCAATGGCTTTTTTTCTGGCCACTCTTCCACACCCCAGCTCTGTGGAGTGTATGGTTCAGAGTGGTCCTGAATAGATACAACAGTCTGCTGTGGAGCTCTGCAGCTCTTTCAGGGTCACCTTTGGTCTTATTGTTGCCTCTCTGATGAATGCACTCCTGGCCCGGTTTGTGAGTTTTAGATGGTCATTTCTTGGCAGGTTTGGTGTGGTTCCCTGTTTTTTATATGTTGTAATGATGAATTAAACAGTGTTTTGTGGCATTATGACAGTTAAATTGCTGTCAGGCCGAACTTATCTAACCATTTCTGTGACTTCTGAGGGTAAATAACGCTGGAACTTATTTAGGAGCCTCTTTAAAAAGGAGATGCATACTTTTGCATTCTCGAGTTTTCTATTTTTCTGTCATTTCTTATTTGCTTCACAATAAAAAAAAATATTTAGCATTTTTATAGTTGTTGACATGTGGTATAAAGTGACTGACATAAATGTTGTCCAGAGTTTCTTCCATATTCATAATTCCAGGATCAGCATAAGCACAAGTACACAGCCACAAGGTCAAACCTTTTGGCTTGAGGGCCCTGACTGTCCTCCACACCTGCCCCACTTGGATATAAGCCTCAGTGGCTCCACCAACACACTCAAACTGAAAACCAATTATGACTTTCACATGAAATACCCCCCTCCCCCAAAAAAAGTTAAGCATTAAGTTTTACCTGGGTAACTGGGGCTCCGTATGTAATCATTTCAAAGGTGATTACTGATGTGTATAAAACAGAATAAAAAGAGGAATGTGCCTGAAAACAAAACAAAATTATTCCAACTTAGTGGGCAGCAGTGTAGATTTACAATTCAAAAAGGCCTCTACAAAAGTCTTTACCCAGTGTTCAAACAATGTGAACATGTAAATCTGCTATAATGAAATCAAATGTGTTAGAACTTGCTCAGATAAAGGCTCTGTATCCTGTCCCATTATTAATGCCGCACACATCCCTTGGACTTACTGTTTACATGATACAAATCAGACGGAATCTCTTCTGGATCCTGCTGCTCCGAGGCAGGAGCTGTGTGCGATGGGGCCTAAGCGCTGTGTGCCTGAATATCTGTTTAGTAGACAGCTATTGAGCACGTTCGGAAATGCTTATTAGTCAAATTAATTACTTATTTAACAACTGCGGTGCTTTCCAATTATTCTGTCTGGGTTACTTTATTGTGTGTTCCCACTGAGCTCTGTCCTCTCAGCGCTGTCAATCCTTATATAGATCTGCCGGTTTGTTTTGCCTTCTCGCTCGCCATTCTCGCTTCAGACGAACTGTCACATCCCGTCCGCCGAGCATCAATCCGTTCGCCCCAAAGTTAGCGATGCCAAATCCATGACGGCCTCACTCAATCCACATTTTCCGCCCAATGGGATCCGCGGACGTATAAACCATCGGAACGTTTGCTTGGATATGCACATTCGCGCTCCGTCTCATCAATCAGGCCTCATGGGAGCTGCCGCTGCTCCAGATTGGTTTTTAGCTTTCCAGCGAATTGATTGAGAAAAAGAAACTTAAAGTAATGTGTTTGCCAATAAGTTGCCACACGGGCTCAATCTGAAGTGGCATTAGGCATCTTGGAGTGCCTCTACCTTGTGCTTTCTGATGCTATTTTGGTGCACCACTGCTTTCTCTATTGACCACGCAAACTATGAAAATATAGTGAAAGTGTAGCCCCAGATATTACCTGCTATACCCACTGTGAGAAATAGGCATTTGTGTGCTGTGGGAATATGAGCGAACGCATGGGTTAGTATGAAAAAGGGTGGTGGAAGAACGGGTTGCCGGCTGTGAAAATCTGAAGGGGGGAAGAGAGCGAGAGAGAGGAAAAGAGCTGCAATTCAGATTCAGCAATCTGACAGAATAATTTATTGACTTTTCAGCAGCTTGGTAAAGAGTTTCTGATAAATGGAGCAAGTCACACTGAACTCTTATCAAAAAATGAGAAGGGGGTCATACCAATTGAGAAAATATATGTGAAAACCTGAAGCACATCCACTGATTTGTTATTTAATGGTGACAGATGTTGAAGTCGGGAGGCCAAGCGCGTCTCTTCATCTAGTTTTGGGAAAGGATTTTGCTTTAGAGAAATGGGACACACAGTCATATCTGCTTGTGCTATTTATTTTATTTAACTGCTATCCTCCGTATACATGAAAGAGAAAAGTATTGATTTATAACATGTCAATGAGGATCAATGCATGTTTATACAGCAGCGTGTTCACACTACAGGAAATATAAGAACTATAAGACAGTATGTAGGTCATAAAGATTGGGAAGCAAGGCCGCCCTTAAAAACATTAAAAGGAATATTTCTATCTGTTCTGAGCTTGCAACCCTTCAGATGGCAATTTGACCTTAATCAAAATTACAGCCTATGATACAATTAGTACTGTTATTTTAAGCATTATGAGGTATCAAGTGTAAAGTACTTACCACTATTATTACTAATACTACTCCTTGTACTACTGTACTGCCACTACTACTACTACTGCTGCCTCTGTACCTACTATTACAACTAATCTAGTGCTAATAATACTACTGCTTATTCTCGTACAGCTGCTATCACTGCAAATACTATTAATCCACCCACAAGGGTTCACAAACCACTCTTTGTGCCAGTCCCAAGCCTGGACAAATGAAGAGTGTTGCGTCAGGAAGGGCAGACCTATGCTGGGTCAGACTGCAAATCACTGCATCTGCTTTGGTGACAAAAGCCAAAAGGAAAGAAGAATCACCACTACTATTATATTTGTAGAATCTACTACCATTAATGTACATAAAAAGTACATATTCTTCCAAAAATTGATTATGCTTTTATCTACCTTTTTAAACGATGGTCACCTCTACAACAGCATTGCACATTTTGCAACCTTTAAAAACAATATCTGTCTAAAACTAAACGTTTCTAATAATTATTTTTACTGCTAGAGATGAAGAAACCAGCAGAGGACAGCAGAGTCCAGAGTGTTACGCTCTTTTAATCGGAATCAAAGAGAAAAAAAAAGTCATATCACTTCCTTAAACTTTTTGTATGATGCCATTTTAATACAAAATTTTAAAAAAAAAATGTTGTGAGTAAACAGAGCTGTACATCGTTTTTATGGAATAAATAAATGAGAGCGGACTGGATGTAGAGGGATTGTTGATTGGTTGGTGCTTCCTGGAATGGATGGGGGTTCATGGGAGAGGCATAGGCTTGTGGAAGTGAGCATTCTGAGGCCACAGAATAGCCGTGCCAGAGAATTACTCAAACAGGAATAAAATGCAACTCGAGGTAGGTTTTTGATGAAGAAACATTAAGCCATAGTAGAAAGCTCAAAAAAGTCAATTTTGCATAAGATAGCATAGCTTTAAACAAATACTTTATTAAAATATTTTGTAACTTTCCCCCTTTTGCCTCAACAAAAAACACAGCTGATAATATGTTTGGAGTTTTGAAAACCAAACAATATTTTCTCAATGTCAGACGGCAGTGATTAGAAATGTAAATTGAAGGTTGTCTGTTCGGATGTCAAAATACTCAGTGGAAAAAAGTGAGAACACAGTAGATAAATACCTTTCAGCACCAGTAATGATGCTGTGACTTATGTTAATGTTTATACAGCGATGATTATGGCTTGTCTTGACGTGATTCTTTTCACTCAAAGAATGAAATGTGTGGCAGGTTGTCATCTAGTTGCATTCCTTCTTTCTGTCATCTCGTCTCATCTATTTCTGTCTGTGTTTGATTCATTCAAGTTGTAAACTTTTGTATTTTGCATCAGTTTAATTGATGTTGATGTTCTTTTTGACATATTTTCAAATACGTCAGTCTCAACAAAATCAATCACCAGAGCTGATGTCCGAGCCAAAAGTCCTTTACACAGCTGCGCTCTAGATTAGAGAGCATTACATTAAACCTAACTTCCCAATCATTATCATAATTTAAACATTAGTTACTAAAATTGTTTATACATACTGATTTACCTGCTTTTTACACAATGTGCACTCATTGAATAAAGTACATTTATAGCTACCACAGAAACCAGCTTTTTTATTGGATTTTTGTAGAAATTATGAATGAAAGAAAGAAAGAAAGAAACATTAAGGCAATAAATCTGTGAAATCTAAATCCACTTTATTTGTATAGCACATTTTACAAACAAAACTTGCTTCACATAAACAATAAATAACAATAAATGACTCTATTTGGCTTCACTAGTCCCCACTAAAATAATAAGAACCAGTAAAACCAAATAAGAGCAATACACACCAAAAGACACAGGACCACACAACTCACGCTAAAATAAAAGAGAATAAAAGTGGGTCTTAAAATGAGACTTAAAACAGTACACTGTGGGGGCCACACTGTGAGGGCAGAGTGTTCCACAGTCTGGGGCCAACCACAGACGAGGCCCGGTCCTCCCTGGTTTTAAGTCTGGTTAGGATGAAGCTGGAGCTGGCCCACAGACCTCAGTGAACGCACCGGAGTGTACATTTGGATGAGGTCTGTGATGTACTGTGGGGCCAGTCCTTTCAAAGCCTTAAAAACAAATAATAAAATCTTAAAATCTATTCTAAAACTATCAGGAAGCCAGTGCAGGGGGGCGAGGATGGGGGTGATGTGGTCGTGTTTTGACTCTAACAGCAGAAATGTAATTAATATAGAAATTAATTTTATTTGCCAATTGCCATGCCAACCAACGCAGTCTCTCTGTGTGGAGTCTGCATGTCCCTCCTGTGTTATTTTGGCTCA
This sequence comes from Bostrychus sinensis, assembly GCA_020698575.1. NCBI lineage: Eukaryota > Metazoa > Chordata > Actinopteri > Gobiiformes > Eleotridae > Bostrychus > Bostrychus sinensis. Next base: position 31,345,848 of record CM036242.1, read on the forward strand.
AACATTCTGTTTCATTTCACTGTCTAAAAGAAATTAATATATACAATAGATGCTTTGCTCAATCTAAATGTGCTATATCAAATAAATGTGAGAGTAAATATTTGCTTGTCTGAGTATATGTCTTTGTGTCCGCTCTTCAACTAGATGGCCATTCTCCAGGTCGTACCCTGCCTCAGGCTCAAAGTGGTTGGAAAAATCTACAGCTACCAGCTTAAATTCATCACAGCATTTGTTTTTGTTTTGAGATTTGCAATGAACTATTTCCTACGTCTCTCTTCACCTCCTCCTCACTGTTTTGTGTGAAACGTGCCTCATTTATAGACTTCCAGCTTCCTAATGGTTTGGAGCTGAAAGTATTGGCCTCTTTTGGTTTTGATTTTTAAAGAAGAATCAATTGGCAGACTCAATGAGGAACTGCCTGTGCTTTGTATCGTTAATATTTAAATAGGTTAGGCCCGGGAGTTGGCTTGCTTTCTATTGGACTACTTTTACATAGCCTTTTATGTTGCTCACTGTGGGGATGTTCCCTTCCTGTGAGTCTTGGCCAGTTGTCTGCATCAGAAAAACACATTTGAGGCCAGTAAAAAACAGTTTGATTTGTAACACAGGAGCAAAAAAGTACAATGCAAGTACAATGTCTGCAGTGTTTACTTAGAATAGTACACAGTCTGGATTTTAGACACTGAGGCAATGGTTTGAACTCAGGACTTGCAAACAAAATATTTATGTTGTGTCATGCATTAGATGGGTCATCATGGTCATAATCTTTTGCCTTTTACCTCATGCATTTGACCAAAAAGCATAGTATTTGGTCTTTTTTGGTATTTTTTTTTTTCCAAACATGTTGCTGCCATATAAAAACCAACAATGTTTTTCTTGTAAATAAGAAAACCAGTACTTTAATTCGTGTACCAGAATCCAAAAGTGGGTTGCAAGGAGGTTGAATCATTGTAATGTTCAGTTTATTTGAGGCATTGATGTTGTTATAATTGCATAAATGGTAAAAATGATTTCAAAATACATGTGCCTTAAAGGTCAGAGTAAAACCATTTAGAGAAAAAAATGACCAAAGACTGATGAAGTACTGATTGTCTGTACTCAAGTATAAATACTGTTACTTCACAATATTATCATGTAATTTATAATCAATTTGAATGAATTTGAATTTTTTTTAAACCTAAAGCCTTTAGATTGCAATATAATTGAGCTACACACTTTACAGCCAAGATTAAAATAGTACTTTCATTTATTTCGAGAATGAATGAAAGTACTTTCTTTAGAAAGAACATTTGTTTCTCCAAAAATGTCAGTATAGGTTCTTCAAAAATGTACATTACTTGAGTGAAAATTCTTAAAGTACCTTGATACTGTAAAAAATGATGTACAATTAGTTGATAAGAGATAAAATTAGATCCCAATATTAGATAAATTAAAGGTCCTATATTATGCTATTTCAGGCTTTTTCAAATAGTTTTGGAGACCTTTGCATTAGTATTTCACATTTTGTAACTTAAAATAATCTATATGTAGGGGAAACGTTTTATTTTGGGGACCGTTACTTTGAGTGTGCAGGGAAAAGCTTGGATTAGGTGTCTGTCGCCCCCCTACTGGCAACGCTGGGGTATGGACACAGAGCATACAATAGCTACTTGGCACAGATATTAGCAGCATGACACTAACAGACAGATAAACAAGCTCACTGCTTTGTAGTGACTCCATTTTAAGCTCAATTGATCAGAATGACTCTGGGGACAGTGTGTGGGCTTTAGAAACACACAGGAGCACTTCCTGGTTTCACGTTTCTAGAGACAAAATTAGGTCCCACACTACTGCCATTATACAATGCAAACTTCTATATTTCCTTTGAAAACAACAGCATAAAGTCTTTACCGGTTGTTGTGTGAATGCCACGTAACATAATTACTGTGGTCCTGACAAGGAGACAACCAGCAGAACCATGTCTTCCTGTGCCTTTTCCTCGTTGATATTAATGTAGGCCATTACAGTCACGTGTGAAGGCAGCACGAATCTTTAACACCATCTTCTGCACTGAGAACACTGAAGCCTTTTATTAAAGCTCAGCTGGAGGAACATGACATTTTGAGCCTGGATTTTGCTCAGACACTTTTTGATTTAGAAAACCACGTATCCTACACCGCGGCAGAAAGATTAGAGCTGGATGTCATCTCGCTGCAGCAATTTTATGTGAATGCCAAATATTAAAATATCTTCAGTGAGGTTCGTCATTATGAGATTGTCTGACAGGTTTTGTGGGGAAGGATTCTGCTGCTGACAAATCGAAAATATTTCACCATTTTGAGTGAGGCACAGTTTAGCAGCAAACAGTACTGAGCAAAAGTTTTACTGAGGCGTGATAAAATGCTTGAGAGGTTTTATGAATACAGCATTTTATTTTTATTTTTTGTTATGAATTTTTTTAGAAAATGTCACGGGCAATGAATAAAATGTTTAATTTTGGTTAAGATCCAGGAGTTTTAAAGGATTCTGTACCATTTAGAGAGATGGACCGAAGATACTAACTAGATTCTTTACCATATTGAGATATACTGAATAAGGGTTTGTGGCTCATTGGAAAAAGCATTTACCCCTGAACTATAAGATTTTCAGGTTTCAGTTCAGTTCTGAGTGATCGGAGCAGTGCCTTGGTAGAAGATTCAGAAGAAAATACAGACCAAAGATACTAACTTTACTCATTTAATGAACAAATGATTTGTTTTTGCAGATTGTTCAATATATACCCTTGTTTGATATAAGGGTTTTGTGGCTCAATAAAAAGAGCATTTACCCCTGAACTAGAAGAATTTGAGTCCACATCTGGGCATTATAGCTTTACCATTGCAAGATAGGACTGACACCTTGGCAGAAGATACTGAAGACACTAACCTCATTCACTAAAAGAACAAATGATTTGTTTGGCCTTTGTGGCTTAATAGAAAAGGCATTTACCCCTGAACTAGAAGGGTTTTGGGAGTAGGTCAAGACACTATATCTTAATTGCAAGGTGGGACCAGTGCCTTGGCAGGGGTCTACGCTTTTCAAGTGCTTCTAGTTTTGAATTTGCTTCTCTTTTTTTTTGTGTAATTTTGTGTATTTTTTTATTATTATTATATTTTTGTACATAGATACACTTGACTTTGTCCGTTGCCTTTTGCACAGTACTGTATGTGTGGCTCCAAACAACAGCAGAGTGAATTACAGGTGCAGTGGGTGTTAAGGCCATATAATGAACAAAATGAACCTCCCTCGGCCCAGTGAAAATGCATAATGTGCTGTAAGGTCAATTACTGCATTAGCAAACCAAACACATAATGCTGGCGGGCGGGGAGCGAGCAGCGGGTGAAGGTAAGGTTATATGACGGCAAATAAAACAGTGATTTGCAAAAGTGATTGCTTGCTCCGTAAACATTTTCGATGGCCAAAGCATGAGGAGACAAGTCGCCTGATTGCTTATTGATCAGGAATGAGTAGCTCAGTGGGATCAGCTCAAGGTTAAACAGGTCAGTTAAAGACACTTATCATTACTGCTTAGTGGGACATGTCAACACATTTATATTGACTGTTTTGTTTTTTGTTTTGTTTTGTTTTTTGTTTTTTAGACCAAACAAGTGTTATTATTTGCAACAAGGTCATAACCATATTTTAATTAGGGAGTTTTGACATTTTGGATTCATTACATCAGCACTAAATGACAGCAATGCTCCAGAAATATTATTGCTTGAAGCTTTTTTGTGCTGCTCTGTTTTACATTTTTCACACTGCTGTTGTGTTTCATGGGGCCATTATAAGGCTAAAGTGGGGCTAAATGCCACAGCACAGATTTAATCCCGTGATATTTGACAAACATTATACTGTTTATGCATACAATATCCTACTTCTTTTTCACAAAAATTCAAATTTTGTGGGTTTGTTGTTAAAAATATAGTCTAATCGATATTTATTGATTTTGGGGGACTCTCAATAAACAATAAATTCGCAGACATCGATTAGAAAATAATTCAAAATGGGATTTCACTGTATAATATTTTAAAGCATTGAGTGTAGTAATGTTTTATACTTACTTTTTACAAAGACTTGTGGAAAAAGTCTGTTTTTTTATGCATTTGTTAGCTACATCACATGTCAACGGGACTTAACTTTTGTTAAAATGACAACAAAACCTCTGTCACCTCTGTAACAGTAACTGATAAAGTATATTTATTAACCTATTTTTCAAACTAATAATAATAAAAACACTTAGTCTTAGTTTAGGAAATGTCTTTGAGATGGATTCTTCCAGAGATAAAAAAAAAAAAAAAAAAAAAGCTATTTCTATCTGTGAATTTGCAGCACTGCAGGAAAACTCAATACATTACTACATTTTGATCCAGACGGGTTTGCCATTTTATTGAATATAACAATCATAATCACATGAAGGGGCCTGGTGCTGGTTTGGTTTTGAGAGTATTGAATTAATTTGATATAGGTAATTGTGTAAAAGTGACAGTGTGTCTGCCTGAGTTTGAGCTGATAGACATGTAAATCCTATAATATGGCTCTTCATGACAATTACAGCAGAGAGGAGGGAGGGACGTCCTCTGTGATCATCTACACCAAGTACCACCTCAGATAATATTTGGATTTCAGACATTTTGCACAGACTAAAATAAGCCTAAATCAGAACTTATACCAAGGTCTAAAAAGAGGAACAAAATAGGGATTAACACAGAAAATGCATTACTAAATGAGGACAGGGACTATATCAGGATTAAACCGGCAATTTATCCAGACTAAATCAGGACTAAACTAGAATTAAAGCAGGATTTACTGAGGTCTAAACCAGGAGTAAACTAGAATTAAAGGAGGAGTTATCCAGAACTAAACCGGGACTAAAACTAGGACTAAGCCAGGACTAAACTTGAACTGAACCATGACTAAACTGGGACTAAACCAGGACTAAACCAGAACTAAACCAGGGAGTAATCAAGGATTAAACTATGACTAAACCAAGCAGTAATCTAGGACTAAACTGCAACTAAACTAGAACAAAACTAGGATTAAATCTGAACTGAACCATGACTAAACCATGACTAAACCAAGAAGTAATATAGGATTAAACTGCAACTAAACTAGAACAAAACCAGAACTAAACTAGAACAAAACCAGAACTAAACTAGAACAAAACCAGAACTAAACTAGAACTTAACCAGTTAGGAATCAGGGACTAAGCCATGACCAAACAGGACTAAACCGCAACTAATCTAGAACAAAACAATGAATAAACTGGGACTAAACCAGGACAAAGTTACACAGATTAACCAGGACTAAACCATGACTAACTCAGAATTAAACTAGGAGTACACTAGGTCTAAACCCATGACTAAACCAAAACTAAACCAGGTTAAATCTAAGACTAGTTGGCAGTTGTCTAAAACTTCAAAATAATAAGCCCCAACAACAGCTAAAACAGAGGAATATAACTGGCACAAAATAAAACTAAGTCAGGACTTGCATTGCCAAAGACTCCTGAGTACCACCAGAAGAAGTCCGCGTACGCCCAGTTGTAGCTGTCCCACAGTTTGAGAACCACTGCTCTATAGTAGGTTCTTAGGAGGAAACATGGATGAGGAGAAGAGGATTGTAAAGCCATATTTCAGAGCAACTGTGTGTGATAAAAAAAAAAAAAAAAGAAAAAGTCTGGAGCATTTCTCTCTACTCTTGTGCGCTCCTCTGTTCCCGGCTGTGTGCATCAATCATTCTCTAATATTGCCAGCGTGTCTGCGGGGTCTGTGTTGGGGCCCTGGAGCCCAGCTTATGGCAAGCCTCAGATCTCTGCCTCTTTCATGTGAATGCACACACTCAGACTCCCAACATTTCCGGCCAGCGTTAAGATTTAGGGATGTCTTTAACGATGGAGAATAGGACCGCAGGTTAGTTGTTTTTTTTTTTTGGAGGAGCGTTTTTGGTGTGCGATAAAGATGCTCCTAAGATTTGAGAGGTCAGTGGGCAAAATGCAGCATGGAGGTAGATATAAGAGGGAGATTAAAGAAACTCCTGAGATTAAATGTGTTTGAACTCACTTTGAAGAGGTTTACAAAAACAGGCAGGCTACTTTTAAGATACAAGTATTTTATTTATGTAATGGTAAAGCGCTTCTGTGAAAAAAAAAAAAAAAAAACACAGAGAGAGAGAACACCACACTAAATCAGAATAAATTAAATGAGCAAATACACTGACCAGCTTTTATGAAATTAGATTAAATACAGTATGTTGTGTCCTCTGCAATTCAGATTCAGTTTTCCATTAAATTGTTTTTTGTTTTACTGGTCCAAATAATATTGTAATGAAGTGCCATATTAACACCATGGTATCAGTCTAAGTGTAATTTGAAACATTTTAGAAGCATTAGTATGCAGTGTGTCTTCAACTGGGATATAATCAAAATGAGAATGTTCTTTGTTGCAAATGCTTTTCATTATATTATGCAAGCAGTGTTAACAACAACTTTTCATATAGCCTGCAAATAGTGCTCTTGGGGTCTCCATTTCTGAATTGCATTTTAGCCGTATTTAAAAATTTAGATTGTAATGATTTTTTTATTTTATTTTATTTTTATTTTTTTTAGTTCTGGAATGAAGAAATTAATGAAGAAATTATTAGTTTATGGTGTGGATCAACAGCTGGGTCCAGGTTTGTGAGTCATTGCGAAATAGTGATGTCCCAGCTGCCATAAAAACTCCAGTTGCTAGGCGAAAAAGAAGAGCTTTATGGCTTACCCCTGAACTAGAGGATCACTGGTTCAAGTCCAGGTCATGTTTTTACCATTGTGAGATAAGGCCAATGCTTTTGTTTACCATTAAAGAATTCATGAAATGCCAAAAATAGTTGGGCCTTCTGCAAATGTATGTACCGCTTTCTGCGACTTCACAGGCACATTATGTAAAGGCCGTATGACTCATTATTGTGTCCCTGATGCATGGTATTTTTTCATTTTAGTTTTTTAGTTTAGAGACAAACAATATCCCATGTCTCCTAAGAGCCCTTTGTTTTAAAGGACAGTCTGTTCCTCAATGTCTGATAGAGTGATTTTCAAAGTCGTACAATATTTATAAAGATGACATTTGGGCAAAAAACACTGTTCACAAGTAAGACTTTTTAAAAAGAACAGAAAGTAATGAAGTAAGTTTGACAAAAGATGAGAAAAGTAGCACAACTTCACAGCACAGAACAAAGTGGTGTTTGCAGAGAAATGCCTCACACTGTTTCTAAAGCAGCCTTAAGTTGTGTGATGGTGTGCCACATGTTTTGATCTTTTTGCTAAAGTGGGACAGGACTTCATTAAGATTGTGAGCTCCGTATATGAGCAAAAATGCTATATTACTGGCATCCTTTTTCTCCTTTGAAGATTAACTGTGGCTTGGTATAAAAAGTACATCACAGGTAGCACTTTCAGTAGTTGAAAAGTTTAGTATTGGGGTTGGTCGATGACAATTCACACAATGCTTTTTATTGTGTTGGATAAAACCAGTTTATATTTTATTCACATGTATTTATAATTAATCTATTTAATTCAAGTTTTTTTGAAATTTAACTGTCCCTGTTGGAAAATTCTTCTCCAGCATTTTACCCATCTTTCCAGTGCCACTGTGGAAACCTGTCAGGAGCTGTGGGCAATGGCTCCTGACAATGAGCAGCACCTAGGGATGTTTCTTCAGCTCTTGAGCCATGATCATGGGCCCATTGCTCAAAACTCATGCCCTTCCACTTTATTTGTGCATTCATGCAAGGGGTCTGCAACATAAAAAAGCCTGTCCGAAACTGATCAAGCGTTGAGGGCTCAGGTGGATCTACACTAATAAAACTGTTAATTTATATACAACTTGTAAATATTGGCAATAGTTGCTGACTCTGCTTAGTGCATACCCAAGGTAAAGGGGGCTTCCTGATTCTGTCAAAGCAGAAGTGTGTCCAAAAGGGATAAAGGGAACTCCATTCACTACACAACACAGAGAGTGCACTATGAACTGGAGTGGAAGTGAGAAGGGATTCATTTCAGAAGGGCCCTTGGTCAAGAGTAGAGATGGCATTTATGGCTCTTTAGCAGGAGCCAAATCTTTGGGAACTGTTCATTTCAAAGAGCCGTCCAAAAGACCGGCTTATTTTTGGATTTACGTCATTTTAAGAAGCCAGTCAGTTTATTCAGAAAATAAACACTGGGGTATTATTATTGTGTTATTCACTGATGATAAAATGAGCACGTGTGGACTAAATTCACTAATGGTAATGTCACATACCTGTGCATAGACACCACAATATAAGATTTATTATAAGTCAAAAATGTGCAAAATATAGCTACCTTGACACATATTCATGCAAAAAAAAATGTCAGTAAAAACTAAGCAGGCAACAATAAACTTTAATGCATACATGTAGGCACTGTTTATAACTATAGACGACTAATATGCATCTGTGTATGTGCATCTCTCTCTTGTCTGTTTCCATATGACTCTCTTGGGCATGCTTCTACTTTTTTTTTTTTTTTCACAGTTGGCAAACAAAAAAAAAGAAAGCTTTTTCATTTTGAAACAATAAAAAAAAAAAAGCAATCAAGCACCTCTCTGACTCGGATCTCAAGTTCAATATATTTGGATCATTTGTGCTGACGTTCATGTTTTAAGTTGGTGGAGGAAAATGGAATACCTGGATAAAATCAAAAACTCCACACAGAAAAGCCCCGCCCAGTGTGGGAATTGAACCCGGGACCTTATTGTTTTAAGGCACAAAGCTAACCACTTTGCTACCATGCCAACAATTTCTTTTCACCGTGGAGGTAAGTTCAGTTCTAAAATCTACCCACAGGGACCTCTGTCTTCAGCACCACAGGCCTCAAAGTGCAAAAAAAAAAAAAAACTCTAGATGACATTTGTACTTCGCTGCATCAGCTTTCTACTGTTTGTTCTAAATCTTACCTCCTTGCTTATAGCGGCATGTTGTGTTCACAGTCTTGAGTTTGTTGGAACAGCGCGGCCGCCAGAGGAGGTGCTGCTTGACAAATGAGGGAGAAGGACGCAGCGTGGGGTCATGGCGAGGTAGAGCTATACCTCTCACTGGGTAAATAAATAAGCCACGCCGCAGTCAGCACACTACAATATTCATCATAATAATAGGCACTTTGGGGTTGCTTAAATGTATCAAGGAAACATCAAGGTCACCCAATGCGCCCTAAACACATAATAAACTTTGGAAATGTCTGCTGTGCCAATGTGAGCTGAAAAACTGTTTAAAAAGCAGAAATTGTCTTGAAATATCATCTCTAATCGACGATATTGAACTTTAAATGTTTGGGTTAAGTAAGAGCAGTGTCTCATTTTGGTAAAGCAAGAGGAAGTTGTAATAAATGTGCTATTAGTGCAAAAGTAATTCTCTCCATATACCGTAAAATTGTAAATTATATATTAGAAGTCAATCCGTCCCTGGAGTGAAGAAAATATATCTATCTGTGTCACAACCAGAAGCAATAATACCTTTCTCATAATAACTACTTGTGTTGTATTAAGTACATTCAGTGCAGTGGACCTCTAAGGAAAATAAAACTTGTAACAAAGAAACTTGACTCCATATGAACATCCCCCGTGTGTTGCCTGTCTATGCAGAAACAGTAATTCAACAATAAACATATACATTTATACATAATACTGATGTGCATGCCAAAAACTTAACACTACATTGATGTTTTTTGCATGAATGGAAACAGTATGTATACATTTATTGTTAAATTGTTACTTTTTCTGCGAGGCACTACGGGAAAAACACATTTAAAATTTTGAGGTCTGCTGCCTTGGCTTTTACACAGAATTAAAGAAAAAGCCCTAATTAAGGTGTTAAGTTTAATACATTTATTCACTTGTGTTCATGGATTTAAATCGGAAATATTAATTTCAAAGGCTGTCTTCTCAAAATGTGTTTTTCTCACACTCTCAGAGTCAGATATCTCCACTTCAGTAGCATCTACAAGCACCAGATTTTCCAGTCTTGTACCTAACAATATTGTGAAGATTTTTGCAGTGATTTGTTGATACATAATTTTTAACCTGATTTAATGGTAATTTTACTGCTAAAAACAAGGTGAAATTAGATATTTAAGGCTCTTGTCAATATTTGTCTAATCTAGGCCTACTGAAAGACTGAAAATCCCCTCTTTAAAAGCCTTTTTATGTAACATGTCTACCAAAGTCATGATCCTGTCTGTACTGTTCTGTGTGTTTTGCTTCTTTTGTGTTTTATTTTGAAGCCTTAGTAGTGAGGTCTCTTGTGTTTCCCGCTTGTTTGATTGCCTGCCTCATCCCAATGTGTTTTGCCTGTGTACTCCTAGGCTGAAGCCGAATTCCTTAAACTGTACCTCCTACCTCCTGCTCCTTAGCCTTTGCGAGCTACATCATGAGGTCAACAGTAAGACTCCTACTGCAGTGAGGAAAGGAGCCTCAGCTGTGTTTGAAAGATCCGACCATCGTAACCCAGCAGCGGAAACAACCAGGGAAGTTACATGGACCTACAGCTGTTTAATAAAAACTACAAAACCCAGAAAATGGACTACAATAAGCACACCTTATCCTCCACTGCAGTGCTAATTTTAATGATCTTTTCAACACTACAATGTACAGAACTAACTCAAAATCGCTCCATATGAGAGAAGCTACTGCTCTGTTTAATAAAGAGCTCTGCACTAACACCACAGACTCTAGAATCATCTCTGACTCACAGAAACTCAGGTTTAAACATGAAACACAGCTGTAAATACACACACACAGAACAGACTGTGATAAATATTCTCTGACACTCACTGACAGCAGCTCTGTCTCTGCTCTGGACAGTCAGCAGCATTAACACAGCCACACTGAACCACTGTGGATTTATGCTAATTAGCCACACGGTTTTTAAGTTTCATTTCTCTAAAATGTAAACAAAAGTGCTCAGAGCAGCTTCAGCTCACAGCGTTACACAATAATCATTAATCAGAAGTCAGACATTAAACTGTGTGGAGGCCCTGAGTGTCTCTTTTGTAAAGTGAGGTTTATTCAGATACTTTTATGGACTAAAGTCTGAGGCAGTGAAACTTCTGACTCATCACAAACTTATCACACGGAGATCGGCCGAACTTGGCCATGTTCAGAAACACTCGGGAGATGCCACAGTGGATTGTGGGATAGTTCCTTGCTCCTCTCAGGTTGATAAGGAACCTGTGGAGCTTCTTATGCTAAAGGAGCTGTTTAAGCATAGAAGCTCCGTTCCTTAACTCCTTCCTTACTGAGAAAACTATCTGGACAGTTCTTATCATGGTGAACGATGACGTCCATCCGGTTATAGCTTAAGGAACTAGGAAGTTCCTTGACAACTTCCCATTTTTGGATTCAGCCCGTGTTTTCCCCAGTCCTTTGTCACTTCATTGTCAAGTCCATGTCTAAGCCTGTGTCAAGTCTATCTGTGCCTCCTGTCCCAGTGTTTTACTTATGCTTGTATTTTTCATCAGTTGAGCCTTTTTTGAATTTCGGATTGTGTATTTTGTGATTCCTTGTTTTCTTTCTTTCTTTTTGTTTGTTTGTTTGTTTTGTTTTGTTTGTTTTTTGTTTGTTTGTTTGTTTGTTTTTATATTGGATGCTTTTGGATTATAGGGTTTCATTTTAATTAAAAATTCACCTCACAGTTTTGCTTTTCGGTCCTTTTCCTGTGTCCCCTTGGAATATGAATATGGCCAAATTAATAAAGAATTTTAAAGCTATTTGATATTCAGATTTGATTTTTTCAAAAGAAACAATAAAGTGTTAATATGCAATTTAACATAATACTTAATCTATTGAAGTTATGTTGTATCTGTTAGGATTCTTAATTGGCATGAGTCACTATATAGCTGGTTCCCACTATAGACATAAATGTTTTGAGAAAGTAAAAATATTGTCTTCTAAGAAAAGCTTCTGTTGGAAATAAGCCAGTTGTACTGTAGCAATGATACAGAAAAAAGGAGAAGTAATTAGTTCAAAAGTTTGAAAAATACAAAGAGTATGTATTAAGGTGAGTAGCTTTTTCCATTCAGGATCAACACAGCAAACCATCTGCCCTCCTAGTGTGGAGTGACTTGCTTATTGTTTTAGTAGATATTATTCTGGATGCCCTTCCCGATGCAATACTCTCCTCTTTGCATTTTCCTGGCTTGGGACTGCACTGGCTGGATTAGTCAAGGTGCTCATACAATGAAAGTGAAAGTATATGGATTGACTGTCTTACTACACATACAAGGCAGGCTACATTAGCATAAACAGGTTTTACTGTTAAAACGAAGTCACCTATTCTCTGCACACACTCTACTTGAAGCATCTCTTTAGCCTTATATTTAAAAATCAATTAGCCATGATGTGATATACTGCACGTCCGCTGCCCTCATAGAAGACTGACCCGCTCAACTTAAAAATGCTGCAGTTTCCATTGAGAATACTTTGTCCAGATGCAAAAACAACTCGGGCCAATTCATCACACTTTGATAAGGTGAGTTTTAAAGATGGAAAAGCAGTCAAGGCCTCGAGTTACAGCTGCAAGGTGAGTTATTAATACATCAAGAGTAATTAGCATGGTCCCATAGTGTTGTGAATGAAAGTAATTGCGTTGAACCCCTTTTTCCCATCATGCCTCCCTCTCTGAAATTTTATAGAAATGGTAATACAGAGATGACCTTCTGACCTTGTGCATTATTCAGGTGAACCGTATAGGCTGAGTATGTCTGGATATAGCCCATGGGCTCGGGGTTTTTAGCATGTGCTGAAACCTGTGAGGGGCTCGGGAGATTTGAGTCTGGGATTTATTACCCTTCACACACCCGTTTGGCTTCTTGAAAAATACCTCCCTTTGGATTAAATGTTAAAGACTAAGGCATTCACGTTTTGTAAGGAAACTAAATTAACCTGTATACCCCAGAGCTCTCCTCTACCTCACACTGGAAACAGGAAAAGTGTCGAAAAGTTAAAGGAGTTTTTGAAGTAGGTTTGTGTAGTGTTGTTGTATATTGCAGAGATGAAGTAATGTTGTTTTGTGAAAAAAGTGGGTTTATACTTCCAAATCTACATTCCAGTGTTGCACCCTCATAACTCATTTTAGTGGTTTGACTTGATCTCGCCCTAATTTTATTTGGACTTGACTATAATTGATTTGGACTAAATTGAGAATCAACTCTTTTCTTTTCTAAGTCACTCACACCTCAGCTCAGGATGACTCGCCTTGGATTCCACTTTTTTCAGTGTTTTGGACTTTGACTAGACTTTCACATCACAAGCTAATGACTCGACTTAGACAAGACTATTGTGAATCAGATTTAGGCCAATCCCACCTTAACATACCTATTTTAAAGACATACTATATAATTCTAAGAAATATTAAACATGTAGGCACAGTAAAGAGTAATGTCACTTGTGTAAACAGAGACCATACTTCACTGCTGATTCTTAATCTGAAATTTTCTTTTAAATTATTTGACTACAGCCTGTATGATGTATTTACAACAATATGTAAGCTGAACATAGAAACTCAGCTTCAAACTCCCTGTGGCTCACTTTTGAGTCCTGCCCCTCCAGTTGGGAACTGGTACTTTGGCACGCCAAGCTGAACTAGGGACCAGGGGCCTCATTTATAAAACTGTGCGTGGAATCTTTACTGAAAGTCCATGTATGCTAGAAAGCTAAAAGTGGCATTCACAAGAAAATATTCAGATTTGTAAAATGCTGCCCATGCACACCTGGACGCAATTTCCTGTTTATAAATCCCACCTGGAGTAGAAACGTAAACCCACCTAACGCCACACCCTCTTTACAGATATGTGCGCGTGGATGGGGCAGTGGAAGTCCGGGTGAAGGATGTGTAATGGGAGGGGGGTAGTGAAAGTATGTAGTTGTCGTGCATAATGACAGCAGAGTCTAAGTGTGAACCGTTTTTGTAGGAGTTAGTTAGACTTACATCCAGAGATTATTCCATAAAAGCACCCAGTTATTCTTCAGGGCTCATCCTTGCTTTCAGTTTACCAGGCTTACATGATGCAGAGAGTGGCTTATGTTAGTTTCAGTCCTCGTTTTGGGCATACGCAAGCTTTATAAATGAGACCCCAGAGCTGAATTGCGTCTTATCTTCTGAATCCCAAAGCTTCCATATTTGGACTAACAGAAAAAAGTAAGTACATAGATAGCTGTTGTTAAAGCTGGGGACACACTTCACGATTTTTTTGCCCAATTTTATAATGATTCACAGTTGCGTCGAGTCTTTACCAGTCAACACTAGTTGCAGGGAATCGTATTCACCAGTCGGTCCTGAAATCCATTAGTGTGAGTCGGCAAGGGTGTGCGCCGCAAAAACCCGGCCTGACATCAGTCGCAAGCAATCAAACATGTTTGAATTTTAAAGCCGACTCTGGATGCACACTCCTGTAGTGTGGGCTGTTTACAAATCCAACTGGGAATTCATGGTGTCCAGCGGCCAATGAAAAACAGTTGATAGGACACAGGAAATAGCGTCAGGACGCAGACGAAGCAACAGGAAGTGGAGGGAAAATATAAGCAGAATTTGAAGAAGAAGAAGAAAATATAAACAACCATGGCAAACACCGAAGGAAGTTGAGCGCTACCCAAGTGAAACTGGATACATAGCCGTTTTTTCTCTTTCCTTTTTTCCAAACAGATAGCTATGCACACAACAGCAACAGCAACCCAGGTAGCATCCATGTTTCTTTACCATTTAGTTTTCGCAAGTTCCCCACGAGAGTTTGCTGTGTTAGGTTGGCGTCAGTTGCAGTTACAAATCTTGTAGTGTGTGAGCCCCAGTCTTTCAATCGTCAGAACTAAATCTGCTGAAACCAGTCGGTTAGTGTGTGCTCCTAGTCTTTTCAGAATCTGTAACAACTGAGAAAATCATGTAGTGTGTCCCCAGCTTAGCCTGTGGCCAAAATTCAATCAGAACCCATAAAACATTAGTAGATGGTCTGGCTAATGACAAGTTAGTACAAGAAAAAACTCAGGTATTAGTGTGAGGAGAGTTGTAAAACATATAATCAAATGTCTCTTATGCAGTGTTTCCATATTACAGATTTACATAACTACTTTGTACACTTGCAATTAGTTGATGTCTGTTTGCAATAAATTGAAATTTTTATCAATCATATCTCTTAACCATTAAGTATTATCTCATGTTGGAGAATAAACACCATAAGTGCACTTCAGGAAATCAAGTATACCCTTGATACTTAGAGAGAGATTTGTAATGGTGCTTACCATTAACAGACTGACTAGCTTTTTCACATGAGGACAATGCAAAAAAAAAAAAAGTATTTATTTTTGAAGTACTTACAATAAATAAGAGTTAGTGAAATTTGTGCATTAACAATCTCTATGAATTTTCAAAAAAAAATATGTTTTTTTCTTCTTACAATTTATAAATGAATGAAAAAATTGTTTGATGTGCAAATATATAAAACATTAAAAGTCTCAGTCAGGTTGTAACATCCTAATCATCTGCCTCCTATAGGTTTTATGCTGGATGCCCTTCCTGACGCAACCTTCTCCATATATCCGCGCTTGGGCCGTCACAAGCTGTACACTGGCTTGTGACCCTCTGTGGCTGGATTTAGTTTAACCAGCAATAGTTGATCTAATTTATATGAACCTTGTGAGCAAGAGTTTGTGCATTTTCTTTAGACAGTTAGTTAAGTAATGGCATCTCAATAAATGATAATATCTTTCATCGTCAGCAAAAAAGAGTAAATAAAAATGGTTGTAATCCATAAGACTCTGAAGCTACACCAGCATTACATCTTGCTAAAATTTCTTCATTTTGCATACATTTTCCTCTGTCTGGGCCTTTTAAAGGTGATATATTATGTTTTTATTCACATTTTAAACCAAGCTAGGTTGTCTTCAGAACAGCACTTTATGTTTTACAACCTTTAATAACATTATCTGTCTAAAAGAAAACATTTTTAATAAGTACTCTACTGGTGCCACAAAGAAAGAGGTGAAGACACCAGCAGAGGGCAGCAGAGTGCAGACTGTTGTGATCTTTTGAACATATAATCAAAGAAAAAGAGCACTTCACTTCCTTAAACCTTTTGATGATGCCATTTTACTACAGAATGAAAAGTAGCTGGGAGAAATTAGTGGAAACAGAGTTGTTCACTGTTACTGTCACTACATAATATAAGCCCTTTTAAACATTACAGTCACATGGATGTTTTATGTATAACTGACCTTGCTTGCACAATCATCCTCTCAGCTTGACGCAACATTTCAATTTCTCTCTCTCTTCAGTAAATGGCACATTCAGGCTGCGCAATTAAAAAGGATGGCTGTAGTCAGTGGTGTGTGTGAAAAGAAATCTCACGCAATCCGTATGACACAAAGACAGAAATACATGTTATTCGGACATGAAAAACCAATGTAAGCTTTCATTTGATCAGAAGTTGGTATCTTTCAAGTTGACTGAAGTAAGTGATGGTTTTAATAAATGAATAAAACATCTAACAGAAAACTTGCTCTTCTATTATATTATTTTACTCTGGATACTCCAAAAGACAGTTTGTAGAGCAGCTATATTCACCGTATCTCTCATGTTTTGAAGTTATTGGTACACAAGCCGAGGGACAAACATAAAGCAATCCCATTTTTCATTCAGACAAGAAGTGCTAGCTTGGCCTTTGTTCTGGCTTTATGAAATTCCCTTTGCGCTCAATTGCATCAGACGACTAAAGTGGGCTGACATCCCCAACCTAATAATTGACTTTTTATAACAAGTTAAAAGACCTATGAGTTCATTTATAAGAGGCAGATCATATACAGAAGAATTAAAATGCTTTAAACCATGACGTTAAAGCCAAAGATTTTAAACTATTTTCAGTCAGGTATGCAAACATTTCCAGTTCATAATTCATAATTTGTCACTTTTAATATTATTGTTTACTTTGGGACGTGCTGTATATATACCTTAGCTAGCCTTGATAAGTTTATTGCTGCAGAGTAAAAAAAATAATATGAAAAAAAATGATTGGGCTCCCTGTGGGTGAGGTGTCCCAATCTTTCATATGGGAGATCTGGGGTTTGATGTGGAGCCAAAAACTCACAGACAGTATGTGCCAGTCCCATGCCTGGATAAATGGAAAAAGGCTGTGGTCAGGGTAGGCATCAGCAGTAAAACCTAAGCCAAAGTACTTGTACAATTTTTTTTATTTTTTTTTTATTTTTATTTTTTTTTGTTATATAATAACTTTAGTAGTGGTTTACTTCAATAACTTAGCATATTTACATATGTTTTTAGAGTTATTGCAAATGACAACTATTATAAACTTTAACTATACTCCCTATGACAATAAATAAAGTGTATTATTACCTGATTTTTTTTTTCCAACCTCAAAGCACAAGTTTATGTGAATAGTTTGAACAGTATGTGAATATTAGGCGAACAATGAAGATGTATAGATGGATTCTTACCAGTTCACACCAAATCTTCTGCTTTGTAAACTGCAATGTGTTACTGAGCCCACCTATGAAACAACTCAAGTATCAGCCTTTCCAGTGTCCCAGGACAATTTTTCTCCCATTTTATTTTATTTTTTTCTTGTTTTTTATATTCATGACTCAGATTAGTTTCCAAGTGGGCCTCGCAATTTCTTGGAAGAGGGTTGAATCTGACCTGTGCGTGACATTAACAGGAAAGGGAGAGCGCTGAGGCTAAATGCTCAGGCTCCAGTGCATCTTGACAACTTTCACGATTCGCTAAATCCAATTGAAATGAAAGCGGCTGTAAAGCACCTGATGCCGAACCTGACTTCTCTCCCAGACTGGAGAGTAATGGAGGAGTGTGGAGGATCGACAGAAAATGATGAATTTTGTGCTGAAAGCAGGTAAAATGAGATCAGCAGCAGGAGCGAAGAGAGATGCCTTTGTCTAAACCCTGTAATATGAGGCAGTTACACGGCTGGTAATGCATGCTAGATTTTTAAACTATCAACTGTGGATTTGTAATGCGTGACGCAGTGCGAAAATAACTAGTTTCATTTACTCTTTTCCCATTCACAATTTAGGAGCATGTTCTCAGTTTTTTTAGGTTCCAGAAATAGCTAAGCATGTGTGTCTAAAAAAGAACATGCTAACAAAGACTTTTTTTTTGTTGGCATTTTACAACATTACAAATATTACAGGCAGGAGGCATGGTGGCAAAGTGGTTAGCACTGCAAATGTACTGTCACCTCACAGCAAGAAGGTCTTGGGTTTGAATGGACTCTGTGGCGCCTTTCTGTGTGGAGTTTGCATGATTGATCTTCCCATATCTGGGTGGGTTTCCTCCAGGTGCTCCGGTTTTTCCCATCAACCTAAAACATGCACAGAAAGCTAATCCTCTATTTTGGAGGATACTGGCTCAAGATCAGGAGAAGGGTCCCCAGGTGCTATACTGCGGTCGCCCACTGCTCCTGACAGGTTGCCCCAGTGGCATTGAAAAATGGGTCAAATTACCTTACCTTACATTACCTTACCTATATAAAACACAAGGGAAAAAAATTATCACTGAGACTTCAAGAGTTTGTATATCATTGTACTGTAAATTGTATTGTATTGAATATTTTTTAGTTTAAAGCTATTTTCTGTTTATTCTTATCAAAAAGCACATTGCATTCCCATGCATCAGCACAACAGTGCAACAATTATCTATACTACTATACATACAGCATTGTAGCCGGGTCAACAAGTCTCTTTTGTGTCCTTGGGGTTCAAGTCCAAGTCTATGTCCGAGTCACTACAGACTGGTCCAAATTGACTAATTAGAACTCCAAGTCTGAGTCACCAAAAAATTTTCAAGTGAAGTCCAAGTTGAGTCAAGTTGAGGTGCGAATCAATCAAAAAAAGTGTCCTAGTCCAGTCCAAAGCAATTCATTCAAGTCCAAGTCAAGTTACCAAAATGAGTATGCTTATGAGAGCGCAACACTGACATGTTGGGTAAATTATGATTCATTCATTCATCTTCTTCTGCTTCTATCCCAGTAACTTTGGGCCCTAGGCAGGGTACACCCTGGATATGGGCCAGCTTGCCGCAAGGCTTACATAGAGACAAACAGACTGACAACCATTCACTCTCGCATTCATTCACTAGGGGCTATTTAGAGTCATCAATTCGCCTAACACATTTATGTCTTTGGATGGTGAGAGGAAGCCAGAGTACCCAGAGAGAACCTACAGTAACACAGGGAGGACAGGCCCATAGTTACTGGGATAGGCTCCAGTACCCGTGATCACTAACAGGAATAAGCAGAAGATGATGATTGGATGAGAATACCAATTTTGCCTTCATTATTTGCACCATGATAAGTTGCAATTGTCCGAACTGAAGGAGACCGAGCACATTTCCATAGCAGACGGTGGTAGACAGTGGGACGTGGAGGGGATGGGACGGGCGCTCTGGTGACAGGACGTGAGTGATGGGGTGCCTGACTCACCTGTTGAGTCTCCGTGCATGAGTCCTGACGAGATGATTGTGTCCCAAGTGGACTCCGCATCTGCTGTCTAGCTCTGAGCAAAGACATTCAAACCATCACCTCCAGTCAAATAAAGGCAACATAACTCCTCCCGTTCACACTTTGAAGGTCACACGTCTCACGTACTGAATACTAAGTCTGTAAAGTGAGCGAGAATAAACATCTAAGGCTTGAGTGATGGCTCTCAGAGGAGCTACAGTAATTCTAATCAAGGATAAAGAAAATGAGAGTACATGGTGCACAATGCTGAGTGAGTTAAACACCATCAGTCAGCAAAAGCACAAATTTTCATCTTTCTTTTCCTTTGGGCTGTTCTCTTCAGGGGTCACTACAACTAACTACATCTCCTCTTTCACTACATCCATAAATCTTCTCTTTAGTCTTCTTCTAGACCTCCTATGGCAGCTCTAACCTCAGCATCCTTCTACACATACTGTATATCCAACATCCTACTCCTCTGTACCTGTCCAAACCATCTCAGTCTGACCTTTCTGACTCTAACATGAGCTGTCCCTCTGATGGACTCATTCCTGATCCTATCCATCTCCATCACTCTTACAGAGAAGCTCAACATCTTCAGCTCTGCTACCTAAACAGCTCTGCCTCCTGTCTTCTCCTTAGTGCCACTGTCTCTAAACCATTCCACATTGCTGGTCTCTTCACCGCCTTCTTCTCCTTTCATTCGTGCTGATACTCTTATCACATAGACAAGAAAGTTACAATAAGGAACAAAAAACTGATTTTACTCAGAGATTGTCTCAAAACTAAATGAACATCTGGGTTGCTGTTGGATAATGGAAGTGCTAACAAGGGATTAGGGAAAGGCGTGCCTCATCTTTTCCTTCACCACAGCAACACAGACACATTTGTGTTTGTTATTCAGTTTGCTTTTGTCTGGTTAATTGCTCTTAATTAGTCAAAAACTTTCTTCTTAGCAGTAATTTAGATACAAAATTAAGTTAAATTAGGTATAAAACTGTGGGAGTTTTTTGGCAAAAAATCAATAGTTAAAGGGACGGCATTATTATGTGAGGAGGCACATTTTGGATTCAAGTAGATGCACATGAGGACTATGCATTACCTGAAGGGGTAACAGTGCAGCAAGGGAATATAAATTATAATGCACTGATGTTTTAATTTTCTGAGTACACTTTGAATTGGCACATTAGTTTATGACACTTTATTTAAAAGTAGATGATTAGTATAAAGATATGCATGTGTTTAGAGATTACATTCACGCATAACTTAAGACTATCCATCTCCACAACATCATATTATTTGTGTCCACATCATATATTTGTGATTCAATTTCTTAATTTCTTAAAGGGGCTATATTATGCAAAATCAACTTTTCTGAGCTTTCTACCATGTTGAATGTTGTTCCTTCTTCAGAAACATACCTGGATGTGTATTTTGCCTAATTCACGCATGTTTAAGTAATTATCTATTCCCTGGCACGGCTGTTCGGAGACCTCAAAACGCTCAGTTGCACGAACCTCTACCCACTCCAGGAAGCACTGACCAATCAACCAGCCCTCTACATCCAGTCTGCTCTTCACTCTTTATTTATTCTCCCTCAAAAAACAACAAAAATGATGCACAGCTCTGTTTCCACTGATCCCTCACATTTTTCATTTTTCATTTTTTAGTAAAATGGCATCATACAAAAAGTTTAAGGAAATGAAGATCGTTTTATTCTTTAAATATGTTCAAAAGAAGGCAATAGTCTGCAGCCTGCTGCCCTCTGCTGGTCTCTTCACGTGCTTCTTTATGGCACCAGTAGACTTCTTATTAAATACATTACCTTTTAGTCCGATAATGTTATTAAAGGTTGCAAAAATAGGAATTGAAGCACAATATTGCCCTTTTAAATTAGTTTTTCTGGCAGTGGAGTCCTCAAGTGTCCTGGACATTGCCAGCTAGATACAAACAAGTCAAATGTTTAATGTGCTTGTAATGAGTACCGGGGCTGTGTGTGTGTTTGGTAAAGTGTCACTTCACTTTCTGTATAATCATTATTCACTAAGATAATGTGGACATTAAGTTATGTGTTTATTAAGTGATTATATACTCACTTCACAAACAAATTGAATCATTTACTGGAGAAAACTGACTCAGTGGTGCACATTACGCCCACACTAAGGGTTTTGATAGTGAGGCTGGAGCGATGAGAACTTCACAATACACTGACATTTGGAAACAATAGTTAGTTAGCATTTGTTGGCTGACTTGCCGATGACAGCACATGAAACGCAAAACAAAAACATTATACATCTGTTCTGCATTTAATACAAGTAGAATAGACAACTTTAGAGCCATATAACATTAGATGCCACAAGATTTATGTCCAAATAATAAGTGCTACAGTTTAAAATCAATTAGCCACAACAATCACTACAAACTTATTTTTCAGAGACACAGCCGGAGGATGTAAGTGCTGAAAAATGATTGTGTCAGTGCTGTGTGGCAGACATAATTTAGCCCAGTGATTCTCAAATTCTTCATACCAGGTAACACATCAGAAAATATTTGGCTTTCAAAGTACCATCTTTAAAAGTCCTATGTTAGGCTTTTTTCAAGCTTTTTTAAATTATTTTTGAATACCTTTGCATTAATATTTGACCTTTTATAACTTAAAATAATGTATGTGTATGGAAAATGTCCTCTTTTGGGGAGGTTGTTACTTTCAATTTGTAGAGAACGTTTGGACTGGGTGTCTGACGTCCCCTGTTGGCAATGATGGTAAATGGACAGAGCATTAAAATTGCTATTTAGCATACAGGTACGCTAACAGATAGATAAATGTGTGGACAGGGTTTTAGAAAGATGCAGGAGGGGGACCTGTAATGGACTAAAATGAGCCTAAATCTTGACTACCAAAGGTCTAAATTATGACAGAATAAACCCTGACTGAACCAGGATAAATCCAGGACTAAACAAGGACTAAACCAGGAATTAATTAGGACAAAGCTAGAACGAAACCAGGACCAAACCAGGACAAATCTGAGACTAAACCAGGAGAAACCCAGGTCTAAACCAGGTCTAAAACCTGGGCTAAACCAGAACTTAACAAGGTCAAATCCAAGCAGTGGTTTAAACTTCAAAGTGAATCACCAACCAGGACTAAAACAGGAATAACACTGGCTCTAATTTAAACAAACCTATCAGGACTTGAACTGCAAAGGACTCCTGCCCACCTCCAAAAGAAGTCCTCATACCACCGGTGGGACCTGAAAGCCACTGATTGAGGCAGTTGGGTTGGTTAATTCTGGAGAGACGACTCGAGGCCCCTCCAGTGGGATGTGGGCTGGCTGTATAAGTGTGTATATCTGCTCCATGCTTAATTCAGCGCGATTTTCCCAGCACAAGGTCAGTCATTGTCAGAGTGTGACACAGGCCCATTGAGGGGAATGAGATGAGCTCCGAGAGGCTTCTCATTCTGGGGCCGCGGCTCTCCACTCATAATTATCTGGATGGTGCAGGCCTGTGTGACATTGTCAAGGCATACAAAGCTGTAATCTTTTCTTTTTTCTTTGTAATGAATTAACAGCAGTGCATTGAAAGAGTAATGCATCACGCTCACAGATACAGCAATCAGGCAAAACATTATGACCAGTATGCAGTCCCATATATGCAACAAACTTTGTATCAGAACCAGCATTAACTTTTTTTGTATGTTGAGCCTGTCCGTTGGATCAGACCACATGGCTCAGCGCTTGTTCTCATCACCTGTTCATTCCTTGGACAATTTTTGAGAGATACTGACCACTGCACACCGGGAACGCCCTGGAGATGCTGGCGATGCTGTCTGTCCCTGGCCAAACTTGCTTAACTCCCTTTTAGAGCTTTTCAAATGTATTTTTTTGCTCTCATTTTGGCATTTCTTATGCTATGGTGATGATATTTGACACAGATGTTCATTAATAAATTAATTTTAGAATTTCTGCATCACAAAAATAAAACAAACAAAAAAAAAAACACAGTGACCTAAAAGGGTTTTAAGATGAAGAATGTGATGTTTTTAAAGGAGGACCTGAGGGTTAAATCCTTAAACTTGCGCATCTGTCCTGCTTCTGACATAACAACTTTGAGGACAAAATGTTAACTTGTTGCCTAATATATCCCACGCACAGGTGATGAAGGGATAATCTGCGTTCTTCACTTCACCTGTCAGTAGTTGCAATGTTATACCTAATTAGTGATGTCAGTAAAAAAATAAAAAATCACAGGAGTGGTTTCTGCAATGACCTTTTCACAAGTAAGGTGTGTGCGTGTGAACAGTCAACTTTTCATTCAAGCAGAGCAAAGTGTCAGACATGTTTTAAGGGCTTATATATTCATAGGAGCGCCACATGTCAGGCCCATGTAAAGTCTTGCATATATTAATCTATAAACACACAGCGTGAAGGTGAACCCAAGTTTAAAAGAGACAATGTTATCAGTAACTTCTCTACCAAGCATAAATTAACCTTTAATTTTTTTCAATGTCACAAATCAAGCCCTACTTGAAAATGGTTTGAGTGATTCTTGAGATCCTGGGAGTGGATCAGGTGAAAAAACACATTTTTTAGGGGAGTATGAAGATTCAAATTAAAGGTAAGATCCTAGGTAAGATATAATGAAAAACTGTGGGAGTCTAATGTGACCAGTGGCAGACTTCTGGTAAGGACAAGGACAGCGAGGATGATGATTACCTTTAGATTATGAAAGAAACCTAAGAACCAACAAGGATGTAGCTGCATGCAGAAAAAGATAAACAACTTTTTATATCAAGTCACAACACGTCTCTATTTGTGGGTCAATATCTAAAAACTGTATCTAAAAATGTTTACAGTTGATGTATCATATGTCAAGTTTCTAGTCAAATTGTTTGTTATAATTAACTTATTACTATAAAAAATATGACTTATAATATTAGTGTTATCATCATTTTATCCCTCGGCCCCAACTTTGCAATATTATGATATTTATATATATAACCTCTTGCTCCTTGGGTCCTCTAGCTTTCTCTCACGGTCCAAAGTCATGCATGGTTTAGGGGAATTGGTAATGTTAAAATTGATCCTATAGTGAACGAATGTGAGTGAATGATTGTCTGCCTGAGTACGTCCTGCGACTCACTGGTCACTATCCAGGCTGGACTCTGCCTAAGACCCATAGTTATTGGGATAGGCTCCAGTACCTGCAACCCCTAACAGAAAAAGATGAATGAATGTATAAACAACAATTTTATGCTTTTTTTTTTTTTTTTTTTTTTTTTTGCCTTTCTATATATGTTTGGGTCTTTGAAGATTAAAGGACAACCCATTTATTTATCAAATTTAATGTTAGTGCTTACCTTAAACATCTCTGAGTTTAGCGCACCTTCTGAAAAAAACAAAAGCACTTGGAAGTCCCTGTTCCTTATCAGACTAAATGAAGTATATTTATTTATTATTATTTAGATGCATACAGCATTATGTAAAGTATATAAAGTATATAGGCCAGGCATTGTTTATGAACCTGGGACTGCAGCTTTGTGTCTCCTGTGAGTCTTCTGCAGAAAACTCAGCTCAGAGCCAACATGTTTACTGGGGCAAAGAGACTGGCCTGCATATATCAGTGCATCTTAACGCTGTATTTCAAATACAGTATCAGTTTATGTAACCCTGGTATACTGTTGACATGTGCTGAAGCCATGAAAAGTGCAGTGATGGTATTTAGCAGAGGTGGAAGAATCTACACTCAAGCAAAAATACTTTAAATTCATATTATTCAAGTAGAACATATTACTGCTTGTATAAAACTAAAGAGTATTAAGTGCACAGTACATGTGATTTTTTTTTTTTTTTTACATTTTTGTCAAGTTTTTTTTTTTTTTTTAACTACTGCTACTACTGCCATTACTGCCCTCTAACCAGCCTCTAACCACTAAAATAAACTTAAATCAGGACTAACCCAGTACTATGGAGAGGAATGGGACACTAAAGAAGGCCTAAACTAAGACTAAACCAGAACTAAGCTGGGTCCAAACTGGAACTAAACCATCAACAACAGAACTAAACCAGTTCTAAAACCAGAACGCAACCAGGAAAAAACAGGTCTAAAACCAGAAGTACACCAGGAATAAATCAGGTCTAAACCAGAACTCAATTAGGACTAAACCAGGACTAAACCATGCCTAAAATCAGAACAAAACTAGGACTAAATCAGGTCTAACCCAGAAATAAACTAGGTCTAAATCAAGTCAAACCAGGACTAAAATAAGACTAAACCAGGACTAAACCATGCCTAAAACCAGAACTAAGCTGGGTCTAAACCAGGACTAAACTTAGACTAAACCAGGATTAGGCCAGGTCCAAACTGGAACTAAACCAAGACTAAGCCAAGCCAAAACCAGGACTAAATCAGCTCATGGGGATACACAAAACCAAAAAGGCCAGGAACCACTGAACTACACCCTGGCCAGTTAGTCCCAGGGCTGATACAGAGATATACACACGGACAAGCATTCACTCTGACATTCATTTATTCATTATGGGCAATTTAGAGTCACCAATTCACCTATACATGCATGACTGGGGGGAGGCCAGAAAGAACCCACTCTAACAGGGGGAGGACATGCCCTCTTATTTTTTCCAAACTGTGGTCTGGTAAAAGTATGTTTATTCCTAGAATGTGCATTTTTGGGTCGTTAGAGAGCTGAACACAAGCTTTGAGTGTTTTGAATGATTGGTTTGGTCATAGAAAGTTTGCATTCTTTACCCAGAAGTAAATTATTTGAGTAATTCTTTCTTGTCTCTCAGAAGGACATCTCAGGGACAAAAACCTTTCACTGCGCAACCATACAGTATTCTGATCAAAACTCATTGTGCTATTCGTCTCTCTAACTCTTTTACATTCTGTAAACATTGTGATTTTAAAGCAGATACCATGAAATGTCCTATAGTTTACAGAAAATGCGTTGGTCGTCCAGATGGGTCCTACCAAGGCCAAATGGTTGTGAAACATGCCAGTTTTTTTTTTTTTTCCACAAGACCTTGATCATTTATTGGCTCCAACAAAGTGAAAATCAAAAATTCAAAAATACTTTGAATTCATATTATTCAAGTAGAACATATTACTGCTTGTATAAAATTAAAGAGTATTAAGTGCACAGTACATGTGAATTTTTTTTTTTTACATTTTTGTCAAGTTTTTTTTTTTTTTTTAACTACTGCTACTACTGCCATTACTGCCCTCTAACCAGCCTCTAACCACTAAAATAAACTTAAATCAGGACTAACCCAGTACTATGGAGAGGAATGGGACACTAAAGAAGGCCTAAAATAAGACTAAACCAGAACTAAGCTGGGTCCATACTGGAACTAAACCATCAACAACAGAACTAAACCAGTTCTAAAACCAGAACGCAACCAGGAAAAAACAGGTCTAAAACCAGAAGTACACCAGGAATAAATCAGGTCTAAACCAGAACTCATTTAGAACTAAACCAGGACTAAACCATGCCTAAAATCAGAACAAAACTAGGACTAAATCAGGTCTAACCCAGAAATAAACTAGGTCTAAATCAAGTCAAACCAGGACTAAAATAAGACTAAACCAGGACTAAACCATGCCTAAAACCAGAACTAAGCTGGGTCTAAACCAGGACTAAACTTAGACTAAACCAGGATTAAGCCAGGTCCAAATTTGTACTAAACCAAGACTAAGCCAAGCCAAAACCAGGACTAAATCAGCTCATGGGGGTACACAAACCCAAAAAGGCCAGGAACCACTGAACTACACCCTGGCCAGTTAGTCCCAGGGCTGATACAGAGATATACACACGGACAAGCATTCACTCTGACATTCATTTATTCATTATGGGCAATTTAGAGTCACCAATTCACCTATACATGCATGACTGGTGGGAGGCCAGAAAGAACCCACTCTAACAGGGGGAGGACATGCCCTCTTATTTTTTCCAAACTGTGGTCTGGTAAAAGTATGTTTATTCCTAGAATGTGCATTTTTGGGTCGTTAGAGAGCTGAACACAAGCTTTGAGTGTTTTGAATGATTGGTTTGGTCATAGAAAGTTTGCATTCTTTACCCAGAAGTAAATTATTTGAGTAATTCTTTCTTGTCTCTCAGAAGGACATCTCAGGGACAAAAACGTTTCACTGCGCAACCATACAGTATTCTGATCAAAACTCATTGTGCTATTCGTCTCTCTAACTCTTTTACATTCTGTAAACATTGTGATTTTAAAGCAGATACCATGAAATGTCCTATAGTTTACAGAAAATGCTTTGGTCGTCCAGATGGGTCCTACCAAGGCCAAATGGTTGTGAAACATGCCATGTTTTTTTTTTTTTTTTTTTTTTTCCACAAGACCTTGATCATTTATTGGCTCCAACAAAGTGACCCAGATGGTCCGCTCAAAACATAATGGTTATCTCAGGACAAAGAGCTCTCACACTGGGGCGGCCGCGGCTCGCTTTTAGCAGGTTTTTGAAACATTTTAAAGTTGTAGTTCAAAATTGCAACTATTGGAGTTCAGTACATTATTTTGCTCTTATGTGTTTTGGTACTCCTTCGTGTCCATTTGACTTTGTACTGTTATCCGAGGCAGTTGTATAAAACACCTTGGCTTGCTGTGGGGCCTGCCAAAAAGACATCACTAGGCAAACTCAGGACAAACTCCTTCTTAGGATATCAAATTAAAAACGTGGTGTCCTGAGAGAGGATATCGACCAGCTCTTCTTTCATAAGACACCGAAAGCCTAATTTTGACAACCTTATCAACAGAAAAGGTCATGTAGTTCATATTTTTAGTTTTCCAACATTAACTAATGACACAGAGCACTAGCATTTAGCATTTTCAGTTTGTAAATGTTGTTTATACATTATTTTTACATTGTTTGCAAATTGTATAATGTGTTTAATGGAATAAATTGCTGTTCATACACTTGAAAAGCCAGCCATACTGTCCATAAAATGCATACTAGTAGGACAGTGTAATGTACAAGGCTGGACCTTTTCAGAGCTGTTTTATTTGTCCTTTCTTAACGTACTAGCAGCTCGCAGAGTGACCTACCTGTTCACCTGAGTTACATAGTGATAGATGACCATAAACACAAGAGCTCAGGAATCGAGGCAGGGGCAGTTTGTCCCACTAAGAGTCAATCGACCACTGAAAAAAAAAAAAATCTAAACATTATTTTATAGGTTTAAATACTATATAGTGTTGCTTTAAATACATTTGTATGGGACCAGTTGGTAAAGGAAAATTTTGGCATATGCTGTAACTGTTGTAATGATTTGCTTACAAAAATATAACATACAAGCACTAAGTTGTGTTTTCATTGTATCTGCCACAAACTTACAATGAAGTTCCAAAATTAATCCTTGTGTGTAGTGAAGCAAGAGATGGTACGCTACTGCAATAAACAATAAATAAGAAATTCAATCTTTTTTTTTTAACACAAAGTGTACTCTTTGTAACAGCCCCAAGCCCAAATAAATGGAGTGTGTTGCAACAGAAAGAGATTCCATCATCAAAATGTATGCTAAAAAATGTATGCAAATCACTGCATGGTATAGGAAACAGATTTGCTGTGGCAACCCCAGAAGAGAAACACCAAAAAGAAAGAAGACAACCAATGTTAAAAGATATAACCATTTGATAGATTACTTTATTTTTTTCCTCTTTACAATTCTTCCTTTCGATTTTTTACGGTTACATTTCCTCCTTGACCAATCAATAAAAACGTATTATGCCTTTTTATACTTTTTAACTGTGCCACTCCCCTTTTATCCTAATTGATGATAGAAGTGCCTTTAAAAGTGTTCTCTATGGACCAACTCTTTCTGTAGCTACCACAGCAGAAACATGATTATAGCTTTTTGAAGGTGGCTCTTAAAGTCGACCTTGATACAGCGGGTCCATGTGGGATTTGGTTGTGGTCATTGGCAAAAGAAAGCACCAACATGAGGCTATTACATCTCCCCACCTGAGCCTTACTATCTGCCCTAAAAATGAAGTACTAACCCAATCCACCAGCAGATTTAGTGTAAGAATAAGGTATAGTTTATTGTCCCTGTAGGGAAATTTGTTCTCTGCATTTGGCCAATTCTTCAATGCCGCTGGGGCGATCTGTCAGGAGCAGTGGGCAACCGCACATCTTGAGCCAGAATCTTGGTCAGCAGGACCTAGCGGGAGGATTAGCCTATTATGCATGTTTTAGTCTAATAATTGTGACTTTTAGAAGTTTAGTACTTCTTTAGCATTACATCGTTATATAGGGAACTTTGTGATCATGCTATATCTTCATCTTCCAATTTCCATACAAATGCCACAGTATAAAATGAATATTTCTGCAATAGCTTTAGACATTAAGTAAGCTTAGATGCTTGGCTAGCTCTTAATTTTCCTTTCAATAGATTTAAATTAGTTTTATAGTGGGCAATGAATGTAGATTAAAGTGCATCAGGACACAGACAGACCTACAACCACTCAAAGCTAAGAAGACTTGCACACACTTTAATTTATATAAATACATTATTATTGATGAAACAGGATTTCTACCAAATAGATGTTATTGTGAAAGAAAGAAAATTCAAGACCCATTTTAGTAAATAAGTGTGACTTTATACTATAATTTTACAACAATTGCCTTTTTTTACAGCAAGCAGCGAGAGTGTGTTATTGACATGATTGAAGGCAGAGTCAGGCCAAAAAGTGTTTAGAGGTTTTTGCTTTCCATTTATATATAATAATTTAATAGGCATGCAGCTAAAAAAAAACATATTGTTCTTCTATGTTTCTAATTTCTATGGTTTAATTTCACAGACTGGAGAGAAAAGAAGGGAGACAGAGGACTCTTGTGCGCTCTGCATTATTGGCTTTAGTGAGTACTGAATAAAACAACAAGCCTTTTTAAATCTTTCAGGGGATTACTCCTTTGTTAGAGCACATTACCTTAATACACTGGCCACTCTGTTATTCAAATTAGACATGAAACCCTGGGCTTAAGAATATGACAGAACTCGTGGATTCCCGATGCATGTCCACACACAGCTTAAATGTTTTATTGAGAGCTCGCTGTTATTAAGGCTGGGAGTGTTGTTTTGAAGTGAAGTTTTGTCATGCTTTTAGTCTATGATGTTCCACTGACATGCAATAAGTGGGTCAAGTGACATTATTTCAAATACGATGGTGAGTCACTGAAGCATACAGTAGAAGCGTTTATGAGACTTTAATGTAAGTGCTTTTTAGGAGTATTGTACATTTGTTGGACAGAGAGAGTGGGGTGAGTACAAGTGCGGTTCAAAAACAGCCATTTAGGTATTTTGTTGTAAAAAATATTTATAGCTTTGCAGGTACACTTGTATGTATTTTTTTGGGCCCACTAGTATTTCCATGTTGGAGTGCACAGTGGCAGAGTGGTTAAGCGCCCCTGCCTCTCAGCAAGGAGCTTTGAGCCTCAGTCCGGCGACTACCATCTCTCTGAACGGGGTCTGAATGTCATCCCCTTGTTACCTTGGCTTCAGTGAATGTGAGAGTGAATAATTGTATGTATGTCTCTGTCGTCCCTTTAACTAACTGACAAACATGCATATGTAGTGGGGTGGTCTTTCTCCCAGGGGCCCTGCAGCCCATCCCTTTGCCAGTATGGCAGTC
Source organism: Bostrychus sinensis (assembly GCA_020698575.1). Taxonomy (NCBI): domain Eukaryota; kingdom Metazoa; phylum Chordata; class Actinopteri; order Gobiiformes; family Eleotridae; genus Bostrychus; species Bostrychus sinensis. The sequence goes on from CM036242.1 coordinate 31,377,036, forward strand.
TCTTTGCTGGTTGTGTGCCATTGTTTGCTGTCTGTTACCAGTGGGTGCAATCAGGTCCAACTTAGGTTTGTAATAGCTTCAGGGTGGTTTACCTGCTGCTATTATTTTAGTTTTTGTACATTTTGTTTAGTTCTGTTTTGCCTTATCCTCTGCGTTGCCTGTAGTTTTGTTTTGCCAGTAAATTAGTATTTGTTTAGAGCATTGTTTAATTTAGCCTTGTAAGTGCTAATAGTTTGAGCTACTGGACTACTTTGGCTTCTTTCAGTGACACTGGGTGCCTCCTCGTGGTTGGGCTAGGCACATTGCACTTTGAATTGCTCTGTGTATGAATTGTGCTATACAAATAAACTTGCCGTGCCTTGCCTTGCCACATGGGTGAGGTCTCCCCACCTGTGCGTGTGAGTTAGTGCACTGGTTCACAAGAGTTAGTTAGTTTGCACTTTTGAGTTGCCGTGACGTCTGCTATGTCCACTGAGATGAGTATTTGGTAGCACTCCTGGGCACTTCCTTGACATAGTCTGCTCACCACAGGTGGCCCCAGCTAGCTGTGTTTAGTTAATTTGGATTAGTGTATTTTTAGCCTTTTAAATTAGGTCTGCTTTTATATAGTTAATATGCGTAACTAATTTTAGCTATAGCTTGTAATAAAACTATATTTTTGTGAATCCAAGTTTGTGTCTTGTCCTAACTCGTATTATTTTTCAGTCCATCTGGAAGATTTCTTTTTATTTAAAATTTGTTAAAGTTAATTGTGTGTAAATGAATCTGTAAATCCACGGTCCCTGAGGTCTTCCTCCCAGGACTGTCTGTCCCTCCATCTTGTCTTGAAACTAAAGGTGACCGCACTTTCTGTTATTGACCCCAAACTCTGGAACGGCCTTCACATTAAGACCTCTACATCCACTGGCCAGTATAAATCTCAGTTTAAAAACTTATCTTTTTAACTTGGCTTTTAATTTAATCCAATTTTATTATTTTATTGTTTTTTTCTATGTTTTTTATCTATTCGTATGATACTTATTATATCAAACTTTTTATTTTTCTTATCAAAATGTTTTTGCTCTCTTAAATGCTGATGCTAACTTGCATGGTTTTCCTTATCTTTGTAAAACACTTTGGTGCAACTTTATAGTTTTTAAATGTGCTGTAGAAAAAAATGGCTTGGCTTGGCTAAATTGAAAATCACGTCTCTGCCCCTTTTTGTCAGACACTTACCTGTGTGCCTTTTCCACATCTCCAAATTGTACCATATTTCCCGGGATACATTCCCAGGTGGCGTTGTTGTACGATAATTTCCCTAATTCATCAGTAGCACTTTCCCTCGCACCGCCACACATACTAATCCCCCGGCTAGGTACTCCTGACCAGGATCCTCGCTCAAGATGAGTCCCTGGTCGCTGCACTGCGGTCACTCACTGCTCCTGTCGGGTTGGCCCAGCAGCATAAAAGGATGAGAACAATTTAACCCAGGGCTATTCAAGTGTATTTTCCTATGGCCTAAATTGTCAGAAGGTTGGCCTTTAGTGCTGCAAAGTGTTGTAAATTGACGCATGTCCAGTTTAGCAGCTATTGAATGTTTGACTTACTATTTCTGTGAAGCTGGGTCGAGAGCTGGTCCAATAAGGCCCACAGTTGCTGAGATTCAGCCACCAGTGACCCCTAAAAGGAACAAGCAGCAGATGAATGACGATTTCCATGTTTTATTTGTTATAGCCATCTTTGGACAGACATGAGATAAAGTGATGCAGTGGACTTGAATCAAGGCCACATACTTTTTGCGTTTTGCGTATCCATACTGTGATGTGATTCAAGACTACATTTGACAGATCCTGCCCCGACCACCCTTGTGAGGTTGAACAATTTAACACAGTGTTCTAATAATAACACAGTGTTCTTTCACAGTAAAATTTTTAAAAAGCTTACATTTCAAAATAAAAGCCAACCTCTTCTCCTCACTTGGCTGTTGTTTAGTCAGCTGTGATCTACAGAGGCCTATGAACTGGCCCACCTCCTCTAATGCCTTCTCCTGATGTTTAATTCATACGAGAAGATGTTCAGGGGACACAAGAGTGGTAATTAAGTTGTGTAAATGACAAGGTCATTAACAAAGTTTATATGGTAATGCCGCGGCCTAAAGCAGACGTGTGGTGCTGCAGATGCTGACCTCAGCAGGCTGCCCAACAGGGGCTGACGAGGACCACTGTGTTGCATTAGTCAGGGAAATGTTAAACAGCAGCACAGACATTTACATACACTCCACCTATGTGCACTGTGATCTCTATTACTAATCACTCTTTACATAAGAAGAGAGCAAATATTAACATTAATATGTAACATTCAGTCCAACAAAACAAAGTATATTAACCATATAAACTGATATCATGTTGTAAATAACCAAAGATCAGTTTAACAGTCATACAAGCTGGGTTTCCATCCAACTGTGAAGTGGATCTTTTCAACGTTGGTGAAAGAAGAAAACAAAACAAATGCAAATTAGAGGTGTTTCCAGCAAGGTGTTCAATCAGATCCTGGTGGCATTAGTAACCTACAACCAACTAAAAAGCATAGAAAATGGAGACTGGACTGCAATTAAGATGGGGCAAGTTATAAAGTTATCCTACTAACAGCTTGTAATCGACAAACCAAAGAGACTGGCGACTTTTTTAATAGGTTTTGTTTATATATGTGGCACGATTAGGGGTTAAACCCAATATATATATATATATATATATATATATATATATATATATATATATATATATATATATATATATATATATATATATATATATACACACACATTTATGTCAGCCAGTTTATAGTAGCAACGCCACCCTGGGCTATAGTTCCAGGGACCACCTAAATTTAACCCAACATGAGTCAAAAGGACACAGGTGAGGAACTGAATGGATCAGAGACACAAATTAATTTACATTCATTTTATTAATCCTTAGTTTAGTTTAAGGCACACAATTCTTTATTAATTCTATTTTTGTAAAAAACTAAAAGTCACTCACTCCCATTCACACCAACACCCACACGTCATTAAAACATTTCAGTATGCCCGAACACAATGTTCAGAAACTCAGTTCCTTGTGAACACCCTACAGCCGCTCACTGATTGGTTGATTAGTTTATGATTTACCTCCACAATTGATGGGAAGTTCGGACGCTAGAGGGCGCTCGGTATCAAGAGCCGTAAACCAGTCTTTGTCCTTAGAGAAGCGCCATCGATGTTAATTGGGAGTAATGCCCCGCACAAATTAGTTCATAGCCGTAATAGCCCGAAGACAGAAAGAAGGGGAGGCTGGATACAGGAGCCTATAGGATAATACAGTAGATGTTAGGTGGCATAGTATGTGGCACAGGTTTCAGAGCACAGTAATAACGTACCATGGACCGAAAGAACGCCATGTGCCACTTGACAGACCCTCACTTCCAAGATGCCCTTTGCAGCACTTTACGCCGGATGCGACTCCCCCACACCAACAACCCACAGGCACGACAGGTAGAGCACACACAGGTAACGCTGGAGGCGTGACTTCAATATGAGTGTCGGCATGCTACAAACAGCGTGTTAGCCAATCTCCCACACATTATCAAACAAACAACCAATAAACTCACCAAAGATACATGCCGCGCACAGGTGATGCAGAAGGCGAGACTCCAGTAAAGTCACCAGCCTGCAAAAAACAACAGCGTGTTAGCCAATCTCCAGCGCACCAACAAACAACCAACAAACTCACTGAAGGTGTATGCCGAGCACGCGCACAAGTGACGCCAATGGCGTTATTTCAGTAGAGTCCCCGGCCTCCAAAGGTGCACGCAGTGGTTGTATATGGCACTTGCTTTGGCTTTACGCCTTATAAATGGGCAACTTGGACACCCATTTAGCCCAATGCAGCTCAACAACAGCTGCAGCTCCAGCACTGAGCAACAACGCGTGACGTCAGAGGCGAAAAGGGGACAGAGCGGGGCATGAGACCCCCCTCTTATAGACTACCACCCTAACGTGATTGGTTAACCAGCGGATGTGTGGGTGCATCACCACATATAGATCTCATCTGCACAGTGGAGGTGACATATGATGGGACACCTGCAAATTAGTTGAAAATTCTTCAATCTGACAAGAGTGGGGGGGGGGCTGGATTTGTCCAATTTGTCAAATGTACATTTCTTTGACTTGAAGATAGAGTGAGTACAGTTTTAAAGCAGGCCTTTAGTATTGTAAAAGGAATACATACAGGAATACATTATTTCAAGTTCCCACAGGTATCAGCAAGTCTATTTTAATCAAATTTAAATTACAGTCCATATGTTGAAAGGCCTTAAATATGTCATGTACTTTTAATGTAACTATCTGCGCTCACAGCTTATTCTGAAATGCCCACTTAAATTTTCAAAGGCATAGTAACTACCGTTGCCAATACGAGAACTCAGATTTTTTCTCACTGTCCTCACAATTAAATGACATGGCCATGACTCAGCTTTTTGTGCACTGCAAGCTTATGAAATAGGTCTTAATTTTCTTCAACAATGGTCTTAAAAAAAAAGTCTTAAATTCAAATTGTTGAGCCATGCAGAAACCCTGTATATATTTTTATATTCACAAAGAAAAGTAATGTCAGCTATTTTACTTCAAACCTATTTTAAAATTGTAATGTCTCTTAATCAAATTTAATGATTTTAATATCATTTAAGGCCTTAAGTTTTGCAAAATCAATTTAATCAATCAATTTAATACTTTTTAATGCCCTGCGGGAACCCTGTATTATGTAGTTTGTTATAGCCTTCAGTGGAAAGACAAAAGACACAGTCAGTACGTTTATGTTTTGTTTATGAGTCATATGTTCTGAAAAAACAACAATTTTTTTTTTCAATTTCTAACATAAAATGCAATATACCTTTGATTAAAAAATGTCATAATGATGTCATTTAAGTGTGTTTTTATATAGATCAAATTCAGAGCCTTGTAGAAGTTATAATTTGTCCTTCAGACATAGTTTTTTTTAAGCATTTATATTTTATTTCCTGGAAACTGGGCTGCATATTTAGAAGAATGATTTGCTTCAGGTGAACAAACAACTTAAACTTCCATAGCAACACAAACATCAAAAAAGTTTTGCAAAGTAAAGTTTGACAATTATGCACACATTGTAAACAGGGTTATCTGTGGACTTTTGCTTATGAAGGTTTGAGTTTTAAATAAAGTGAACATAGAGTGACCTTTCACAGGATGTGTTTGTTACAGGATGAACACATTTATTTATTTATTTATTTATTTATTTATTTATTTATTTATTTTTATTTAATTTTTTTGAAGAAAAAAATCTTAGCCATCTGAAATATTATTGTGTGGTGATTGTTGATGGAAAAAATAGACATAAACTATGGTTGGTCTGCACAACTTCTCAACAGAGAATAAATGTACATCAGTATTACAACAGAGGATGCGATTAAATAAAGAAACTGACAAAAAATAAAAAAAAAATTAACAGACAAACAAATTTTAATATATGGGTAATGCATTTAAACCATTTTACCTGTGGCAGAGATAACTGTTTCGTAGCATTATCTAGTAAACTCAGAGCTAGAAGTTTAAAGTCCTAGAGCTCTAAATTTTGATATCAAAATTAGTATTTAGCAACTGCAAATTGTTATAAGGTAAGCTTGGCTCTGAAATAGATTTTAAAAAGTTTATTTCTAGTCATGAAATGTAGTCACAAAAACAGAAAGATACAGACATATTTTCTGTTGTTTGGTCGACAAGGACTGCACAATCAACTGCTGTGCACTCTTTGGTTTTAAAGATGTATGTGTTTTGAGGCCTCCTGAAGCTAGCAATTGAACACAATTGTTGCATCTAACCAGTAATGGCCTATCATGTCTCAACTGGGCGAGCTTAGAAACTGCTATTGAATTGTAAGAATAAGAGAAAGAGAGATCATGCAGAAAATGTGTCTCCCAAGTTTTGCAGAGTTTGCAAAGGCAAATGGGGTCAGCCACAAGTTAGATTTCATTTTCAGAGGCTTAAAACAGTGCAGTAAAGGTTAGCTGCCTAAAAAACAATAGGAGTCCTGTGAAGGTGGCCTCATGAGATAGAATTTTGCTATATGTTTACAAAAAAATAAAGAAAATAAAAAATAGAGAGAGAAAGGTAGTAGCACCACCTATCATTCTGTCAAAATAGGGTAGTTCACCCTACCAGAGTTTTTCAGATATGATGTAATTTGTAGCCAAAAAACAGGTTTATGCCATTATAGTGCCACTGATTCCCAGTCACTCAGATGAGTCATTTACCACTGATCATTCAATTACCAACATGATGAACCAGTGGTCTTGGAACAAAAGGTAACTTTTGACAGCACTGATAAAAAAGTCCTAGTATAAACCCAAATCTGGTACAAAAGGAGCATATTAGAAAATGGGGAGATTCTGTCACTAGATATTGGATGCTTACGATATTTGAGACCTGAAGTGGGACTGCATTAAATAAATAAAACGATAAATGGACACATTTACACAATATAGCGATTTTCTACTTCCATTGGCACTCAGAGCACTTTACATCAGGATTCAGACTTACAAGCATTCAAACATCTATACATCAGCGTGCGGACACTGTAGGCAAGCTGGGTGAAGTGTCTAAGGACACTTCAGCAGTATGCAACAACGGTGGGAACAGGGTTTGAACTTCCAACCCTCTGGTTAGTGGATATGGCGTCAGAAAAACGACACAATTCAAGAGGTGCAATAAATACATCCACAAGCAGATTATTTTAATTCATGCGTGCATATACTACTCTCTACGTGCACTTTGAACGTCCCACACATACAGAATCAATTACCACGAGCGCGCGTGCTGCTCTTCCACACCCCTATGTTCTCTCCTGCACCTGTGATGTGAAATTCTGCTCGTGCGTGGATCAGATCCTGCTCGCTCGTCTAAAAGTTTTGTCAGTTCGGGGGTGGCACCCTCTGGGAAGCACAGATCAGCATATGATTGGTCACTTTTCAGCTAACCCCACCTCCGTGACCTCTTCACTCTCACCTGACCGCAGCCTGCTGCTAAACGCTGCTTACTCATCAAAGTCAGAGGAGTAGGAGCTTGGTAAGTGTGCATTAAAACTTTTACATTTCATTATTACAGTGGGCTGGGCTTTACAAAGTATAGGAGACTTTTACTGCAATACTATTCATTCTGTGATCTGGGCTATTGCTGAAACCACAGAACTGTGCCATGTATATATAGTCATTACACTCTTTTGGCACAAAGGCAGATGCATGTCCATCTTATAATGTACTTCATGCACCTTTTACACTTTTTCATTCTAACCTATATGTTGTTCACACAGCGCAGGTTTTCTTAAAGGTGGTGTGATGTGAGGCTGAAGCTGTGGCTGACTTCTTGATGGGTGTCCTTGAGAGGATAACATAGATGCTAAAGAAGGTGCACATTATTATATAAAATATTACTTACAATACAATACTTTTTTTACTCAAAAGTACACTGGATCATATGGAGGGCCGTGAGCGCCACACGAAAAGGAATAATGCTTTTATTAAAAGAGTATTTAAAAGAGCATTTAATAATTGGATTACTAAATGCTTTTATTAAAAGAGTTTTTAAAAGAGGATTTAATAAATGGATTACTAAATGGTTTTAATAAAAGAAGGATTAATAGCGTAATAGCGGCACACTTTATTTCAGCGGATATAAAGCACACAGGAACATTTTACTAAAGTATGCCACCAAAAACAGCCACAGCGTGCACAAAAACATCTGAAAACACCACAGAAGAGCTGTGAAAGCAGCTTCTAAGCAACGGTTGTCGCCTCGGAGTGTAGAAATTAATAAATATGTCAAAGTGCCTTAATAGGTGTATAATAAATTAAGACTGTGCTAAAATCAGCAGTTGTGTTGTTTGTGATTGAGTATCACGTAATTTAACTTGCTGTGTGCTTTATATCCGCTGAAATAAAGTGCGCCGGGTGACGGCTTTAGTTAATTGACACAACAATATCTCGCCTCCGCGCTCATTGATTAGTTAAATATTTAACACACAAATGCTCAAACCTTGTTTGAAGGATAAAACTGCGTTAGTCCATAGCAGCGTTAGTTTGGTGATTTTATTTTGCGATGTGTAAGACATAAATATGTTTTTTGAAGCTGCCCTTGTCCGGCTGCTCGCTTAAAAGCTGTGACCGGAAGTGGATCATTGAGTTTAGCCAAATGCAGAAGTACTTAGCGCATAGAGTAACTACTTCACTAACTACAAGACGTGATTGTACTTACTTTGCTATGGGCACGTAGCTCATTTTAACCGACTTTATGAATAATTATATAGTTGGTTACAATGAAGATAATCTGAAATGAAATTATGTGCTTATATTATCAACGTATTTGATAGAACTTTCGAATTTTCTGGCCAATCAGAGCGCGAGTAGCTCTGACCAATCACAAATGTTAAAGACTCATATTTTAAAGCCTACAACTCATGTCTATTACACAGTACTTTTTATTTCAGTTCCAAAGCAATTCAGTGAAATACTACTAATAACACATAGCACACTATATCTGCAAGCTTTCCTCAATTCTCTTCCCCATCAGTGATAATCTGTGTCAGCCTTGCACTGGTCCTGTACACTCACCTGTCCTAGCTCACCTGTGGTACTGCGCTGGTCCTGTACTCTCACCTGTCCCAGCTCACCTGTGGTACTGCGCTGGTCCTGAACTCTCACCTGTCCCAGCTCACCTGTGGTACTGCGCTGGTCCTGAACTCTCACCTGTCCCAGCTCACCTGTGGTACTGCACTGGTCCTGTACTCTCACCTGTCCCAGCTCACCTGTGGTACTGCGCTGGTCCTGTACTCTCACCTGTCTCAGCTCACCTGTGGTACTGCGCTGGTCCTGTACTCTCACCTGTCCCAGCTCACCTGTGGTACTGCGCTGGTCCTGAACTCTCACCTGTCCCAGCTCACCTGTGGTACTGCGCTGGTCCTGAACTCTCACCTGTCCCAGCTCACCTGTGGTACTGCGCTGGTCCTGTACTCTCACCTGTCTCAGCTCACCTGTGGTACTGCGCTGGTCCTGTACTCTCACCTGTCTCAGCTCACCTGTGGTACTGCGCTGGTCCTGTACTCTCACCTGTCCCAGCTCACCTGTGGTACTGCGCTGGTCCTGTACTCTCACCTGTCCCAGCTCACCTGTGGTACTGCGCTGGTCCTGTACTCTCACCTGTCCCAGCTCACCTGTGGTACTGCGCTGGTCCTGAACTCTCACCTGTCCCAGCTCACCTGTGGTACTGCGCTGGTCCTGAACTCTCACCTGTCCTAGCTCACCTGTGGTACTGCGCTGGTCCTGTACTCTCACCTGTCCCAGCTCACCTGTGGTACTGCGCTGGTCCTGAACTCTCACCTGTCCTAGCTCACCTGTGGTACTGCGCTGGTCCTGTACTCTCACCTGTCCCAGCTCACCTGTGGTACTGCGCTGGTCCTGTACTCTCACCTGTCCCAGCTCACCTGTGGTACTGCGCTGGTCCTGAACTCTCACCTGTCCTAGCTCACCTGTGGTACTGCGCTGGTCCTGTACTCTCACCTGTCCCAGCTCACCTGTGGTACTGCGCTGGTCCTGTACTCTCACCTGTCCTAGCTCACCTGGGGTAGTACCTCAACATGTGACATGTAGGAGTAGGAAGGGTTGTATTTATAACATGTTTTGTGAGTCAACCTCCAGTAGTTGTGTGCTGTAGAAAGTTATGACTGTAGTGTTATTTGTGTATGTCATAAGCAGTAAAGTTATGGTCAAAAAACATTGTGTGAAACAGTTTTATTCTAAGCTCAACCGTCAAAGCTGGAAGGGTTTTTGAATCTTCAGTTTCTTTTCCATCCTTGTCTTTGTCCCTCACTGCACGTAGCTGTTCAGAGGCTATATACAAAGGAAAAAAATCAGCAGCTCACTTTGTTGGTGACTGTAGAGGCTCTGGTCAGTGAGGTGTGATTAGCACAGGTAAGTAAGCTGGAAAACAAAAATCAACAGATGAAATGCATCCACAATTAATCACTGTTCTGTATATCCAAATAGATTGTAGTGAAATATGCTGTAACTCGATGTGTAATAAGTTGATAATATTCAGAAGTAAATGCACACTTACCAAGCTTCTACTCCTCTGACTTTGATGAGTAAGCAGCGTTTAGCAGCAGGCCGCCGTCAGGTGAGAGTGCAGAGGTCATGGAGGCGGGGCTAGCTGAAAAGTGACCAATCATATGACAATTTGTGCTTCCCAGAGGGTCCCGCCCTCAAACTGACAAAACTTTTAGACGAGCGAGTAGGATCTGATCCACACACGAGCAGAATTTCACATCACAGGTGCAGGAGAGAACATAGGGGTGTGGAAGAGCAGCACGTGCGCTCGTGGTCATTGATTCTGTGTGTGTGGGACGTTCAAAGTGTGCGTGGAGAGTAGTATATGCGCTCGTGAATTAAAATAATCTGCTCGTGGATGTATTTATTGCGCCTCTCGAATTGTGTTGTTTTTTTTCTGACGCCATAAGTGGACTAATGGCTCTACCATCTGAGCTACTGCTGTTGTGTCCCTGGGCAAGACACTTCACCCACCTTGCGTCTTCCCAAATCCCAATTTTAAATAAATGTGAAAGAATAACTTATAATGGTTCTTGTGGCTGTCCACTGAAGATTCATATTTCATAAACTGCCAATAATATACAGTTTGTTTTAGTTGTTTTTGTTTGATGTAAAACAATAGACACCTCGTGCAGCTTCTGTACTCAGCATTTTGGAAGTAGTCCTATAACAAGTCTTATAGTTGAGCAGAGTACAAGGACGCAGTGGATGAACAGTGACTTGTCCTACAAACGGCAGTCAATAGCATGAAGGTGCTGGCAATGCAGCTCAAACAGGGAGGTAATGCGTCTGGATATTGATGATTAGACTTTTAATTCACAGGTCTGGTCCCCACATCCCATTCCTTCTTCTTGGCACTGATGGCCTCGCTTTGACAAATCTGAAGCTACACAGGGGCGACAGAAGAGCAGATACTGCAGTTAAGTGGATGTAAGTCAAACTGCCAATGAAGGGCGTCCCTTAATTGCAGCACTTGTGCAACAAATCAACATAAATGGCCCTGGAAATGTGGCCTTGAGAGTCAGAGTGGTGCCGCTGAATCACACCTCTAAACAGGGAATTAACAAATGACGCTTTGAGCTGCTCCTTTAGTTCAGTGTAATTCTGCCTTGAATGCTTTAAACACACAATGGATCCTGGTAGGTGCAGAAACACAGACGGTTTCACTTTAAATGCCCTGTAATTCACACTAATAATCCCTTCCTCTCCAGACACTCTGCAGTTATTTTATATTTATACAAAGTTCAGTTCAAAAGGTGCTCATTTTATTCAACTTTCAGTACAGTAATGAGTTAAATCTATATCAGCACAAGCTATTTACTACACACGTACAGTACGCAGAGGTGGAAGTACTCAAATCTGTATTCAAGTAAAAGTACCGTTACTTAAAAAAATGAAGTAAAAATAAAAGTGATCAATTGAATTATAGTAAAAATCAAGAATCACATGCAAACCTGTGTACATTTGCATCAGCAGCACAGTAAAATCTACTATCAGTATTACTATTACTGCTACTGTTACTACCACAAGTACTCCTGCTATTGTCACTATTGCTAGTACTTTTTTTTTTTAATCTTTTGGCTGCTCCTATATGGTCACAAAAACCCACATATATACAGTGACGGGAGGCAACGTGGGTGAAGTGTCTTGCCCAGGGACACAATGACAGTACCAGTACTACTACTACTACTACTACTACTACTACTACTACTACTACTGTGCCTAAACCAGGGTCAAACCCAGGACACTCTGTAACTTTGTCTCCAATGTCAAAAAATACTTTAACTCATTCAGACATTTTCACCATTAAGTACAAATGATGTATGTGTACTAAAATTAATTACTGAGACGTTTAGCTTATGGTTAGCTTGTGCTGACTTGTCCTTATTTTGTTTCTTTATATATCATCACCTCTTTGTTCATTATTACCATTATTACCATTTCTATAAGCTTCCTTTGTATGGGCCCCTACACAACAGTGTGCAGGCCTGTAGGTATGCACTGGGCAAAATGGGCAAAAGTAATGAAGACTAATGGCTTACCTCATTTGGTTAAATATGAAATTTATTTTGATTACCGTGTGATTTTACAATCTCCTTACATTAGCCATCACTGCTAATGTCTCTAATAATGAGAATATCAGTCACGCAAATAAATTAGGTTTGCATGACTTATGATGCATTTTAAAACTCACGGCGCCTGACGTCAGTGATGGCTGTCAACTGAAACAGATTTACTATGTGTTTCTTGTACCACAGCTTGAAATGTTTTGGCACAGTCTCGAGTCATGTCCGTCCTTCCTCCATGCTGTTCCACTGAATGCTAATTTTCAGATGTACCTTTGTCATATTTGATGCTAAACCCTCCTTAATCCCGGTGCTGCTTCAACGAGCTGCATACAATTTACACAGACAGACTGAAACAGAATTAGAAAAAGGTGTTTGGTTGTAGGACGTTTTCATTCAAACTATCACGTTACATGGATTTTCTCTAAAGACATAATAACAAGAGACCTACAGCTAATCTGTATGCTAATCAAAAGCTGTGTCCATATTAGATGTGCGCAAATAGATTAAGGTTATGAACTGGACAGTAATTAGAATGGCTTAAGGCATGAGTAACTGCGCAAAGCAAGACAAGGTTAGAATTATTATTGAGCATTAGGCTGTAGGTGTGCCACTGCTTTAATTTTTTATAAATCATGTTTTCTCTAAATTATTTTCCCTTTTAATGTTTTTGCTGCCGTTGTTTTGTTGGTTGGTTGTTTTCAATAAAAAGCTGAGGAAGAAATGTTTTGTTTTTGGTTGTTGGTTTGTTTGTTCCAGATCTGGCTTCAGATTTTTAAAAAGGTTTTTGTACCATTGGGAGACAGGGACACAAGGGTGTGTGAAAAGGAGCAAAGCAGTTTGTGACATATAAGAATTTGTGACTTAGTGGAAAGAGCATAGGTGCCAGTTTTTGCTTTTCCCCGTGGGTGCTCAATACACCTCTCTACCCTCAGTCCTGATGCTGCTCCGGTCTCTCCTGAAGCTTCTCTCTGTCTGCGTGAAGTATTGCGTCTATGCCACCCTAACGCTTTCAGACTTTTTGTTTGGAACCCCAAAATACCGTATTAGTGAGAAAGCTCAGTCAAGTATACCTTTCTGATATCACGCTTTGGACGGGTATGGGTTAAAGCATTTTTGCAGATTGGGACAACACACACTGCACAGTTGCCCCAGATCAGGCCCACACCCCAACGCACACGGGACGCACAGTGCTATGTGTTTTATCGGGACAAAATGATAGAAATAGCCCCAGGATGTGTGAGCAGAGACTGAGCTGTTCTGTGACAAGTTATTAGTGAGTTAGCAATAAAGGAGTTTGGAGCAGTAGTCAGTGGCTGCTGTCTGTGTCTGTGCCCCTCTCCCTTGGTGCTTACAGCTCTGTCTTTGTCTCACTACGGAGCAGAGAACCATTTTTTGTTAATGCAGAAGTACGAGGGAGCGTCCAAACAGAATGTGGGGTCAAGTATTTTTGCCGCGCGTTGGCGTGTGTGACTGAGGTGACTGGCCGGTGCTGTGACAGAGGGGCTGAGAGACGCAACCGGTCACTGTCTGCGCTCAATCAAGTTTGGCTATTGAATGGAGCCATGTGCGATCAGAAAATTTTCCACTGGGTGCTCACACATTCCAGTGGGTGCTCTAGCCCTGCAGCACCCATAGGATTGGCGCCTATGGGAAAGATTTACTCTTGAACTAGAATAAAATAAATAAATGGTAAATGGTCATTATGATGTAACACTTTTCTACCTCTATAGTCACTCAAAGTGCTTTAGATCAAGGAACCATTCACCCATTCACATTCACAAGCACTCACATTCATACACCAGTGTGCATGGATACCAGAGGAGGGTGTCTTGCCCAAAGACACAAGTATGCAATGGGGGAGTGTGATATGTATAAATGGTACAATATGCTTCTATACAATGATTTAATTCATGATGTGATTTCATTTAAAAAGAGGTAAAAGGTTAAACACTAAAAAGGTTGGCAATAAATATTAATAAATGTTAATTTACATAAGCCTTAAAAACAATGTAATGACAGTTAAAAGTTTGTTAAATTGTTTATTATATTTCATGCTGTATTAATACTTTTGTAATTTCATTTAAGGTAATAATAATTGAATTCATTGGTAATCAGTTGATGAGCCTTACATGCTCTGGGATCGATTGGTCGTGGCTTTACCCACCACTAGGGGGATCGCGCCGTTTCTCCTCATTGCAATAAAGCCCTGCATGAGGGAAACACCACAAAATCACTCTCGTGATTCTTTCTCCCCTGTTTTCAGGTAATGGTGACAAATATTAATGTTTATAAGGAATGTACATTGTTGAAACGTTACACAGCTTATTTTGTGTTAGTTTGGGTTGAAATTAAGGTAAGTTTTATTGCTGTTCAACACGTAAAGAGACTTCACCATGCGTGTGCCTTGAGTGAACTTGCCCTCCATCTTGTGTTTTGTGTGTTAGCTAGTTTGTAATGTCAGTTCTGTTGTGAAATGCATGTCACTTAAAGTTACACTGTGTAACTTTTCTCCTAAATATGTGGGGCATACTGACTTGTTTCTGTGATTTTTTTGAGCGATTATAAGGCCTGAGGCGCGATCTGTTGCTCCGAGCGGGGCTTCTGTACTGAGAAATCACCCTCGTAGTTTGGCCGGGAGCGCTCCGCTGCTCAGGAAAAGTCACGTGACAGGAAACGACTTGCTTTACGGCATTCCCCCTTCAGCTCTTATACCTGAGGCGCAGGTATAACCATGAAGCTACTTTTAGCGTTGTTATTTTCGCCAGTTCGTCATGGCCGAAGGACACAAGAAGATGAAGACAATGTCGGACGAGGCAAGAAAAAGAAAACAGGAAAGGGACCGCACCAGATCGCAGACAAGAGTCAACATCGGACAGACTTTTGCTCGCTGGCGTCAGATGAGAGACAGAGAACGCTGCAAATCGGATCACGTTTTTTCTTCTTTACTGTTGGACAGGTAAATTAGCCTCTTTATTTTTTTTTTAGAATGTGCTTTTTCATACAGTTATTAGTTGTTTTAATGCGACCATTGCGCGATAAGCTAACGCTAGCGCTAACTCTATAGAAGATCAAATCAGCGGCCACACAAGTGGTTACAGAAGTTTATACAGTAAATATGAATGCACTCTCTAGTCCCATTGTTAGTTTGACGTAACGCACGCTCGCACAGTTTCAGAAGGAGGAGGGGTCCAAGCTAGTGTTTACGTTTTGCGACAGTGCAGTGGCACCTGTGGCCTCTAGAGGCGCAAGACCGGGAATCTTACACAGTGTAACTTTAAGCAGTAGCTAGATATGTGTGTTAAATGTTAATTATTGTTCAATAGCGATTGCAATAAAGCCCTGCATAAGGGAAACACCACAAAATCACTCTCGTGATTCTTTCTCCCCTGTTTTCAGGGGTGTAACATTTGGAGGCACCGCTGGGATTGCTGCTTAGATGTCCGGTGTCCAAAGCCTGTGCATCGAAGTCCAAGCCAGCTAAATTCCCCCCCATCACAACCTAGGCAGACTGCAGAGAGGAAGGTGTTGCTGTTCGAGGACTGCTGGTAGCTGTGGTAGAGTGCACGTTTCCTGAGGCCAGCCAGAGATCGTCAGGGACTGCAAAGACCATACAGCTCAGTGTCACCTGTTCGCGCAAAAGTCCCTCCTGTCTACCTCCACAATGACCACCGTGGAAGAGTTGCGTGAAGAAGTTGTGGGCGAAATGCACACCCTTTCTAAAGACAATCTCGTATCAATCTGTGAGTTTCTAAGCATAGCAGATAAAATAAATGTGAGCGGAAAGACACGTTTGTCACTACTAACACACATCTTGCTATACATCAAAAGAGAAGAAATAACAGAATTAGAGGATGAAGGGATGTCAGAACTGTTGATACTCAAGACAAAATTACTGAAATTGTAAATGGTACCGATGGCGAAGCTGAAATAACTGAACAAACGGTTACTAAACTAGACAATACAGGGCACACAGATGAACAAAGAACTGTAACTCCACTGGTAACAGAGAAAGCTTACACAACTAACAATATAGTGGCTAATCTTCAGCCCCAGTTAAATAGCCATTCTGTGAGTAGCCTGCCTTTGTCCAATGTGCAACAACAACCAAGCCCTTATTGGCAAAAAGATTTCAAAATATCTGGCCAAATAGGCGAACCAGGCCAGAAGGACAAACTTACATTTTCAAGCCTTGCTCATCAAATTGAAAATGGTCTGAACAGAGGCTACTCAGAGCTTGATATTGTAGATGCGGTCATCAGAGCCATTTTACCAGGTCTACAGCTACGCAGCTATCTGGAGGGAAAGGCCCAGCTAACCCTTCCCACTCTACGCCGCATACTTCGTTCTCATTTCCAGGAGAAGAGTGCCACTGAGCTCTACAAACAACTTGCCTCAGAGGTACAGCTTCATAAAGAGACTGCTCAGAGCTTCCTGATGAGAATTCTAGATTTAAAGCAGAAAGTTTTGTTTGCATCTCAAGAGTCAGAGTCAGGGCTTAAATATGACCCAGCTCTAGTTCAACGTATGTGCTTGCACACAATACTTACAGGCCTTCAGAGTGATAGTGTCAGAATAGATATGCAGCCCCTCCTGCTAGACTGTGATACTCCTGATGAGCTTTTGTTAGAAAGATTAAACATAGCTTGTGCCAATGAAACAGAGAGAAGAAACAAGAAAAGATGTTTAGCCTCACAGTCTGTTACAAATGTGAGTGTAGTTCAGTCAGAGGATACATTACCTGCTCAGTGTCCAGTAAGAGAAGTCAAAGCTAAAATACCACCTGAACTGTTAACTGAGCTAGCAGAGCTTAAAACAGGTGTAGCTTCTCTAAAAGGTCTTAGTGCAGAGATAGCCCAGATTAAAGAGACACTCCAGCAGCCAGTGCTTAGTCCACAGGCCTACACCCAGCCACCAGTCATGCATCCTGGAGGGGAGCAGCAGCAGCAGCAGTACTATGACTACCAGGGTCCCCACCAAAGACCTGCTCCACTGCCACCTCACTATCCAGCTCAGCATTACACAAGTCGCCCAGCTCGTCTTCAGAGGAGGTGCCATGTCTGCCAGCAGACCGGAGCCAACGAGCGTTGCACACACTGCTACTTCTGCAGGAGTGGAGAGCATTTTCAAGCCGGATGTAAATTCAGAGGGTTGAGACCATCAAAAGAGAGACATTTAAACAGGCAATGGTTACCACTGCGGGACGAGTGTTAACCATCACCCATAAGTCCCAACCATGTGCCAATTGCAAACAAGTGGACCCAGACAAGAATTTGAGACAGTGTTCGTCATGTAAAAAGACATTTTATTGTACAAAAGCATGCCAAAAACAACACTGGAATGAACACAAGAGACAATGCAATGAGCTTAAGACTAAAGATAAAGGTGGGACTGCCCATGTACCACTGCCACCAGCCCATGTAAACACCCCTCACAAAGTCACATCACTGGTTGGCAGGCAGTGTCTTGTCGAGTGTCTCCTGGATGGCCACAGACTCCAGGCTCTGTGGGATTCGGGCTCACAGGTTTCTATCATTGATGAGAGATGGAAAGCAGACTATTTACCACACACAGAGCTGAAAGATGTTGCAGAGATTATGGACTCACCTGCGCAACTGACCCTGACAGCGGCAAATGGAACCAACATGCCTTACCTCGGATGGATCGAGACAACCTTCCAACTTGTTTCCGGAACTGATACAGCTGAACAACTGATCATTCCAATGCTGGTCATGAAGGGTTGGCACTTGTCACATCCCATTATAGGTTATAATGTCATTGAGTACATTCTGAATAGAACTGAGAAATCAAAACAATACAGCACAGTAAGAAAAGCATTCCCCAGTCTTAAAAGACACAAGGTAAAAGCTTTTATACAGGCTGTCAGTGCAGTTAGAGTAGATGAGTTTAAAGACAAAGAGAGACAGCATTACAGTACCTAAACAAAGTCACATACAAATTGAGTGTTGTGTAGCCACACAGCCCTTCAAGGAGGACATGACTATGCTAATTGAACCAGACCTAAATCCTCAGTGGCCTGATAACCTTGAGTTTTTTGACACTTTGGTCAAAATTAAAAGCGGTACTCTGCCCGTTATCACAGTAGTAGTGTTTCTAATCCCACTGACCATGATATTGTCCTTTCAGGTCGTACAGTAGTTGGCACAGTCCAAACTATTACAGCTGTCTTACCTGCCCAGATGTTTGAGAAAGCCACATCTGTAGCCACTGTTAACCACACGAGCACACAAGTTCCCTGTAGCTCTAGTGAAAAGTGGGACCCGGCTGTAGATCTCAGCCACCTCAGTGATGAGCAGGGATTTGTTGTTAAACAGATGCTTAGAGAAGAATGTCATTCTTTTTCCAGATCAGACAATGACATAGGCTGTATTGAAAATCTAAAAATGACTATTTCGCTCAAAGACCATGAGCCAGTGAAGCGCACATACATGTCAGTGCCACGCCCACTTTACCAGGAGATGAAGAGTTATTTGCATGACCTAATAGCACAAGGCTGGGTTAGGAAGTCAAACTCTTCATACTCCTCGCCTGTTGTGTGTGTTAGAAAAAAAGATGGCACATTGAGATTGTGCATAGATTATAGAGACTTAAATAGAAAGACCCATCCTGACCGCCAGCCCATACCTCGAGTCCAGGACATCATGGACAGCTTAGGTGGTAACTCCTGGTTTTCCCTTTTAGACCAGGGGAAGGTGTATCACCAAGGGTTCATGTCAGAGGAAAGTCGTCCACTCACAGCTTTCGTGACCCCCTGGGGACTGTACGAGTGGATACGCATCCCCTTCGGACTAATGAACGCCCCAGCAGCCTTTCAACGCTGTATGGAAGAGTGCTTGGATGGACTTCGCAATAACATTTGCATCCCTTATCTGGACAACACGCTGGTCTACAGCAAAACTTTCAAAGATCATGTGGAGGATGTGAGAAAAGTGCTGCAGCGGCTCAGAGACTTTGGCATAAAACTCAAGCCTAGTAAGTGTGACATGTTTAAATCTGAAGTACGTTATTTGGGCAGAATAGTGTCAGCAGAGGGCAGTAGAGTTGATCCTGCAGATTTTGAAGCAGTTCGAGCACTCAAAGATATCAGACCACAGAATGTTGGCCAGCTCAGAAAAATGTTAGGTCTTCTTTCCTACTACAGACAATACATAAAAGACTTTTCCAGGAAAGCAAGTTGTCTGTATGAACCTTTGAAAGCAGACAAAGACACAGAGAACGTAGACACCATGAAAGGGACAAAGACAAAATCAAAGAAAGCAAGTCAAGTTGTGCCCTCAACGACACAAATCGTGTGGACTGTCCAGCACCAAAATGCACTGGAGGAACTAATTGAATGTTTGCTCCATCCACCAGTGCTTGGATTTCCGGATTTCACACAGCCATTTATTGTGCACACTGACGCCTCACATAAAGGACTAGGAGCAGTGTTGTATCAAAGACAAAACGGTAAGCTGCGAGTTATTGCCTATGGCTCCCACACCTTAACAGCAACTGAAAAGAACTACCACTTCCATGCAGGCAAGTTAGAGTTTTTAGCTTTGAAGTGGGCCATCACAGACAAATTCAGAGACTATTTATACTATGCCCCAACATTTACCGTGTATAGTGATAACAACCCACTAACATACATTTTATCAACAGCAAAACTGAACTGTGACAACCTCCCGTTGGGTTGCAGAGCTAGCTGATTTTCACTTTACTATAAAGTACAAACCAGGAAAAGAAAATGGTGACTGCTGATGCTTTATCAAGGATGCCCCTTGATGTAGAGACATTAATGAGAGACTGTTCTGAGGAGTTGCCACCTGACGCCATTGCGGCTGCCATACAGGCCATTGAAGCCCAAAAGCAGTGCCCTGCTACATGGACATTGTCAGCAGTAACCATGTCTGTCACGACACAAGGTGAGTCAGTTGAAGCATCACTTAAGGCCATACCAAAAGAACATATAAGAGAAGCACAAAATTCGGATCCAGTTATAAGTCCTGTATTACAATGTAAGCAATCAGATTCAAAGCCACCTACCAAAGAGCTAAGGACGTTCAGTCCTAAAACAAAATGTTTATTCCGGGACTGGGATAAAATGGTGCTTGATAGTGATGGCATCCTGTACAGAGCCACTTCTGTTCGCAAACAGTTAGTTCTGCCAAAACAGTACAAAAAGATGGTACTTGAAGAGCTTCACAATAACATGGGCCACCAAGGAGTTGACCGTACTGTATCTCTCGTACGTGACCGTTTCTTTTGGCTATACATGCAGTCAGACATTGAACACTATGTGACCAAAGTATGTTCCTGTATCAAGTAGAAAAAGCCCTGTCATGACACAAGAGCCCCTTTAACAAACATTGTAACAACACAGCCCTTTGAACTAGTGTGCATAGACTTTCTCCATCTTGACAAATGCAAAGGCGGTTATGAGTATATCTTAGTGATTGTTGACCACTTTACCCGCTTTGCACAAGCTTATGCCACTACCTCAAAGTCAGGAAAGACTGCAGCAAACCTTATCTTCAATGACTATGCCCTAAGGTTTGGTTTTCCTTCTCGTATCCACCATGATCAAGGAGGAAAATCAGTTGTTCAGCCAGCTAAAGAAACTCAGTGGAATAGCCGGGTCCAGGACAACACCCTATCACCCGATGGGAAACGGCCAAGTCGAACGTATGAACAGGACATTGTTACAAATGCTTAAGACCACCGCCAAAGCCCCCTGGTGGAGACAACCTAGACGTGCCTGACTCACCTGCTGCGGAGAATACGGGAGAGGGGACAACTAGAGAGGAGACGACAGCCTCAGCGGCCGGTGACCAGCCAGTCAGCTCACCACCTGCCCCTCCATTCATCTGTGGCACCTGAGGAGCAGACACCCCAGCGACCACAACGAGAGAGACATCCACCTGAGACGTATGACATATGACCAGCTGGGCATCCCATCCTGTTACAGTGTCCAGCCTGCACCGCAACTGTTTCCTGTGTACCCAGGACTGGTCTGGTGGCTGCCAGCTCTACAGCCATACTATACACAGTCTCCCGGTTTGTATGGACTCCAGCAAACGTAAGTTGATGATACTTTTCCATGGATGATTTATGGACTGTACTCACAGACTGTCATCAGGCAGAGAAAGAAACTTTTGCTCTGGATTCTGACCACGGACAATGGACTATTAATGTGAAGATTCACACATGGCCTGATTATAGACTATTTATATGGTCTTCAGTCTACTGACATGAACTGTGGTAAAGTC
Source organism: Bostrychus sinensis (assembly GCA_020698575.1). Lineage (NCBI taxonomy): Eukaryota > Metazoa > Chordata > Actinopteri > Gobiiformes > Eleotridae > Bostrychus > Bostrychus sinensis. Next base: position 31,398,514 of record CM036242.1, read on the forward strand.
ATTTGTCTTGAGAGTTCTAGCTTACATGGTTCACTCTTATGTTGAAGGACTGATAGTGAGTGACAATGGACTGAGTAGATGGTGTCTTTTGTTGGTATAATGTCGGGACGACATTTTTATAGTGGGGGAGAGTGTGATATGTATAAATGGTACAATGCTTCTATACAATGATTTAATTCATGATGTGATTTCATTTAAAAAGAGGTAAAAGGTTAAACACTAAAAAGGTTGGCAATAAATATTAATAAATGTTAATTTACATAAGCCTTAAAAACAATGTAATGACAGTTAAAAGTTTGTTAAATTGTTTATTATATTTCATGCTGTATTAATACTTTTGTAATTTCATTTAAGGTAATAATAATTGAATTCATTGGTAATCAGTTGATGAGCCTTACATGCTCTGGGATCGATTGGTCGTGGCTTTACCCACCACTAGGGGGATCGCGCTGTTTCTCCTCATTGCAATAAAGCCCTGCATGAGGGAAACACCACAAAATCACTCTCGTGATTCTTTCTCCCCTGTTTTCAGGTAATGGTGACAAATATTAATGTTTATAAGGAATGTACATTGTTGAAAAGTTACACAGCTTATTTTGTGTTAGTTTGGGATGAAATTAAGGTAGGTTTTATTGCTGTTCAACACGTAAAGAGACTTCACCATGCGTGTGCCTTGAGTGAACTTGCCCTCCATCTTGTGTTTTGTGTGTTAGCTAGTTTGTAATGTCAGTTCTGTTGTGAAATGCATGTCACTTAAGCAGTAGCTAGATATGTGTGTTAAATGTTAATTATTGTTCAATAGCGATTGCAATAAAGCCCTGCATGAGGGAAACACCACAAAATCACTCTCTTGATTCTTTCTCCCCTGTTTTCAGGGGTGTAACAGGAGCAGGGTTTGAACCGCCAACCTTTACCTTCTGGAGATTTCGAGTTTGGGTCCAGGTATGGGCATTATATCCTAACCGTTTTGAAAATTCTGCTAGTTACTATATTTTTATTTCTTGATTTATCATTCTGTTACCACATACTACTACTGAGCTGAAATGCATGTATTAATGATTTAAAACTGGATTCATCTTTAATAACCTTGAGGCCAGTAAAGAGCGGTGAGACAGTACTGGTGAATAAAATGCTCACAGTGAATAAATACTTGTTAGTATTATAAAAATCAGGCTTTCAGTGTAATGTAATAATCCTGTGAGAAGAGATGTCAGGCCAAGTTCAATGTAGATGAATATGATAATGCAAATAATTCTTTGTTGAGTCTTCATATTATGTTGTATTGAGAAGTGACTAACAGACGCATAAGGGGTTATAAGGACAAGAGATGCACATATAAAACATAGACACCTGGCATTAGATGACACATTATGCTCTAAAGTATCTCATCAGGAAGTGACAGTGACAGTCTAGACAGGATTTAATAGAACAAGAGCAGAACAACAATAGTGCGACAGAGAGGAACAGGGGAGACGGGAAACGTGGGCTGCTGAAGGTACAGCAGTTTCTTTGTCAAGTGAGAAGTGCTGGGTTAGAAGAGGTAGACACACAACAAAACCTAAATGGAGCAGTGACAAAGCTCAGGAGAACGACTGTTATTATTTATCTATTTTACATGTGTTATTTTCTCTTTTGGTATAAGGTCACTCTCTAGCTTCCCGTTCAGGTTAAGGTAACAACAAACTGAAGACTCTAGAATGGCCTTAGTGAATTGAGAGTTTCAGTTTTCAGCACTGCTCCTTTTATTTCGACTCATAATAGTACTTGATTTAGTCCAGTTGGCTATAGGCAATGATCTCAGTGGCTAGTTTTCATTTGTGTGATGCCCTACTCAATCTTTAGCCATGAATTTATGCACAGCCTCACTCCAAAAATTAATAAACAGTACATTTGGCTTGCACTATGCTTAATGTGTAGTATCTACTTTGTACTTTATATTTCAGTGCAATGTGTCTTTGCATATGGGCTTTGGGGAATCATTAGCAATAGCTTACTTTGAGTTGGATTTATTGATATTATGCCCTGATATTTACAGTAGCCTAAACATAAGAACATTATTTGTACCAAGATTTTTGATTTATATATTTAAGTTTAGTATTATGTAGTGCTCTCTAAAAATCAGTATTGTTCTTCTGTGCTCCTACAGCCAAACCTGTTGCCATAATGAGGCCAGAGCTTGGTATCTGTCACAGGGTAGAGTCTGGCTTCTCTGCTTCACATAACGTCCTCATTACGACCGGGAACAAAAAAAGGTAGCCCCTTCACTATGTTATTGTTCTGTGACCATATGATATATATGTCTGCATTTAATCTTCAGTGTCGCCTTGACAAACCGGGTCCGCAGCATCTTCAATAGTTAAAAGTCTTGTGGTCTCAGGTCGGACCTGCTGCACAAAACACTACTGAGGGGAGGGCAATTAAAAGTTATGGAGTCCTTTCTGTGCAGTGGATATGTATTTGTAATGTACCTCTGATAAGAAATTTTGAAAGTGTTTTGGTCTTAGGGGAGCCTCCTCAGTGAAAGATAGAGAACAATAGGAGAGGGAAACAGTGGAGCACCCCTCTTCAGGAGACACTCTGTCCCCTAGTGGACGTCCTGTGTGAAGACTATATTACAATACTACACAGAGATGAAAGAAGTGCTCATTGTATGTCATTACTCGGTAAACCTTCAGTGTAACTCACCATAATTAGGCTACAACCAATATGTTAATGAAAAAATTTTTACTGTACTGTGTTAGCCGAACTTTATACTTATTACTCAAGAATTAAACATGAAAAGCAATTAATGTTTATAACTGAATGTTGTTTGTTAATGTGACAGTGGTGTGAGTTACTCTAAAGTGTTACCTATTACATATTTACTGTACTTGTGTAAAAGTTACTTAAGAAAAAAGTACTTGCTATACTATTGCCACCACTACTAGTACTACGAATACCATTACTACTATGACTATTACTATGGCTATTACTACATCTATTAATATTACTAGTAGTACTATTATCACTACAGGATTTTTATTACTATTAAGACCCACTTTTTCCCTGGTAGATTTTGTGGACTGTTTTCTCTGCAGAGCCAGTATATTAGGGTGTATTACACAGAAGTAAAAGAAGTATGCCATATCTACACTGAAGTATAAATACTGTTACTTCTAAAAAACAAAAACAAGACAATAAATTGGGTAAAAATGAAAAAATATGGTGTTTACTTTTTCCACCATGATTATCATTATTACCACTTCTACTAGAGCTGGCCTAAAAAAAATCTCAGATTTTTTTCACAAAAAAATTCCATTTATGATTTAAAAACGAATTTTTTTTTCCCCATTTACTTAAAATCAAACTGAAGACAACAGAGAAATTGTCCAAAACAAGTTTAGCTTTATTGCTTTGATTTCCTCTTGAGGTTAAAGTAAAATCAGACAAGTCAAATAGAAGAGATTTTGCAGGGGATTTTCTTAAAAGTTGCGCTAAAAGTTGCAATTTTTTTTTTGTCTATAATTCACAGGTTCCTTCACAGGAGCTTTTTCTTAAAAATATTAGCTAGAACTGTAAAAACTAACAAAATCTGTTTGTAAACATATGTGAGGTGGTAATTAATCTAATTAAAAATACCTGTATTTGAACAGGCCAAGTGTACTACTTTTAAAATTATATTGCTGTTATGTTATTAGGCTGTTTCTTTGGGCTATAACACTGGCTCTGATTCTGATTCTGTTCCTCGCAGATCTTCTCTGGTGATTCCCGTTGTGTGCTGTAGAACATCCAGTCATTAAAAAAGAGAGGAAGTTTGCTGTGCTATAGGTTTTCAGGAAGGTTATTAGCCTGCAACATTAAGGTTTAAAGAACAATAACCTCAAATTTAATTGTTGTCCAAATATGCTGCCCATTCAACTTTTTAGGCAACTATATCACCAAGGCAACGCAGAGCTTTTCAGAGTGACACCAGACAAAACTAGAAACTACCCATTCGTCTCCTTCAGTCCCATCCACACGCGCTGCTGCTGCTCAGCACCTGCGACCTCAAGTGCGCTCTCGACCTCCGCGCAATAGCTCCGCGCTGCTCCTCTGTCCTCCGTGCTGCGCCTCCGCGTCACAACTCCGCGCCGCTTTGTTTATGAGTCCACTGCACCTCCGCATCATACCTCTGTGCCGCTTTGTCTGTGGCTCAAGGCTGATTTGTACTTCCGCGTTTTCCTGACGCCAAACTACTACCGTTGGCTTCGACGGCGTTGAGAACCCTTCATACTTCTGCTCCTCTGCGTCGTTCCATGTAGTGCCAATTCATCGCGAGACTAAGCAACCAATCACAGCGCTTGCGGTCCGCGTCGCCCTGACGCGTAGTTACATTTTTGACCAGGTGCACGTCAGGACTATGGCGCAGGTTTTGAGAGGGCTCGCGGCGACGCAAAGGGGTCCGCGGGGCTACACCATCAATTTGACGCGGGAGTATAAATCAGCCTTCAACCCGACCTCCAGCGCACACTACCGCATCGCTGCTGCTGAGAGAGAAGCTGCTCCTCTCAGAACAGGGGCTGACTTTGCAGCGGGGCGCTGTTTGTGCTCCATCTGACACCGCAAACCAGAACCAATTCCACACAATTGACGACACTGTGCCTTTCTAATGGTACGTTCACACCGTTAAGTCTATGGAGAGCCGTGTTCAGGCGCGAACAAGCGTCCTGCGGCGCGAATGACGCGAATGGCGCGGCGCGAATGACGCGAATTGAGCGTTTGACGCACGAGTCCCGCGAATAGGCGGAGACGCGAATCGGCGGAAGACGCGAACAACGCAGATTCACGTCCAACGCTCTGGTCGCGGAAGTTGAAAAATTTGAACTTCTGCGAACATTCGCGGCGCGTTAACCAATCAGGGACCTGCTGTAGCAATGACGTGGTTACGTACGACGTAACAGGAGGAGATCCCTGCCTCGGAGATCCAGCAAAACAATCATCGAGGCTTCAGAGTGAACCCGGAGATAAAAGCTGCAGCCTACAGCAGCTCTTCTACTTTTCTGATGACAGGAAACAAAAACAGCCCTGATAGAAAACTCTATAAATAAAATAAATATGGCTGTTTAGGCTTTGTGTGACTGTGGTTATAGCTGTTATATGTGATACAAGCCTGAGACAGAGGCTCACTCTGATCATCGTGACATCAAGAACACACAAATAAATACAATTAAATATAAAGGGGGGTTAACTTTGCCAAAATAGCCTATTGAGATGTGTTTGTTATATTAACAGTTATTGCACTCTCCAGAACAACAGAAAATACAGAGCCTGTGACTAGACTAGACCCCGAAACCACTAGAGAGAGCTAATGTACAAGAAATAACCCCAGACTCTCTCAGCTCTGTCTCTGGGGTTAATGCTGCTGTACAGCAGCAGTGTCCTGGGGAGAGGTCCTCGCAGCCACACGGGACACAGGGGACCAAACCCAGACAAGCTCATTTGGGAGTAGCTCTAGCGGCCATGCCCCTCATTTGACGCGAATGAAGCGTCCAATTCGCCTCATTCGCGCGAGTGAATTCGCGTCATTCGCGCGAATTTCACGCGCGAATAGAGCGAATTTTACGCGCGAATGACGCGAGTGAATTCAAAATGGTCACGCATCCAACTAGACGCGAATGACGCGAATTTGACGCCTGATTCGCGTCTGGTGTGAACGTACCATTAGGAAGGAGTTCTTTCCTGCTTGCTCCCATGTTGTTTGTGTTCCTCTAGCGCGTGGAGGGAGGGCACCAGTGGTGGACGTTTTTTTTATTTTTATTTTATTTATTTTTTTATCGATTTTTATTAAAACAAATCAACCTGCACTACAAATTCGAATTAATCGGAAAAAATCGATTTATTGCCCTGCCCTAACTTCTACTGAAACTACTAATACTACTAATACTACCACTACTATTTATAACCACAATTTCAAAATCTATTACTACCCACTTTGGCAGTGGGTAAAATAAATAAACAATACTTGCACTCATTTAAAGATTTGGAAAATGAACTGAGTTTGAAAAATTAGTGTAATGTTTACTTAAATAAAAAGTACTTAATGCTACTGTCACCAAATTACTATTATTACTACTAATATTACAACTATTATTACCACTGCTACTACTACTACTACTTCACTACCCACTTTGCTTAAAATGATACCAGTTATTTGGTAGTACCAAAAATGTAAAAAGTAAATCACTTGAGTAAAAGTATCTGTAGTTGCTTTCCAGCTCTAGTATGTGCAGTAAATGGATTTGTCAGTGCAGCCTTTGTACTTGTGTGTGGTGAGTTTGAGCAGCTCTCACACTGAATGCACTCTTTTAAGGTAATCTTGTGTGTCATAAATGAGAGGCACTTCTTTGGCTCCTTTATTTGTACTTAATGCCTGGTGTTATTAGCTTGTACAAATATTCATTTCACAGTATTCATAAGGTAACATTCGCTGCAGCTGTGAGACGTTTTACCTTAAAGTATAAAACTCCACAATGCAGCTGTGAATAGTGCTGTATGCAGGTCTTTTAAAGGAAAACTCATCTTGTCAGAGTTTGTCGCATCGACTCAACTCTCCAAAAATCATATTATGCCATTGCTTAGAATAAATCATAAGTGCACTTGTTGTTGTAGTGTATAAAGTTATGTGCATTATTTAAACAGAAGATATTAAATTATAGACAAGTGAGTAATAATTAAAATGTTAATTTCATTTATTTTAATACCAACCCTTGTAAACTCAAAACCATAGACACTAGATTGCTTTGCAATGAATAAAAAAGAAACTAGAAGTACTTGGAGCACCTGGAACCAGAACGTGATCAGGATCCAGATTTATAAAAATCTGCCTGTAACATTTTGTGTTATGTTACTGATCAAATTGGTCCTATCTCACAATCCCTAAATATTCCTGTATTTAGAAGATGTTCTGGTTTAATATAATTTTTGTAAGCACATGTCAATTTGAAACCATATAATCAGAAGTAAACAGAAAGTGCCCAAGTCCTGGACTTAGACTTAGAGGGGATATATTATGCTTTTATTTATTAATCATTATTTTTTAACCAATCTTGGTGACCTCTAGAGCAACAATGCCTCTTTTACAATCTTAAAAACATTATGTAAAAAAGCTTTTTTTCAATAATCACTTTACTACTGCCATAAATAAATTGGTGAAAAGACCAGCAGAGGGCAGCAGAGTGTAGTTCTTTTATGGTGTTTTGAACAGAACGATAGAAAATGATTTAAACTTTTTATATGTTGCCATTTTACTACGAAATGAAAAACAGCTGTGAGGAATCAAACAGAGCTGTACACCGTTTTTGGACAAAGGATTGAGAGCAGACTGGATGTAGAGGGCTTGTTGATTGGTCAGTGCTTCCTGGAGTGGGCAGGGATCGTAGGAGAGGCGGAGTTTTTGTGGTTTTGAGCCTTTTGAGGCTTTAGAAACTTCATGCCAGAGTACATGATTACTCAAACAAAACACCTGGTATGTTTTTGTTTATTGGAACAACATTATAACAAGGTAGAAAGCTCAAAAAAGTTGATTATGGATAATATATCACCTTTAAGTCAATTCATTGGGTTAATTTTTTAGATTTGTGACTCAACTTTATTTATAGAGTACATTTCATACATCAAGCAATTCAGTGTCCTTTACATCAAATGAACATAAATGAATAAACAAATCACAATACAATAAAATAAAGAAACAATTAAAGGGACACAGGTGAAAAATACATTTAGCAATAAAAACAATATGAGTGAAAGTAGGAACATTTATAAAATTAGTACATTTAAGACTTAAAAACATTTGAAAATAATAAAGTTTTCAATCTGGTTTTAAAACTTGCAATAGACTGAAAATTTAAGCTCATCTGGCAGCTGGTTGCAGCATTTAACAGCATAGAGGTTAAAAGCACTCTATCCCAACTTAGGCCTCAATGACTGGACTTGGACTTGAGTTATTGTTGAGGGCTTATACAGACTTGGACTCTGTGAACCTGTGAACCAATTACTCAGACTTGGACTTAGACATTTGAACCAATCACTCGTACTTGGACTCACACATTTTTGGCTCACATTTGCACCCAGTGCTTTAAACGCTTAAAGTAGAGACAGCACTGCACCCTTTTTAAGCCTGAGCAAAATGAAACATCATTAGTGTTCTTTAATGTTCAAAAATAGGTTTATACAAAACTGATATCCCACTCAGTTTGTCAGTGTTGCACTTTATGTAGCACATTTTAGTAACTTGACTCAGACTTGGGCACGCCTACTTTCCTTGCCCTTTCTGTTGTAGATGGCACACTTAACAATTTGCCTTTATAATACTTTTCTCTTTAATTTTTCACCCATCCATTTTTACCTGGCATGGATTTATATCCGTCCTACACTTTATAAATCAAAAGTGAAAGATGAAGAATAAGAAGTGAGTTATATTATCCTGGATGAAAGTGCAGTTGGAAGAGGGTTGACACAGTATATAATCAGGCGGACGGAAGTGTGCTCCACGTGGGAGGGAATTAAAGCCAAGGAGAAAAGGTTTTTGGTTTTCAATATATGCAAAAATCAATGTTTTATGAAAATCTTTTCAGGCGTAATTGATACATGGTTTTGAGGCTGCACCGAATCAAAGCCCACCTAATCTTATACAGCTATTTAAATGGATAGCCAAGACACTGATGTGAAATCTCTGAGGCTGGGATGCCAGAAAGTCAGTCAGTCCTCAGCATAATATTTAAAGATTTATTTTTGAAGTGATAAACGATCATGAAGAAACTAGTCCTGCTGTCAAATCTTTAGTCCAAGTTCTGCACTGGATGGCTATGCCATTGGGGTTTTTGTGTTTCTATAAAATATAGAGGGAACTTCGCGTGACCTTTAGACAACTTGGGCTTTGATTACAGGGCATTATTTTTTTTATAACCAGCTTCACTCTACTACAAATGTCAGTCAGACCTCAGACCATTGTTGCTCTAATGCAATTCACATTTCGTCAGAAAGTTCAGAAATGTTTTTTTGCCTCTGCTAAGTAAGAAGGTTGTGTTTTCACTGGTGGTTTGTTTGTCTGCTAGCAAGATAACTCAAAAAGTGGCCCAGGAAGAAGCTATTTACTTTTTGGTGTTGACCCACTATCTGTTTTTGGAGTGTTTTTAAAACATTGTAGGTCCATAGATACGATTCCAGCCACAAGGGCGCAGGAAAATAACAAATGATTAGTTTTAGTGGATTCTTTGTAGGTCACTGAATATTTAGTTTGTATTTACTCCTGAACTAGGAGATCCATTTTCAGGGCCTCGGCACTATATCTTTACAATTGCAAGATAGGACCGATGTCCCCTGCAAGTGCGATGTCCCCTGCAAGTGGCATACAATGATGCTTTAAGACTTTTGTTAAAAAAGCTCAGATGGACCAGCACCAGTGAACTATTTGTGTCCTCTTGTCCTCCACATTGCAAGCCGTTTTAAGAAATTTCAAGTTATTTTATTGTTGACTAACATTCCAGATAGTGCCACATCTCAGCTTTGGAAACACTGGTATGACTGCCTTCTGAAAGAACAGAGGTCTTAAAAGGGGCCTTATTATGCAAAATCACTTTTCTGAACTGAGTTGAGCTGAGTTTTAATGTTGTTCCTGCATTAAAAACATATCTTAAGTTGTGTTTTTGTTTCATTCACGCATGTTTGAGTTATCCTATATTTATTTATGTTGACTTCCTGAAAGGACAGAAACGTCTTGTTTCACCAATGTCTGCCTTTTCCACCTGACCACGCCTCTCCCCCCTCATGGCCCAGTCCCGTTCAGCTCACACCTCCCCCACAACAACCAAACAAACCCACCATGGACTGCACCATTGCAGCATAACGTTATGGGGCGTGACAGCAACTGGGCCGAGGGCTCTTAAAGGGACAGGGACCTAATCTGAGCATTTCTCACAGAGTCAAATGATGAGTTTCTTCAAATAAGGTATTTTCAATAATTATTGCTTTTTCTAAACAACAAAATGTAAGATGCCGATCTAGAGGTGTCCTAAATTAATTTAAAAAACACAAAAAACAGCATAATATGGGCCCTTTAAGGTCTTCTGTAAGTCTAAGCTGAAAGAAAGAACTTGCAGCTCTCAGTAAAATGTTAATCTTAACCCATTAAATGCACTCTTTGTTTTCATAGTCAAACATTGTTCAAAACTGTAATATTAACAACTGTCATAATATGAATTATAAAGCAAAGGTATTAAGGTTATTGTAGACAGAATAAAACATATCTTGTTCTTGCCTAATGAATAGTCAGAGCTAGTCCACTCCAGTGCCTGTGTGCCTCTGTTTCACTTAAAGGGCTCTTCAGGTCAAAAGAATACATTACCTAAACCAGAAATCTCAAATTTGACTCATTTTTCCAGAGTCATGGTTCAGCTCAGGAAAATCCACAAACACTCAGAACAAGTGTGGGGATGAATACATCAAATATCAGAAGGACAAAACAGAAGAAGATATTGTCTGTGATGTGAGTTTGAAGCACTTGAGACTGGAGTTATCAAAAGTCAACTCCTCACAAAAGTAATAATAAAATAGAAATACAGTGATTGTCAACTGGTGGGTAGGGACCAAAAAGTGGGTTAGAGAGATGTTGAAATATAGTTCAGCTTATTTCATGCCTTTCCTTTTGGCTTTTCCCTTCTTGCCTCCAACATTTCAGTGATTCACATTTGGCGTAAGTTTTACTCTGGAAGCCCTTTCTGACGCAACCTTCTCCATTTATCCAGGCTTAGGACCTGCCCAGAGAGTACACTGACTTATGACCCTTTGTGGCTGGATTACTTTAAACTTAAATATTGTTTTAATTTCACAAGATGCTGAAAGAGATTTTTTAATGCACACAATATGAAGGTCAAAATGTGTCATATACGTTTTAAGCCAGATGCCCTTTTTTAGCAATTTCCCTTGTGGATCAATAAAGTTCTTAGTTATTTACAGTAATTGCAACTTATCTGGGTTTGGGACCATTACAATTTATGGGTTTAATTTTTGGCTTCACATTTAGAAATCAAACCCCTCGTTGCCTGGATGCATGGTGGGGCCACAATAAGGAGCATTAAAGGTCACAGTAAAAGAATATGGAGAACGTATTTTGGTTTTGTAAAACACGCAGTATAAGGAATTGGGATAAAATTTGGCCCCACACTTGAACCAGTTATGGACCACTGGTCTGAGGAAATCTCAAGGACAGAGAGGGCATGTTTAAAGGGCACTTATAGAATTTATAGCCTAATAAACAATGTCATTGCATTTATAGGATGTCGGTTTGCCATCACCAGCCCACCATGTTTCTCGTCTGTATACTGTCTTCTTTCCTTTTTTCCTTTCTGGTGTTGTCACAACAGATGACCTGCCTCCCGGTGTGCAGTGATTTGCATATTGCGTTGGAATAGGTGTTGGCTGAATGCCCTTTCTGACGCAGCCATCTCCATTTATCCAGGCATGTGACTGGCACAAAGCGTACACTGAACTGTGACCCCTTGTGGCTGGATTAAGGTATTGTAATGTACAGTCACCCACGTTAAGTAAACAGAAAAGTTGAGTTATAGTCACAGGTATTATCCTCTAACTATGTCTGCCTCAACAACAATATGCTTTTGACCTATTTACAGTTGACTTATGACATAACAAAAAAGTAATCTGTTGTGTAACTGGTTGCATGCTGTGTGGCGTCTGGATTTACAAACTCAAATGTATGTTTTGTAACAGTTGTCAAAGCTGTGAACTCAGAATGCTGCTCCCCCGTTGTGCTTTGTCCCATGGCTTTGAGCTGAGACAAGGTGAGATATTGTGACACTGTGGTTGGACTTGATCAGTCGTAGCAGAAGAAACTGTGTGATACATGGACAGTGGTATTTGGGACAGAAAGGTTTTCAAGCGGTGTACAGGACGGTGGTGAGACCAGCTATTGTATGTAGTATGGTTTGAAGACAGTGGCACTGAGGCAAAGACAGGAGGCAGAGCTGCAGATGTTGATTCTCTTTGGGAGAGAGTTCCTAGGATTAAGATTTTTAGATAATGGCTTTTTTCCAATTGCCAGGATCCTTCCTCTGGAGGCTGCTTGGAAACATTTGCCCCGAAGTCAGCCCCTCTGAGGTTAAGTCGAATGTCCTGCTAAAGTCACATTTGGTGGCTTTTGGAATATGCCTGGGGGTGTGCTTGCTGCGTCATTGCACTGCGTCACGTGATCAAACCATGTGCTTTAAAAAAACAACCCCTGCGCTGACAAGTGGGAAGCAGGCAATTTGTGTTGGGGCGAGGCCCAGAGGATGCATAGGTGCATCCTTAATGAATTAACCAAATGGAGGAGACGGACTTCAGAGGAGGTGGGGTTTGAAACACCACTTGGCGAGGCGTTGATAATGTGAATCACCCTGAAGTGGTCCAGCAGCGAAACATCCTAGCAATTGGGAAACAACCACTGTCAGAGAGGCCAGACTGAGATGATTTGGACGTGAACAGAGGAAAAATAGTGAATATAGCAGTATGGGTAGATGTTGAGGTTTGTGGTGTCAGGTAGGAGGCCTAGAGGAAGACCAAAGAGGAGATTTATGGATGTAGTGACAGAAGACATGAAGTTAGTGTGAGAGAGGAGGATGCAGAGAACAGAGGTGACTCCTGAAGACAACAGCTGAAAGGACAACACTTTTCAATAAACCACATAACTGACATTAAAGAGCGTAAATCTCTGTAGTCTTTTTTTTTATGTCTGTGAAGATTCTCAGTGATCTAGGTTGTCAACAACACAAGTTTAGACAAATAAAAGTGTCCAGTCATCTGCAGTTTGTCCAAGTATTGTCTTTGTAATATTGTTTTGTATGGTTTGCCTGAAAACCCAACTGTCAGACACAATTATGGGCCACATCCAGTACAGACTCAGCAATTTGTATTTACTACCGTCCAAAAAGTAACATCCTTGAAGATTTTTCTCTTATATTTAATAATCAACAAAGAACCACAAGCAACACTGTCTGACACACTGTTTCTTATTTTATCTGTAATTCATCTTTCCTCTCTATCATCGATCACACTTGTTTTTCAGATAATGGCTGTTGTTGGAGATTGTCATGATTTCTTTCTTAAAATAATCTCTGGATTTTGTCATTTGTCTTTAAGAGCGACACGGTGCATCAAAGCTTCCATCTCTGATAGTGAAATTGAGTTTCAAATTGCTCTAAATCCCTGGGCTCAGGTTGGTGCGCCTCAGCTCCATCTCCGGAGAAACGCTGCAGGAGGGGAATTATAAACAATAGGAGGTGTAAGATATTAAGCCAAATCGCTCTCTTAAACAAAATCGGCGGCTATAAGAGCAGCAGGGAGTCGGACTCACAAAAACCTGCATGTATTCACACATACCACTAATCCCAACCCAGCGTGGGACAGACATTTGTTCCCCGAAAACAAAACTAAAAAACATTTAATGACTGATTAAACACAGCGTATCCACTGGACTAATATGTCGTCAGGAAAACAACAAACGTGACGGCGGCGCACCCAACAGTAATAAAAACAGAAGAAAACAGGAGGAGCAACCAGAGCTAACATTTTATTTGTTAAGGGACAGTTTAGTGCTCTAAGTTAATCAGTGCCCCAAGATCATAGTGCTATTTAGCCTTTAACTACTGCAAACTTAATATGGTGTGATACCACTATAGTAGTGTAACATATTTGCATATATACTGTAAATCCTTTTTTAAGGGGATATATTATGCTTTTATTTCTATTTTTAAACCAATCTTGCACAAACAGCACTGCACTTACAACCTTTTATTTCCAACCTTTACTAATTTGAACAGAACCATAGAAAAATATCTTTTCTATTTCATTAAATGTTTTTTTTTTTTTTTTTTTTTATGATGAAGGAATGAGAGCAGACTGGATGTAGAGGGCTTGGTGATTGGTCAGTGCATCCTGGAGTGGGCGGGGATTCGTGGAACTGAGCATTTTGATGCCTCAGAAACTCAGCGATAGAGAATACAAGATTACTCAAACAGGCGTGAATAAACCAAAACACAACTCAAGGTGTTTGTGATGAGGGAACAACATTATAATATGGTGGAAAGCTCAAACATTTGCATAATATAGTTTCTTTAAATGGGTCACAATAAAATGATTAGGGGTAGAATTGGGTCCCGTCATTGGTCAGACCAGTTCACAATTTCAAACACCCACAGTTTGGGGTGTTTGAAATTGGTTTAGACCTTGTTCAGTCCTAATTTAGGCATGGTTTAGTCTTAGTTAGTCCAGGTTTAGACATGGTTTAGTCACGGTTTTGCCCCCTACTTATGTTCATATTAATCAATTATATAAAATATTAGTTCAAAATGGTATTTTAAAAGCCAGTTATTTTATGGCTCTAATGTAATTGTCCTGAATGGTTGATGTAAGTCATTGCTGTTGTTTTTATGCTATAACTAAAGGCTGGGACTTGGTGGTGTAACAGTTAATGCAACAAGCGCAGATGGAAGCGCCTAAGGGAGAATGAGTTAAATTTTATATCTGCAGTCCCCACTGGCAATAAAATGTCAGTGGGGTTACACTTTTCAGCACTGGCCTTTAAAGATTTATAATAAACAGTGATTGCAGTCAAAGGGTGTAATATACAGCATGTAATATGCAGACGTTTATAAGAAAATAATTTAATGTTTCCATTATCCCTCTAATCTCTTTGATTCTACAATATTGCTTTAAACAATGTAGAGGTGAATTTATCACTAAATGTTTGTTTATTTTGTGTTTTTTTATTATTATTATTATTATTTTTAATTTATGTTAAGCTTGGACAAAATGCAACAATTTAATTCAAAATGTTATAGACTAATTGCTACATTTGCAAGATGAGGGGGAGGTTTTTTGTTTGTTTTTTGTTTTGTTTTTTTGTCTTTGTGTTACTCTCTATCTTTATTAAATGCTCTTTAAATTTAACAGACAGGCTCCATTAAATGTCATATAGTGGGACTGAATGTTTGATAATGCATTTTTTATGAATGTATTTTTTATTTTTAATGTTAAATTATTTCTATATTTACGTGATTGGTCCTCACCCAAATTGTACTGCTTTCTATTTATTTCTGCTAATTAAAAGATAGGACCCCGTGGCTCTGAAGGTGCACCTGCTCTTGTTCACCCTAATTAAGTACCTCCACAGTGCTGCTGCCTGATTTTCATTCAGAGCCTCGGGTGGTTCGCCAAACGTGAAACTGCACTTTACACTTTAATTCTAAAGTTTGGTTTGGGGGACTTTCTAATTCAAGGTTTCAATATAGATTTTACTGGAGAAGTCACAGTTTTGTTTTGTTTTTTTATATAGATTTTGTACTCAAGGAGGCCATGAATATATCCCCTGGGATCACTTTAGACTCTTTGATCTGGTTAAAACATCACAATAGACAATGATACATTTTTTAGAGCTGAGTAAACTGTAAGTCTCTCTAATCAAAGCATTTTTTGGCTTTGTGGTAAAGTAATAGTAGCAACAGCTGTGGTAGTAGCATTAATAGCACTAGAAGTGGTAGCATGAGTAGCAGCGACAACATTTTACACTCAAATAACAATTTAATTTAACTTCTTTCTTTTCAGCTTTTTCCATTTAGCAAATTATCAGCCCCCAGTGTGCAATGATGTACAGTATATACTGATTTGGCACAAGTTTTGCACCTGATGCCCTCCCTGATGCAACAACCATGAATTTATTCAGGTATGGAACTGGCACCAAGAGTACACAATATTATTATAGTATGTATATTATAGCAGTTCTTCTACTTGAGTACAGATGTTGAGTACTTCGTGTACTTCTGCCATCTGTACATTACATTGTTGTTGTTTACATGTTAAATGTAAAATATTCTTTCAACCTAACTTAATTACATCAACACATGTTTTTATACTTTATTTAACTAGATATTTTATTTATTTGTCACAGTTGTTTTCAGTAATTATGGGTTGGTGCTGTGCTAATTTCTCTTCTCGCACATTTATATAGCTTGCATTTAATTATATTCATTTTCAAATACTGCTGAATTGTTTTGACACTCTTAAATGGAGTAATTTTTAATCATTGTGCTGAACTAATTAAGTGTTTGATGTGTTGTTATTGCATGCAAGGTTGCTTTAGATTTTTTTTCATTTGGCTTTTATTCTCTTCTGGGGTCACCACAGCAAATCGTCTGAATCGTCAAAAACCCTGATTATCAAAGTTTACTTGAAAAAAATTTGGAAAGAGATTGCCTAATTTTTTCCTTTATCTTAACAGAAAAGTTACATAAAGTTAGTAATCTTATATAATTATAAATATAAATTAACTACAAAATATCAAGTTTAATTCTATATTTTCAATAAATATACTCTTTAGTGTTTAGTACTTACTTTCTTATTCCAATTTAATCAACTATGTATTTATTACTACAAACATACTTAATACTAGTAGTCTTGATGCATTATTAATCTTCCAATTTAAGCTATGGCAACTTAAAATAATATGTGCAATTTCCAAACTTTTCTTAAGTAAAGTAAACATGTTTTTAAGTACAAATAAAATACAGAAAACACTTTACACAAATATGGAACTTCCACTTGTTTTTTTTTTAATAAACTATTTTTAAAAACACTAGAGACAATGTTTTTATGGTACCATCAGAATCAAAGCTGTAAATTGTCACTTCTGCATCGGGTACAGCATTTGGCTTTAAAAACTTCATTTATAATGGAAGATATAACTGATCCATTTGTAACAAGAAGTGAATTTATGTCAGATGCCCTTCCTGACACAACCCTCTCCAGTTATGCTTGGGACAGGAACACGGGGTACACTGGCTTGTGTCCCCTTGTGGCTTGTTTAAATGCTTCAGATCTGATTTAAAAGTACAGATTTGTTTCTTGCAGTTTTCTTTTTTGATTGATCTGTGACATTGACGTTGTTGATTTTAGTTTGCCTTTGCTGCTGCTTCTGCTTCTGCACAGGGGAGCACTAGCACAAGTATGTCTTCCCCCCATTTAAATGTGACAGATGAAAACGTACATCCAACAAGCTTCAGAGCAAGTCAAGGCTGCTTTTCATCCCAACATCCAAAGACATTGTGTATTCTCTGCAGTATTTCTCTCTCCCATGCAGATCGCCTACAACCCTATCAAATAGTATAAATAATATATGAGGTGTAAACTCCGGCAATTTGTTATTGTCACGGATATCTGAAGAGCGGTGGTGGTTTTGTCTGTGTTCTGGGTTTTACCTCGGGCCATGGTAAGCACACTGTCACAGCTCCGTGGGATTTCCTTTTGTGTGTTTGAGGTGTAGCGCTTATGGAAAATAACTGTATCTGTTTTATTGTCAGAACATATGTGCATGGATTTGAGGTAGAATTGGTGAACAGTATGTGGGCATGAGTAAATGTATACATTCAAGTGATTAAAGTTACATAGGACTCCCACTTTTTTTTTTTTTTTACAGCTAAGATCAATGTGTGGTGAGCGGATCCAATCTCTATTGATTTTGTCTAAATATAATAGGATTAGTGGTGGAAGTATAACAGCACCACTCTAACTAACAACTGTCAACTTTAATGGACTGAAACTTTTATTTTTTTATTAAGTTAAATAAAAGTAGCTGTACCCACAAAATGCTTGCATATCCATAAGCATCAGTGACAATACAGATAAAGGAATTCATTTATGCATAAATTCATTCATCTTCTTATTCCCATTAGGGATAATGAGTAATTGGAGCATATCCCAGCAACTATGGGCCTTAGGCGGGGTCTGTGGTGGACAAAGTACTCAAAAGCTGTACTCAAGTAAAAGTACTGTTACTTCAAAAATAATATTACTCAAGTAGAAGTTAAAGTATCCAACAAAAAATGTACTTCAGCACAAGTAAAAAAGTACTGAGTATAAAATTCAAATAAAAAAGTACATCTGAATGTTTTTGCTAAATCTTCTTCTTCTCCAACTTTCAAACTCAGAACCTTTTGAATGCAAGTCAGATGTGCTGCCCACTACACCACAGAGGACAAAAACTACTTTTACTTCCCTACACAATTTAACATCTCACTCAAACAAAAGTAAAATAAAATCATCCCAAATTTACTAGTATGTTCTACAAAATGTAATCAAAAAGAACTTTTTCTTCAAAAAATTGACTTAAGTTATTTACTTGAGTAAAAGTATCTAGTTACTGTCCACCACTGGGCAGGGTACACCATGGACAGTAATCAGTTAGTCACAGAGATGGAATTTCAATTCACTACTCACTTGATGAAAAAAAAAAATCCTGTTTTTATATATTATGTAGGCTTTATTATTAAGTTCCAATTAATTGGGCTACACCACTTATCAAGATTGAATTAATGGCTGCTGCTAAGAGAAAGTGGCTAATTCAGCACTATGTTTAGTTACACACTGAAACAGCACAAAAAGAAAAACATGAATAAATTGAAAGGTTGCAAATAACCCTTCAAAGATTTAAATTGTGCATGCAACGTTTAATGTGGCAGTGATATTTGTGTCATGGTCTTAGCCCTTGGTAAGGTAAGGTATATTTTATTGTTATTGTTAAATTTGTTCTCTGTATTTGATGCCTTTAATGTCACCGGGGCAACCTGTCAGAAGCTGTGGACGACCACGTTCTGGAGAAACTGGAGTACCCATAGAAAACCCAGCCCAGACACGAGGAGAACATGCAAATGCCACACAGAAAGACCAAACACGGGACCTCTTTACTGTGAGGTGAGAGTGATAATCACTTTGCCACCATGCTGCAAAGTGGAAGCTTAAGGTTAGCTCCAAACTTAATTTTAAAGTCATGTATTAGTATTTTGCAGTGACAAATTGGGCCAGTTTTACTTTTATGAAAATCAATAGCAGGAAAGAAAGGTGTGTGTCCAAAGATTGTCTCTGTGTGTACAAGAGGCTAAAAGAAAAACCTGTGTTGTCAGAGATACCTGGGCACACTCATACATTATACATGGGTCGTACTAGCAAACACTTCTTAAATTCAAGCAGCAGACAATGAATCTCACACCGATTACAACCTGAGAGGCATTTTGTTTGTTGATGGAGACCAGGGAGTAATTAAAGATAATCAAAATCACCAGCTTTCTTTTTGGGCATTTAAAGTTTTTCATTCATTTTCAATATAGATGAAGTTGTGTTTGTGACAGAACTGGCTTCATGTACCATTGTACCACACTTCAGCATAAAATAAAAGATAAACAGCACTGTGACAATGAGAGTTTTTTTATCCAAAGTTACATCTTTAGCAAAGGCACACATTGTTGCTCTTCAAGTACCAAAAGAGATAGCAGTAGTAGTAGTCATAGTAGTAGTGGTAGTGGCAATGGTAGTAATACTAGCAACAAAAGAAGTAGCAATTGTATTAGTAGTACAGCTGGAAGTGTGGTACTAATTGATTTTGCTATTCAAGGACCAAAAAACAATTCAAATAATCAAACTCTGACATGTAGTGTAGTAGTAATAGTAGTGATAGTATTTGTAGTAAAAGTAGTAGCAGTAGAAG
Source organism: Bostrychus sinensis (assembly GCA_020698575.1). NCBI lineage: Eukaryota > Metazoa > Chordata > Actinopteri > Gobiiformes > Eleotridae > Bostrychus > Bostrychus sinensis. The sequence goes on from CM036242.1 coordinate 31,418,057, forward strand.
TAATAGCGATAACAACAGTAGTAGTAGTAGTAGTAGTAGTAGTAGATTTTGCTGTTGTAACACCAAAGATGTGAAAGCAAAAATAAGAGTAGTAGTAGTAGTAGTAGTAGTAGTAGATGTTGCTGTATAATTACCAAGAAGTTAAATAAACAAAGCTACCAACTTTCTTTTGGGCATTTAATAGGTATTTTATTGATTTCCAATGGTGATAAATCATTTGTGTTTGTGACTCATGTACCACCACAGTGATATTGTCCTCTATTACAACAATTGACCACACTTCAGCATAAAATAGAAGATAAACAGTACTTGCGTGACAATGAGAGTGGCATTATTGCCCAAAGTAACATCCTTAGCAAATCCCCCCGATATGCACACGTCGCACAATCTGGGCTCATTTGCACAGAGATGGAAACGGATCAGGCAAGATGTGAAAATAAGCCGTGACTTCCCGATGAGTATTCCTCTCACGGATCCTTGACCTTGAGGTGAGCTTATCGCCGGGCCAGTCTGCAGAGCGGCATGAATTATAATATCCACCTATAGGTCTAGGCTCCAGCCTCTGCCCTGACCACAGCACCAGGCGCGGATCACATGGGACCAGAGAGAAGGGGTTTTAGCACACACACACACACAAAACAACTCCTGCCTGAGGAATAGGAAGACCTGGCCAGTCAGGACCTAGAGCTGGGGATACAACATTAAAATGCAGATCTGAGAAATACCATCTTTAAGTGAATTGCATGTGAAGTATACCTCTACATGAATGCATTATCATTTTGTGTTATTGAAATGAATGCTACTTCTACTGTTTAAGGACTCAGACTAAGTAGACAACAAATGCCTATTGCTGCAACAGTGGTTTCAAAAGTTCTGGCCATCTGGTTCAATCAAAAACCCTAAGTTTTACTGTGGTTAAAATGTTTGAAAAAGTGTAGTAATAAATGTTAACTTGCATTGCTGTTGAGATAATTATTAAACAATGTGTCTGTTCATGCTTTGCTTATTCCAATTAGACATTGTAGGTGGCTTGAGCCCAGCAACTATGGGTATGAGGAGGGATAGATCAGTTAATCAAAGGGCTGACAAACACTGACAAGACATACACAGACAGACAACCACTCACTCTTACATTCACCAACATGCATGCCTTTTGATAGTGGCAGAAAGCTGGAGTACCAGTAGAGAACACAAACCCAGAACGTCCACTGCAAGCGTGAGTGCTGCACCGTGAAGCCGTGGAGCTCTGAGCAGCTGGGGAGGCATCCTAATCACAAGAGAAAGGACAGAAAACAACAGTTTAACTTGAGATCGCTTTGTTGTTGTCATTGGCATTACTTCACGGACTTTTCCTTTACAACGGATGAGCTCATTGAGTTTGAAAAAGTTTTGCTTTTGCAGAGTCAAATTGCGTGTGTATATAAAACATTTTAATGAGAAATATACATACATAAAGTGTTTAAACAAACTATTATGCAAATATATAGCCTATTATTATAAAAAATGTGATACTCCATGAATAGTTTGGGTTTCTACTTAAAAAATGTAGATGTTGCACTCATTCAGTGTCCGGTTTGGTGCAGTCTGATCTGTGTAGATTGACGAGAACTGAGAGCGCCGTTGCAGGAAAATAGAACTACTGCATATCTCTAATGAAGCGCCATGCACACTCTCGATCCAGAACCACGGCGCTGGCAGTGGAAACACTCTCATTCACCTGAGAGGAAGTGTATTTGAAACCCAGTGTGTGGCGCTCATGCTTGCAGTGGAAATTGGGGAGTAGAAACAAACAGAGAGAAGCACAAACCACAAAGATAGCTGTGCAACTCTAATTTCAACAAAGCACTTTGGCACATGAGATGTTTTCTAATAAGGCACAGCATCACTGAAGCCCATCATGTTACATGCATCACTCCTCTTCAAAAGAGTTGTCTTAATGAATATTAATGAGACAGTTTTGTTTTTTGTTGGGTTTTTTTTTTTTTTTTTGGCTTGTCTTTGCAAAACTTTTCCACTGCAATGTCAATATCAATATATGTTTCTAACTAACAAGAATTAAACTTTGGTGATGGAGGTCAATGCAAAGTACCTAGGAGAGACAAAATGTGCATTGAGTTAAGCACAGATTTTGATTAAAAATGATATTACTGGTTCCTGTTCAGGAATCGCAGAGTTGTTAGCCCCTTTCCTCAGTGCCAGAAAGTTGTGGGAATTTCCAGCCAATAAAACCTCTGTCTGTTGTGGAGTCTTACCATGTTATTGTGGGTTCACTCTGGGTACTCCAGCTTCCTCTCACCATTCAAGGACATGTGTTTATGCTAAAGGTGAATCGGAAAATCCCATAGTGGACGGTGGACTCCTCCTCATCTCACACACAAAGCAGTCCAGCAGTTCTTCCTATATATCACCTTTAACTAATATATTATTTATGTATTTAAGACCTGAGACTTTTGCCCATACACATTGTCGACAGTCTTTCCTCCACAATTGTGTCCTGCTTAGACCCAAACAAAGCCTTGCAATAGTTTACGTACTGACCATTTCAGTCAAAAAGCTATCAAAGCTCTAGTTTGAGAGTATTTACATCCAACAGGAGGAAGGATTTAGGAATTACAGCTCTTTAATGTGTAGCAGCTTCTATTCAAGGGCTGCATGAACTATTTCCCTCATTAATCCATCATAAACTGAGCAGGTACTATAACATGAAGTTTCCCAGTACGTGGGTTAAGTACTGCAGTCAAACACAAGGCTACCCACACATTGTGAAACTCATACTTCGCATTAATAGTGTTACACTTACCGGGTACATTATTGGTGTCTAATTAGAAAGTATCTAGGGTAAACAAAGTATGCTGCATGTACTTGTGAAACTTATAACCTCGTATTATAAGTCATTCCCTACGCATTAAGAACCTGAGGCCACATATTGTGTATTTATTTTTCTCATGTCCTCTCCGGGGCTCCTTACTTCTTTCCTTCAGGCTTTTCCCTGTCTCCTAGTGTACTGTTGCCTTTTGATCTGGCATAGATTTTATGCTGGTTGTCCTTCCAGACCCAACTCTCTCCTTTTTCCAGGCTTGGGACCAGCACAAAGAGTACACTGGCTTGTGACCCCTATGGCTGGAGTTCAACTGACAAAATGCCATGACATTTAGCTGTTTGTACGCAAGGAGAAGATTTAACATTTCTCAGCCAGATGTCCTAATCATGACACACCACTATTTATATTACCCTTTTAAATAAATAATCTCTATTCTTTTTATGTCTTGCTGCCTCAAAAAAAACACACCATTAATTTTGTTCAGTTGAAGGTATTTTGCCCTGATATTTATCTATACCTACCTGCTGCTTGATAATGTGACCTTTTCAGCTTCTACTTTGCATTAATACCGTATTATTACACTTAATCAAAATACATTTGACATTATTGGTGTCTAAATAGGAAATGTCTTGGGTAAACAAATTATGATGCATTGAGAGACTCATTGCGAATAATTTATTGTAGCAATCTCTTCCTCTCTGTCCATCTGTCTGTCTGTCAGCACAGTGTCCATTGGTCTATCTGTTTAGTTTACTGCCTCTCACACATGCATACACTCGCCAGTCTTATCTTTATTCCCAGACAAGCCACCCTGTTTGAGCTGTCATTATAAGCACTTTCAATAGGCCCGGTCGCGTGGTGAATGCAGAAAGACACGCTGCGTCCAATCACCAATGCCCAATAGATGCATGTCATATATCATTTTGGCTACTGAAGGATTAGAGTCCCAAAAAATCCCGAGCGGACTGAACATTTCTCAGAGAAGACACTTTTGATGAATGCATCCAGACACGGGACAGGGCAAGAGATTTATTAGAGTTGTTAGGTGCAGCTAATTCCTCAGAGTGGAACAAAGTCATCAGGTAGTTCAAAATACGAAATGTGACAGGATAGTTTTTCACTGATGAATGTGGAAGTGTGTCAGTAATTACATGTTGAGGAAACATCTTAATGTGATTTATAACACGTCAAAAATGACAGCTCTGAGGCAACAACACACGTAATGATGTTGTGTGGTGTGTGCTGCTGCGACATCCTAATCCAACTGGAAATGCTTTAGTAATTAATAATGTATATCATGGAAACACACAAACTTTAATGAGAAAAGTAAAGTCATCTTCTGGCAACAGAAAGGTGATTACACTGTTATCAAGGGTTAGCTTCCTTTGTGAACGGTGGACCTTTAATAAAATTGTTTTATTCATTTATTAGAGACACCAAATGTATGTTACATTCTTATAAGATATTAATAATGAGCATTACCCCATGATCACTGATGTGATTAACCGTTTGTTGCCACCGGCCAACACTATAGCAGCCATCAAGTACTGTAGGCACAAAAGCATCTGTAGTTCTGAAAGTACTGCATATACTGACTGTACGTTTATGAAGATAGGCCCTTCTGCTATGACTTTAGTCTTTGGTCACTAGACTCTTGGATTATACTCTTAGTTGGATTTAAAAGTGTAGAAGGCATAACATGGATGTTCATGTAAATTTACCCAAACATAGCACCTTACTCTTTTTTTTTATTGCTGAATAAAATTTTTAATATATAATTGGTTAAAGTGAAAGCTACACACTGGTTGATTTACAGACACTTTAACCTGGTGTTGGATGTATGTATATCTATATCTATATATCTATAATCTATATATCTATCTATCTACTATCTATCTACTTATTGAATGTGTTTAATCAAATGTTGTTTTAGAAGCTCTTGTATTAGAATATAAGTTTTACAGTATTGTCATTGTCCGATGGGAAAAAAACATGAAATACAGTACAATAAAATTTTAGTACTATGTGTAACTATAAAGCTGCCATTCCCAAAGTCAAGAGTGTCACGACCCCCTTTAAATTTCTGAAAATTCTACGAGGACCCCCAACATAATTTTTTTTACACTATTCAAAAGACTATGCCAGTTTTTTTTGTTGTTGTTGTTGTTGTTGTTGTTGTTGTTTTTTTTGTTTTTTTGTTGTTTTTTTGCCACAGATTTCTTTAAAAATATTAGCAAAAACACTGACTGGTGGCTAAAAATTGTTTTAAGTGATATTTTTAAACTGTAATTCATTTCAAACTCCATTTATTTTTCTGTACTTAATATTGACAACCTCTCGGGGCCCCCCTGTAGTGCCTTCGCTGCCCTCATGGGGGCTTTGGACCCCACTTTGGGAACCACTGCTATAAAGTAAAAACCGGTGAATGTAATGGTCACCACACAATTAATACAAATAATTTCACTACACAATTCTTGTAGACAGATGTACAAAATACTAATACTATTAATATATTTTTTATCATTGTCTTGTAGTAACTATTTCTTGCTAGCATGTTACAGTGTAGACAGCCTTGCAGACTCAATTAAAAGTAAAAATTGTTCTGTGTTGCTAATGTAGTACAAATGATCTATAGCAGGTCAAACAGTTAAACCTGGAAAATGTCTCCCAAAATGAAAATGGAAAATGTTTGTGTAGAGGACAGACTGATTGGATAAAGAGTGATTAATTTAAACCAATCATAGCAACAACTCATATAACGTAGTTTAACAACAAACGGCTATCATAGTACAACAATATCACAGCAGCATATATTAAGAACTATCACTAAAAGCGCTTGTGGCTTGTCAGCAAACCTAAAACACAACCCAGCTTGCTGCTTAGTAAACAACTAGTTAGATTAAAGGATGAATTTAAAAGAATGTATCCAAACGTGGTTATTTTATCACCTGTGATGTGCGTATTGTAACTTACACATCTCATCTCGTGGTGTTGCCGCCGCCCACTCAAGCCTCTTCTCACATCGTTTCCGTTTCGCTGTTGCCACTCTGGAGCGTGATTGCCAGCTGTAAAATTCAAATAAAAGCCTTGTTTCTTCCTCACAACACAATACACCCCTGTCTGTGACACCTCTCCAGCAGCAGACTGAAGTTGAGAAGAGAGACGTTTGCCTTGCAGATGAGCAATCCGTGTATACCACAGGCAGTTTGAAGTTGGTAAGTGGCTTGTTAACTGTCGGCTGGTGGAGATGTCACAAATGAAAGAGGTGATGTAGATTTCAAAGACAATAACAGAGGGGATACATGTGGAAGTGAATGTTGGGATTTTCTAAGTTGTTGCACTGAAAAACAATGCAATATTGTTGAGTAACACTTCAGTTTGTCACATGTACTGCACAAATAATGGCCTACTTAGCAACCAAGTCTTTGTGTTGCGGTGGGTTTCATGATTACAGGGTCCAACAACAAGTACACTCCAAATCAGGTTTCTTTTTCTTTTTTTTTTTTTTTCCCAAATTGAAAGGGAAATTTTGCAGTGAGTGTGTTTATGTGCACTAGGTAAGGCATAAGGCATTCAGTGTTTAAAAGCCTGGTTCAAATACAACAATACAACAATAAATCCCATATATTAACACAAATTATATCATGAAAACAGAGAAGCAGGGAAACCGAGGCCATAGTGCGATTGTGTTCAGTAAGGTTGCTTTAATGGAACAGACATAGCAGAAAATAGCATAGCAGAAATGACAGAGATCTGATCATCGGAACAAAGAGTGAAGTTAAAAATAGCAGGTTATATAGGATACAGAAGAAGTAATTGCTCCTGGGCTGACTTCTAGACTGGTCAGAGGCAATCTAAGTTCAGCTGGTAATGGCTCACATTTCATGGCTAGGAGACAGCGCTAGACAGTAAGCACATGTCAACAGTTATACCTGGAAATTCACAAATTCATAACATCAACAACATTTGTTTAAAATGCTGTCTTAATCAGAATATACGCTATATTTCCAAAAATATAAGCTCAGATAATGTATTTTAACCTGTAAACGGTAATGTTCCTGTTGCTGCAGCGCATGTTAACACATTTTTCAAAGTATTATGGACCTAAAATGCCTTTTCAGCAGAGAGGTTGCAGGTTTGATTGTCAGGCCATCCAACTAAAATCTCTAATTGGAGTCTGTATGTCCTGCCTGTGTTGTCATTGGTTCTCTCTCAGTTTCCTCCCAACATCGAGGCATGTTATAGAAGAATTGGTGACAGAGTGAATGAACGTGAGAGTGAATGGTTGTCTGTCAGTGTGCTGTATCCCTCTCGCTCTCTCTCTGCTCTCTGTAACTGACTGGTCACTGTCCAGGGTGTACCCCACATCAACCCCAGAGACAATGGGATGGGCTCCAGCTACTGTGACTCATAGCGGAAATAAACAGAAGATGCATTAATTAATTTCTGACCAAAAGACAGCAGTAACATTTGTGCTGCTCGCTTTCTTTTCAGTGTAAAGTAAGAGCAATACATTGATTTTGAAGCTTTTAGTCAAATTTATATACTCATGGTCCAATTGTTTATGGCTGCACTTGTTAGAAAAGTTATAATCTTTGAAGGGAGGACTTATATTGTGTCATATACCAATATCTTGTCTTCAAATCGAACATTGTCTTTACTTTATTGAACGACTGCAGCTGAAGCAATCAAATCCCAACTGCTCACACTTCTCACATTTCAGCCCCAGAATGCACTTAATGAACGTGTTAATAGATTTTAATTTAATTTAACGGGAATGAAATGTTCAATTTACTATTGTTAAAACATTAAAGCTCGGCGCCTAATTATTTTTTTATGTCAGGGGAGCGTCTATAATCAATGTGCTCCTCTGTGTGTTTTCAGTGAGAGGAAATAAAGAGCAGCAGACAGACAGACAGAGAGGAGCGCGGGGGTCCTGTGTCCTGTGTGTAAGCAGGTACTAGAGCCGACCAGCGGGAGGTAATGATTGACAGCTCTTGTATTGTAGCATGAGACTGTCTGGCTGCTTTGTTTTTTGTGTATTAAGCAGGTGAACTAAGAGAAGCCTGTAAAAACCAAACCCATTTTTGAAAACAAGTCTAGAAAAACAATACCTATATCTACTTAAAAGAAAAAAAAAACAATAGTAGCAACAACAACAAGCATAAATGTCGCAGTAGTGAGGACGGTGTGAACGCATCAGGTACAGCTCTGTAAAAACACAAAAAAATGTTGATACACAGATATTTAATTGGATCCATCTCTATAGCAAGTTCACCTCCATAGACTGAATTGTATTTTCTTCTGTGTATGAAGATAATCCAATCAGCCATGGTTTTCTTTAGAACTACAATATAAATCTATCTATTTTATTTTGCTTATCCTGGTCACTGGATCCTATAGCCAGAGAGTTTGGTGTGTTAAGATTGTCCTGACTGCACCCAAATAATGTAATATTGTATCCTTAAGTAGTATAATAATATTTTATATGAATTTTCTGCTTGTACATAAGCCCCATTTCTAATAACTGAGATCTGACACTTTTTTGTCATTTCTGTCTTTTCGTTATGAGCAAAGCTTCATTTAGACTCTTCTCTGTTGACGATTGAGAGAGACACTGACTACAATATGGACAAATAATTAGGGCAGATTTTCTAACTTTATAAAACAAATGTACATAGCCATTTGTATTAGCAATACTTTTAAAAATGGAAACAGATGTGTTAGAATTGGACAGTGAGAAGAGTTTAAACTTAGTTTTGAGAAAACCAATAAGGTACACTCAATCAAACTGTGCCAGTAGAGCTTGAGGAGAGCTACAAAATGCATTTTGAATTTTTCTTCTACAAAGAGCGAGAGAGATGCCAGAGTGATGAGCAAATTTTTTATTTTAGCTTGAGTTTCAGCCTGAGAAAAAGCATTTTTTGATGTTTCCTATGAACTGCAGTGTAAGAGCCCAAACTGCTACAAGAGGGTTAGGGAACCGGGGTCCTTCAGTCACATTGTTGTCTGGACATGTGCCTGATGAAAATCAGCGACGTTCACTGGTCTAGTTTAACTTAAAAGCACATTAATGTAGGCTAGTTGCTAGTGTAAGATTAACATTGTTGTACATCGGTCAAAATATTTCTTACTTAATTTGTGCGTTACATAATTAACATAGTCACTAATAGCTTATTTTTTATGCTAGAAAAAAAAAACACAATTTGTCTTGGCACAATACAGAATCAAGTATAGTCATAGATATTGTGACAAGATTGTACTGTTTTTAGAAATAGACATTTTGTTGCAAAGATCTTTTTGAGGCCTCTAACAACATTTCAAACACATTTTATCATCATAATTACAAAAACAACAACAAAAAAAGTTGTATGCACTTGAACTTTCCACAGCCCAAAACATCCAACAACACATTTTTTATATATTTTACAATATCTAGCTTACCATTTTCCAAAACTACTGGCAAACATTTGAGTTTTGCAGGTGTTTAAGCCCAAAATAAATCAGAAAAACAAACATCTTGTTTTTTTATGCTACTTACAGAGAGTATTACATGCTGATGTTTTAAGTGCAGGTACAAGGTCGGGCCAATGACCGAGTGCACAGAAAGGACAGGACATGAGTGAGCGATGTAGCCCATAATCATTGCCCCGGATGCTTGGTTTTCATAATCGCTCGTTCATCAAATGTAATTTACTAAAACTAATCTCTCCATTTATTTGAGCAAAGAAAAAAATTAACCTGGCCCCTTCTGTCTGATGAATCGAGCTATTATCAACCTAATGGTAAACGGAGGTCAAACTGAAGCTGTAGCTTAAGGCTATGCCGACCCTCACATAGTGGAGGAGGATCAACACTTAACACACAATTTTTCACGTAATGTCACTTAACTTATGACCAAGGAAAATAAGTGAGATTTTTAATTTCTGATAAATAATCTGTAGCTTTTATTCAGAGGTGGACAGTCACTAGATACTAGATACTTTTATTTAGGTACATTTTTGACATACTTAAATGACTTGACCTACTCAAATGCAGTGGTGGACAAAGTACTTCATTACTTGAGTAAAACTATAGATCCTCCTAGTAAATTATTACTCCAATAAAACTAAAAGTCACTCTGACAAATTATTGCTTGAGTCAAAGTGCTGAAGTATGTACTTTCAAAAATATTTAAGTACTTCTGTTATTTTCACAATGTCTGTGAAGGCTCTCACTCATTCAGGCTAAGTGAATACAAACGAAAAAGTTAAAAAGAAGTCAATCTGGAATTGTTTTTTTTTTTTTAAGTTGACTTTTTTTTTACTTTTTGTTTGTATTTTTTTTCACAATCCATTTCAAATAAGTATAGTCAAGAATATGGGGTAAAATTTCTGCTACATTAACACCACAGATGTTGCCTGGAGATTCCAGCGGATGAGTCTGGAATCAATTTGATTTCTAGGGCGGAGCAAACCCGAATTAACGGACAGCGGAGTTAGCCAATCAGAAAATGGCGGACGTGACGTTAACAAAGCGACAAGAAAGAGAGAAAGTAAACAAACGGAGTAGTGAAGCCACGAGGGAGGAACGAGGGAGTTATTTCAACATTACCGTACCATACCGCTGAATGAAACAAACTCTCGGCTCCTCGGTGCGCCATCTTGATTGTTGTCGGTGAGGAGACGCGTACGAGTCACGCTGCTCGCGAAGAACACGTGACTTAAATAAACCAATAAATCAAAATGCACGGTACGGTTGAGATTTGAGTAAACCACTGCAGACGGCATGGTGACCAGACTGATATTTCTCTGTAGAATAACACAGAGACATATCAGTCTGGATTTTCCAGGCAACCACAGATGTAGCTCCAAAAATCTGAATAGAAAATGTTTTTTTACCTTCTTAATCATACCCTCTGTAGATAAGATTTCTCATCTACAACTCATTTTTGTCTAATCCTATGGAGTCTCCACATGTTTTTACGGAATCAATGGGAAACTAAAAAAGCAGGTCTAACCCAAGTCTAGACTTAGATGAATCAAACAAAAACTGACGGTAGCAAGAGTAAGCCAGTAACTAGATTTTAAACAAAATAATTATGATTATCTTTAGAGTGTGTAAGGAACAAACCACACACAAACCAGACCTGTTGTCTTTCGGTTTTAGTACAATTTCTTGGCAAACTTCTGCCTTTATAGAAATGTTGTGGAGTAAAAAGTATTATATTTATCTTTCAAGTGGAGTAAAAGTAATATGTTTACCCAAAAAATTCTACTCCAGTAAAATACAGATTCTCAGTACTGAGGTAGATTTATTTTGCTACTGTCCACCTCTGCTTAAACATCCCCTATTATGATAAATTGATTGAGCTTTTAACCATGTTGTAATGTAGTTTTCACCTCAAAAACATACCTCGATTAGTATTTTGTTTTTTTCACGCATGTATGTGTAATTCTATTTGCTGAGCCCTTCCATTTGTCAGCAGCTGAGCTCAGTCTTGCCACTCTTTTCTTTTACATATACATCATTTCAAGTTATAAAATACTAATGCAAAGTAGAGCTGGAAATCTTTGCCCGAGCCCGTTGGGACCTGACGGGACCCGGTGGGTTCGGGCAAGTTCAGCCATAATTTTTATCATTTTACTCGGGCCCGGGACGGGCTTGGGCTTGCACTATGACTTTTGCGGTAAATGAGCGGTCATGTGATGTATTTCTATCAGCGCGAGAAAGATGCCAGAATGGAGGCTGAGGAGGTGAAGCGGAGGCTACTCTGTGGTGACTACGTTTTGGTTGAGCCAGCAATGAAAGCAAGGTCTGAGCTGTGGAAGAATTTTGACCATGTGTACAATGACAATAATGAGCCAGTGGGTTACGTTAAATGCAAAAAATGTGACGCTTTCTTGAAGTATGTGCTTGTGCGCACATTTGAATAATGTCGGGCAGCAAACGGGTTTGGGCTTTAACGAAGTTGTCAATCAAAATGTACTTGTCAGGCTCGGGTCAAATTCTGTCGGGCTCAGGTCATGTCGGGGATGGCTTTTAAGGCCATTTCCAGCTCTGATGCAAAGGTGTCTAAAACTATTTCAAAAAGCTTAATATGGGGCATTTAAGGGGGAAAAAAATACTTTTACTCAAGGAATTTTCAAGTATTTTTTTTCTTGGCATGTTGGGAAGTAATGGCAGTAGTAATAGAAATAGTAGCAGCTGGTAGTAGTAGCAGCAAGTACAAGTACTTATTGTGTTATAATATTTTGCAGTAACAGTACTTTTACTTACAGATACATACAGATTTAGATTCACGTCTTCATTTGTTGTTTATTTCTACACATGTATTTTATCTAAACTTAGGTGTCCAGAGGTGGCAATGTTTTGAATATGTTTTCACTTACAGCCAGAAGTCTGTTTAGTTTAGTTGGTTTTCATGGAGTTTAACACTGCATGTATTTAAATGCATCAACAGTACAGAGCTGTCAAACCACACCACATGTTTCAAAAGTAGATTTCTGCAACATATATGATGTCAGGAAGCTAATTATTATTGTCATATCAAAAGATGAGATTAACAGAAGTGTCTTTTTGATTAGCAAGAGATGTGTCACACAATTTACATAAGTTTGTCTGGCGTTACTCAGACAGTGGGCCATTTTGTCTCAACTTATCTCTACTGCTATGTTAAGGTATACCAACCACCCAAAAAATTAAAAATGCACCCCAATAAAGTCATAATACTGTCATTACTGCAATTCAAAATGTGAAATCATGACAATTAAAATAAGTCACTCTTCTGCTTATTTCATTAGAGGTCGCAGGGTGAATGGAGCCTATCCCATCAACAGTGTCATCAGGCACATTCGAGATGAGCCAGATTTGCGCAGTTTCGATCAGTGTCGGTCTGTGCGCAGTGCACGCCGGTTAGATTTGTGTCCGACTTGTTCCCAACTTGCTCTGATGCCACAAGTGCGACACAAGGCTGCACGGCTCAGTGCATGATGGGAAAACGCACACCTGTCAGCGGTGAACGGACAGGTGATTAGATCTGAGTTTAGTGCTGATCAGAAACGTAACGCACGGCACTTCACTGCCCTCCTCTCCTTCTTCCCCTGCCTCTTTTTTTAAATACAGACTAAAGTTACCGTTTTGACCTGGATAAACCAACACACGCGAGAAGTGGATTTCGGGCGTGATGGTGCGTGATCTGTGCCACAAACTGTCCGACTTCAGTACAGGCGTATTTCCCCTCCTCTCATTGCGACCGTGCACTCTCGTTCACAATCCAGGCGAGGCGCACTTCATCTGGAACAAGTCTAATGCAACAAGTGAACAAGCTAAAATAACACGAGTGACCAAAAAGACACATTGCTAAATGGACAATTCTGCTTCAAATCGTCACCAGACAACAATATAGACAAAACAAAAGTCATGTACAGTCTATACAAGGATGAGTTCAATTACCACTGGAGTAACACAGTTCATAGTATTTACACTGTTGTGAACCACAACAATTGTTATTAATTGAAAAATTAAACTTGTTTTTGTTAAAGTTCTAAAAGAGATTACACATGCTTTTTTAGGTAAGTTTTGTGTATTTGTTGGTTGTACCTTATTTAGGCAAACTTTGTTACAGGTCTCAAAGAGACTTAATTTATTTTCTTCGCAAGTTTTGTTTGCATTGCACAAGTTTACAGTAAAGTATGTGAAGGTTAAATCAAAATAAATGTTCTAAATTTACAATTTTGTGTTTGTATGTGAATTCATAATATGATTAATTGCAGTATTTTTTTTTCAGATTTGCCATTTATTAGTAATTTTTTTAAAATCAATATATATAGTTTTTGCTTTTTTTGCGCTAAATAATTTTCTAATTAAAGGGCCCATATTATGCTTCTTTGTGTTTCTTTTAAATTCATTTAGGACACCTCTAGATCAGCATTTTACATTTTGTTGGTAGGAAAACAATAATTATTGAAAAAAACATATTTGAGGAAACTCATCATTTGACTCTGTGGGAAACGCTCAGATTAGGTCCCCTGTCACTTTAAGAGCCCTCCCTCCTCGTGGCCCAGCTGCTGTCATGTCCCTTCAGCTTCCCACAACATGTGCTGCTGAAACGCTGCAGTCAGCGGTGGGTTTGTTTGGTTGTTGCTGGGGGAGGTGTGAGCTGAACGGGACTGGGCCATGAGGGGGGAGAGGCGTGGTCAGGTGGAAAAGGCAGACACCAGTGAGATAAGACATTTCTGTTCTTTCAGGAAGTCAACGTAAATAAATAGAGGATTACTCAAACATGCAGTGAATGAAACAAAAACACAACTCCTGGTAAAGCTTAACCCCTCAACTACTTATTATTTTCCAAATAACAAAAATTAGAGGGATGAAGCTTAGGTAGTGATTAGAGCCTTATGTGTCAAAGATGTGCAGCAAAACTAATTTTCTTCACTTTTCAGTCATCCCTTTACTATTTATTATTTGGGGGAAAAAATCACTCTTTTGTGGTTTTTTGGTAATACTTTGTTCAAAATTCATAAAATTAAACTGGAATTTAAAAGGTTAAAATCTAGAAAATTATTTAATGTTTAGGTACTTTTTAAGTAGTTTAAAAGATTTATGCAAAAAAAAAGCTGAAAAAAATATTGACGTATGATGATTTTATAGCAGATTTTGCGTACATTTTTGTACACGTTGCAAAATTTGAGGAGAGCACAAAGGTTAAGATGTTTAAAATATTTGACTCTGTGTAATGAATATACCTAAATGTATGTGTTTCACTGAATAGAGCAACTTAATTGTGGCATCTAGCACCAGGATTTTAGCAGCAGATCCTAGACTTGTTTGTTTGATACGTTGTGTGGATGCCCTGTTGCAGCTTGCACAACTTTTGTTACTGACCCCAGCAGATTGTGCACGGCCCACAGAAGCTACACTTGTGGAGATGCCATGACCCACTGTTCCAGCTATCACAGTGTGGCCCTTGTCATAATTTTGCAAATCTTTACACATATTCACTTTTGAGCACCACACCAAAGCCACTGACAAAATGCTGGCTAAAAGAGACCAGAAAACTAATGTTAGTGGCTTTGCCTATATTTCATTTTAGGGTTGAAGAATGATACTGATGTTGTTATATGTCCTATACAGCTGCATGTCCATGAATTAGAAAGATTGGTAAGGCATAGTAGGAGACAGTTGGACCTAGTTTTGGCCAATTGAACATGTTGAATTGGCATCAGGCGTTGGCATTGGCATCAAATGAGCGCTCAGTTTGGCTGTCTGTGCCCCATTTACAATTTATTATAAGGGTTACTGCAGCTGTTTGCCTCAGAGAGACTGCAGCACATTGGTGTTACAAATGTAGAAAACATAATGAATACTTTTTTTACCTCAACTTCCTTATAATTTAATGTTAATCAAGAGAATTGTATAAATTGATGTGAAAAGGTGCATTTAATATAGCGCATGAATACTTGAGTAAAAAACATTTGAGTATTGCAGAGGTTTATTTATAGAAGCCCATTATCCGCAGAGTTTAGTGTTTACCGCTGCCTGCTGTTGTAAGTAGTTATTACATCTTTCACATGCGTAGAACCTACAGGCTGCTCGGAAGTGGTTCTGACTTGCTTTGGTGTGTCTTTTGCCACTGTTGTGCCGACCAGAGAAGACATAAGGTGGCAAAGCAGCCGCCCTGTCTCTTTTGACGATGGTTGGTGTGTCCCAGTCTTTAGTGAGCAGTGATTTACATACTGATTTGGCATATGTCTCATGTCAAATGTCCTTTATAACACAACCCTGTCCATTTATCCAGGCTTGGGATTGGCACAAACTTTACTCCCCTTGTGTCTCTATTATAACCTTTTACCACACTAAGCTTGAGCAATAATACAAAAGTCGGAATTTATTCAGAGATGATCACAGTTCACAGTGAGGTACTTGGGTTTACACATTTGCATTCTCACACAGAGCTCTTCCAGTTCAGAGGCGCTGCATGCGAAGAAGATTTCTTTCTTTCTATAGATATTCACTGCAACAACAAGAGACTCATTGCAACATACTGAGTTTTGGTCCAGGGGGGATTTTGAACTCTAATTAGTAAAAGGAGAAAATCTTCCAATATTTGCAGCAGAAGAGGTTGAAGACTGCATGCACAGACTCAGGTGTGAGAGTTATTCTCTCTAATTAGACAGGTTTTGGTCTGAGCTGGACTAACGTAGATTAGGGATTAGACCAGAGCACATCTTTTTCATTATGAGTAAGGTGCAGGTTTCTCAGTGGTAAAGGCAATAGCAACAGGTTTGTCCCCCAAATGGCAATTAAGCTCTGCACATGCCTACTTTCATACAAGCTGGAGTCAGTGGCGAAAACTGCAAAACATCTGTGCAGTGGCATAAAATTCAACCAAAATAAGAGGTAGGCCAAAAGCGTACATTAGTTTGGTTACCAGTTTTTCTTCACAAATATACAGCAATCAAGTATAACATTATGACCACTGACAGGTGAAGTGAATAAAACAGATTCTCTTCATCTTGGCACCTGTTAGTTGGTAATGGATGCTGTATTTTAGGCAGCAAGTGAACATTTTTTCCTCTAAGTTGATGTTGATGTGTATGCTGATGTTAGAAGCAGGAAAATGGGCAAGTGTTGGGATTTGAACGAGTTTGACAAAAGCCAATTTGTGATGGCTAGGCGACTACGTCAGAGCGTCTCCAAAACTGCAGCTCTTGTGGTCAGAATCTATCAAAAATGCTCCAAGGAAGGAACAGTGGTGAACATATTGACCACCAATAAAAGACAGGTGGTCATAATGTTATGGCTGATTGGTGAGTCCAAACAATTATGTGAATTCTTGCAACGTCTATTTCAACCATTAACCAGAAAATAAAAAGTTCAATGGGCACTGGGAGAGCACAGACCTCCACCATGGCATTGACTCTATCTCGCAATTTAAAAAAATACAGCGCTCAGATCTGGACTCGAACCAGAGATCGTCTAGTTCAAGGGTAAACGCTCCACCTATTTAGCTATGAATATGTTTTATTTGTTTATCCAGTAAAACTAATCCTTTGTTCCTTCACTGACACCTTGTGGTGGGAGGTAGTTTTGTCGGGCATAACTTGCAATGGTACGGAATCCTTTTAAAACATCACAGTATTTTGGATCCACTGCTAAAAACTAATAATTTGTGTCTGATGTTTCTTGACTTTCATTTTCTTAAACATCCCACTGTTACTATTTGAGTTGTGCTGTCAACAGACAGGCAAACCAATGCTGGCACAAACACAAAATACCTATTTTAAATAAGTCATAAACATGGATTTGCAACAAGTGTGAGTTTTATGTAATAGTAATCCTTGCAATAATACTTTTGCGTAAAGGATTTGCATTGATGTGCCCCTCATGTTCCTCCAACATGATGATGAAAACTCATTAAATGGCACATCTTTCGTTACATCTGTGCTCTGCAATCATTCACTTAGACTAATGCCAGCAACATTAGTGACACTGTGTTTAGCCCAATGCCAAACAGTGAAGAAGCAGCATCATTTGCCATCAGGAATGATCACTCTGTAGTGATAGATGTCCTAAGTTCTTTTGGTAAACACTCTAATCATTTCACCTCATAATCCACAATGAAATTATTATGAATTTCTTTTGTGAAGGGAGCAGAGAGCTGTGGCAGGAGGACCAGGTGCTCCTTGTTACGCCATCAGATTGAGACGGCGCCTGTCACGATTTATTTGCAGATAATAAGGCGCTCGCAGTACTTTACCTCGTGACTAATGGCTCGCCTACTATCGCAGTTCGTGACGCGAGTTATTTATTATGTGGAATAATCTCCACATTTATGCATAATTGCACCGCAAGCCCAAGACTGGAGGCTAGTGGGTGTAACATATGCAAGGTCTCGCCTTCATGACAGCGGGACACCATTTAACACAGCTGCTGATTGTATATTTAAAAAAAGAAAACTATTAAAAAACATACACTTGTACACTTGCACTGAATTGGGCCAGTACATTTTCCACTATATTGTATACACTGTAGGTCGCAGAATCAAAATTGCCCATAGTGAATGAATGTAAGAGTAATTGGTTGCTTGTGTATGTTTCTGTATTAGTCCTGCAAATAAATAGATGCCTATAGTTGCTGGGGTAGTCTCCAGCCAACAGTAACCCCTAAGTTATAGAGGATAAATGAAAAAAATAATATTTCAAAGAAATTGTTGTTTATTGGTTGGTTCCCTTTTCATGCATTTATATGTTTTGAACTAGCTTATTTACTGCAAAGCAACTCTACAGTTTAATAATAATACAAAAATAATAATAACTAGAAGCACTCAGAGAGCACAGACCTTTGCCAAGCCATGTTATTTGTTTGTTTGTTATTTTCCAACACCAGAGTTAAATAGGCTATAATGTCATCAGTGACAGAGACCAGTGCTACAGCCTACTTCTGCCATCAGTCGCTTCAGATCATTGTCAAAGTAAAGCGTTGTCAGTTGTAAGTTTCAGTATGAAAACTGGGAGAGTGAAGCCGCTTAAAGCCATCACAGCAGCGCCATGAGCACAGTCCCAGACCAGTGCACTGTCTCTTTGTCCAAGCTGAGGTTCAGGGCTGTGCCACTGGGCACAGTAGAGCTGAGTGAGGTGCTACACTCTGTGATCCGGATGACCCCCCAAAATATAATCATTTGTTCCTTATTCCATTTGTGACATTTGCTGAAATTTTCATCCAAATCTGTCCATAACATTTGAATTATGCTGCTAACAAACAAACCAACGCCGCTGAAAACATAACCCCGCCTCGGCAGAGGAAATTATGCAGTAGTGCTTTTCTGCATACGCAAAGTCAGTTTACAGGTTTGTGCATTATTCATTCTCTTCTCAATCATAGTGAACCACATCTGCCCTGGAAATGTGGCCACCACCAAACACAGTCACACTGACACATTTATTATTCATTCAGACAAGGTGGGTGAAGTCTTGTCCAAGGACACAACAGTATGCAATGCCGGCAGTGGGGATTGAACCACCAACCTTTGGGTTAATAGGCGAGCGGCACTATCAACAGAGCTACTGTATGAGCGCATTTTTAATGAAAACCCATTTGTGTAGTTGTACCTGGTAACTAGTTCAAAGATCACACTGCAAGGAGATCTGTGTGTTCTAGTTCACATTTAAAGTTTCATTTAAAATAATTTTCTTTCTCCATATGGCTATTGTTTTTGTCATGTTGTCAAGAGAGCTTTTGAACCAGGATTTGATAGCTGACTTGATAGACATGTTTTGTTAATATTACTTCTATGTTCTTTTGTTTATATACAATTATTACTCTGTACTAGCTTACTTGTTTTTCATAGTGTTTTTGCTGCCGTATCATCTTCATTTGCCTTATATTGCTTTAATGTACTGCCTTAAAATTGTATGCTATCTTGGCATTGCTGTATTCACATAAAAGTATGATTGTTTTGAAGTGCACTTATCTGTCCTGCAGCAGCCATGAATTCAGCTGCTGTTACTTAAGATATTTACATTGAAAGTCTCCCTCGATATAATATACATCCAACAACAAGGGTTTGTTGAAATATATTTGAAGGAGAAAGGGTAACTTGTATGACTTGAAATCCTTGTCCAAATAAATTAGAAATTGTTATTTAGAGATTGAATATGAAACTCAATTGTTTGTAATAATTTTGCACTTAAGTCGTAAGCTTCAGAGCCTCTTAAAACTGCATTACCAATGTAAGAAAGTAAGCCCGGTCTTATACAAGCTAAAGCCAGAGAGCGACTGTAGATAAGCAGTGAAATTGAGTGCCATATGCGTTGCAGAAAATAGGCTATAGGCCTTTACCCATCAGGTACCAGGCGTTCGTATATATCATCTCTAAGTAACTTTCTGTTCTGTTAAATTCAAAGGCTCCAAGATCCAAGGTTCCAATTCTACTAAAAGGTATTACAGCGGACAGCCTTGAATGAAAAAGGCATTGTCTTTTAGTGTCTAAGCCAAAATATTTTCTGCAATGCATTAACAAGAACAGTGATTTTCCTACTTTTCACACCAAGTACCACCTCAGAAGATATTTGGTTTTCCAAGTAACATTTTTAATAAACTAATATCAGTCTAAATCTGGAATAAACTAGGCCTAAACCCAGGCTAAATTTGGAATCAGCAAAACCAGGACTACACAAGGACTAATCCAGAACTAAACCAAAGTCTACACCAGGAAAAAGCTAGGCCAACACAAGGTCTTAAGGATTAAATCAGGTCTAAACCAGAACTAAACTAGGACTGGACCAGGTATACACAAGTCTGAACCAGGACTTGCCCAAAAATGAAATGGGAATAACTAGATCTAATCCAGGTCTCATACTGGTCTAAACCACATCTAAACCAGGACTGAACCAGGTCTACATCAGGTTTAAACCAGGCCTAAACGAATGCTAAAGTACAACTAACCAAGGTCTCAAACAGGATTAAACCAGGACTAAATCAGCTCTAAACCAGGACTAATCCAGGCCCAAACCAGGACTAAGTAGCGGGAAAAAAATTGCAAAATGTAACCCCACACAAGAGCAAGACTAAAACAGGAATAAAACTGAAAGAAGTCTGCATTTCACCAATGGTACCTGCACCACAGTTAGAGAAATGTTTGCACTGAGTTACATGCACTTTGGAAATGCATATCCACTTGCAAAAAAAAACTTAAATCCTCAAAGCATGGATTAAAAAGTGCTACAGAAATAGGCCTTCTTCCTGTTTGGCCCTACTGCCTGAGCTGCGATTCTCCACACTTCACACGAGTAAACACAATCAGTGCAGCTCCATCATTGACCTGAATAAACCCAACATGACAAAGATATACTTCCACTTGTTCAAACCGGGCTATTGATCCTGACAAACAAGTGACAGAGTGTTGAAGCCATTCAGCGCGTCTCTTGTCTTAGTTCAATGCATATACTCAGTGGAGTTTACCTTCAATGAACAGTGCCATAACAGCTCACTAAGTGTTTGCTCAAACGAAAGTCGGGAAAGGAACAAGGGAGGAGGAAGGAGAGAAGAGGAGAGGAGGGAGGATGATAAATCACCAGCGAGGACTATGGGAAACTGACAGTATTACATCCTTGTACTGTTCCTGTGCACCCTGAGTGACGCCCAGTAGATTTTATTGCATCTTGTGTACACTGACAATAAAAGCTTTGAACTCTAGTTTACTTGCTTGGTTTAATCTTTGTTTAGTTTTTTTTTAGTCCTGTTTTAGTCTCAGTATTTAACATACCAACTCTCCGATTTTGTATTTTATGGTAACAATTTATTAGTCAATTAGTCAGGTCATTATCAATTTGATTCTCAAAATGATTAAAAACTGAGATATACACTCTTGTTCAAAAGCTTAGGAGAAGGAGAAATTACAAGTTTTTCATTTTGGCTCTGATGAATTGTATCCAGGTTGTTAGTGGAGCTTCAGAATGCAAAAAGAACAAACAAGAGAAGGAGACAGACACCTTTAAGCTGATCGAAAGTCTAGGACCATAGCCTTTAAAAGTCAAAAACATAACTAAAATGTGTTAAAACAGAATTTAGTAGTGAGTGGCCCCACCGTTGTTGTTGATGACTTAAAAATTTTGTTTATGCATGCTTGATGCAAGTGTTTCCTGGAGGCTGGGGGAAACGTTACTCCAAATGCTGAAGATGGCTTCACGAAGGACGTTGATCTTCTGGAACAAATATCCATTTCTGTAAGCCTCCCTTGCTATTCATCCTCTAATGCTCCAACTGGATTTAGCTCAGGGGAACATGCAGGATGATTTAAACGCTCAACATTATTCTGCTGGAAAAATTACCTGGTCAGAAAGGCATTGTAAGCTGTATCGTTGACCCATTAAAACATCCAATCGTCACTACCTCAGTCAACAGGGATGCTCTCTCCAACATCTCCTGCTGCTCTTTGATAATCCTGCACAACCTAAAGCTACATTGTTCCATCGAAAGACAAAGCTCCTCAGATCATGATGGTGCCTCCTCCACTCTGCCGTGTAGAAAACATCTCCAGTGGAACCTCCTTGTCATGCCAGTAACATTAGAATCCATCAAGATCACTCAGGTATTTCTTTTTTTTTCCATCTGAGAATAACTGGTGGTCCCTTGCAAAGTCTAAATGTGCAAATTTGTGGCATGGGAGGAGCCGTGGCCTTTGAAGACATTTTTGTTCTTGAAGCCCGTCTCTCACAAATGCAGGCATGCCCAGCTCCTGTTTCTTCTTTTTGCATTGTAAATCTCTTCTAACAACCTGGAATATCGTAATAATCGTAATTTTTTCTCAGTCCTAAGATTTTGATCAGGACTATATAAGCCACTTCTGGACTTCACTTACTTGACAGGCATATATATCAACTCAAAACTCATCCAGGCAGCACTAGTATACGTATAAATGCTTCAGGATGAATGCAATTTAAAAAGCACTGAACCAATCAAAAAACTGAAGAATCACATTAAGCCTCGCCCCATTTTATATGAATTGTTATGATTAGTCAGGTTGTTTTTGGTGATATTAAAGGTATGTACACTATGTTTCAGACCCACTTCACTTTGCTAAATGTTTGCTCAAACACAGGGAAGAAACAAGGGAGGAGGAGGAAGGGAGCAAAGGAAGGAGGGAGGATGATAAATCACCAGCGAGGACTATGCGAAGCTGACAGTATTACATCCTTGGACTGTTCCTCAGTAGGCAAGGTTAGGCGGTGTATTGGTGGGCACCAGCTCCCCCTGAGCCTGCAGGAAAGGCAAAATTAGGCAATTACAGGCAAATAAATCTTGTATCCCTTGACAGCAGCTTTCAGCGTCTGGGTGTAAAATGGTGTTAGGATTCAGATGGAGTGCCTGCGTGCATGGGGATCAGAGAGTGCATGATGTACTCTGCACACAGGAAAGAAAGAAAGGTCCCATTCTGAACACTGGGAGCTGCTAAATGCATTATGAGGTACAATAAAATGGTGGATAATTAAGATTTGAGAAGCATATGGCGGTGTGGTATTATTCACAGCCACACATACAGTTTATTATGTGATATGACGCTTGTCGTTTTAATCTATGTGTGACCAGAATATGCTGTATAAACTCAATGACCTATCACTGCTAAATGAATGCGGGACTACCATAGACAAAAATTAAGACATGATCATAGCAGAACTTAGCCAGGATGAAGAAGATAAAAACGTTAAAGAGAGACTCGAACTGGGCTAATCTCCCCCAAAGAACTATTATCCCTTTGGGTAACTACTGTAGATAACTAAGAGATAACCAAAACAGTGACAATCATATTTAAGGAATGGAGTAAAAACTGAACACTACACAGGGTAAAACTGGAGTAGTAGAGAAACTAAACCAAAAGCAAAGTAGACCCAGACAAAACTAAAACCAGGTCTAAGTCAAATCTAACCTAAACCAAGCATGGACTAAACAAAGACTAAACCAGTACTAAACTAGGTCTTAAACAGGTCTAAACCAGGACTAAACCAGTACTAAACTAGGTCTTAAACAGGTCTAAACCAGGACTAAGGAGTGGTAAAAACTTTTAAAATTTAAGCCCAAACCAAAGCAGGAGTAAAACAGGGAAAAAACAGGCATTAAATAAACAAAATCTAAAAAAAAAACATGTACTCCAAGAAAATATTGAGTACCACCAGTACTACTCTACCTGTACCACAGTTTGAGAACCACTGGCCAGGACTAAACCTCGAACTAAACTGGGACTATATATATTAATAAACCAACACTAAACAAAACACTGAAAACATGACTGGATCCAATTATTACTATGATAATACTTGTGTAGAGAAATCAAACAGGGGCTAAAAGCAAGAATTAAGTATTAAAAAGCATCTAACCAGTGCAACTATAAACAATGGGCTTTCTGTTGTATACAAGCATGTTTATGAATTGTAAAAAACTGTGTTGCAAGAACCTTGAAAATGGGGTAAAAATAGCTATCAGTATTCAGTGTGTGGATGCTATGCTACATGTATCATTTCATTTTACTCTTTGTCTAAGGGCAGCTCTCTAACTGAAGGACATATTCCACAAACAGAGTCCAAGTGTTGATATTCACGGCATGAAACCACACCTCCGAAGTTTTCTGGCTGATGAGGTGAGGCTGGAAATAGTAAAGATACATTTAATGATATCGAAACAGAGCTACAGTTAGTATGCATGAAGAGAGGCGCAGCGCGGGGACACGGCTGGCCAAACACAGCGGCTCGAGGTAAACGCGCAGAGGTAGTTTATAATGTTTGCGAGCCATAAACAGCCTGCCCTTGGCTCTTCCCAAGCAGACGGACCATGGAGATTTTTACTACTGTCATAAAGCATGTTCATCTTCGAAGCTCTCCCATCGCTGCCCCTCAGATCCAGTGCACAGAGAAGCAAGAGCACACAGGCTGCAGTCGCCATGTTTATTGTATTTCAACAAACACTCGGCGCATTAAAATGAAGCAGATAACAGAGTAAGTGTTCTGGTTTTTCACTACAGGTTCAATTCAAAATATATTCAGGGTTAGGGTTAGTCAGGAAGAGACATCAAACCCAGGTCACTCTCTTTATATGGGACATGCACTGCCAGATAACCCACAGAGGCACTCAGACATAAAGTGGCATGCATTAGGCCCAGGATCAGTCTGTCAGGCTTTTGTGTAGTCCCATTTCAGTCAGTGGTGGAATGTAACAAAGTAAAAGTTAGTACTTAGTTACTTTACTTAAGTACAATTTTTATGCATCTGTACTTTACTTGAGTAAATTTTACAAGGGGTACTTTTACTTTTACTGCACTACATTTTAGAGTGCCCTAACCCTAACCCTAAGTATCTGCACATTTTACTCCACTACTTTTCTGAATTGGTTTGAAGTACAAAGTATTTTGAGTTTTGGTTTTAAAAAAATGTTTGTCGTGTCCTCACTGTAGACACACAGTACTTAAATACAAAAGACACAGTAAAGTAGTACTCCTTTAGAAACATCAGAATAATAAAGACAGAAGACCTCAGCGACAGATTCAGTCTCTTCTACTGCACCAGTTTGTTTATTTCATCTGGAATCAACAAAATCCCTCACATTTAACACATTTATGAGTTGTTGAGTCTGTGTGAAATACTTTTACTTTTTACTCACAAGTACATTTGAAAGTAAGCACTTTTATACTTTTACTTAAGTGGAAATTTTAGATTATACTTTTACTTTTACTTGAATAAATATTTGCTTCTTTATCTGTACTTTTACTTAAATAAAGAAATGAAGTTTTAAGGACTTTCTGAACACTATTACATCAATCCACTCCAAAAAACACTGCTGTTTTGCATTTTACTGTCATTTGCACTATGCCATAAATGCTGCTGTTGATATTTGCACCACTATGCACAGTTACCATAGTTATTGTTTCTGCACATAGGTTTTGTCTAGTTTGTATTTAGTGTATGTTTTATTTACATATTTTTCTCTAGTTTAGTCTTTTTTTTTTAACTTATTGCATGTTAAAACACCATTAGAAGAGAGCAGAAACGGCATTTCAATTCCCCTGTGTGTCTATAGAGAAATTGACAGTAAAGAATCTTGAATCTTGAGTTATTCTTTCCCCGCTGCATTTCAGTCAGTGTTTAATCTTGGTTTCTTCCTCAGTTTAAGTCCTAGGTTTAGGGCCAAAGTTAGATGTGATTTTTATCCTACCTTTGATTTAGGTTTGGACTTCCTTTTTGGTTTTGTCTAAGACTCCAGAGTACACCAAGCGCACATATGGCCATGTAAAATGAGTTCACTTAGAACAGTTTCAGAGTCCATGTGATAGTTAAATGAGTTGTTGTGGGGTGAATAAAGAGCCCTTCACCCCCCCCCCCGGGTGTCTCAGGGCCGAAAATAACACCTGCAAGTATGAGCATTACTGCCTTTTCATCACAATAAAGCAGCCAAATGGAAAAATTTTACTTTGCACAGACATGCGAAGGGAAAAATGAAGGTAAAGCTAAGTGAGGGATCAAATAGGAATCAGTGTGAGTGTTTATAATATGTAGGGGAAGCAAAGAAATAAAAAAGGTAACTGAGCTCTGATTTAAAAGAACAGGTAGTCGTTTACTACATAAAGAAAAGCGTTTTAACTAGTTTTAGGCCCAGGGTCACTCTACGCATGGGATGTTTCCCATTTGCCAGGATCCTTCCACCAAAGGCTACTTCAAAGCCTTCCTCTGGAGTCTGCCCCTTGGAAGCAAAGCCAAGTGTGCTTTTCTTGTAGGAATATTCGTATTTAAGTTTGTCTTAATTGTTGAATAAAGTTTGCACACACAAAAAAAAAGTGAATGTGGTTACAGTGCAATGTGGGTAATATGCAGCGGGGTCAGGCCACAGAGGACCCACTGTTAGCCAAACAGAGGAGAACGTGGGGTATTTAACCATTTTGGAACAGCACTTGGCGAGGCGCTGATGACGTGGATCACTCCAAAGTGGTTCAGCCGCAAAGGATCCTGGCAACTAAGAAACACTCATGGATTTTGTTCTTGTGTAGTCCCAATTTAATCCCTGTTCAATCTTGGTTTATTCCTCAGTTTAGTCCTGGATTAACTGTCATGGCTCATAGATGTAGCTTAGGCTCATAAGTCCAGAGATATAGCCTGGCCTTCCATCCTAATTCTTTCTTCTACTTTCCTTTCACTTTTTATCATGCCTGGTGTCAACTGCAAACTTTGGCATAAGTTTTTAGGCCAGATACCCTTCCTGACGCAACCCCTCTATTTATCCATGCTTGGGACTGACTCAAAACGTACACTGGCTTGGGACCATTGCAGTTATTCTTTACAAATAATTAGTATATTTCCTGTCCATTGTTTGATTTTCATTGGTGTATATCATATCAAGTTATCTGCGTGCAATGAGACAGATGGATTTTAGGGAGCAGTGACACAGAGTTGCTTCAGCGCTGTTGCTTTTTAAAAACTAAAGATATAGTCAGAGAAACAGGGTCAGGTCAGCCTTGCCCAATTTTAGATAATAATCTTTAGTCCTATAGACCAGTGTTTCCCAACCAGGGGACCCCTTGGGGTACGCAAGCACTTTACAGGGGG
This sequence comes from Bostrychus sinensis, assembly GCA_020698575.1. Lineage (NCBI taxonomy): Eukaryota > Metazoa > Chordata > Actinopteri > Gobiiformes > Eleotridae > Bostrychus > Bostrychus sinensis. The sequence continues at coordinate 31,444,946 of CM036242.1, forward strand.
TACTTGGAATTATTTCATAATAATAAAGAAAATATTTGCAATCGTAAACTATTGAAACTTGTGAAAGACAAGCTCAAGTTTCTCATTGACGATTGATTGATTATAAATTATTGATTAAAATGAGATGAAACTACTAGAAATATCATCTGAGTAGACCTATTATAAAGCTTGTTTCAAAGGAGAGTTAAATAATTATTTTTCATACATTTTTCTTGTCAATTTAAAATGAATTTTAGTTTTTTAGTTGAAAAATATAGTAAAATAAGTAAATGTAATAGAATTTTATACTGTTATTTTTTATTTTGTTATATTTGTTTAGTTTTTTGTTTGTTTGTTTGTTTTTTTGTTTTTTTGTACATATTTTTGTATGTATTGTTAAAATAAAGGGATTTTATTTGTATCTAGAATTTAATTTTCAAAGCAAAAAATACAGGAAAACTTGATTTTACAATAAAGTAAATATAAAATGTCCTAGTACTAATAAACACAGATCACCACTCAAGGATGACTTTTTGAAATATTAACACAAACGAATGAGGGAGGTACTTATGAGGTACCCCAGGGGGTACGCAACACAAAAAAAGGTTGGGAACCACTGCTCTGGGCTTATTTGCTATGATTTTGGCATCTAAATCAAGGTTTAATGCTGGGATTCATTAATTAAAAGGAAATAATTCACAATTTAACCACTTGGTTTGAGTTGGTGTATGCTACAACTGGTTAATTAGTGGACTCCCATCTGTCTCTGGTCACTTTGTTTGTGTTTATGGCCCAGTGCTAAAACCTTTGATATTCACTCCAATAGTCAGTAGACATCAAAGACCGCTGCTGCATAAAGAGACCGTTTGAGAAATTTAGAGCCTCATTCTCACCACATAATGTCTGTCTCTGTGTCACAGCTCTCCCCAGCAGCCAATCACAAAATCCAAACCCAAACCTGATTATAGTTTAGGATGTAAGTTCTCTCCCTTCCACCTCCATGTGAAATGTCATCCTATAATTGACACCTACAGGTAAAGTGCTGGCTAATTACACTGTTATGAAATCACTCGCTAGAATCCTCTGTGCTTCGTCTCCTCCAGTTATAAATCTGAAGTAATTATTTTGTTCTGCACCCAAGACCGAGGCTTGCACAAAATATAGTACATTCTGAGGCCAGTTTGAGTCGATAAAACATGTTTGTATGAAGACACATGCAACGTGTGAAAGGAAAAGCACATTATAATGTTGTCAACCCAAGCCTTTCCTATGGCTTAAAGTTACACTGTGTAACTTTTCTCCTAAATATGTGGGGCATACTGACTTGTTTTTGTGATTTTTTGAGCGATTATAAGGCCTGAGGCACGATCTGTTGCTCCGAGCGGGGCTTCTGTACTGAGAAACTGCCCTCGTAGTTTGGCCAGGAGCGCTCCGCTGTTCAGGAAAAGTCACGTGACAGGAAACGACTTGCTTTACGGCATTCCCCCTTCAGCTCTTATACCTGAGGCGCAGTTATAACCATGAAGCTACTTTTGGCATTGTTATTTTCGCCAGTTCGTCATGGCCGAAGGACACAAGAAGATGAAGACAATGTCGGACGAGGCAAGAAAAAGAAAACGGGAAAGGGACTGCACCAGATCGCAAACAAGAGTCAATATCGGACAGACCTTTGCTCGCTGGCGTCAGATGAGAGACAGAGAAGGCTGCAAATCGGATCACGTTTTTGCTTCTTTACTGTTGGACAGGTAAAATAGCCTCTTTATTTTTTCTTTAGAACGTGCTTTTTCATACAGTTATTAGTTGTTTTAATGCGACCATTGCGCGATAAGCTAACGCTAGTGCTAACTCTATAGAAGATCCACTCTGCGGCCACACAAGTGGTTACAGAAGTTTATACAGTAAATATGAATGCACTCTCTAGTCCCATTGTTAGTTTGATGTAACGCACGCTTGCACAGTTTCAGAAGGAGGAAGGGTCCAAGCTAGTGTTTACGTTTTGCGACAGTGCAGTGGCACCTGTGGCCTCTAGAGGCGCAAGACCGGGAATCTTACACAGTGTAACTTTAATGCAAGCTTTAATGACAGCACCAATTAAGTTCCTAATTAAAGAAGAATGGTTCCTAATTATAGAAGAAAGGTTTATAGGATCAGGTGGGAAAAAAACATTTTTGACATGCGTATACTACATACTTTACTGTACATTATACTTTTCATAGTTCTCAGTTACATGACATCTGTGGTGCCAAAAGATAGTGTTCCCCTCACAAGTGAACAGCAACAGGTTTTTATTAAAATCATAGATATTTAAATTGTCTTTATCACTTGTAAAACACTCATCTGAACAGAAAACAGCAAGTTTTGGCCTGTTCACGTTAAACATTTCAGTCTGGAAGACTGTTAAGTTTAAGCCTCAGTACCCCCGGCTCCATTTTAGGGTTTTTCAAATGTACTTTTTGCTCTCATTCTGGCATTTCTTATGCTAGGGTGATAACAAAGATGTTTATTAATAAATGAATTTTAGAATTTCAGCATCACAATTGAAAAAAAAAAAAACAAATTATATACTGTCTAGACAAAATACTTACATTCTTCAGCTTCTTAAACTTATTTTTGGTCCTGTTGACTGTTGCCTTTTTAGGACTTTAAGAGGAAGAATGTGAGTTTCAGCTGTTTTTGTATGATTTTTTTTGTAAGGGCACAAAAAGTAAAAAAAGCATCAAAATCAGTGTTAGGACAAATCAGTGACTTATCCAATGCCCCTAATCCCTGCACAAAAGAAATAATAGTCTATAAGTAGAAAATAATTCATGTTTTATTTACAAATATGCAGGAATTGTGTGAACACACTGGCATTTAGAGAGTTAAAAAATATAAAAATGAATTCACTTTTTGTCATGTATGATGAGGACAGGGGTTAATGCTCAAAAAACCCCAAACTTTTTTTTCTTCATGTTCTTTATATTTTTAATTGTGGCCCAGTGACCTAAAAGGATCACTGGGCCACAATTAAAAAGAGGAAGATAATTTTTACATTTTTAAAGGAGTGCCTGAGGGTTAAACAATCAAGCTAAGGTTAATTTTGGTACACATCAGAAAATGGCTCAAGGCTAAAATACAGTGAATAATGAATATCTTCCTAATGTTTTCTTAAGCTTAACTTTGAAGAAATGTTTATTGAATTTCTGTAATTAGACATATCCCGTTGGGTTAATGGGTTAATATCAGAGCCACATCTTAGAAACAAATCCACACTCCTCTTGAGACTAGAATTTAACGATAGGTGAGTGAAGTGAAGCCTTGTTTTACAAATGCCATCCGAACACTGACACATACAATAACTATGTCTTCTGGTAACACTGCGTCATATATTTCTTATGCTTAGATTTCTGTCAGTGTGGCAATAATATTAGCTGAACAGAGAATGAATCTGCTCTTTGCTCTTCTGAACTAACAATAATAATCCACAGTGTGTGCTTCTTGCAGCCAAGTTACATGAAAACTATGAATATGCAATAGTTACATGAAGCAAATCAAATTAGTGTCTCTTCTGTGCTTTCATGTGTTTCAATTTTATTTGCTTCTGATAAAATAATATTCTCTAAAATACAAAATGTAAAAATGTCATTTGCCGACCCTAATTCCCAGAAAGCCTTGGTTGACTACACCGTGACTCAGATGCCCCGGTGCCATTTGGTGTCCTCACTGCAGATTGCTGTATAATGTCACATATGTTCTCTCCGAGTCGTGAGACAAATAGCCCCGTTCTTTCTGGTCTGATGTTTTGTTGAACTTGATTTTTAAGAATGAACTCGACCGCCATTACCGGTCTCATTTTCCTTTCAGCCCCCGTCCTATCAGGCATTCACATCCTGTCAGAAACACACTCTGTGGATGGTAGCCATTAGTGTCCCAGTTTGTAGCTGCTTCTGAAGCCTGAATGGGTGCTTTGTTGAGACGTCCCACTCTTTGAAGCCGTCCTTTCTGTGCCAGTGATTCCTCCACAGCAATGGCTTAGTTTTGGTGCCATTACTGTCAATGAAAGGCTCATAACAGTTAAAAACACAAAAAAAGAAAGGAACCAATGTCCAGGAAATTAACTTTGTTTAAAGTTACAAAAATGTCTTTATCAAGTCCTGACCTGGTTTGGCATGTCTGCATTTTTTTTAACTAATGTTTTGTATTTTAAAAGTTGTTTATATTGAAAATTCCTGATACACAAAAAATATTGTGAAGTTCAATTCAAAAAAGCATATAAAGGAGATTCAATACCAGAGCTACAAAGTAACAAGTTACAGGTAACAATTGTCAATAACGTGTTATTCTGCAGCTGCCAATAATAATATTACAGTTACTATCAAAGTACCTAAATACTTATTACAGTCATTACAGTCAGTTCAGTTTACTTGCAGCTTACACCTAAATCACACTGAATGCATTGCTTGTGCAGTACTTCTCTAACAAGGTATTCTTGCTGACTCCAAGCTACGTTTGCCTGTGGGACAGTCTTCTGTTTATTTCTGTTTATTTCTGTGACTTTTGTGCCTCTACTCTGGATAAACATGCTATAAATACTTTATTTTGTCAAGACTGGAACAGGACAGAATGAATGCTGATTGAATTAAACTTTATTTAAACAAAGTGCTCAAATGAAAATAAAAAAGAACTAAATCGGTGGCCTTTATGGGTAATCTGTAACGTCTGTAGTGTGTGTGAATGTTGGGTGTGTGAAAGTGTTGTATATGCACGCTAAAGGGGAATCAACTAAAAGGTGCACAAACAAAAGAAAAATGTGGCTGCAGGAAGCATGATGGTGCGAGCAGAGGGGTGCTCAAGGAGTGGCTTTTAAAGAGCAACTCACCCCTAAACCAATTTTTTTTTTGCTGATCAGCTGTAAAAACAGGGCTTTAGTGATACATCTCACTATTTATAGTCTTATGTTTGATCATTTTGTAAAAAAAAGGTCTAAATTCACATTTTGTAGTGAAAACCGTCAGAGTGCTGCCCTCCTAGGGTCAAACAGTGGGATTTCTGCTCAATAGTTCCAGATAGGTAAGTGTGACGTAGTATTTGACCTTGTTACCACACCTGTGCCGAGTATCTCCTCCCACGGCCCGTGCTCTCTACCCCCTCGCTGTCTCTCTACCCCGCGCGCTCATCCCAGTCCCGATGTTGCCAGGTGTGGGTCTTTTTCCTAAACACGCCACTCACCATTCAGTCTCCTCCGCCCCTCTCCCCTCTCACGGCTGCGCTTCTACTGTCCCATGTGTCAGCGCATAATAAGGCATAATGAGCCTGATCAATGACAGTATATACCTACAAATTAGTGACACTGGGGAGAATTTTGACGCCACAGATGTGTTTTAGTCTTGCCATGCTTTAAGTCACTTTTTGTTTGATGACAATCGATTTCTTACTCGCGGAGATACGATCAAAAACAGCTCTCAGCTGAAATAATAGCTTCAGTAAAAAAGACGTGATCTGAAGCACACTTTACTGCGGCGGCGCACAACGCCTTTCTCACAATATTTCAGCTGTGTTATTATAAAAGCAACATAAAACATTAGTCCAGACATCCTGTATTATTTTTTTTTTCCTTTCTGGGACTTGGCAACCCTGCTGTGGAGGACGTCCATGACGGTCTCTGACAGCTGTCAGTCACAGGCCTCGCTCCTCCCTCAGTTCTCCTCCTCTGTCTCTGCCAGGTCTCTGCCCACTTTTTGAGCAGTTTTCAATCTCTGGCAGTGGGCGGAGTCAGGCCTGGGCCAGGGGTGAGTTACTCTTTAAATTCAGCAGGTCACGCCCCCGTCAGGTAGCACAGGCAATCAGGAGCAGCATGCTGGCCACCTGTGATAAGGAGGTTAGAGAGGCGGAGCAAGAGGAGGAGACAGACCAGGAGAAAGGACTGGAGGCAAAAGTTAAGCCCCGCAGAGGCAGACTAAATGGAGCCTGCTCTGGGGTTGTCACAATTTTTACTTAATTAAATCCAAACTTGTTTGTGACCCTGTGTCTCCAGGTAAGAAGTAATGTTTACAGTGATGTGGTTGGGAGTCTGCACATGCTGTTTTATTCTTAACCCTCCTACACCCGAACTTTTTGGTCACACCTAAGCACAAAAAAAATTACTAATAAAGACTGCCATAGAAAATTTATCTAATGGTTAATAATTCCATTTTTTTTTCATGGTTACAATATTAACTTCAGTCCTCATCATACATAACAAAATTTCATATTGTTTATTAAATTTAACCCCTTAAATTCAAGTTTTTGTGATTAAAAGTTTATTTCAAATTATGGCAAAAAAAAAAAAAAAGATTTTTAAGGGGTTAAAGTTCATAAACAATATAAAATTTTGCTATGTATGATGAGGACTGAAGTTACTCATTGTAACCATTCTGTAAATGCAAATCAGATTTTTTTTGTGGTGAATTATCAGAGCTTGGGAGTGTCAAAAATTGGCATCATGATTGATTTTATTAGATTTAAAATTTTTGTGTATTGGCGGATGAAACATTTTTAATCACACCTTTTGTCCTAAGGCGTAAAAAAATGCACTGCCATAAAAAAATTATATAATAATAGATAATTCAAAAAACATTTTTTGAATTTCTTAAGCCCTCACCATACATAGCAAAAATTAATTCTGTTCATGAAATTTAACCCCTTAAATTCCAGGTTATGTGGCGCATACACCTCCAGCACAAACAAGGCCTCTGCTCAGTCTGGGCACTTTTTCTAATTTACCCTGATGTGCACATCTCTGTAAGAACTACATTTTGGATTTGTGCTCACGCAAACACAAACAAACTAATTTCTCAACAAAGACTTTCACACCAATTTATGACAACCCTAAAACACACCTAAATCATTTTTGTCATTAGTCATTTTTATTTGCCTTGTAGGCTTGATCATTTATACAAACACTAATGTGGCCATCTCCAAATCTATACCTCTGTCTACCATATATGGGGAAATGGCACCAAAGTAAAAAACAGTAAAAACTAAAATTCCAATCCCTCACTATCATGAATCCATGAAATACTTCATAAAAATGTGAAATTAAATTGCAGTGACAGTGTATTATAAAAATGTTGTTTTAATGGGAGTCAATGGCAGAAAAAATGTCTTAGGGGTAAAGGTGTGACAATTTTTTTTACATCTTTTTAAGAGGATTTAAAAAAAAAAAAAAAAATGAAATCTGAAATTTCATCCAAAAATACACACCTGAGGCAAAATTTATGCCATTTGAATCAACACAGTAAAAGTTCTCAAAAAAAAAAAACATATGCAAAACATCAAAAAATGTCTTATGGGTGTAGGAGGGTACACTGGATCCTCTTCACTGGTCCCGAGTCTGACTTCCTGTCTGGCTTGAGCTAGTCTGTTTAACTTTATGAATAGGTGCTGCAGGAGCTATCAAAATTAGACTCCTTGCATATTTCTGCCAGATAGCTGGACACTGGCACATACTGCATTGCAGCCGGTGTAAACTCACACTTTGACTTGAACGGCATCTATTTGTTATGGAGGTCGTACAGGACACGTCCCGCACAGACATGTTTTGTAGGAACTATATTTCCAACCATAAGAATGGAGACCTAACTTAAGTGTAGTAGGTACTAAAGTGCTTTATTTGTCATTGCAGAAATTAGAAAGAAATTAGTAGATGGTCTGATGGAGGGTGAGCCACTGCAACTGAGCGTGCTGCCACTATGGGCCAACCTGACCCACATATTTTTTTGTGGTATAGGGCAAACCAGTGCACCTCGAGGAAATCTATGAAGACACAGGGAGAACATGCAAACTCCACACAAGAAGGTCAAAGGCTCACAAAAACATTCTACTGTATTTTTTTTTTTTTTTTTTTATCAAGGAAAATAGATAACCTTGAAATCATCAAAACATTGCCTCAGAGTACCTTTGTTGGTTTCCTAATATGAAAAGGAAAAGTAACTTCTTTTTTAGAAAGACACGGTGCACTTGACCCATGAGATACCTCACTATGTAACTGTGAGTGATGGCACAAGTAACTATCTGAAAAGAACAGACATACTGGAGAAGATTGCCCTTTTTGAGTTTGCAGCAGCACAACAGAAGAGATGGGTATTTACTGGGTACACACACTGAAAAGTTACATATCTTTCTTACTCATCTGGATTTTTTTTTATCTTTTCCTCCCAACAACAGCATAGGTAAGTTTATTATTTTATTTAAAAAAAATAAAATTGGACCAATTCACTACCTCAAATTACAAATACAAGACTACAAACTTTGAGCTTAAATGAAACATTTAGCTCTGAGTTGAGTTTTATACCAACCTACAGTACCATACCCTAATTATTCCTGCCTTTAACAAGAGTTTTATTTATTTCTCTGAGTGTCCCTCTTTTCTGTATTTTTTCCCTTTTTTAAATGTTTATTTGTTGTTTTTTTGCCTTTATCTAATAGGACAGAGGACCGATAGAAAATGAGGGTGAGAGTGAGACAAGGAATTAGCAACAATCATTAATTTAGTGTTGATGAGGTGTAGACCAATCAATGAGAGCCTGATAATAGAGCCTAAAATACCTTTATTCACACAAAATTGCTGTTACATTATCACTATTAGGTGGTGAGGCAGAAATAAAAAAATAACTTTAGTATGCATCCTAGTTGAGTTGAGGGTGTACCATAGTTTTTCATACCTGAACATTAAAATCATCTGTTTTTTCCCATATGTAAATATAGTGTCTCTCTGTCTGTGTGACTTCCAAGTGCCTGAGCCCAAGTTTGAGTCAGTGTGCACAAGTTTGAGTCGAGTCACGATCGGAAGTCATAAGTTCAAAAGTCAAGTTTAATCACAGAGGCTTAAGCTTGAGTCGAGGCACTGGTCTGTAAGAAAGTCTCAGTCTGAGCCCTTAAAACAGTGACTCAGGTCTAAGTTGAATCATTGAAGCTTAAGCTCGGGTCAAGTCCCAAAAATGCAGTTTGTAATTTGAAAAAGTGTCCATCTCAGTCTCCAAAAGTTATTCATGTCCATTGTCATCTCATGATTATACTACTCAAGGTCTGAACGTTTTAAAATGTAATAGTTTTTATTACTTGCAGTATTTGGGTTTTAAAAGCAGTAGCTCCTCTGTCGTAGATGAGGGAGCAGCAGGTGTGAGTCTGTTGCTAAGCAGCCACAAAAAAACTGTTCAAAAGCACACAGCTGAAATCTCGGCCCAAACAGTCAAAAATAATAGAAAAAATTACTTTTGTGTAACACTTTGAAAAGGTCATGCAGCTGGGCCATTAGTTGTGCTGTTGTGGTGGAAAAAAATATATAAATTAATATAAAACATAATGAAACGAAGGTCACCGCAAACCAAAGCGATCGCCCACGCAATGTAGTAAGTAAAAGCTCTTAAATATGTCTAACTCAAAATGTTTAAACAAATAACCTTCATCATCGACTAATAATCCACCATTGTTCTCATCTTACACTAATCAGCGCTCATTATCACAGAGTCTATATAGCAGCAGGATTAGCAGAAACACGAGTTATTTTGGGCCTGAGCAAAACTGTGAAGGAAGAATAGCCACAAATGTAGGCAATTAGGAAAACACTTAAAAAACACTAAATTATTACTTTGAGCTTAAGTGTGAAAGTTAAAGTAGGTGATCCCAAGTACAGTTTTAAAATATAAAACAGAATATAGGTATGCAAGCCTACATATATCGTCACTATGTGTACTTCTGCAGAAATATAAAGGATCATTTTTGAGGTTGTGTTTGGCATAAGGCAATTTTAGATCAGATTAAATCAAATTGTGAAAATGTTGTGGTTCTCTTTGGAGGTGACGAGGATGGATAGGACCCATAATGTTGAGTATAAATGTTTTGGTAACCAGCAGAATTTCTTAACTGCTCTAAAAGTAGTACTCAGTAATAATCCCTTATCATTTTATTGTGGCACAACTAAATTTTTTTATTTATCAGAAGTGAAAAGTACCTTTATTCAAGTTATTTACTTAAGAAGATTTTATGAATAAAAGGTTGGTAGAAGTAACAGAAGTAGTCATAGTTATAGTGGTAGCAATGGTATTAGTATTAGTACCACCAGTAGTACTACTAACCTAATCTAATCTAAATGTGGTAGTACTACTATTACACTAGTAGGTGGCAAGAGTATAAGCAGCAGTTGTAGTAATAACAGTAATAAAAACACTAGAAGTTGTATCAGTTGTGGTAATTAAGTAGTAGTGGTATTAGTAGCAGAAAGTAGCAGAAAGTAAGCTGTACACTGAAGTAATAATTTTGTTGAGTACTTTTACTTCTACTTGAGTTCTGAGGTAGTGGTGGAATGTAGTGAAATAAAAGAACATAGTTAATTAACGTAAGTACAATTTTCATGTATCTGTACTAAGTACAATTGTACAAGGGGTACTTTTACTTTTACTTCATTAAATTTTAGAGCAAGTATTTGTACTTTTTACTCCAGCACATGTAATTGGTTTGAAGGAAAAAGTATTTTGAGTTTGATTTAAAATCATTAGTTTTTGCCGTCTCCTCATTGTAGACACAGTGCATAAGAATAAAAGCTGCAGTAAAGCAGTACTCCTGAGAAAAAACTCACTACAGTATACTCAGTTTCTTCTATTGCACCATTAACCATTAGTTTTCAGCAGTTTTTCAGCAACATCCCTCACATTTAACACATTCATCTGTTCATGAATCTGTAATCTGAAATACTTTTACTTTTTTACTCACAAGTACATTTGAAAGTGAGTAATTTTATACTTTTACTTAAGTAAAAATCTTACTTTTACTTATACTTGAGTACATTTTTTGCTCTTTTAGCTGTACTTTTCCTGAAGTAATAAAAGTGAGAACTTCTTCCACCACTGCTTTGAGGTAGCAGTACTTTTACCCGAGCACAGATTTTGACATTTTCTTCTTCCACCTCTGACTACAGTAGTGTTGTAGTGCTCTGCTGCAGTTTTATTCAGTCACTCGGTCTTGTCTCAGTCTTGGATGTGGTTTTAGAGATTTTATTTACCAAATATTATAAGAAAATGCTATTCTTCATAATTTTGGAGTTAGTATTGTTGTATTTTGTATGTTACTTTTCCCTTTTATTTAGTGTTAATTCACAAGGTTTGATCTCAACGTGGTCTCAGTTTGCCTTGGTCTCGGTCTTCAACGTGACCTCACAGGATAGAGTGTAAATAACACGCCAGATTTAGTGCCATTTTGCGTGAGTCATCTCAACGCAATGGCACTAAATCTGGCGTGTTATTTACATGCATTTTGATGAGACCAGGCTGCAGTCTTGACTTGAGTCCTTAAAACCCTAAGAGAACCCCATGAGAACCGCCTTGTTTTGGTCTCAGTTCACGCTGGACTTGAACTGGTCTTGGCCTCGATTAGTGCGTTTTTGACTACAACACTACACCACAGTGTTTATAGCATAAACCTACAATTTGTATCAGTATTTTTTGTAAGTTTTGGTGCGTTTAGTGTCAAAGTGAGGGGCTTCACTGAGAGAAAACAGGCCCAAGTGTAAAATAACTGGGATTATGGTCCAGGTGGTGATTATAGTAAATATGGTCTGGGTTCAAATGCAGGTATTTGTTTCAGGGCTATGTTCAGAGCTGTGTGTGTTCAGCCTAGACTCGGGGCACAACACAGTGATTGACATCTCACAGTGAGCAGGGAAGTCGCTCTGGGGGCTTGTTTTTTTAAGATTTCAAGATAAAAGTGTATCTCATGTACTTCAGTGTCACAACAGATGTAATATGTTATCTTCCATAAAAATCATCACAGAGAATTTGATACACAATGCAAAGATACTGCAATAAGAGTATACTAAGACAACTACATGTCTGATGCCTTCCCTGTGCATTAAAATATGTTGATTGTTTATGGATTACTGTCTATTTGAGCATTTAATAGAAAAAACAGTTTTGCTTACTTAAAAGTATTATTCAGCATTGTACTGCTGTGTATTGTTGTGCTATGTTAAGCTTTCATAATTTAGTTTTCCATATGCACTGCACGAAAACAGAAAAGTGAAATTTAGACAAACCATTTTAATACTTTTGAAGGAAGATAATTCAGGAGAATGTACACAATTACTCTATACATTAAAGGCTATTTATATTCCAAATACATACGCAAATAGAGCCATCTGTTACAACTTTTGTTATTGTCACAACATTTATACTTCTGATCAGTTTCTACATCTGTGTTAAATAACCTGTGGGGCACGTTAGTCATTAGTGTAAGGTTTAACGAAGATGTAAAAAAGAGAGAAGCAACAACAACAAATCTAGCAGTGCTTGGGGAGGTTTTACACATTTATTATTAATAAAAAGGCAAGAAAGTAACTTCTTAAAAGTTCCGTGCACCAGTGTCACCAACTGTCAATGCATGTAACTACTGCTCTGGGAAAACAGACTAACAAAAGGACACAATCAACGCAGAGGACGGACAGAACACTTTACTCGTATCCAAATTGGACGATCGGCAATGCAGGGGTTATAGAACCAAAACAAAAATTGTAAACATAAATAACTTGGCCAATATGTACTTTTGTTATTATTGTGTATAAGTTACCATTGTTATCTAGTACCACAGTAAAACTAATATTTGATTTAAAAATGTTTACCTCTTACTATCTCGGGACACATGTGGGTAATTTTTATGAAATATGAATAATAAATACTGTTCATAGCACCTTTAAATTAGATTTAGATTTAGAGTTATATTTTTAAGGTGGGATTAAGTTTCCATTGTTTCTGGTGATGTATGTATTAGGATCTATATAGTATTCCTCAGTATTGTATACCAGTACTTACACATCTCCTCCCCAAACACAGTATATTTTCCATTTTTATTTGTTTATTTTTATTTATTTGACAGGGACAGTGCACATTAATGAACAACTATTCAGACAGCAATAGGCAAAAATATGCCAGATTATAGCAACAATGCTAATTTGCATCCACAGTCCCTAGGCAGGTAACACAAAAACATGATAAGACATAGCACAGGACAATAGATCACAATGAGAGCACATCACAGACAGTGCATTACTAAAAAGTTCAAAGTCAGTGGTTACAAGACTGGTTTGCTTTCAACCACTGTGTGAGGTAATTTTTGAAGGTTTGTAATGTGGGACACAGATCCTGCTGGCCTTTACAGAGATGGGAAAATAGAGAAAGAGAACTCCAACTAATGGACAATACAGAGCCACAGCGGGACGAGTTGTAAAGGACAATTACAGAAAACAGTCTTCTGGAAAGGAATCAGTGGAAAGGAAATCCCATTGGCACATGGACTCGTCAGGAAAACCACTGTGCACCCTGTAATTATACCACATTAACAGCCTTACTCTGTGTAACTGAGGCAGTGTTTTAGGTGTGCCTCAAATGCTATACAAAAAAAAAAAAAAAAGGAAAAAACTGTTTATAAAATCAGAGTTGCCCCATTGAGCATCAAACTGTATTTGGGCTGGGCCCTCGTCTAAATGTAACGTTTGTGAAGGTACAGTATAACCTGACGAGCTAATGATGTAGTCAGCTAAACCACTGATTTTACAGAGCATGTTGGAGTTTGTACAAAATGTTTATATTGCATTCCATTTAAGTTTATTTAAAAATGAAGCTTTTTGCTTTTAAAATTGCTTTATAATTTGTTACACTCCTCTGAATGTAGTTTGCTGTTTGTTAGATGCAATTAAATGTATACATTAATTTAAAAAAAAAAAAAAAAAAGCAGACAGCAGTAGCTCCGTTGGTAGAGCCGCTTGTCCACTAACCAGAAGGTTGGCAGTTCAAACCCCACTGTTGCAAACTGTCATTGTGTCCTTGGGCAAGACACTTAACCCACCTTGCCTCCAGTGTCTGCACACACTGGTGAATGACTGTGAATGGGTAAATGGTTCCTTGATATAAAGCACATTGAGTACCTATGAAGGTAGAAAAGCACTATATAAATAATATTTTTTTTTTTACAGAAAGAGCCTTTTGTCCAAGGCTGTTTTTCTGTGTGGGACCTCACAGTCCCCTCTAGAGGAGGCACTGGTCCTGAGACTGCTGTGTTTTTTAAAGAAATTCAGACATGGGAGGTAGGGCAAGTCTATGTAACACCTTGTAAATCAAACAAGCAAATTTAAAATGTTTACAGTTCTTGAAAACTTAATAAGTTGTACTTTTTAAAAATGTTATAAATGTGGAATGACATTGGTTTTCTATCAAAGACCTTTAATGAGTTTTTTATGGAGTGATTCTATGATTTTGCATGTATTTACACCTGCCAGAGACCAACATGTAATACAATATTCAATGTGTGACAGAATCATTGAGTGTAAAAACATTCTAGCAGCACCAAGGTTATGAAAGTATTTGTTTAAAATTGTTCAAATTGAATTTCACTGTATTAGATATTCTTTTAATGTGGCTCTTGAAACATAGTGTAGAATCAAGTGTCACACCAAGGTACTAATTTAGAGTCAATTTCTAGTTCCTGTCCTCCCAAAAATATACCTGAATGTTTGATGTCCAATGGTAGCTTTGTGAACATCATACAAACTGTTTTAGTTGTATTTAGTAGCAGGCAAGATTTATAAAACCACTTATTTTCAGGAACCATAGCTGAAGTTAGAACAGAGGCTGCTTCATGAATATGTTTTGTTAACTTCAAGTTGCTAGCATCTGAATGTTTGCTGTAACAAACTCTTTTCTATATGCTACATACTTTGGTGAATAATGCTGATTCCGATGTGATTGCAATTCATTGTCAAAATGCATTTAATTGCTTTAGTATATAATGCTCACTGAAGCTTCCTATTTGGAGGTAAAAAGTTACATTGTGTTAAATAACCGCTGCTGTCTACCATTATTCTCTGAAGTATTACACTGCAGCTCTTGTTTTGCATCACCTGTGTTTGATCGACCATCTGTCTCTCTGTATACATCCTCACACTCCCTCGTCACTTGTCAGATTTCACTGCACTCTTCAAAATACTCAAAACTTTCCAGCCATCTTGTTCCTGTCTTGATTTTCTGTGCATGACTTTTCAACTGGACCTTGAGTTGAGACGTGAAGTTTCCCATTGCCAGTTTTTAGATTTTTTTTTTTTTTTTTTTTTTTTTTTTCCTAACCCTGCCGAGTTTTTGGCAGCGCTGTGCCAGTTTGTGATTGCCACGCTGTCTGACTGATTACATGTGCATGACCCCTTCACTTTCTAGTAAAGAATTGGATTTTTTTGGGACTCTGCACCCGGCGTGATGTCCGCGTCCGAGTCAATTACCCTCAGAATATACTGTATCTACCTAGGACTAAACAGCAGCCAATCACTGGTAATAATGCAGTGAAGGACACAGCGGAGAAGTGAGCAGATAAAGAGCGGGACATTTCCACAAAGCGTTTTAAAAAGGCTGGAACATGTCTAAAAGCAAGATTATAATGTGTGATAAGCTTTATGTTACTTTATTGTGAAGGGTAAAAATAAGTGAAAAATATGACCCTTTTACTGTGACCCTCTTGTTACAGAACTAAAGTTAAGAATTATTTGACTATACGTATGTCAAGGCATGGTTTATTTTAAAATCAGTTTCACTTTTTTTGTATTTATTTAAACAGTTTTAGGCTTTAAAAATGTAATTTTGAAACAATATTCAACCTTCTTTTGACTTCACCTTAAAATTTCTATTTAAGTAAACGTATAAAAGTACTTACTTTCAAAAGTATTTGCAAGTAAAAAAGTAAAAGTATTTCACACAGACTCGACAGCTCAAGAATGTGTTAAATGTGAGGGATATTGGTGATTTCAAATGAAATAAACAAACTGGTGCAGTAGAAGAGACTGAATCTGTCGCTGTACTACTACTTTACTGCATTTTTTATATTTAAGTATTGTGTGTGTACAATGAGGGCATGACAAAAACACATGATTTTAAACCAAAACTCAAAATATTTTGTACTTCAAACCAATTCAGAAAAGTAGTGCAGTAAAAAGTATAGATACTTACTCTAAAATGTAGAGAAGTAAAAGTTAAAGTGCCCCTTAAAAAATTTACTCAAGTAAAGTACAAATACATAAAAGTTGTCAAGTAACTAAGTACTTTTACTTTGTTACATTCCACCACATCATTTTGGAAACATGGTTACAATAGTCCAACAGGATTTGTGAAGGTACTGAAAATGGATAGCAGACTCCTTTAAAGGTGAGGCATATGTGAGCAGTGTAAACAAATTTGACAAAGAATTTTACTTCCCAAGGACAACATTTGTTTTAGGAGTGTTTTTACAAGTTAAAATACAAACTGAATAACATAAACAACATAGAGATGTTTTACCTTTTAATGAGAAATGCCAGCTCATTTTGAGTTGAGAACACATAACAAAAGGTTGGGACTGGGGCAACAAAAGGCTGAAAAAGTAAGTACACTCATAAAATATCAAAACATCTAGAGACATTTTACAACTAAGATTAACTGCCCACATTTTAGTAATAATGATTGAGTTGTGCGGTAACACTTAATAACTCACACTAAGGGGTAATGTTCTGCTTTTTTCAGTTTTTTAAATAATTTTGGACACCCTTGTGCTAGTATTTCATGTTTTATAAGTTAAAGTAATCAGGGCTTGACATTAACACTAGCCAACCAGCCAAATGCTGGTAGCTTTTCATTTTGGCAAATTCTCCCATAAATCTCCCTGACTGGTTGAATTTTTATGCACCTGTAGAGATTAGGCCTGAATTTCAGAAGCTCTTCTCGAATGTACACTTATTACTATATAATATTTCATCACAATTAAAGAAATAAAAATATTAATTTAACAAAAATAAAATGATTTAAAAATGTGACCCAAATGCACAGAGATACAGTTTATTCTGTCTAAACCATATATACAACCAAATTTTACATGTCTTTGTGTTTATAGTATACTATAAAATATACACAAAAATGAATTAAATTGTGGCTAGTAAAAACACTAACTGGCTACCAACTTTTGACAAAAACTAACCACGGTTGCCAGTGAGCAAAAAAGTTATTGTCAAGCCCAGAAAGTAATGTATATGTATGGAAGATGTCTTCTTTTGTAAAATATGGAGGTGGGACTTAAAACTGAGGATAGGCAGCTGGAGGCAACAGATAAATATGCATCATCATTCAGACCTGTCTATTATCAAATCCACTTCTAGCTGTCAGTGAGTATGGACAGTCTGCAACACAGTTTAAACAGACATATATTAGGACACATATAGCTTCATCTCACATAAGCCTCAGATGTCACTTAGAGCTGATCGTTGTTGAGACAAATTGCTTAAATCACTGCTATTTTCTTTTAAATGAAGTCAGTGGAAAGTGAGAGTAACCGCACAAAATGGGCCGAAACAGTAATCCATTTTGAATTACAGTAACTACTGGTTGTCCAGGTTACAATACTGTTTTGTTTTTTGTTTTGTTTTTGTTTGCTGTTGTTTTTTGCTGAGACAGTCACAAGACACACATATGGAGAGATTTTGCTTTTTAAAGGAGCTAATTAGTTTTGTTGTTTTGTTTTCTTTTTTTTAATGTATTATTTATTTAAACCAATCTTGGTCACCAGAACAGCACTGCACATTTTACAACCTTTAAAAACATTATGTGACTAAAAGAAAATGTTTTTAATGAGTACTCTACTGGTGCCATAAAGAAACATGTGCAGAGACCAGCAGAGACATAAAATAAAAAGAGCACTTCACTTCCTTAAACACAGTATGATGCCATTTTACTACAAAATGAAAATAGCTGTGAAGAATCAGTGGAAACAGACCTGTACAGAATTTTTGGATAAATGGATGAGAGCAGCCTGGATGTAGAGGGAAACACTGTACATGATATTCATATTTATTGGCATATACACTATATTTCCAAAAGTAATAGCTCACCTGCCTGTACACTCATATGAACTTAAGTGACATCCCATAATAATCCACAGGGTTTAATATGACGTAAGCCCACCCTTTGTATCTATCTACATCAGACATCTGTATGTCTGACGTTCTTGTCCAACGTCAGACACTGATGTTGGACGAGAAGGCCTGGCTCTCAGTCTTCGCTCTAATTCATCCCAAAGGTGTTCTGTCAGGTTGGGGTCAGGACTCTGTGCAGCCCAGTCAACTTCTTCCACACCAAACTCACTCATCCATGTCTTCATGGACCGTGCTTTGTGCACTGGTGCAGTCATGTTGGAACAGGAAGGGGCCATCACCAAACTGTTCCCACAAAGTTGGGAGCATGGAATTGTCCAAAATCTCTTGATATGCTGAATCATTCAGAGTTAATTTCACTGGAACTAAGCGGCCAAGCCCAGCTCCTGAAAACAACCCCACACCATAATCTGAATTCAGTTATTTGGTGGACAAGTGAATACTTTTGGAAATATAGTGTATATATATATATATATATATATATATATATATATATATATATATATATATATATATATATATATATATATATATATATATATGCAAAATATATAAAAATATATATATATATGCAAAATTTATCATGGAGCTTGACTGTACTTACTTAACAGCTTTGGAAATCACATTTCACATTACTCCTGAAGGTCTAGCGACATGTGAAAGATTGAATAAAACTTACAGTATGGATGGCTGCCTTTTATCCAGTTGGGGCGATGGTGGCGCAGTGGGTTAAGCATTCGCCTAACGACCAGAGGGTAGCTGGTTCAAATCCCATCTGAAGCGCATACTATCGTTGTGTCACCTCACCCACCTTGCCTGTGTGAATGTGTTAGTGTGGCTGTGTTTGGTGGTGGTCAGAGGGGCTGTTGGCGCAGATTGGCAGCCACGCTTCCATCAGTCTGCCCCAGGGCAGCTGTGACTACAGAAGCAGCTCACCACCCCCGAGTGTGACTGAGGAGTGAATGAATAATAGATCAAAAATTGTAAAGTGACTTTGAGTTGTGTGAAAAGCGCTATATAAAATTGATGTATTATTATTATTAGTTAAATTACACCAGTATGAATATGTCCAAAGAGCTGCCGTAAAAGAAGAAGGACTTTGATTTTTTTTGTGGTTTTAGACTTTGAAGTACACTCAAGTTGTTGAAGGCCAGAAAGGTGCAAAAAGTCAGGGAGAATTCCACTGCTGCAGCACTTACTCTAACAATACGGGTTATAATTAAAGTGAGCTGCTGCAGTTACACTCCACTTTTATTACAAATAATGTTTTCTAATAGAAAAAGTCATATTAAGTCCTGTTACTTTACCCTTCACCAACCACAGCTTCAAATTTATTCAACTTCTTCAAGTAGCAGAGCAACTTTGTGCTTTTGTAAACTTCAGCGAATGAATGCATAGCCAAACAAAGGTCAAAATGCTGCATTCAAGACAAATGATGATGCAAAGCAGAGGTCTGTGTTCTCTGAGTGCCTGCTGCTGTTTCCTTTCCTTTTAAATTGTTTTGTGTAATCCAGCCATTCCCAAAGTTAAGACTGTCGTGGCCCTCTTAAATTTCCAAAATCCCTCGTGGACCCCCAACTACAGAACTTCCCTTTATCTATAAAAAAGTTACAAAAAACACTGACTATTGGCTAAAAAATGTTTTAAAGTAATATTTAAATAGGAATATGACTGCACTTCATTTCAAACTCAATTTTAGAGTTGGGATTTATGGCTCTGTTACGGGAGCTGAATTTTGGGGAGCCGTTCATTTCAAAGAGCCATTCAAAAAACTGGCTCATTTTTGTATTTATGTAATTTTAAAAGGCCAGTCAGTTTATTTAGAAAATAAAAACTGGAATGAGTGATACATTATAATTTTAAATGAAGAATAAATGAGTTTATTGATGAGACATTATTTTTGTCATATTCATTAATGATAATAAAATTTGGATGTGTGGACTAAATTCACTAGAGGTGACATCATATACCTCTGCATAGGGGGAGACCTCCATTTAGGATGCTTTATGTTGAAAATGTAATGAAAAATATAGACAAAATATAAACTTTCATTGGCACATGTGTTTACACTTGCCACTGTTTACATCTAGACTTCTGACTAATGTGCTTTTTGTTTCGATCTCTTTTTTGAGCTTGTATTCTTCTACTTTTTCTTCTTGTGAGTTTTTTTCACAGATGGCAAACAAAAAAGAGCTTTCTCATTTCAATACGAGAGTTTAAAAAAAGAATGACCCTCACACCACTTGGCGTCGGTTCTCATCGTTCACAGTAAAGAGCCGTTCAAAAGATTCAGATCGTTCCTGAATGTCACATATCTACTCAGTTTCTTTTTATGAACCCCTGCAGTACCTTTGCAGACCCCCTGGGGTCCTGTAGGCTAAACTAAAATGATCCAGCCACAGGGGCTCACAAGCCAGTGTATTCCTTGTGCCGGTCCCAAGCCTGGATAAATCAATACGGTTGTATCAGGAAGGGCATCCACCATAAAAACCTATGCCAAATCCATATGCAAATCACTGCACGCTTGGACGCAGATGATTTGTTATGGCGACCTCAGAAGGGAAAAGCGGAAAATAGAGAAGATTAAAAAGTCTAAACTAAAATCATAAATGCAGCGTCAAAAGTGTTTGTCATTTTCAAATCCACACAGAGCAGTCAGCAGCAAAACTTATGGTCCAAGTGAGCAGAAGATTACTATCAGTGTTTCCTTGCCGCTGTGTTCGTCTTGTCCTCGACACTCAACTCCGAGGAATATTGCTTTTCAAATATGTCACAAAGCCTGACCTTAGTCTCCAGCCCTCTCACACTCACATGAATACAGATATCTGGCTGTCAGCTCAGATCTACCGGCTTGTCCTCCATAAACCGCGAGTCTAAATCAAAAATCCATTATTAGTTTCATTTTGTCATTGGTCATAATAAAGTTGAAACAAGGATCAATGGATCACCGCAAGTTAATAAATGACTACAGAAATGAAAAGTGCCTGAATATATAATGTCCCGCTTGGACCACAGTCATTTTTATGGCGCAGGTTCAAATGGATCGCTTTGCTAAAGATTAAATATTAAAAAATAATAATAAAAGCTCACTCAGTGCAGTTAAGGTGAGTGATACAAGGTTGTACTGTTTATCACATTACAGGAGATGAAAGATGACCATGTCCTTGATGAAAACAGACCAACAATAGTCTATTTACTTTTAAGATAAATATGTTTTTGAATGGTTTAAAAAACTATACACCTGAACTGTTTTGCTTAGCGTATTTTAGATAACAAATTGTAGTTAATTGAATGGATTTGTACTAAATGCTGGCACCATAAATTTGAAGGTGTGGATTTTTTTATTATTACTATAGTTGATAGTGCAACTGAATCTTACAACGCAACTAATCTGTTTGCTCAGTCTATCATCTTCTAATGATCTAGAAACGCTCAGTCTCATTGACTTTCTCATCTAAATGTATTTCATTCATGATGTTGTTGCTAAAATGACTAACCTGTGTCTACCAAACATTACAAATAAATGCTGCATTTACTGCATTTATTCATTTATTCATTTATACTGTCTAAGTTCCTACTCTAACCTATGGTCATGAGTTGTGGGTCACAGCAGAAAGGACAAGATCTTGGATACAAGCAGCAGAAATTGGTTTCCTCTGCAGGGTGCTCCCTTAGTGAGTCAGGAGCTTGGTCATTCAGGAGGAGCTCAAAGTAGAGCCGCAGCTCGTCCACATAAAGAGGAGACAGCTGAGGTGGCTTGGACATCTGTTGCGGATGTCCCCTGGACACCTCACTGGGGAGGTGTTCCGAGCATGTCCCACCAGGAGGAGGACCCAGGGAAGCCCTAGGACTTGGTGGAGGGACTGTCTCTCAGTGGAATTCCACCAGCAGAGCTGGAGGAAGTGTTTGTGGAGAGGAAAGTCTGGGATTCTCTGCTTAGGGCCTGTTTACATGACAACACTGCCCAGAAAAACAGTCATGCTACCTGCAATTCGCATTTACACGGCAAAGCTGAGGTTTGAGGAAAACGATTGTAAACTGTAGGACCCGTGTTTGTCCAGCAAACAGCGCTGTGGGCCCCGCAAATGCTCTACACCATTCAGTGAGTAAAGAGCAGAGGAAGTGATAGCTCCAGTCTGAAACTTTCCAACTACTAGGATCTTGTGGTTTTCTGGAGCCATTCTCATAAAGTCTCTCATCAAAATGAGCACTTGCACAGATATTACTGACAGTTACTGGACTAAATATGAACGTTTGAGAAATAAAAGCCTTGTACAATCACGGGTCAGATGCCCTGCGCCCAGCCAATCACTGTTCAGATTGTGGCTGTTACGTCATCGTTTTCAGGGAGTACAATGTTTTCAGAGTTTACACGAGTGTGGAGCAGCTCTGAGAAGCTCCCAGGTGCGAGACCAAAACACCTCCTCCTTTCAAACCTTTACGGATTTGGAAAATGGAAACAAAAGGCCAAACTGCAATCAAATCTTTACAGATTCGGCCATGACGCGTTGTCGTCTAAACGACCCCTTAGACTGCTGCCCCGGTCAAAACATTAAGCAACAAAGACTCAAAGTTGTATGTGTGAACTCAATAACTAAATTGAAAACCTGAATTGCAAAACCTTTATACAAAAACAGGACTAAAAGGTCCTTAACAAACCTGGCTGGTCTTGTATAAATTGTAGTTTCTAGCAGACTCTTGCTCTGCCATTAAATTCATTACATGATGCAGCGTAGTGGAGCGCTGCAGCCATATCTCACCTGCTTTTCCTTTTTCTTGCCTCTGTGTCAACCAAAGAGTGACTGTTCAGAAAGCTTATCTCCCTCTGTATTATCCAGCTCATAATGAAGAAAAGAGGAAAGGGCTGGATGTGCGTCAGGCTCCTGATAAACTTGATCACTCCCTGAAAACGTCTCACTGCGACGATCTGAAGTTTATGTTCGCTCAGTGTAAGTGATCTGACCTTCATTTCCTCTGTCATGAGCTGGAAATCCCGAGTTAAAGTGACGTGTGGTTGGCATTCACAGACGGGCGATGAGGAGAGGGTTTATATGTGTGCATGAAAAAGAGATATTTAAACCCAGAGAGGCCCGGAGCCCGACTGACAGCTCCTCCAGTTAGCTCTCTGTATTCTTAACTCATCTTCCTCTGCCTCTGTTTCTCCTCTCACTTTGAGATCTGTCAGGGATCTGCAGCAACATAGTTTTTATGTCACGGGGTGGTGATTAAATGGCTTCTTAAAGTCAACTGGTGATCACAGAAGAACATGTACTCTAAGCAATCGTACCAATACATGAGATTTCATGCCAGTATCTGCTCTTTGTTATGACAGAATCA
This sequence comes from Bostrychus sinensis, assembly GCA_020698575.1. Classification (NCBI taxonomy): domain Eukaryota; kingdom Metazoa; phylum Chordata; class Actinopteri; order Gobiiformes; family Eleotridae; genus Bostrychus; species Bostrychus sinensis. Next base: position 31,468,206 of record CM036242.1, read on the forward strand.
TAAGAAAGATATTGTGTGTTTTTTTAAACAGACTTTTCCGGTATGTGAGGGAATTTATTTATTTCTACACATGGCTTTTTTAAATACTTTCATATACAGTTTTATCAAATCATTATGAATGCAGGGTGCTTTTTTCACCATTTAACCATCGCACAGAGTCCTAAACAGCTTATTTAAAGTAAAAAAAATTACTGAGTTCTGCCAATCAGCTAATGGTAGTGTCTCTGATGTCCTCCTATTGGACCCTTTGAAAGGCCAAAGATTGATCTAAAGTCTTGAATTTTTCTGTCTTTTAATAAAATCTATGTTAAGCTTGTATACGTTATAGATTATCCCTGTTATACTATGCCACAAACAGTTTTCCGCAACCAGTTACTTTTGTTTGCCAGTCCTAAAATTCCAATATGGTTTTTACATAGTGTACTAATATTACTACTTTCTATCATAACACTGCCATTTTTGCCAGGCTGTTTACAATCCAAATCACCTTAAATTAGGTTAAATTTGCTCTTTAGGATTAACAGATTAACAGATAGATGCATTTCAGCTGTTTGCGTGTGTTTGTACCTCTAAATTAGGAACATAGTCTCACCCAAAATGTTTGTGAAAATGCACTTTGAAAGCTAACCGCAGCGTCCCTTTCAACAAATGATCCCATAAACATTGGCAGCATCATTAAAATGATTAAAAGGTTTTGCAGGTTTTCCAAACACTGCTAATGATACGAGCTCATTCCAACACACAGCGGAAAGGCAGACAGCAACATCTACAAAACAACTTCCTCACTCTTTAGCAGTAAAGTCGTTTCTGGGTGATGAGCACTTTATAACGTCGCACTGTCAGTTCGGGAGAGATGAAAAAGGGAGATATGGTCTCTTACCGAAATATTATCATGTCTTCCTCAAGTCCATTGGGAAATTATGACTTGGTTATTGACCACTTATTCTGCTGGGATGGACAAAGGATATTTTTCAAATAGGTTCAGCCAAGATCTTTGTCTGTTTCTCTCCAACAAAAATCAGTGTGGTCCTGTCTATGAACATACAAATCCTGTGCTAAAGTTTTAGTGAGAACTTTTTTACCTTAAATAAACTGTGTATCCATGTATGTGAGTCCATGTAATGGTATAATGAGTTGTTGTGGGGTAAATGAAGCATCTGTCATCTCCCCCTGGTGTCTCTGGGCCAAAAATGATGCATGCAAGTGAGTGCCTCCTATCCGGTGTCACGAAAATCTCAGGTCTCGCGAGAAATTGGCACACAGTCAGGTAAACAACAAGCTAGCGATGGATTTATTTCTCGATTTTCATCGTGCCAGAGCGGACAAATGGCAGAAAAAAAATTTGTACGGATACAAGGAAGGGAAAATTAAAGTAAACCCAAGCAATGCGTCATACATAAGTCAACTGGACTTGTGAGTATTTACAATAGTGCTTTACTCCAAAATGTAGGGGGAGCTCTATAGAGTAAAATGAGCGAAGAAACGAGCAATGTTACCGAGTACTGCTTTCTGAGTGCTTTTGTTGACCATTCCAGGAAAGGTCAGATCATTAAAGGTCCCCTATTACCTTGATAGTTTGTTTGTTTCATTCGTGCATATTTGAGTGATCCTTTATGCTGAGGCCGTCCAGTTCTCCAGTGCTCAAAACAGTCGGTCTCACCACCCAAGACACATGAAACCAAGAAGTGTTCCTGCTCTTTTCTAAAGCACATACTCCGTCACCAGACTTGTTCTGATCATTTCAGAGCTTAAATTGTCATCACCACAAAGCAGTATTTATCTGTTAGCATCATGTTGCTAATAACCATGCTAAAAAGCCATTTAATGTTCTGTCCATTCCCCACTGCCAGCAGGGGGCATTGGGCACCTAATCCAAGGGTTCTCCCCTAAAAGAAGACGTTTTCTATACATGTACATTATTTTAAGTTATATAACGTGAAATACTAGTCCAAAATGATGTCAAAAAACCTAAAAACAAGCAAAATATAGGACCTTTAATTTTAGAATCTTTACCAGTTTAAGATATTTGGGTTTTAGGGCTCAACTGTAAGAGCATTTTGCCCCTGAACTAGTACATCAGTGCCTTGACAGAGAGCTATGCTTTCTAAGATTTTTGTAATTTTGTGTATTTTTGTACATTAATACCTTTCTTTGTTCACAGCCTTTCTAAAAACCTGTCAGACTTTTGCACAGTGCTGTAGTTGTGATGAGGGTGTTAATGTAGTCGTACACCAGTGCCTAATGCATCTCATTTGCCAAGATGTAGCCGTTTGTTGCCGTTATGGGCAGAAGATGAGGACATTTGTCATTTTGGTATATTATCTCAACAAACACTTATTACTGCAGATAACAGCTGCCATGTTTGTAAAGGAAGTGTCTAATTTCACTTTTAATTAAGTCACCTTTGTTGAAAGGCTTGTTAGGGTTGTTTTGAAATGAATGTCTGCTCTATATTGATTTTATCGGTGAGTGTTAAGTGACTGGGTAAATGTTATGCTCTGTGTTAATGTTGACGCAGAGATTTAAATCTTTGTTCGGCGGAATTATAAGACTCATAATATCTTTCTTTAATTTTCCAGGTGACATTTATGTGTTAGCTTATAATAAAGAACTCATGAGACAAACTGTGTGCTGCTGGAGAGGAGGACACCGCTGCAGACCCATTCATTCAGCAGCAGAGCAGTCAATTAAATAGTCAGGAAGAGTAAGTTTTTTTATTCTCCTTCACATAAGGTTTATTATTAAGATATTCCTGTCTAGATGTCTGAAAAGCAAAAAAAAAAAAAAAAAAAACTTTGAGTCAAACACTTGTAAATGTTTGAGCAAAGGCTTCTTCTCTTATTGGTTGAATAGACCACTCTGAACTGCAGTCTTTTCATTAAAAGAGCAAGACTTTTTTTTTTCCCGGGCCTCTCCAAAGATGCCCTGTATTATTACATGTGTACCTCACTGTGTAACAGAAAGTAAAACATACACTTAACCATTTAAGGAGTTATAATTTCCATCTTTATCTGAGCAGCAAGGATGTCAATCAACCCTTACACTTTTTCCAAATTGATTGCTCATTTTACTGTGATACAGCTGTATGTGAATGCAGATCTGTGGAGTCAGCTGTATACACAACCAACTAGACTTTCAAAGTAAAAAGGGGGCTCCCAGTTAGTAAAGTGGTTAGTTTCCCTGTCTTTGCTGCTGGAGGTTGGAGGTTTAATTCCCTCAAGCGCTGGCCAACACTCTGGTCAAAGTATGGTTGTTGGTTGAATGAAGACATGCAGGTATCTGGTATAAAAACCTGCCAATGTGGAAGTCAAATCTTCAATCTGGACATAGTTACTGTCTTTTGAATGAGCCGAAACATTTTTAACTCTACAAACTACATCCAGATGACTTCTTTTTAACTATTTTGAAGTATATCTTATCTAATCCTCTTCAAACTATACAATTTTCCCCACGGGAGATTTGTTGTTCTTGCAACCTCTTAAGCTTAGTCGGCCAAGGAGACTTTGTTTTCGCCTTGGTATGATTTGTAAGTGTGTCAGCAAGATAAATGAAAAAAGTATGATCATATTTTGAAGGTAGTCTCAAGGAAGTATCTAATAGTTCATGAAAGGTTAAACAAGAAAAACATCTGGACAAGGTTTGTTTGTCCAGATGATCTTCTTGTTTTACCTTTTTTACAAATTTTTCCTGGATGACTGACAACCTACACAGACGTCATGAAAGAAGTAATTGTTTTGTTGTGTTGATCCTGTTGTAACATAAATACAAGTAGATGTCTGCATACAATAGTGCCCAAAGTGCTACAGTCTTACCTACTGAACTTTCAATAGGATCCAAGTTAAAAGCTAAGCGCCAATAAAAACATAAAATCACTGAAACACAATTTTGAAGGCATAGATAGTTTTTTTCCATTAACTTCTCTCATTTTGATGATGACTCTATATATGTGCATGTGCTCTAAAGATGACATCACATACATGCAAGGTTTTTCCACACAGTCCTATTTGGCCAGGCACAAAGGCACACAGGCTTCAAAGGCTGGGGCTCGGATCAAACGCGGAGGTGCAGGTAGGTAGTGAATGTATACACAACTGCAGCTCCACGCCTCGGTTTTCCTTCATCTGTGACTCCTTTTTATGTCCATGCTACACTACAGCTCTTGAATATTAAGGTGTCTAAATAAGCTGGAATCAAATGGAAGTACAGTTCAAATAAATCAGATGGTGGGACCAGTGTGCGAGGCAGTACTTGACCTCGGGCCATGAGTCAGAAAATGGTTTTGAATTCAAGGACTTAGCCTGTCAAAAAGCACAACAACCAGGGAGGACCTTCAAAGCCGGCACACCTCATAATTAGTCTTGATCATATGCAGTTTTTTCTCCCGTAGTGTTACTTTTTTTTTTTGACATCTAGCCCAACTTGGTTTATCAACAAATAAAACCTCCAACAGCATCTCCCAAAGGTTTTGTCCTGAAATGTGGATCATTGTTTTCATTACTGATGTCGGCATAAAGTATTTTGAATGTCTTTTGTGCTTTGTGAAAAACTCTCTATACTATTTAATTGGATGTACAGTATATGTGCATGTGTGGGTGTGTTTTTATGCATTTATATTACTGTTGATGATATTGCTACTATTGATATTAGCTGCTATCAAATCCTGTTACAAATCCAGACACAGCTAGTCATAAACCTGCGTACATCCCAGATAAATGGAGAGGGTTGCGTCAGAGAGGGCAACCAGGATAAAACCTGTGCCAAAATAATATGCAAATCACCGCAGACTAGGAGGCACATGATTTAGTGTGGTGCTTCTAACTACTATTAATTGTAATTATCACTACTACTGTTGGACAGTATTAATATTTAAAGTGCAATTGCATTTCACCAAATATGTTAAGCGGAACTCAGTAACTTTCCTTGTTTCTTGTGTGTTTTTGACTCATTTCCCTCTACGGAGCACAGGGGTGGTTCTAGACCACTTTTAACTGGGGGGCCACATTGGGGCCAGCCTTTTTGCCGGGGGGTACATGTGCCATTTTGATGTATACCAAATGGGACTTATTTTAAAAATAACTCTCATATCATCTTTGTAAACATGATAAACATATCTTCCTTCTTTTATAGTGCTTGGATAACTTGAAACAAACTGCTGAGGGGCGCAAGAGTGTAATGTGCCAATTCTCTTCAACATTTGGAACCACACTGCACCACATGCTTCATTGCGCACTTCCAGTAAGTGTTGATCGATGCGGACTTTGCTGAAGTACTATATTAACTACAATGTATTTCATTATGACATTTTCGAACGACGCTGCAGTTGGTTTTTAGCAACTTAGCAGTGTGCGCTAACTGTTAGAAATTAAAAGTAACACAATAACTGCTAAACAGATGGAAATTTTAAAAGTTGAGACATGTTCAATCTTATCAACTTTATTAACCAGCAGCAGTTTAGCAAACAAACCGCTAAAAGACAGCACTGTTTACACTATTAAATGTTTTTACCTTGTGACTTTCATAATAAGAGTGTCCAAGAAGTGTGGAGTGTCCCAATTCTACTTTTTAACACCCTTGGATCCTTGTGCACTCACATAGTGCGGGTGATGGACTGGGCCCATATCTCAGCAGTAAGAAAGTCAAATATTCAATTTTATTTTCATTTGAAACATAAGTATGGTTTATTTCATGAGAACTCATTTTAGATAACCCAGCAATCCAACAATTATTGTAACACAATTCTTTAGGGATCTGTTTACTGCATACATTTAGTAAATATACTGAAATACTTCCTTGGCAACAGTCTACGTAAAACTTTAAACAGCTGCACGTTTTAACAGTGAATAATCTTTAAGTATTTGTCATTAATCCCACATTAGTTTCTGTGGAAAACGCTGTAGTGCCTCTTATAAACACTTAAGTCTGCACAGGACCCTTGTGACTGCTCAAGTCAAACAGTCCTTCAGCTCGAATCTGAAGTTTGACTAGTGTCCCGGTGGGAGCTCAAGGTCGCAGGCATCAGGATGAGTGTCCCTTCGCTGCACCTCTACTGCCCCCCATCCCGCCCCACTGCAGCCCCCTCCCCAACCCCCTCCTCTGTCCACCCATGGGACGCCCCGGAGGTGAAGCAGGGTCACACCACTCAAAACGCATGAGAAACCCTGAGACCAGCAGTGCATTCGTATAAAAATCTTTCCTCGAAACTCAGCAGCTGCACACAGACAATCCAAGAAAAGGATTACAGTCAAAAGTGAGAACAGGGTGATGGGACCTAAATTTAAAATCAGTATTAATTTAACATTTGACCTGAGTTATTAAAAATTAACTACAGCTCCGCTTCTGTTGCTGGGCTATGTTTTTTTAAGGGTTTGTACTCATTAGATTGGCAGTGAGTGTCGGCTTGTATAATGATTAATATTGATTTCAATTTATCCACATCCTGACAGTGCACCTGAATTTTGTTTTGTAGTTTTGTGATTATTTTATTCGGCTCCTAGCAAGATAACACAGAAAGTAATAATTAATTAAATTAAAATGAAAGGTCAGCAATGGGCCAAACAAGAAAGTTTAGTTTTTGGTCTTTATCCAGGATTCTGTAACAATTGCAAGATGGCACCAAAGATACTACCTCCAGCCACAAGAGGTCAGCAAAGGAACAACAAATCAAATCAGTTTTTGAGTTAGTTTAACCTGATTACATTCATGAAACTATCTTCCTATTGCTGCAGATTTCTCTCCAATCCCTCTCCCTACTTCCTGCCTGTGTCTTATTATCAAACTAATGCACTGTGATTGATGACGAAAATTCCCAGTGATTAAAAAGTACTGTGGCTGGAGATGGTTGGGTTGTGGGGAAAGTGGAGAAATGTCACCATGATGCCTTTTAATGGGGTTATTTTCAAATTGATTCTGTGATTTACAGGATTGCAAATAATTTAATATGCCAGCCCGGTTACGTTGTTGTAATAAGCCATCTAAAACAATTTATTGGATGTTCTCTCACAATAATTCATGAGGGTCATGCATGTTTTATGAACAATCAATCAAATTCAAACAGCAGCAGGCAGGATAATGAGGAGCTATTGAGAGGGATAGGCCCATTCAGGCTCTGGGATGGTGCAGGATACCATTTTCAGTGATTTAACTTGAAGCCTGCACAATCCACTGCGTATGAAACTGTGCGTATGAAACTGTGTGTGCAAACAGAAAGTCTTCAACTTCACCTCAAACTGTGAAATACATCTGCTCTCAAATAATGGAAATGGGATTGTTCACTATCTACACATACTGTACATACATTTTATTGACTTATGCTAATGATTGCACATTTGCACATTACCTGGAAAGATGGATTTCTAGACTTAGACTTAGACTTAGACTGACTTTATTCATCCCCATAAGGAGAAATTCAAATTGTCCGGTAGCACACATCAAACAAGAAACACAAATCTAAGAATCATTCAAAAACCAGCATAAAAACACATTTACAATAAATAAGTGAATAAATAGTTAAAAAGTTACTAGCGATAGTAATAAAGTCCACATTAGCAAGAGCTGTTAAACAGTCTAATAGCAGCAGGAATAAGCGATCTCCTGAACCTCTCGGTCCTGCATCGCAAAGAGAGGAGCCTATCACTGCCACTACTTTTCTGAGCAGCCACAGTCTTGTGGAGAGGATGCCTGCTACTGTTGAGGATGGAATGGATCATGCTCCTCATCCTCCTCTCAACAATGGCCCCCACTGAGTCCACTCTCACCCCCATCACAGAAACACATTTTCTGATCAGCTTGTCAAGCCTGCTACTATCCCTTACAGCAAGACTGCTGCCCCAACACACAACTCCAAAGAAAAGAGCACCTGCCACAACTGACTGATAAAAGACTTGTAACATCTCACTGCAGACATTAAAAAAGCGAGTCTAATGCGAGTCTATGTTTAAAAGATGTCTCTCACATCCTCATCTGTTCTAATGAATGACTGGAGAGCAGCAGAGAACATAAACAATGAGACAATGTTGATGTGTTGGGTGTTCAGTATGGTACAAATGTGTCTATGTGTGTACAGACCAGTATTTGTATCTTTCTTCTTATTTCAGTTCATCATGATGGAAACTTTTCTTCTACTTCAACTTCTGTGTTAGTTGTCTGTTGTTGAGGGACCATCAGCCAACCGAGAATAAGTAGCACACTGTGTTCTGACTGCACATAATATTATTATCTGCTCCATATAAACTCCTACCACAAATTGCACCAGTCCTAAGGCCAATAAGAGAGGGTTGGATCAGGAAGGGCATCTGGTTAAAATTGATAATGTGTGTGAATGATTCATTGTGATGACCGACAAAGAAAAGGAGCAGCAAATTAAAATACAAAACTAACTCTATACAACTATATATAGCATATGCCCACTGAGAACTAGTTCACATCCAACAGTGTAATTCTATAGGCAATGAGGTTTTTGACAGAATATATTTAACATGCTGGGATTTAAAAACCAATCAAATCCCTCTGTGATTCTGAATTATCAGGCTAATCTCTGAGGGAAAATCGTCACAGTGGGAGTGTGATGTGTATGAAATTGCTGAAACCTAAATTTGCAGGTAAATGTCTTCTTCAAAGAGCTCCATGGAGTTACATGGCGTTTGTTATGCCTCAGTCTTGTACTTAATATGGGACATGGAGCACTAATCTTCCCCAGGGGACATGCAGTCACTTGCTCTATTACCTGCCCATTATTGGGCTGGCTCCAGATGTATGTGGCCATGCTGTAGGTACAGCTAATCCTGTAATGACACAGACACTTAATTGATTGCCGTCTGATCTCTATCCGAGTCTGTCCCGCAGGTGGGAGCGCTGGCTTGGAAGAGGACAACTTAACCTTTTCTTGCTGATTTGACAGAGCGAGAGGGGCAGGAAATGGGAGAAGTCTGGCCCTGCTCCTGTGGAGATTAGAGCCGGCACAATTACAATCGTGTCATTTTGTCACAGACATTATACTTTTCTGCAGAGAACCTGAAGCGACCTAAAGCAAGTTTTACACCGTTTTATTCTAGTCACACTCAGATCCTTTATGGTTTCTACTTTTTATTTCATTTTCGAGTCTAGAAGGCAACACACACATGATGCAAGCTCATGAAATGCTCATCTGAAAAGTTATAAAACATACTTCTCGTAATACACCACTTTGAAATCTGCAAATTTCAGTCACCATCCCACTGCACTAAACCACTAAGCTACTCAATGGCTTTCCTGTGGAGGTTGTGTAATTTGTAACACTAAGCAAAATAACCCGCCTACAACTTTGCCTTAAATAGTTATGACCTTTAAAATGTACAGTGGTTAAAGTCTGGCACATTATTGGTTAGGCCTGGCTCCATCTGAATCATCGAGAGGAGAGATGCATTTTATCACTTTAAAGGTTCCTAGTTTGTAATGCACAGTGAGTTAGTCATGGACATGACACATAGGCTACAACATGTGTCTGTTTGAATAAGCAAGGACTGAACCAGAACTAAACAAGTCTAAATCACAGCTAAACCAGTACAAAAACAGGATAAAACCAGTTATAAATCAGGATTAAACCACAGGACTAAATCAGATCCGAAATAGAATTAGTTCAGTCTCTAAATCAGAACAGGAAAAGACTTCTGAGTACCACCAGGTCCACACGCCAGCAGTGGTGTTACCAGTACCACAGTTTGAGAACCACTGCATTAGGGCATAAAAAGAAACATGGCGCCTTTAAATAAAAACCAAACGTGTAAAAATAGAAAATCTGCCATGGCCACAAAGTCTCGTGTAAACCTTGTGGATTCAGTTAAAGCTGGATGTTCCTTTGTGTTGCTACCGCGATGATCATGATTGACAGATGAGTGTGCCGTCGAAAGGTTAGAGGGGCTTTGGAAGTGGCGAAAGCGGATATTTCATTTCACTGTCAGGGGGACAATAAACAAAATGATTTTTCAAGAGTAATTCCTCAAAGGGACACTAATGGTATTGCCAAAAGTACTGTACGGTTATTACTGCAACTCACCTGGCATTTTGGGTTACCTGAAAAAAATGGAACGACTTGTGGACCTGTGGTTTGAGCTGAACTGGTCCACAATCAAAGTTACACAGGAGTGTCTTTCTCAAGTGCAAAAATATAAAGCTAATGTTAAAAAGAATACGTATATGTGTAGAGCTGCAGGAATTAAAATGGCTTTGAAGTGCTGTCTCCATTAACATATTTAAAATAGATTTGTTGTGTAATTCAATATAGCACTGCATGGATCCTGCTGTTGTGACACGACCTTCACTGCCTAAGTTAAACTTATTTTCTCTACTAATGTTTACATTGGTAAGATGCATTTAAAAGGACAGAGACTAGTCAAAAGATTTTCTGGCAGTTTCCAAGAGTATTCCCACTCGAAAGCTCTGAAACTTTGATACGTGACATTAAAGAAAGTAAACACATTTTCAATACAAAAAAAGAAAGGTGGATTGTACAATAGAGCTGAAGCTGTTGGGTTTCTCTTTGGGAGTGACGAGGATGGATAGGATTAGGAATGAGTACATCTGAGGGGCAGCTCATGTTAGATGTTTTGGAAATGAAGTCTAAAAGAGAGGCCTTAGACTGAGATGGTTTGGACACGTACAGAAGAGAGGTTGTGAATATATGAACAGAAGGATGCTGAGGTTTGGGGTGGCATGCAGCACGCGCAGAGAAGAGAGAAGACGGTCTAGAGGACAGGGCTAAATGGAGGCAGATTCACTGTGGTGACCTCTGGGGTAGGAAGAGCAATAACTGGTGGGTAGTGCTGGTAAACACACACTCTTTTAACATCAAATGCTCTGTTTTCAACAAGAACCAAGCCCTGTAATCATAAACCGCTTTCAGTTCCTTTCTATTTGACTGTGGCTCAATGGCTCATAGCTCTGTTTAGTGGAACAAAATAATACCGGCTTCACAGATTTGCTCAGAAGACTTCAGGTTAAGGATATTTAAGTGATCAATATTTTGAATAAAGTTATAATATTGCATATTGCTGCTGTTGGGAACAAAGCAATCTCCAGTAGGCTATTGCATTTTAAAATATTGACTATGAAAATTCACTTAGATACATGTTGAGTGGCAAAAAACCCAGGGCAGAAATATTTCAGACAAAATTTTAACTTGCATCCAGCAACAACATCTCTCAAAAGTATACATAAATGGTTTTAGTCTATAGCACTAGATGTTAAAAAGTACAATATACAAGGATAAAAAGTATCAGTTTGTCATGTTACTATGCAGAACACAGCTCAGCCTCCTGGGAGTATCCTGCCTGTGGGAATAAGAAGAGGCGCGAGGCGAGTAGAGCTGCAGTAGATCACAACGTGTTATCCATACCAATGGCTTCTTCATGCACTTGCATCATTGTACAAATCTCCACTTCGGCAAATCCAGTGAACACATGAATACATCTGCACACAAGGCACAGATCAATATGAGAATAGAAGAGGCAAATATGTGTTCTTTTTCATGTCCGTCCGGTGCACAGAAGGAAAGGATATGTGCAAATGCAGCCCCAATACACATGCACGGGCACACTCGCTGCAGATCACAGTGTATAGAGGCCCAGTGTGCGCCTGGTTACCGAGCAGCCGGCCAGGGTCATTATCATTTGTGAACCCTGACTCACGCTGACATTGTCTGGATGGTCGGCTATGATGGGGCGGCATGCTGCGACAAGCTACAGGTGAATCAAAGAGAGAGCGCGGTCAGGAAAGCGTAGTCTGTGAGGAAAATAACACAAAAAAAGCCAAAAACAAGAAATGGATGGACAGAGGAGGAAGAAGAAAAACCCATTTGTTGTGGGCAACTTTGTGGAGAAACAAAGATTTGATTGTTTGAGGAAATGGCAGACGAGACATAGACAGATTTGCTGAGTTTCCATTATTTTACATTGGTAATTTAAAGTAATCACATTAAGCAGCTTTGTATTTTACACAACCATTTGTTTTGTTGAGGCAGACGGTATCACCAGCACATAAAGAGCTGTGTCTGAAAATTTGTAATATGATTGAAACACTTTTTAACCTTGAATAAACTGTTTCAGAGTCCAAGTGATAGCTAAATGAGTGGTTGCAGGATGACTGAAGCCCCCTGCGCACTGCCCTATATGGATTTTCAGCCTTGCAAGAATGGTAGAACTGACCTGGTGACATCCCAGTTTGCCAGTAAAACAAGTGGCTTTATTTCTTAGATTTTCATCATGGCAAAGTGGCCAAAAGGCAGAGGAAAACTTTGTAAATGTATGAGAAAGAGAAAACAAGAGTCAAGCCGAGTGAGAGGTCACACAGTAGTTTTTACCTTTGTGCTTTACTCAAAAATTTATAAGGAGCTCAAAACGAGGCTAAAACAGCAAAGAAACAAAAACAGTTGCATAGTTCCCCTTCAAAGTTGTTTTCTATAAAATAGAACGTGGAAAAGAAAGGTGACATGCTCAGCTTTGTGCATATGCCTGATCAAGTATCCCACCTGTTCATTGTATCAAGACGGTTGGTGCCAAAATGTTGGTGTTGCAAAATAAGAATACTACCCAAACTACTAACTATCCAATTACAATGCAATCCACCAAAATGATTTCTTGAGACATGTAGGCCCATGCCGTGGCATTTAAAAGTTCCATAGGCGCCGCAGTATGGCTCAGTTGGTAGAGCTGCGGCGCATATAAACGGCAACTACAGCCTGCCCCGGTGTTGTGGCTAAAATATCTTTAAAAAATAATTTGAAAAGTCCTTAAAAAAATTAACAAAATGTGAGTTTTCAGTCTTGTCCCTGTATTTATTGGAACTATATGTTCATTTTAGATTATATTATTAAGAATAATACTATATATGAAATTTATAGTTGGACTAAACTAGGACAAAATCTCCAAGTGGAAAAAGCTGGAGAAAGCCAAGGCTTTCATATTTTATTTTAATAAAGTGCTCGGATTGAGGATGAGCCCAGTCTTGTCATCAAATCGCGTTTTCTTCCCAGAACAACCCGCTTGATGTGTACAGAGTAATGCGGTGAACAGCAGGAGGGATCCACCGCATCAAAGAGAATTTAAACCACATACAGCCCATTACGGAGCATCCGCAAACTGTATGTGAGTGCCTTAGTTTGTGCATACTGGCTCCACAATACTGTACGTGCATGTCAATATATGTTCACAGCATCACAGCGCAGTTGTGTCTCTATTTCCATGTTGTGACAATTACCAAGCAGCAGGTGGCCGCACAGTTATTTATCTTAATCACCAGTTGCATGTTTGTTGGTTCATTGGTCTGTAAAACAATAGTAAAAGTAAAAGCATTCACCCTACAATGAACAAGATCGGGTAAGCTTTCTGTTGTTGTCATTGTTATTCTGCCTCACAAAACCTTCAAATTCCACCAGGCTGTATCCAGTCAGACAAAAGAAAAGCATGAGGTGAAAACAAGTATTAGTAATGGTAGGCAGATCGTGAGTAGCTTAGAAGGTTTGATGATAGTTTGTGATGCTATTACGGGTGCTTGGAAGGACAAATAAGGTCCCTTACTGCTTTAAGAAAATGAAAGTGTGTCCCAGGCCCACAGTTGCTGGGAGGGGCTGAAGCAGAAGAAGATGAATGAATGAATGAATGGTAATAGGTAGCTATAGCTTTGCCAGTTAGCAATCTATACCTTATGTGGCCCTCAGTTTTTGTTAGTACTACAAAAGGGGAGAAGTACAACACATACACTACCAATTCATCCAATACATCAAAATATGGTCAGAAATATAACTAGAATTAATGGCAGCTATTGGTAGCGGTGATTGCTATTTTGATAGATGACCCTGCTTGATTTCCTACGAATATGAACCCATCTACACTGATGCATAATGATTTTAAAATTGCAAAAATAAAACTCTCTCTGTACAGGTTTAGTACAGTCCACCTGAATGAATGTGAGAGGGAATGGTTGTCCGGTTGACTGTCTTTGTCTCTGTGTCAGCCCTAAATGGAGTTAATGTGTTAACTCAGATTTAGGAGCAGAGTCATGTCTCAACCAGACTGCTCCTCAGCCTCATTTGGGAGGTTTCTGTGCATATGTGAACTTGTTAAGAATGGTGTGTCTGTACTTCTGCTGCAGAACAGGAACCTGCTGAAATCAGGCCTGATCAGCTGTGGCTACCCTTTTAATCTATTCCTGTATAAAATAAAAAGGAAAAGCAAAATGAAACCACACTTCCCATTTTCCCCAGCAACACTGCTTGTTTCTGTTTTCCTGACACTGCCCTCCCTTTCCCCTTTATGCCTCCCATTGTGTTTACTTTCTCCCTTTCAGCCTCCTCTCTCCAACAACTAGACTAGAGAGGTGGTCCCCAGTCTGCTGGATGAAGTGCAGAGAAGGAAGCCCCCACAGAGTCTCAGTTCAGCCAGCCATCATCTCCTGCGGGCCATCTCCTTTTCACCCCTCTCCCAGGATGAGGAGTGCTCATCCAGCATTCAGCATCCTGCATCCCTCATCATTTTTTCATCTTATCTGCTCCATCCTCCAATAATAAATATGTCAAATACCTTTCCTGTGGTGTAATCCTTGCTAGTGAACTGACTACTGTTCAAGCTCCAACCACCCACAACCCCATACAGGCATAAATGGAAAAAGGTAAGTCAGTGAGTCAAATCGCACAGTGTTTATGAAAATACTGGATTTTTTTATGTATTTTAGGATGAAAATGTATTAGTGTGGACATGGCCCAAGTGACCATACCTTTTATTCAAGGCCATAGATTAAATTTGAACTTTATGAAGAGCTGATATAAACACCATAATCAATACAAACCTTCTGTGACCTTTCTCTGAGTCTTACAGCTCACTGACTTATAAAGGTTGATTTTCATTCATAATTATTCACATAGATTTTGTGCTCTCTTCTCTGTCTTCCTAGGGCAAGGCCCACCCTACAAGCCCACCTTGCTGCATTATTGACAGTTCAAATCGCTCATATGGGACGGTGTGTGCAAAAGGGAACCAGGGAAATATATGCTTTCATGGTCGGATGTTAAGGTGGGTAAATTTTGTAGGAATCTACCAAGACATCAAAAAGGCAGCTTCTCACGTCAATATACTTATACTGGTATATTTTCATTCATTAAAGAAAAGGCTATAAATGATTCTTAGCACGTTTTGAAAAAAACAACCATTTAACACATACATTTTCGCTGTGAATAAATGGTGTAATAATTGGCTGAATAAATTATGTTATTGCACCATTGTGGGAGAATTGTATTGTGATAGTGCCCCATTGGACTTGGACATTAAAAGGTCCTGCTAAAATGTACTCATTCATTCATCTTTTTTCACATATGCATGTTAAGGGGGGTATACAACAAGGCGACGATCGCCCATCTGAAGCCGTCTTTAAGGTTCTTCTACGTTGCTCATTTCTGTCCTTTTGATATGTATACGCCGTCGCCCCCCATCGCTCCAGGACGGAGGCCGTCAGACTAGTTTCCTGCCGATTAGCCTTGTTGAATCGGCGTCTTTGGTCTTTGACACGAAGCGCTCTGATAGGCCTAGCACTACAGCTGCCGCGCCAATCAGCTCACGGGAATTTTAGCGGAAGTGATGGAGTGGCGAGCGATGAAAACCGCTGTGGCAGCGCACTGTCACCACTTTTGCATTCCTCGCAATTCCGTGCAGAAAGTTATCTACTTCAAGTAACAGAGCAGCGGCACCTAATCCACACAAAACAATGTCCAAACCAGACATTATCACACTTCTGTAATGTTCAAACAAGCTGAGAACAGTGGCAGACCAAGGCGCGCTACATGAATACGTCTTCCGCAAAAATTGTGTCACTTCCATTGATCTTTGTTCACTGGCTAGCGCCATCTGCCGCTTTGGGGGGGTAATTACATCACGCACATGCGCAAGACACGGTCTTTAGGTCGGTTGTCACTTCGGTGTATGAAGAGGGAAAAAGGTCATGCGACTTGAGGAAACAGGAGGGAACGAGAGGAGACGAGCTGTCGCTCCGTCTTATCGGTGGCAGTCTGGGAGTCGCCTTGGTGTATCTAGGCCTTTAGGGGCTATGGGCGACTGGAGCCTATCCCAGCAACTGCGGGCCATAAGCAGGTTCCGCCCTGGACAGTTAGTTGCAGGACCTGCACAAGAGACATACAACCAGGGCTTGACATTAACACTGCCAACCAGCCAAATACACTGGTCTACAAGCAAAATGCTTCCGGAACAAAAGTAGTGAATTTTTTCTTGGATTAGGTCACTAATAAAGAAAACGTAAGTCAGAAGTGCAGATTGGCTATAGTTTCCAAAAAAACAGTATTGAGTCAAAATAGGAAATATATGCAAAATAAGACAAAAACGGTAGTTTATCAGAAGTTACAGTGTGTGTACAAGCAACCAGTTCTATCTGAAAGCCTGTCTGCACATTCAATACATTCATTTTAATATGTCTAGAGTTTTGACATAAACTGCTTTGTATTTATTTACAGAAATCTCTCTCTTGGAAGTGGACAAAATGCATACATGTAGAGAAATTAAAAATTTTCAAAATATAAATATTTTTAAACAAAAATGCCTAAATCTATTGTATAAACAGATGCGATTTTGATGTGAAACAATATCATTAAATATCTTGACTACCTTAGCTAACCAGCACAGTTATCAATTGATTTTCAGTTCATCTTATCAAAATAAATGAGATTTAGCCACTTTTATCTCAGAAGCAGATCGACTCCAAAAATTTGTAGACCAGTGATATCGGTAGATTTCAGTTTTGGTAAGTAATGCATTTATTCTTACTAGCCACATTGTCCAGTTAGATTTTATACATAAATTTTAACTACTTAAATTCACCTTTCTTTCCTGTGGTCATCATCAAAAGGACTGCAAAATCAAATTCTAGCACATCATTGTCTTATCACACCTTTACTACACATTAAACAACATCTCAAATCTCAAATGGTTTGTAACCTTTGAAAAACACTTGCCACAGAGGCCAGTGAGCAAAGATGTTAGTGTCAAGCCCTGCATACAAACACTCACTTTATTTACTAGTGGCAATTTAGAGTGTATACATGCATATATTTGGGTCAGTGGGAGGAAGTCAGAGTACCGAGAACTCACAGTAACACAGGAGGACATACAGACTCCACTCAGAGACTGTAGTCGACCAGTAATCCTTTTTGAGATGCATCGTTTGTCTCTTTGAAACATTGCTGAATCGACGCAGAAAAGCTATTAAACAGAATTTTAAAGACAACTAATCATTGAAGCTTCCAGGTTGCAAACAGTCGGCTCTGGCAAAAACTAATGGAACTTGGTGAACGCACATGTGCTGTGTGAGTACATGTGGGTTTGTTTACCTCCGCTCTCCGTGTCAACATGGTGATGCCCACTTCATTACAAGCTACTATCTGGAGGTGTTTGGATGCTATAAACAGAAAACACGAGGTAAACAGGATTTGGACAAGAACCGCAGCAGTTACGAGGTGTGGAAAACAAAAGTGTGATTATTTGGTAACTAAACAAAACACCAGAAGAAAAGCCATTGTCTCACGGCATCGAGTGCAAGCGCTGTTATGGTTAGAAAGAAAGGCTGTCCTGTTAAATAAGGTTAAGGTTAAGTTTAAGATTAGAGATGTCCTGCAGAAACACTCCATGTAACAATGGACATTACTGAGCCTAGTATTCAATGTAACTGCTGGTGATAAGTTAGGCTACTCTCGCTACCATAGTATATTATTAGTTGGGAAATTTTGATAGTTGAAAAGAATGTTTCAATTAATGTTCATAATACAACATGTTGGGTAAATAATCCATAGTTATCTTTTGAATTTATGAAATGAATTGTGAGATTATATTCCTACCCCTGCCTACTAAAATATTTGAAATAACTTTACTTTCTGTAAAATATGTGTCAAAATAAAATACTTAGAAATAAATTGGTTCCCACAATCAGTACAGTTGACCACTATTGTCAAATATGAACGCTCATGGTTTTGTTGAAATATAATGGGCCACATGTTACATTTATTACTCTTAAAATAAATGCTTAAATTGTAATTACAGCTTCCTCTTTTGCTTCCATTGTACACTGAATACATGGAAATACAATATTAATCCTGGAGCCCCGATGGGACGCTAATGGGGTCCCACGATCTAATGCTGCATTTAAATAAATTAGATGAGATCACTGTGCATGTCATGTGATTCATATCCATTCATGTGTGCCAACTGTTGGGAGGACTGTTTTTTTGTTAATTAATGCAGGAATTATCACAATTACCACCTCATTACCTCACCTAAACATGTTTAATCTATTACGGGGATAGCAGGGCACACTGATGAGATTATTTGGACAGAGGCAGCACTGAGAAGCGGGCAGCAGGGGGGGTCCGGACATGGCTCTACAAGGCTTTTATCCCATGCCAGTCTGGACAGCATGGTGCAGTCTTAGATCAGGAAATACTTGGTGCTTGTTAGTCTAACTGCGAGCTACAGTCAATGCTTTCCCCTAATGTTAGTATCATAGTAAGTATTAAACAACTTAAGCATACTATTAAGCTACAATTTGAACTATTAATAAAAAGTTTTCTCTATTTATGTGTTTTCTTTTTGTGTTGTTTCTCTATGTAACTAGACTGTGTTAACTGTGTGTTAGCTGGTTTAAGCTAATTAAATTATCTATGAATATTAAAAAATAAAACTACATGATTTTTAGTGGTAAAAACCCCTTTTCAACTACAAATTCTAAATTTACTGTTGCTTCTGTTAAATGAAGTCATCTCTCTAGGTTTTTGAGTGTCACTGTAGATGAGAACTTGAGGTGGAGAGATTTTTGACTGGGTAACTAGAAACAATAATAAATCACTTGGTATTATAAGAAAAGTTAGTCATCATTTTGATACAAAATGATATATATTACAGTTTAATTTACCCTTATTTATCATACTGTCACTACAATACTCAAGACTTTCATTTGCCAAAATCTGAAACATCCATAGCCCAGTTTTGCTTAAAATATAGAGGCTGTAAATTGTGGAATGTATTTTTCCATATATCGCAACTAAAGTTAAAAAAGCAGTCATCTGGATTGAATTTTTCAAGTTGAAGACGTTTCACCTCTTATCCAAGAGGCTTTCTCAATTCTGAAATGAACTGGTAAGAGAGCTGGTTTATATTCTTTTAGGAAGGAGGAGTTTAGACCTGAAACTAAATTCTATTGGTCAATGTGACCATGAATAGCTTGAGTGGTTTTGGGTCATTAGGAGTCCTTTGTCCTCAGCTGGAGTGAGAGTCGTTAACCTTCCCCAGCCTGGGCAGCTCCTTCAGATGTAAATGACCTGAGTGAAACTGGTTTGTTTTGTTTGGGTTTCAGGAGACTGTTGTAGACAGAAGGAAGGTTGTATCTGAGACCACCATTTCTGTTTAAAGAAGGTTTATCTTTTTTGACAAAGATTGCTTCTTTCACTCCTCACTCAAACAATCCTTTCTCTCTGGCTAAGATTCGGACCTCACTGTCCTCAAAGGAGTGGTTTGTGGCCTTCAGGTGGAGGTGTACTGCAGATTCTGGTCCACTGGAGTTGGCCCTGCGGTGTTGGTATAACCTCTTGTGCAGAGGTTGTTTGGTTTCTGCAATGTACTGTTCATTACAGTTCTCACTGCAGTGGATGGAGTACACAACATTGCTCTGTTTGTAACTGGGAATTTTGTCCTTGGGGTGAACCAGTTTTTGTCTGAGAGTATTAACAGGTTTGAAATAAACCGGGATGTTATGTTGGCTAAAAATCCTTTTAAGTTTCTCAGACAGGCCAGAGATGTAAGGAATGACTACATTGCTCCTTTTTGGCTCTTGCTCCTGTTCTTTCCTGTCCTGTTTTCTTGTCATTCGGGATTTGGAGAAGGCCCAGTTGGGATATCCACAGGTTCTGAGGGCTTGGCGGACATGTAGCTCTTCTTTCCTCCTTCCCTCCGAGCTTGTGGGAACCTCTTGGGCTCTGTGCTGCAGTGTCCTGATCACGCCGAGTTTGTGCTGTAGTGGGTGGTTTGAATCAAATAACAGGTACTGGTCTGTGTGAGTGGGCTTCCTGTACACTTCCACATGGAGCCGCCTGTCTTCTCCAATGTTAACTGCACAGTCTAAGAAGGCAAGGCTGTTCTCTGTGGCATCCTCACGAGTGAACTTGATGTTCTGGTCCACAGCATTAATATGCCTTGTGAAAGCTTCCACTTCCTGGATTTTGATCTTCACCCAGGTGTCATCCACATATCTGAGCCAGTGACTAGGGGTCGAACCTGGAAATGAGTCAAGAGCTCTCCTCTCAACTTCCTTCATGTACAGATTAGCCACAATGGGGGAGACTGGGGAGCCCATAGCACAGCTGTGTTTTTGCCTGTAGAAGTTTCCTCTGAACTGGAAATATGTGGTGTTGAGACACACCTCCAGTAGTTGGCAGATGTGGTCCGGTGTCAGGTTTGTCCTCTCCTGCAGTGCTCCCTCTTGAAGCAGTCTCATCTTCACAGCCGTTACTGCCTCTGTGGTGGGGATGCAGGTGAACAAGGATGTCACATCATAAGATACAATAGTCTCATCAGAATGAATGAAAGAAAGAATGTTGATGCTGTGGTCCTTCTCCAGCGCTGTTAAAGCCTTCCTTTCTTCTGAGGTAAGATTAGAAGAAGGTGGTTTAGCACTGGAAAGGGCAGCTGAGACTCTGAGCCTCAATTCTTCAGCTTCTGCTTCGGCCAACTTGTTTTTCTTTATGGCTGTTTCTGTGGCTGTGATGAGGTCTACCGTAGGGATCTGTTTAGGTGTTACTGAAAAATTGAGCCCCTTGGATAAAACCTCTTTCTCTGTTTGTGTTTGTGTCGGAGAGGTTCTTAACCCACCTCTCTCTGTTTGCTGGAGGTTCTGTGTGTTTTTTCTCTTTCTGCTGGCTGGGCCTGTCACTGGAGTTCTGTTGTTTGTTGGTCAGAATCTGAAACTTCTTGATTTGACGTTCTTGCTTTGACGATCTTTAGCAAAGAATGTCAAATTAAGAAGACTGGGAATGTATCTATACTTCCATTAAGTTACTATTCACTTAATTCACTTATGTTTTCTGAAGATTAATATTTTCTCTTCTTCTAATTTAATGAATATTATAAGCTGGAGATAAGATGGCATGGTGGCATAGTGGCTACCACTCCTGCCTCACAGCAAAAAGGTCCCGGGTTCAATTCCTGGACCAGCTGGGGCCTTTCTGTGTGAAGTTTGCGTGTTCTCCCCATGTCTGCATAGGTTTCCCCTACCACTAAAAACATGTACGATAGGGCCCCCATGGGGCCAGGACTCCAATGTAAAAGACATTCTGAATCTCAGTGGGACTTTCCTGCTTAAATAAAGGTCAAACACAGCCTACCAGCCTACATTTTATTCATCAGATTTTAGCTTCTAACAAACGTCAGGCACAAACTGGCCCGACATGTAATATTTACCTCAGCTTTCTGATGAGGGAGCAAAAGTATAACATAGTAGAAAACTTAGAAAAATCGATTTTGCATTATAAATCCCCTTTAAAGAGGAGACATTAAAAAGACGAAGACCAAATAGTTTCTAATAGAGAGATTTAATGTTCAATCCTCTGCGTTTCCGCTCATAATCCGACATGAGTCACACTGATTTCATCACAAAACAAATTTTGTCAGAATGTCCCGAAATGTCACACTATTTCTCCGCTCATTGTACGATATTATTATGTTCCATGCAAGAAAAAAACATTTTTTTAAGTCAGTTACTATCCTAAATTCTTTTGTGGAGGGAGCTTTGCACATCATATCTGCTAAGAGTAATCCATTTAGCGCTGTATCGGGATAATACAATGTTACACAATGTTCGCTCAGAAACGCAGGAGTCCCACCTTAACTACATATTGATCTTATCTGTGCAATTTAGCTCTGCCTCTCTTCCCTGCAGCTCCTGTCCCTTAGAGGATAAGCAATACAGCCTCATCATAGACCAAGTCAACACTTCGCACATGGACGCTCAGTGTGGTGATGGGAGTTGGGGGGGGGGGTCACACCCGAATACATGACTAATAGACTGCCGACGCAGATAAATGGCTTTTTAAGTACCACAAAATTGCTCTGTGTTTCATTCACTGAGCACTAGTTTCCTCTTTCTTCTTTCCTTCCTGTCAAAAATAGAAAAATACTAGAGCAATGAACTGTGGTGTCAACATAAACTAATGCAACCGTGAACGTGTGATTTTTATGGAAACAGGTCAGAGGTCAGGGTGGTCTGCTATATGGCTACGGTCTATAAGCCAGTGTTCCTCAATACAGCCTCAGAAAGAAAATGCCTTTCAAAGTATAGATTTTATTGTAGTACAAAGGTAACTATATAGTAGTTCACACAGCTACCAATACCAGGTTTATTTTTTGGTATAAATGACTGCATTTCCTTTTGGCAAGTCCTCTAGGGTCTTACATTTTGTAATCAAGAAGCAGGAAATACACAACACACAAAAAAATAAAATTAAAAACATAAAACAATAAAGAAGAAACAGGCAAGACATTTACCTCTGTACAGGTCACGCACACACACACAAACAAATGATGTTGTCAAAATCATGTTCAGGAAGTATGAGTAATTTGAGGCTTTTTTGAAAGTCTATAGCCTCACCACTTCTTATTTCAAATCCATTTTAACACTGCACATAAAGATCTGCTATTATGCTCAGTCAATCTTTTTTGAGCTTTTACCCATGATATATAATATCGTTTCAAATTCATTTCAAAAAGCCTGAAAAAGCATATGTATGTTCTTTAAAATATAGAGACAGACCTTGTTTTACAGGTTTAGTTGGATTAGAATAATCTGTATTTGGAGATGCCATTGAGTGTTCTTTTTTTGTTAGGAATATCTAGTTTCTGTGGTAAGAAAGGAAGAATGCTCCAATATCTAACTTCTTTTTATTATACCACACAGATTTTGAGCTGCTTTTTATGGCCTTGCTTAGACGTTTTGGATATAGAAAACTTTTCTTATTCATTTAGTAGTATTTAGATTCAACTGTATCTCTGTTATTTTCTTCACTCAACAACACTGCTCCATTTTTATACCATCTCCTCTACCCATCCTTCCCTGTGCCCCTCATTTGTCGTCCTACTGTACTTCTGTCTATTCTACGTTTTCCATCACTGGTTTCCAAAGCAACAAGTAGCAGAGGTTTTGAGAGTCCTCTGCCTTTTCTCTGTTTTTTTCCGTTTTTTTCCCCTTGGTGCATGGGAAGGAGGAAAAAAAAAAAGAAAGATCAGGCACGGCACAATAGTGGAATTATGCAAATTAATCCACCAAGTGACAATGGATTAGAACAGGCTCTTTCGTAGCTGACAGAAGGGGTTCACAATGAGCTCTCAGACTCACTTTAAATGATTCTTGTCTCACAAATCAAATTCATGATCACCACACACTTCTTCACACACCTTTTTTTGCCTTCTCTGCGGCTCCAAGTTCAGTTGAAAACCATGTGCATCAGTACAAACACGACAATGAGAAACCTGACTTGTAAGAAAAAGTACATTATTATTATGAAGTTGAGAAATTGTTTTTAAAGATTGTGATTTTTTTATTTTTTTATTTATTTTTTTTATTATACATTTATGGCGACATTATGTATTATTTGGACCTTAAAATTATGTTTTCAAAATTATTCTAGTGGTAGATTGATTCTGAATGGGACAAACTGCCCCACCTTGACCCCTGAGTGGCTCTTGTTCTTGTCTTCTATCACTGGGTGGAGCAGGTATGAGCTGCTGGTAAAAAACGAGCAAAATGCCAACACTAATGCTAAACAAAACATCATCATTGGTTTATTTCTAAAAACTTAAATGACATACATTATCTGTTAATATAGTTGTATGAATTGATGGTACTGTAAGCATAGCTGTACGCACTACAGAGGTCACAGAGGTCTGGACCTCGGTATTTTTCTCCCACTAGACTCAACCATATCCAAACCAGGAATAAACCAGGGTTAAGCCAGATCTAAACAAGAAATGAACCAGGACTAATCCAGGTTTAAACCAGAAAAAAATAGTCTAATCCCAGACTTATTTAGGAAAAAAACAGAGCTAAACCAAGTCAAATCAAGGACTAAATAAGGTTTAAACAAGGACCAAACCAGGTCTAAAGTAGGACCTCAATATTTCTAAAATCCTGTGTACGGCCCTGACTGTAAGCAGCATGCGCTCCTACTGATTTGAAAACAGTAATGCAGTCTAAATCAAGACTGGTCTGTGGGTTGTCAGTCTTTATGTTTTTCTGATTGGACGATCGGCAATGCAGGATGTAGAACCAAAACAAAAAAATGTAAACAAAAACAACTTGGCCATTATGTAAAATATGCTTTTAATTGTTAATAAATCAGCTGTATCATTGTTATTAGGAAAACTCACATTTGTTTACATCACATGTGGGTAATTTTTATGAAATATAAAAAATATATACTGCTCATAGCACCTGTACCCTTCTGGAGTCTTATCAACTGCGAGAGAGAGAGCAAAAGTTACATTGTGCTGTTTTAATGGTAAAATAGTATTAGTTTTTAAAACGTATTTGTAAAATACTAATTTAATAAGGGGCTCTGTTGCCTAAAGGGGACAAGAGACCTGAGACACAGTGCCTAACCAGACTGTTTTTACTGCCTAAACATAACCAGATAGGACTTTTAATATAAAATTTCACTTGTATATACTAACCCACTCATTGACCCCAACCATAACAACTGGACTTGAAGCCTAAACTTAACTCTTATCACCCAAAACAAGGATTTTACATATAATTTCATAATTGACATTTAAAAATACAAGGATTTTTTTTAAAAGCAAGAACCTCTGGAAATTTACTGATCTTTTATCTAAGGCACAGACTTACGAGATCATAATAAGGTGAAAGGATGATCAGCTAAAGTGTTCCTGAAACATTAGCAATACGGACACGGAAATCAAATCATGTTTCTTGTATACAGCAGCAGCAAAGATGTATCCATATTAAATGCGTTTCTATATGCAAATGTGTGACTCATTGTGTTGGGATGATGGAATTTGTTTTTCTTCAACATGCACCTGTCATTCTATCACTGAAAATGACAGTATTTCTGCCCCATACATACAGCACATAAAGTACACTCCCTGCACTCAGATGTTACATAATAATAGTAATAATAATGCATCAGTCTTTCGTATACAGTATAGTGCTGTTCTATACACTCAAAGTTGCTTTACAAGTAGGTGCATTATTCATTCACTCAGACTGACAGAAGCAGCCATAATGTGCCTTCATCATCAACATCTCTCAAGCCAGAGTACTTCTTGTGCCAGTCCCAATCCCAGATAAATGAAGAAAGTTACCTCAAAAAGGCAGCCACCACGAAAGGAACAACCAGAAGAAAAGAAGAAAAGTAATTTAACAGGCCACACACTAAAACTACACTTCCAGCAAAGGAGACAGTTCAAGGCAATACACTGCACATACAATGGTGTTCACCTAAAGCTCTTTGTAACTGCAGAAATCTTTCAATGACGAGATGAAAACATGTCTAACATATCTAACTACCTAAGGCCCATAGTTGCTGAGACATGCACCCGTGAATCCCACTGTCCCTGGAGTCAAACTAAGGAATATTAAAGTCTCAACAATGTAAAAAAATGTAGTAATTGCTTTTTAGTACACCTCCTACATACTTTTTTGTATTGCAAATGTGTCTATTTTGCATGCCAGGTAACAGCAGAAGCCTTCACGGAGACTGACTTGTGCATGATTATATTTTCAACATGTGACTGATATAATAATCTTTCCACTGCAGCGTTGTCTCTCACAGCCGGTAATGTGTTTGTTGTGTTGAGAGCTCATCCTGACAGCAGCAGGTCTCACTGTCATGACGCTGTGCATGCTGCCACACGCCTCCAGGTGTATATTTTCATAAAAAATAAAACAAACAATATTAGGTTCCTTTCCTATATGATAAACCAATTCCTGTGTGCATGTACAGCATGTCAAGACAGTGCGGGCTGGAATAACATGGAGAAATAGTGGTGCCATATATGCTACGGGATAGATAAGAGCTATAGGAAAAAGTGAGAGTGCATCGATACGTTTCGCTGCATCTGTGTGTATCCTCCCCTTTGCTTCAGTGAAGGTCTGAAAGGGGCAGATTTCATAACAGCCTAATAACAACCTCCAAGGGGTCTCAAGATACAAGCTATTCTACCTCTGCTCAAGCTACCATCATGTTTACTTTGACAATCCAACCCCTGTCGACAGCCGTCAACCCTACAACCTCTGAGCTGACTGATATTGACAATAAACCAGGAGGCAGGATCAGCGGGTCCAGTCAGAAATGTGGCGTTGGGCGGTTGGAAAGAAGGTCTTGGCCGTGGACTCAATATTGTGAAAAATGCCCATTTGTTTCAGCTGTTCAAATCAAAGCAAAATTCATATTTAGACCTACAGACATAGATATAAACCTACTTACATGCAGTAATTCTATCAACCATCTTGTACTATCTGGTCCCTCACCACTAATGATGTCATAGAACCAGCAGCCAGACTCTACAACTGAGCCTTTAAGATCCATAAAATACTTCCTAGTTGGGTTCAAATGCTCTCACCTTTCAGAATTATATAAACTGTCATGCCATTAATGTTTATTTTCAGATAAAACACAACATTCTGTCACCAACTCTAATTGCTCTCCTCCCAGCTATGAACTCTGGACGTGACCAAACCACAAGATCTTGCTCCCAGGAATTTAACCCTGTCCCAGCTTTTATGGGCAATTTTTTTTTTTTTTCACCAAAAGTGTGGAATACAATTCCTCACCACATTAGGACAATGACTCCTCTCCCACAGTTCAAAATAGTGCACAGGCAGTTTCTGCTGGACAGCTCCTGTTGTGGCCACTGGCAAACCTGGTTCTGAATCAGACCTCTCTCTGTGTGGATGTGATTTAGGAGTGATATTTGTGATGCTCTGTTGTCTTTTGTGTCTCTTGTTGTGATTGTGAGTATTTTCTTCATGTGCTGCAGAACAGGAACCTGCTGTAAACCCAGTTTTTAATTGAGTCAGGCCAAATCAATTGTAACACAACTGTTGCTTTTAATTCTTTCCCGTTAATAAATTAAATAGATTCAGTACACAATATTTCTAGCATTTTTTTTTTTTTGTAGCTGTGATGATGGTTTATATCTCAGACTCCATATAGCGATAAAGGACAATAACGAGAAGCGCTCATGAGTGGGGCTGGGGCTGGTCATCTTGTTAAAAGTTGATCTATCACGAACATAATTTTTGAAACATTATTTTAAAGGGGCTATA
Source organism: Bostrychus sinensis (assembly GCA_020698575.1). Taxonomy (NCBI): domain Eukaryota; kingdom Metazoa; phylum Chordata; class Actinopteri; order Gobiiformes; family Eleotridae; genus Bostrychus; species Bostrychus sinensis. Next base: position 31,495,560 of record CM036242.1, read on the forward strand.
TTATGCTTTTATTTATAAACCAATCTAGGTCACCTCTAGAACAGTATTACATGTTTTACCACCTTTATAAGCATTACCTGACCAAAAGAAAACAATTTTAATAAGTACTTTACTAGTGCTATAAAGAAACAAATGAAGAGACCAGCAAAAGGCAGAAGTGAAGAGTGTTGCGGTCTTTTGAACATAATCAAAGAAAAAGAGCACCTCACTTCCTTAAACTTTTTGTATGATGCCATTTTACAAAAAAACGTGAGGAATAAGTGGAAACAGAGCTGTACACTGTTTTTTGGATAAATGAATGGATGTAGGGGGCTTGTTGATTGGTCAGCTTCCTGGTGTGGGCAGGGGCTTAGAAAACTCAGACAAGTCGATTTTGCATAATATATCCCCTTTAAGGTCCAAGGCTTTTTTGTGGTTGTTTCTTTTCTCTTTTTTTCCATCTCATTCTTTTCACTTTTTTTTAATACATTTTCTAGTAACTCAAATAGATGCATACATAATTCTCCCTTTCCTATTATCATCTGTCAATCCACCGCTAATTTGTTTAAGCTGTCTTATTCTTCTTGTATATATCCTTATGTTTATGTGCTCACCTGTAAATACTATACCCCCCTAATAATAATAATAAGACTGTGGTTGGTTTATAAATTTACCTTTACTTATATACCATCAACACTACAACCCCTGTCATGATAAACCAGGAGGCAGGGTCAACTAGTCCAGTCAAAAGTGTGGCGTTGTCGGGCTCTTGGTCAAAAGTTCTTGCAGTGGAGCACCTGCGCGCTATACTCCTCCAATACTCCTGTGCAGTGGGAGAAAGGATAAAGGCAGATTTCATGGAAGCGTGCGGAGGCATACAAAGAGGCTGAGGTGGCAGAGAAAGAAAAATGTATAATGATCCCCATTGTCACAGCCATGACTTTTGGACAGCTCTGGTTACTTGCCGAGCGCCACCGAGAAGATGGAGAATTGTAAGGCTTGTCATGCATCATAAATGTAATAGTATATGGGAACGCAACCCTCTCACGCACACATGCACTCGAGAATGGAAAAACCATGCGCCCCATAAAGAAGAATGCATTGGTTTTTACAATGTGGCAAAGGACATATTGTGTGGCAGGCTTCGTAAACAACACGTATGTTTCTCTTATGGGTTTTTTCACTGCGAAGGAAATCTGTACTGAGTGAAGGAGAGAGGGGATTAAGGAGAAGATACGCATAAGCACTATTTACATTGAAATGGCTGCTTAAAAAAAAAAAAAAAGAAAGGAGAGCGGCTGACTGAGCCAGAGAAGTGGAGGAGATGGAAAGAGATGAGAATGAAATGATGTGATCTGGTATCTGAATGCAAATTGAAAGCAAGTTGAAGGTGCAAAAATAATCATGTGGAGGATGTTTGAGCTGATAGATACAGGATCAGCATGCACGGCGCTCCTCTCACCCATGGCCCACAAGGGCTCTTCTGTGGCAATCTCATCCCCTCCACTTTTTTTCCCCCTCCTCCTAATATTTGCTGCAAAGGTATCAAAACCAAAAGTGATCCCGCGCGAATGTGGAGGAGTTTTCATCACGCTATCTCTAGTGGGATTGTTAAAGCCGACAGTGTCTATAGATGTGTGTGGAGGTCACAACATTCAGAAACCTCCATTTGTCCGTGCCATCATCCCCTCGGTAACAATAAAAGACAATCAGGGAGTGTGAATCAGAGCTTGTGGCGGGGATCTGAACCCCTGCCTGTGAAGGGTGAGCGCCCTATCATCGTGCCGGCTTGCTTTACACCTTTCCTAGCTTAAGACATCATGCCCAGATTTGGTGGTGTTTACTTTCGGTATACTCTGCCCTCCTTCCCCGTAGCCTTAGCAGCATCTACACACACAGGCTGATCAATAGCTCGCACCAACAAGAGGTCCCGAGGCCAATTAGGGCAAGCAAGCTGGGTTAGGGCCAAGCCGGTGTCAGGCTACGTGTCAATACTGGGACTTGTCCGCCTTAGAAACAAGGGATAAGCAATAAAGACAGTTGGGATATGATGTATGTGTGTGGCCCGTGTGCTGCAGTGTCTTTGTGATTAGCATTCAGTAAAATTCAGTTCATCTAAAGAGAAGTGCGAGCGCATCTTGAGCACTTGGCCGCACCCATATTCTCTGTAAATGCCTCCTTCACTGTCAAAGCTTTGCTCCTCATACCAAGTAGAGCACAGCAGTCTGATGAAGGGCAGCCGTTCAAATGTCATTGTCCTGGCCTCATGCACAATGCTTTAGCACCCCCTGATGGTGGACCGAATAACTGCACATCTTCACATTACTGCACAAATGACCACTTGCTTATTTATTTTTTTTATAAACTAAATCTTAGATACAATATAAATCAGTGGCTAAAATAAGTGTAATAAAATGGTGTGGCATTTGTGTGATCATAAATATATCACCAGTGAGTAGTTTGTAATCTAGAATGAATTAATGTAAACTAGCTGAACATATACATTGTTTTTTTTTGTTTTGTTTTTTTGCCTTTTAGTGTCAGTGTCATGATATTGATTTAAATGTTTTATTAAGAGCTGTATTTTGTTTTTAGTTACTCTTTTGCATAAACAACTTGTGCTCCATATAAAGAGAGAGATTAACTTAAAGCAAGAGAGATTAACTTAAACATAAACCAACAATAATAAATACACAAGCAGACAAGAAAAAAGGGTTCCCCATCTCTTACGTCCCCTTCCCATCCATTTTACTCTCACCCAGACACCACACAGTGATTCAAACCAGTTTGCTTTCGAGGTAGGCAACAAACGGTAGCCATATCTTTTCAAAAGCTAAAAGATTATCACTTAAGATGAATCGTATGTGCTCCAAGTGGAGTATCTCAGATAGTTCTTGCATCCACAATTTTGGAAATGGAGCTTCTTCCTTTTTCCAAAATCTCTGTATGAATTTTTTTGCTACTATGAGGTGTGTCTTGATATTGATTGCATTTAATCCTTTAAATAGCTTTCCATAGGAGAACTGTTTGTTTTTGCCACTAAAACCATCATCCATCTTTCACAAGAGGGAAACACTACTATTCAGGCACACAATATAACATTTATTACAATCAGTATAATGTAAATGCCTATCAAATTTATTGCAAAACATAAGTGTGCTTACAGCTTAAACAACAATCAGGTATAACAGCCCTATATGCAACAAAATTGTGTATTCTGACACTTTCCTATAAGAACCAGCATTAACTTCTTTAGCAGTTTGAGTTACAGGAGCTCTTTTTTTTTTGGATGGGACCACATAGGCCAGCCTTCCCTCCTCACGTGCATCACTTGTCGCCGGTTCACTACTGTTCCTTATTTGCACCACTTCTGACAGATACAGACCACTACAGACTGAGAACACCCCACGAGAGCTGCAGCTTTGGAGATGTTCTGTTCACAATTCATCAATCTCACTCAAATCCTTATAGTTCCCCATTTATTTCCAGCTTCTAACACACAGAGGACAAAAAAGTTCAGTTGCTACCACGTTTTATGTTATGCCTGATCATTGTACATTTTGAGTTGTCTCATGACATAACACAATCCATTAAACTACACATTGAAATGGCGGTTTAATTTTACCTTGCCTGCAGCAAAAATTCTTTGAAAAACGAAATCCATCCTCGTCTGATTCCTATCTTGGAATAATCATGAGGCAGAATTCATCAAGTTTAATTGCAGAGGTTTATAAGGTACAAGGGCTAGGTGTGTGCTGCTGAAGGTTCATGGGAAGACAGATCCAATTCATTCAGTATCGATTTGTGTAAAAATTTCTCTCCAAGAAATAACCACCAACAACCTCTTCCCCACACACACTTTTACCACCTTGACGGTGAAGTTAATTAGTAGTTAAGATAGTATTTGAGCAGTCAGGTGTTTGAAGCCGAGGCAGAATGAGTCAGCCTCAAGCCAAGCACGTTAAAGTTTAATCAGACGTGCACTAATAGCCCTAAACTTAATTATGATCAACTTAAAAATGCCTTACATCTATGACAAAATACGCCCAGTTGCATTGAAAAAGGTTATTCCTCTAGTGTTGGTGTCAAAGCAGAAGAGGAAAAAGTTATGCATATTGTTTCTTGAATATGTTTTAATTTGTGAACAACATGGTCAGGCAGCAACTAAGATTTTAATTGAGCTTTGCTATTGTCCAATTAAAACTTAGACCTCCTCAATAATTAGGCCAGGCATTAGACCATGGTTATTTGCCAACAGAGTTAAACGAATGTATTCAGACATTTATTGGGTAGCCTCATACATTATAGACCACTGTTTGCTTGACAACTCTTGTAGATTGGGCATTTTTTTATTTGTTTTGGCTGACTATATTAATTGGTAACAAATTAAAACCACAGTCACAGCAGTGTGTTAGTTTCTAGACATTGGTCCTGTTACAAGAAGCAGGTTTAAGCCAAACTCAGAGTATGTTAACCCTGAAAAGAGGGAAACTCAGAGTTTTCTCTTTCACAGACAGAGTTAACCTAAACCCTGAATCAGCTACCATGGTAACTCACTCTGTGAACCTAACCTGGTCTGGAGCAGCTTTTATTCCTCTAACCACCTCCTGCTGCTGTCTGAAGGAGGGACCTCATTGGAAAACTCATTTCCTCATTCACAGGAATATTGGGAACACTTAACAAAGAACTGAGAAGAGTTTAAAAGATAATGATTTAACGTTTATACATTTATACTTTAACTAAAATGTTGATGTTATGCAAATAGAGACATTTATTACATGTAGCCTTACTTGTTTGGTTTAAACAATGTCAGGTTTAAAAAGCCTTAAAATAAAATACACACTGCATTTAATATCTCTAAAATATTAAGTTTATTAGGATTATTCAAAAATGGTAGTGTGCAATATTTTTTGGGATGAAAATGAAAAATAAAAAAGACATAGTGTTTTTATGCTTCTATATAATCTGAATACTATATAAATAGTATGTGTTCTTTATTTGTAACCTACTAATTATTCATTAATCTATAACCTCCACATCACTTTAATATTAAACCTGACCTGACCCATGACTTCCTTTTACTTTAAAATGGCTGCCTCCTTTGATTTACTGTTGAATCCTCTTTTCTTGGCTCTGTTGATAATGGCTTCTCTCCTCTCTTAAACTCAAGGTGAATAAACTCAGAGCTGTCTGACTAAATTGCAATGCTGTTTTCTAAAACAAAGAATTCTGGGTTGGCCCGGTCTTAGTAGGACAACTCTGAGTTAAGAATTAAACTCAGAGTTACTTCAACCTGCTTTGTGAAACAGGGCCATTATTTTTTGCCAATAAGAAAAGAGGATATAGTATTTTGACAATCAACATTTTGTTAAAGGGTGGCAGAGTGGTTAGTGCTCCTGCCTCACAACATCACATCCTCTCCTTGTTACTGTGGGTTCTCTTCCTCTGCAGCTTCGTCCCAACGCCCAAACACTTGCATTGCATATAGGTGACATGGTCAATCTAAACCGCTCCTAGTAAACATTAGTGTTGGCCCAGCAAACTTAACCTGGCCAGCCAGACTAACTCTTTTCCTATTTTATACAAAGTAGTTAGTCTGGTACATCTTGGTTTGAGTTTCATTTCTATAGGCGGAACAATCACAGGTATAGCAACCATTCAGAGAAACTATTTTTTATTGTGCAACAAAAACCATGGTGGCGCAGTGGGTTAAGCATTCGCCCAGCAACCGGCAAGTAGCCGGTTTGAATCTCATCTGAAGCACATACATCGTTGTGTGTGTGGCTGTATTTGGTGGTGGTTGGAGAGGCTGTAGGTGCAGATTGGCAGCCTGCCCCAAGGTAACTGTGGCTACAGAAGTAGCTTACTACCACCAAGGGTGTCTGAGGAGGGAATATGCCTTGGGCATCTATAAAGATGCTATATAAATCCAATGCCTTATTAATAATATAATACATCTTATTTCCTTATATAATTTCACATAACAAAAAAAAAAACTTGAATTTCTTTTGGGATCAATAAAGTATCTACCTCTACATTTTCAATTTCAACACTTCAAAGTCTACAGTTATAACGTTTCATACATAATTGCGCCACTGACCTGTTAAAAGAAACATGGCTATTGTTTCCAATTTTGCCATAACACTAGAATACACGGTATAATGAGCAACACTGTAATTATTTCTGAACAGGGACAGCAGCAGAAGCCAATTGTACAAAATTTAGTTTGTTTGAATGTGGTCATTACGCCAATGTCAACAGGACTTTATTGCTGTTAAAATGGCAAAAAGACGTAGAAAAAAAACACACGGACAATGAAATAACAACGTGGCCTTCAGCAGAATCAACAGGTGATGAATTTAACACAAAGTAATCCCTGGGCAATTTCTCCAAAAAGTTACCAAGAAACTGTAACCCAGTGAGTGTAACCAGCTCCTCCCCTCCTTTAGTTTTAGTTCGCTGGGAACTTTTGTTTTGATGTGTGATGCGACAGCAGATGGAAAGTATGCAAATGCAGAAAAAAAAGTAAGTGTGCCAAGGGAAATTAGGCTTGAAGCTTGTTTTTCAAAGCTTGACTAACCAGTTATGTCACAACAAATCCTGCTCTGGGCAAAAAGGCTTCGGTGCCGTTTCGTTGGCAAGCTCACTGCTGTGTGCATGTCAGTTCAAGCCAGCCACAGCAATCCAGCCATTCTCCACCTGAGGGGCTCCAAAAGAGGAATTTAACTTCATGAATCATGCAAGACCCCGGGTTCGAGCATGAAATCAGTCATTTGTCCCACTTTTTTTTTACCCCTCTACTAAAAAGGCTGGACGGTTGGCGCCAGGAGCTGTTACAAGAATGAGTTTTTTTCTACCTTGGGATAATATGCAACCTATTTCAATCAGAAACTGTGAACAGAGTAACGTATTTTCAAGAAATTGTGCTGTTTGTTCTTCAGGTATGCGCGTTTCTGTCTCTCACTCTCTTATCAGAGTTGTATAGTTTTACAGCTTTTCAGTGTAGACAGTGTAAAGTTCACCATGCGTCAGCTGCAGGTTCCTTATTTGCTTTAGTGAAAATGAATGAGCACCAAGGCATACACCAGAGCTCAACAACAGGTACGTCTATTCTTCAGCACATATTTCTACTTTTCTTCATTTTAAAACTCTGCCAATCAAATCTACTACTATTACTACTATGACTAACTCTGCTGAAAATATGATAACAAGTTTGAAGTAATTATCTCCCATGCCTGCATAAGTCAGATTAACTGTGTAACTGACTGTATGGGTATTGTACACAGACTATGACTGGATTATAATATGAAACTATGCTACTACTACTACTACTAATTTGGCCAATAATAAATATGTGCATTTTTAAGAGTGAATTTGTAAGTACTCGTAAAGAGGCAAGAATGAAGTCAAGTAAGAGAAAATATCACATTAAAATTCCTATCTAAGTAAATTAAAGTATTGAAGTACTTCCCAATGCACTGCAGAAAATGTATTTAAACAGATTTCACAACAACGTATTGTAATAAATATGATTATGATTAAGAATGGTCAAAATAACATTTATCGCATACCAATGTAAAAATATAGTGGAGTAAAAAGTACATATATTTATTGTATTTAATATTGTGAAGTAAGCACAGTAAGTTTTTTTTTTTTTTTTTACTTTGTTACATTCTACCACTGATATTTAATAATTTAATAATAAGCAACAGTCTTTGAACATATGAAGTAGTGGGAATGCATTGACAAAGCTGATGACATTTCTGTGCGCATAAAAAGACCAGTGTTGAACTCTGAGAGGGGACCTGCCCCCACTCCAGCATCACACTGTATTATTTAAAACAATGTCTGTCCATCAAGACTTTTACATACAACAAAGCACTTGAGTTATTTTTAGCCAAGAAGAGTATTTTGCAGCCCAAGTACTCTCAATAACGTTTATCCCACTCTCTTACTTTATTTAGCTTTGACGCGGTTTAAGAGCTAAATTATGTCTAATACAAAGTACACCAACATGAAATCAAAGTGCACATTCATTGGCACGACCGATAATGATTTCTGATGTGACGTTGCATCCTGTGTATTGCATTGCTTGGTAAATAAGGTTCATGGCGTGTTCAGAGGTGCTCTATGTAAAGCATTTGAATGTTTGCATACTTGATATTAGGATGTAACATAATATTCCCGTGTTATCTTACAGTCACATATTTAATAAACATGTCATTGGAGGCACATGAACTATGTCTAACACAAACTCACATCCCACTAATACACTGTCCTGAACCACCCACAGACACAACCTTGTCTTCTCTTATTGTTACAGGTCAAAGGAAATGTCCATGAACGCTACATAGCCAACAAGAAACTCACAATGAACACTAAAGGTATGTCATCTGCCTGGACAATTTCTTATACTTTCCCTTTAGAAATGAAATGCTTCTTTATAGCCGTTTAAATTAGACAATGTATGCTAGATCAGGTATGCATCAGGGACACATCCTCTGTGGCTGTTAGTAAGTCTTTGATGTCTCTGAAACAATGCTTCGTTGCACCAATTAATTAAATGTGCATCATATTCAAGGCTCATTAGTGTGCAGTATGTCGACAAAGGACCACAGACCAGGCTGTTGTTGTCAGCGTATAGGGATAATATTGTAATTATAGACTATGTATTTTCTATATATGTCTAACATGACCTTAAACACATGTATAGGTTTCTAACATACTTCCTAGGGAGCTTTTGTACAATAAACACATGCAGGCCTTTACTATTCAATGCAGCTACAGTGGAGACAGATGCTCAATCAGTGCTCATTTAAATAAACTTGGAATGTCACCATTTTCACTATTGTAATTATACAACACGTACAACCCTAATTTCTAAAAAGTTGGGATACTGTGTAAAATGTAAAGGAAAATAAATAGCAATGATTTTCAAATCCTATAAAAAAGCAGCCTGAGGTTCTTTGGCAGGAACCTCCTGACAGTTCAGCTCCAGGCTGAACTCCAGAGACAGAACATTCTCTACACAGGCTCCCCGGCTGTGGGACGAGCTGCCTGAGGCTTACAAACTCAGCATCTTTTAAATGTGGATTTTTATAGAAAACCCCATTTCTGATCCTGTTTAATTGTATTTATTTATTGTAACTTTAAGTTTTATCTTGCCCGTGATTATGCTGCACTGAAGTCTGATTTAAATTTTTTGTTTCGTCTAGCGTGATTTAAATTCAAATTTAACTGTGTAATGAACTGTGACTTTGTTTTGAAAAGTGCAATTTAAATAAAGTTATTGTTAATGTTTTTATTCAATTCACAACAGAACTATATTGAGGTTTCCAGCAAAAAAATCTACCTTATATTTGACCAATACATGCAACACTATAAACTTCCTTTATAGCCAAGTCCTCTCACTAAAATGTTCCCAATTAATCTTTTTTTTTTTTAATGTTTTTGGCAGTATTTTTGTATTACAGTTTTATTGCCCCTGTCCTAACATTTTTTGAGATGTGATGCTGCCATCAAATTACAAATGAGCTACTATTTTATTGAAACTGTAAAATATCTATTTTAACTCCTGAAACGTCTATGCTCTATTGTGAATAAATTATGGTTTTATTCACAATAGAAATTCGATTTAGAAAGAAATCATTGCAAATTGTCATTTTAGCTCAGTTTTTCATGATTGTCAAAAAAGAAAAAAACTAACCATTAAAAGCCATGTTAATGTCTTCTTTTTTTATTCACTGCATGCCATTTTTTCCTCTCAGTACACTCTTATGTTGGTCATGACCAGGTCTATCTTAATATGCTCTTGTTACTATTACTTGTACTATTTGCTTACTGCAAATATGCTTTCTTTTCAGACGATGTGTACGCCTATGCCCTGTCCAAGACCCTGACCAAAGTGTGCGCTCCCGCTACAGTGGGGCTCTACTCGTCATGTCAGGACCGCATCAACCTCGTCCTCAAACAGATGGAAGGTGAGGAAGAGCTCAGGGATCCTCAAACATTTTATACCAAGTACCACCTCGGAAAATATTTGTTTATAGACTCAAATGAGCCAAAATCAGGAAAAATATTAAATAAGAGCCAAACAGGGATTAAAACAGAACAATACAAACTCTAAACTAGGACTAATCTCAGACTAAACCAAGACCAAGTCGAGATAGATTGGTGGCAAAATCTGAAAATCTGGCTGTCTTCACTAAAATTGAAAATTTTTTTGTGTAATATCTTCAAAACAAAACAAAATTTTCATATGAAATTTGCACTGTATGTATACTTTACCATTATAAAACCACACAGCAAATCTTGATTGTACAAGTTTATATAAAAACAAAACATGTGAATTTGAAATCCAAAATGCAGAAACTGACACGCTTGCACTGCAGAGACACACACTTACCGTTTACATTGATGAATCAAAACTCTTTGCTTCCTAATCTTCATGTCTTTGTGTCTAATCGGCAAATACTGCAAACCTGCAAATATGTTTTTAACTTCCTAGCCACAGCCTGCTTGCTGCAGATCTCATATCACCACTGACTCATCAAGCGTGACTGCAGCACAACTGTTTGATTGACACCTAATCCTTTTGTGCATGAAGGAGGCGGGCACCTATGAATTTGATAGGATACATTAAGCTTTTGGTGAGCTACTTGGATAGTAGTTCATTGGAGACCCCTGTTGTAGATAAATGTAATAAAGTACAGATTTCCCTCCATTATCATGCAGTTACCATACATTACAAAGAAAACAGTTTACATGTTTCTAGTTTAGTGACAATCCACCATTAATTTTTGAACATTTTAACCAAAAGCATGACTCTTTTCTGTTGTTAGTTCACTTACAGACTGAAGCCCTGAGAATGGAGCAGGAGTGCACAGACAAACCCAAGCCTCGGTCTACTCAGCCGTCACTCACTGGCTTTATGGCACTCATCAGCCGACTGCTCTTCTTCAGACCCATTTGGACCAAACAGAACCTGAACCACCACAACATCAGGTTTATCCATGTGCACTTTAGTGCCTGGCATTTTGCGGGCAGTGACCTCTTGTGGGCCGGACTGGCCATACGTCTGTTTCACGCCATGCAGATTAGCTTTGGAAAATTACAGCTGGTGCTCCATCGAGTGGCTCAGTACGATGAGGAGGATGAAGTCAAGAAAAAGGTTGGTCAAAAAAGTTTCTGGTTAAGAATAATTTGTTATAATTATAGTGAATGTCACACCATTTAATTAGGGATTGTCAAGCATGTAACCCCTCTCACAGATAAAGCAGCTGCAAGGCTCTAGCCCATTAGAAAATCTTCATAATAATTAGTAAGTAATCATAGTGCAGCTAGAATAAAAAACTGTGCCCTCTGCCCTTCCTGATGTAAAAAAATCCATCTTACTTTTTGTGTTATACTGTTTATGGCCCCTGACTTTTTTTGAGCTTTAACCATGTTATAATGTTGTTTCCACTTTAAAAACATACCTGGAGTAGTATTTTGTTTCATTCATGCACATTTGAGTAAACCGGTATGCTGAGGCCGTCCCCTTCTGAAGATCAGAAAACGCTCAGTCTCACAGCTCTACATAGACACACGACACAAGGAAGTGCTCCTGCGCGTTTCTAAAGTCCATAGGCGTCACCTGACCTGTTCTGATCATTTCAGTGCTTAAAGTGCTGGCACCATGAAGCAATCAGCTCATTTGTCAATCTGTTAGCATCATGTTGCCAATAGCCGTGCTAATTAGCCATTTTATGCTCAGTCTATTCCCCATCATTGCCAAGGGCTTTCTGCAAAGTCAAGGTAACAGCTTCCTAAAAGCAAAAGGTTTCCATACATATAGATTTTAAGTTATAAAACATGAAATACTAAAGCAAGGGTGTCCAAAATTAGTTCAAAAAACCTGAAAAAAGCATAACATGGGACCTTTAAATGAATAAAAAATCTTGTTAAAAGAGTAAAATCCAACAATCAAACAAACTAAGGCCAGGCCAAAGAAGTAATTACACCAACAGATGCTGATGACTCATACATAATGTTAGGCAACAAACTAAAATGCATGGACAAACTTTAATTTAGCACTAAACTTCAAATTGCCCACAGATACATCAAATGACAAAGAACAAAGTGCCATTATCAAATGCAACAAAAACAAGAAATAGTTTGTTCTGATAAACACCCAAAAGTTTGTATCTTACTCATTGTGGATGCATTCATTAAGGCTCACGGCTGTAAAGTCAAAACATCAAAAGTTGAAGGTCTGTCTCATTATTTTATACATTTTAAAATCAGAACATGAGTTCTTTTATATAAGCTCAAGATATGTTTGGTTGTGTTGTGCAGTGCTAAACACAATTTGAACCATGGCGCAATGAGAAGAAACTATGCCTTCTAGACACAGGAACAAGAACTGACTCTCATAAACTAAAGGAAGCATATCTATATAAATGGATTTATGGCTTTATCATTTAAGGCACAGTGGTAATTCATGACCTATGAGCTTTAAGCAAAATACAGTGACCTGATGTTATTTATTGATCAAAGTAGCTGTATAATCTTGATATCATATTGAAAAGGAGGGGAAGAAGGTAGTTGCCCTTCCTTCTGGCTGTTTTGAGTACTTAATAGTGATAGTGTGTAACAATAAAATGCTCAGGGTTAAAATTGGGTCTCATACCTAGATCAGCGGAGCCACTGCTTTAGAGTAACTTCTACTACCACTTTCTTTGTGTCATTTCAGAGAGTGGAGGACTCTTCAAGCCACTGGAGATCCAAAAAGTTGTGTTGCTGCCCTCTATGGCTGTTCTTTCTCTTTATTCTTGTTGTGATCCCATTGGTTGCCCTTGTACTCTTGCTGACATTTGGCCTCCCCGAACCTGAAGTCGACAGAGCCGAGGTTGTAAACGGCACAGCAAGAGAGGTTCACGTGCTCGAAGGCCTGGTCATCGCCGCATTTGGAGTCCCCGCTGTGAGCACTTTGAGATTTATCTTCTTGATGTGTAAAAACTTAATTTTTTCCCAGGATCGCAACATCAGACGTGGAATGGACAATGAAAAAGTCAGCTCCAAACTCGGCTTTATGAACGAGGTGCGGAAAGAAATGTGGTTTTTGTCCCGATTTGTACAATTCATGGAAGTATTTGAAAGACGTCGGATTCGAATAGTGCTTCAAATCACCAGTGTGGACCACTGCTCGCCCATGAAGATAGTCTCAGTCCTGGATGCTATAAATATTCTGCTATCGGATGAGGAAAGTCCATTTATTTCAATACTAGCTGTTGATCCCGATGTTCTTGTGGAGAAAGTGAATTTTGCTGATGACTGTTTTATCAAGGAGGATCAAGCTCATGCATTATTAAATCGTATTGTAACCTTACCTTTTACTATACCACCACTATGTGCTAACTCAAGGCATACTTTATTCTACAATCTTACCAACAATTTGACATTAAACAAGAATAATCAAGATCAAATTAAAAAAAAGATATCCTCTTCAGATGTACCGTTAGAGGAGATTGCAATGGGTGATGAAAAGAGCCCACTTATTACCACTACAAGTATACCAGACCTTGATGTGAATGAAGATGAGATTGAACTAATGGTCAAAAGCATTGCAAAAAAAAGTGATTCAAAGTTGAACAAGTACATCTTAGACGACGCCATGTCTATGAGAAGGGTGATCAACTCTTTCCGAATGGCTGTAATAATAATGAAGGCTTTACATAAGGAGCTACCGGCGACAGAAAACATGGCAGCGTGGGTGGTCATGGCTAACCACTGGCCGTGCCGCCTCAGCTGGATAATGCAATGCGTGGAAGATGCTCAACAACGGGCAGATATTGACTGTACAAGCATTAACAAATTAAAAACATTATGGGAAGTCTTCAGCGAGTCCAGAGCTGAGTTGTACGTGATGAGGGCGGAGATTGAGGAGTGTCTAGAGCAAGATGGCGATCCTGAGATGTTCGAAATGTTTCTCAAAGAGGATTTCCGGTTCACGATACAGCATTTGGAGATGTTTGAAGAGGCAACAATGAACTTGGACCGTACGATTAAGAAAGAGATGGCAAAGATCAGAGGGACGTCCACACTCAAGGATTCGGGCTGGATGAGGAATCTGGCTCCTCTGCCAATCACAACTTTAATTAATATGAAAACAGAGGATGTGTGTAAAGAGGTAAGCGGCTAGTTTTGAGCACCTTTTCAATCAATCAACAACAATCACAACACCTTCGCAGACTATGGTCACTTTCCACCATTGTGATAAACATGAAAACAATCTGAAAATATTAAGAGGCTTATCAAAATAATTAAGTTGAAGGTTTGAATGAGGGTATAAGACGCACATCAAAAATGGAAAAGTCATTATTTCAGTGGTTCAATTCAGTACAGAGTGAAATAATTCAAGCATTTATTCCGCATTAGGGTTAGTGTTCTGGAGGTCAGGGGTTCAATTCCCTGATGTAGAGTGAGGAACATTGGCCACAGTATGTGTCAGACCAGTGGCTCTCAAATTGTGGTATGTGGACTTCTTCTGGTGATACTCAGGAGAGTTAAGCAGCTTAAGTCCTGATTTAGGTTATTTCAGAGTTTGATCCTGAAGTGTAGCCCACTGCTTAGTCCTGGTTTAGACACAGCTGAGTCCACAGTTAAGTCCTGGTTTAGTCCTTTTCTGGTTCTAATTTAGATGGTAATTCGGAACTCAAATATTTCCTTATGTGGCACTTGGTGTGAAAAGTTCAAGAACCACTGTGCTAGACCCAAGCCTAGAAAAAACAGAGTTGAATCTCAAAGGGCATCTGGTGTAAAAAGTTGGTAAGAAGGTATTCCTCTGAATGACTAGCTGTGGTGACTTTTTTATTGTGATGATTAAGACTTACTAAAAATACAGTATCTCGCATATTAAAAAGTCATCACAAATTAAAATAAATATATGCTTAAAATATTTCTATATAATTTATCTGAATCAAATACTGACATTATTTTAGCTTTCGAAAATAATCTCATTTATTAATTTGTATTTTCTTAGTTTTGTCACAATAGTGGAAACTCAATAGACTCCTGCTCCAAATTAAACAGAAATGTTTTGTTTAAGGTCATTCACTGGCAAGTTTCACATCATCTTTCAAGTTCAAAATGCATGCTTTTTTCTCTATAGCTGGCGAGGATGGACTTCCCCACCAAGTATATAGATATTATGAAAACCAATGACCTGAATGGCACTGCGCTGGTATTTGGAGACAGAGATGACCTAAAAGAACTCCTGGACATGACCTTTGGAGAGTGGGCCACTTTCAAAATGCATTTTCTGACTTTGAGGCCAAATTTGCGAAAACAGTACAGGAAAACTGCGCCTTCACCCCAGCGGCCTCGATGCCATCTCCTTCATCAACACTGAATTAATTATGTTCAGCAATAGAATGTAATTCACATCACTGCCTCATTTTTACAATTATTTGCTGTGGTTTGTCTTTTTGTGAGTTTGTTTTCTCTGTATAATTTATTGTTGCAAGGTTGAACATTGATTTTGTGTAGCGATATGCTTAGTGTTAAACTATTTACAAGGAATTAGAACTGTGCTTGATTACTTATAACATTAATATTAAAAAAAGTCTGTCAAATAAGTGATGTGCTTAGTTCCCCTGCTTTTGGTGCGAGAGGTCAGGGGTTCAATTTGTCAAAAGATGAGGTGTGTAGCCTTTTGCCTTTTTTGCTGGTGTCTGATGGCATAGTGTAGTGGTGTTGTTGTCCATGAACCAACCCAGTGAAATTAGCTCTGATGAGGATTTCACTTGAAAAAATGCTTAAAATGTATTTATGTCCTAAACCTGTTTGCATGATTACACTTCTATAGAAACATATGTGTGCTTTACCTGTAGCGGTGTCCAGTTTGTCCTCTCTGGGCAGCTGTAGTAACATAAATAATGGTGTATATAATGGTGAGTATACTGTAGACTACTGAATATGAAATTACGACTGATGTTTTCAAATTTGTTCTTTTACACAGCGCAACTTTAACTTTTCTCAAAACTACCAGGCTCCTAAGCCTAATTTTACATTGTCCTCATGTGTGCCTATGTATGTCATGTTTGTCATTGTGGTCTGTTTTTGTGTGTTGTTCTGTTTTACCTGCCTCAGGACTACAAATGAAAATTAGCAACTAACTATGCAACAATCTAGCTTATTTACAGTCTGTACACATGTGCATGATTGTTCATTACTGTGCACTGTCCTGACTAAATAAATAAAAATGCATATTAAAAGTCTATTGGTCACTTTGGTTTTCTGTGTTTACACTAGGAGCCATCAGTAGATCTACCATTGGTGTTACAAATACTGCATTATGTTTTTACATGGATCATCTGCAGGTACACCCTGGAATCACATGTATATCAAATGCATTTGTAAAAGATCATCATGATAATGTATTTTTTTAATTCTGTACTTCTCATAAACTCAACAATCTGGGTAATTTTTACTTTAGTACGTTTTGTGTCAGTATTAAATAAATTGGTAGCAACAAGCTTTTCGAGGTAAAAATAAACTACAGGGTGAGTTTAATAAGGCAGTCTTTATTGAGTAAAGCTTATCATTTACATATTCTTGTTAATTGCTGCATCCTCGCTTATGTTTTTGCATGAGTCAATGATCACAGTCAACAGATGTTAAGGAAATGTTTCCAGTACCATAATAAAAATGCTTATAGACCTTTATATAACTTTCTAAATATTTCTGTAATATGCTGCCCCAAGCAACATGCTGACTCATTATAGGCTTTCACTTCAAAGTGTTTTATGTTAAATAATCTGCTGATCTGAATATCTTTGAACTGTGTCTCGAGGAAGTTGAAAACAGGGCTAAATATATAGGCAAAACTACAGTACAAGGCATTACATTATATTATCACACATACAGTACATCGTAAGGACAATATTTTTACATCTACAAGATTTTAATCAAATAATAAAAAAGGCAAATGTTTAGTTGACTTTCATTAGTTATTGTATCATTGCTTGCTAATAAAGGTAAGGCAATTTTAATTTAGTCAATTTTAAGACATACAGTACAGGTTTATCTCAATTTATAAGAGTATTGTGGAAAGTGAATTTAATTCAGTAGTGAAACTCATACACCACTCAGGCATAACATTATGACCTCCTAATACAAAGCCCCATACACAACAAAATGTGATGTACTAAGTATTCTGACACCTTTCTATCAGAGCCAGCATTAATTTTAACATTTTGAGCTACAGTAACTCATAGGTTGCCACTATCCCTTCCTTGGACCATTTTTGACAGATACTGACCACTGCAGACTAGGAACAACCCACAAGAGCTGCAGTTTTGGAGATGCTCTGACCCAGTTGCCTGGAAAATCCAGACTATGTCTCTGTGTTATTCTACAGAGACATATCAGTCTGGTCACCACGCCGTCCGCAGTGGTTTACTCAAATCCAAACCGTACCATACATTTTGATTGGTTTATTTAAGTCACGTCTTCTTCGCGAGCAGCGTCACTCGTACACATCTCCTCACCGACAACAATAAAGATGGCGCACCGAGGAGCCCAGAGTTTGTTTCATTCAGCGGTATGGTACGGTAATGTTGAAATAACTCCCTCGTTCCTCCCTCGTGGCTTCACTACTCCGTTTGTTTACTTTCTCACGTTATTGTCGCTTTGTTAACGTCACGTCCGCCATTTTCTGATTGGCTAACTCCGCTGTCCGTTAACTCGGGTTTGCTCCGCCCTAGAAATCGAATTGATTCTAAGGCGACCAGACTCATCCGCTGGTACAGCAGTGAGTCTGGAATTTCCAGGCAACTGACCCAGTCCCTTATAAAAACTCACTCAAATCCTTACACTTGCCCATGAGAAGCTTCATAAGAACGGAATGTTCTGCCTAATCCTGCCTAATATGCCCCACCCACTAACACTCACTTCACCCATCAGTGGGTGTTTTGCCTGATCAATGTAGATTTGGTACACACCAAAGGGAATATTTTAAGCAATTACTTGTTTTTAATCATGACAAATGGCCTTTTAGTTAGTGACATTAGAATAAAATTATAATATTACATAATCATCTCAATTAAAATAACAGATGCTTGAACTATTTTACTCTGTGTGTACTTAAATACAGTTTTTCCACTATATTCTGATTTCTTGAGATGCACCTGTAGATTTTAGTCAAGGCACAAGGGTAATTTTAAGACGCTAAACAACACTTTAAAAGTTGGGTAGGACAGAATTAAATTTAGGAATGCATATAAAAAGCTAATTTGTATCAAAAAAGAAAAAAAATATTGGTAGTCTATAATACTGGGCCCATATAATGTAATTTTGCAGTTTTTAAGGCAACTTTGATATAGAAAAAAATAGCATAGGAGATATGTAAGGCTGTCACGACCTTAATAATTTTACTTGCGTCCTAAAGCCTCGGCCAGTTTCTTGAGCCGCTTCTTCAGCTCCAGAGGGAACTTCTCATAACATTTTTTACAAACGGGCTTCATGTCA
The DNA here is from genome assembly GCA_020698575.1 of Bostrychus sinensis. NCBI lineage: Eukaryota > Metazoa > Chordata > Actinopteri > Gobiiformes > Eleotridae > Bostrychus > Bostrychus sinensis. Next base: position 31,514,049 of record CM036242.1, read on the forward strand.
AACTCAACAAATTTGTTCCTGCAAAGAAGCAAAGACAGACAATGTGACCACTGCTTTAAGTATCTAAGGTGGTCTTACAAGGCGCCACACAACACATAAAGCTCTGAATACACTTAATAAATATTTCTTAAACTGTTAGAAATGTTAATAGCTGAGATAAAACACATACTAACTTTCAAATATTTCAAGGAGACATTGCATATTTATAAAAAGAAATTTGAAAATGTTTGTACATGCTTGTACATAATTTCAGCTCTATAATGTATTACTATTTGTTACCATTTATCAAACTATTAATACCATCATGTTGCAATTAAACATCAATAAATTAGAGTATCACAATATAACTTTATAGGATTAACATGGATTAGACTTAGAACATGGTCAAGTTGTTAGGTCAAAGGTAGACAGAGGGTAAATTGAATAAGACGTGTCTACAAAAAGATAGAGGGTTTTTTCTTGTGGTCTTTTGCCTGGCGCTCACGACGAGCCAGGCGGCGTTTGAGCTCCTCAGGCATGCGCTCATAGCAGTGCTTGCACACTGGCCTCAGGTCAATCTCAACAAACTTATCTCTGAGTTACAGCAGGAGCAGCAGATGAAGAATAGAGGAGAGAAATGTGGAGGAAAAGAGCAACAGACACAGACGACGTGTTAGGACTAGACAAGTCAGGAGCAGTGTTAGAAAAAACAGGGCAACAGTAGTAAGGAGCGCAAGAAAGGGTTTGAAGAAAGCAATGTAACTTACTTGAGAGTGAGTTTTGTGTTACAGGTGGAGCAGGAGAAACAGCTCACACACCAGGCTTTGTTCAGAGCAGACACCACTGAAAATTATAGAAATCATATAATTAAAACCTGTCTAATCAAATGATTGTAGTAGATTTTATTTTTTTCAATCTTTCTTACCATCACCCTCAATCACACGGTTGCAATGATAGCACACGTCTCCAAAAAGCTAAATGAAGAATGAATTTTATGAATGCTAGTGCAGCATATAAAGTGGCATAATTCACAGCCTTGTGTTGGTTTGTCTATTTTGGCAATGTGTATGTTTTATTCCTACCTGGTTGTAATGAGTCTCACAATAAGCCAGACCTTTGCGCTCATAATGGCGATGACCGAGGAAGGGCTTCTCGCACTTGGCGCACACAAAATGCTGTTGACAAATGACAAAGGAGCCATTACTTTACTATACTTGTTGTTGTATGGATAACAATAGATCTGACATTGTTTTTCAGATAAGTTAAAGCAGATGTCAAACATAGTAGTTTTTCCTCTCCTAACCTCCACATGCCACTGCTTGCCCATGGCGTTGACGACCCGTCCCTCGATGGGCCGCCTGCAGGCTCCACAGATTGGGACGCCCATCTTGTCGTGACAGGGCAAACAATAGAGCTCTCCTTTCAGCTCCCGAGCATCTGCAGTGAGCTCCTTCCTGATGACAGATAAACAATGCCATCAATTTGGTGACAGAAGTGGTCCTCCTATATACTGTAGTGCTATCAAACAAGCACTGAGTTTTGAACTTGGGGTTTAAGTTGTAACGTGTTAACCCTTTAAATGCCAGTTGAATTTTGAGCAAGGTATTACCAAAAAAAACACAAAAAAAAGTGATTTTTTTCCAAATAATAAATGGTAGAGGGATAACTAAAAATCAGTTTTGCTGCTCGTCTTTGGCACATCCACAGCTCTAATCACCACCAAAGCTTCATCCCTCTAGTTATTATTTGGAAAAAACTTTAGTTTTAGCACTTTTTTGTTATACATTGTTCAAAATTCATAAAATCCAACTGGCATTTAAAGGGTTAAAATCCAGAAAATTATTTAATGTTTGACAGTTCTGAGCAGATTTCAAGTAGTTTAAGGGATTTATGCAAAAAAAAAAGCAAATAAATAAATTAATTGATGTATGATGATTTTATAGCGTTGTTTGAGAGTGTACCCTGACTAGTGTGCAAAATTCATAATTAGAGTATAAATGACATGAGAGTTAAAAACATTGGATTTCAAAAAATTTGGCTATAAAGAACATTTTCTGCAAAAATTCATGCCCCAAGATTTAACACAGTCAAAATGATCACCAAATGGAAAAAAAAAGTCAAGCAAAATGTAAAAAGTGTACACGAGGAGCATAAAGATTATAAACATATTTATTATATAAGAATCATAATGGAAAAAAAATGTTTTTCAAACCTCATCCAGGCTTTGTTAAAGGATTTTAATAGAGAAGAATGTTAAGACAGCACACTTTGGCCAATTACATGCTCCAATATAAAGAGGACCACTATAATTTGTATAAGTGATGCACTCACTGGTTAGTTAATCTACACCACTTGTCAAGGTTAAATCATTTATGGCAGAAAATTATAGTGGGCGATTATTTGCCACTGGCTATGAGTGATTATGCCACTAAAGTCTATGAACAAACACAAAAACAGAGGCTAAAAATGTAAAATTAGAGTAAATGCATAACTATTGGCAATAGATTTGTAAGGTGAAGGTATTTAGGTGGTTACACTGGTCTAATGCTAAAGTCAGGTAAGTGATAAGGTGAGTAAGGTCCTAACTCTTGTTATTGCAATATCAGCAAACTCTTACGATCTATATCACAGGAAACTAAATGTATTGCAATGGTGTAATGGTTTTTCAGGTGACAGAAAATTCTAATATCAGAATCCCTGCCCTACCATTATCTTCAGTGAAACTATGTCAAGACTAAACAGACAGATTTACAGATTTAGTCTTGATCCCTCAATTGAGCCCTCCTTTAGCCCCATTTTAGTCTCGGTTTAGTCTTTGTTAAGCTTGAATTTTCTGTTCAGATAGTAAATACAGAGATTATATATTCCAATGTAAATTTATTTGAACTTACTATGTTAAAAAGTATCCAAATATCACTAGTTCACACTTTTTCTAATATTGTGAAACCCTATACATTTTTATTGCAAAACAAAAAAGCAGGTTGTCATGACGTTGTGGTAAATGTTTGGATGGTTGAGAAAGGAGTGAGGGGAGATTTGACAATTGAAGTGAGTAGAAAAAACATTATACTAACCCACAGTTGCTGCAGTTGAAATGATCAGGGTGGTAAGGGTCGTTCTTAAAAATCAGCGGTTGCTCGTCGATGATGGCATGGCACTTCTGGCAGATGTACTTGCCCATACCTCGTGCCTTTTCACGGTTATGGCACGGACGACACAGGTGCCTTGAGAAAAAGAGAAGAACAAAATGTAAATACGTCAAAACGCAGTTACAACCTTGGATAACGTAATGACATATCCTGCCACAGCTGCTCAAAATCTGGTAGTGTGCAGCGCTGAGTGAATCGCCAGCTTGACGTGCCTAACCGCCTGTTTTAGGAGGTTGTCACTGTGGTATATTAAGACAGTAATAGGACGGGATACTAACCTGCCAGCATTTTTGACAAACCCCACGTCGGCGAGAACAGCCTGGCAAATGTCACAGCAGAAGCAGTCAGGATGCCAACTATTGTTCATGGCCTTTATGACGCGGCCAATGATGAACTCCCCTGAGGAAAATAGTGAGTGAGCAATCAGTACCAGCCCAGTAAGACTCACTCTACAATATAAGCACGAGTGGAAATGTTTTGGGAATATTTTGACTGGTAACACAATTAGTAAACAGGCACTGTTTCCCATTCATTCAAAAAACTATGGTGCTAATATGTTTATATTGCCTTCAATTTCTAAATATTTTAAGAGGAAAAAATTAAATACCCAAATCGTGCTACTCAAAACGTTTAAATATAATAATCTCCACTATATTAATATTAATAAAAAACTATCCCCATGCACTTGATGTAAATATGGCACAGTCCAGAACAAAAACCTTCAAATTATCACTAGGCTACAAAGAGAAATTAATGTGCACAAATACTAGCATTGGCTTTAAACACTACACTTTTAAGGACACATGAATAATTTATGTTTTGCTGTTCTCTTGTCACATTGGAAATCAGCATACAAAAATGTGGCCATAGAGCACAAAGAAAATCAACAAAAGGAACACAATGTGGCAACAATGAACGCCATTCATCATTTCTTTCGTGTTCTGTTTTTGTGGTATGCAAATACTCAGCACAAGAACAAATGCCATATTTTATGATTTTATCATCTCTCATCCTCACACTGCTGTGTGTTCATGTCTATGTTGTATAATTATAAATTTAGCAGAAATTACAATTTTTACTATATCAAAAATGCAACTCAGTAATATATACATTTTAGAGGTGCTGTCAGACAATTAATTAGTTAGTAAAAGTAGGTAAACTGGTGAAAAGATGTGACCCTGCTTGACACTCATCACACACATCGAGGAGCAATGAGCCTCTGGAAATCATGCTCACACTATTTCCTTTACACATTACCTTGTATCAAATCATATTGTTTTCTGGGGAGTGTGTATTGATATACATGGAATATCGATCAATAAAATCTATATTAAAAATTTGCATGTTAAAATAAAACCAGATACGGCTTTTTGAACATAATTTTTGTGTTTTTAATTAAATAAAATGTTATATTCAACTTACAAGACACTGCTTGCACATGGTGCATCAGACCGGCATGATGTCAATCGAGAGAGCTAATTAATTAAAGTATAATATTATTTTGAAAAGATATGCTTAATAATACACAAAAAGATTTACACTTATCCCCATTATACTGGCATGAATGTTGATACACATTTTAGGTATTTATAAAAAAAAAAAACATTTCCCCAGGGGATTTAAACCATGGTATTGAAACCATCAGGATTTTTACATACCCCGGTATACGGTAATATCGTTATATCGCCCAACCCTAGTTACACCCCTAAACATTAGTAATTACAAATTTCTAACATGTCAAATTTAGATGCACTGGGAGAAAATCTTGCACCAAACTGTTGGTTATTTAATTAATTAGTTAATCAGATAAACAGATGGGATGTGACACTCACCACACTGATGACAGCAGGGAGCAAAGAGCATCTGGAAATCATGCTCACAGTATTTCCTTCCTTCAAACTGTTAAAATAACAGGGTAGACTTAGCTAAAAACAACAGGACCGTAACTGTCTAAAAGAAGTACTATCAAAATATACACTCTATGGTAAGTGAAGTATCAAATGTCAATTATCTACCTCATAAAAGAGTCCTTCTGGGAACTGCTGGAAACACTGGGCGCACACAAAACACTGCTCGTGGTACAGCTCTCCATTACTGTTGACAATCTTCTCTGTCGGGGCAAAGCCGCTCTTACATCGCTCACAGTTCGCAGTGGCAAGGGCATTTGCAATACTGTTGGGTGTGACAAAAACACAACAGTTACTTTAGCAGCCAAGAGCAACACACACACAAACAAACAACCCAGATACAAGGCTGGGGCTATGGGCAGTGTTTGAAATATCATACATATCTAGTCCGTCATACATATCTAGTCCGTTAGAGCAGCTGTTACTGTGGAGGAGGGAAATAAGTGAATCACTGGGGAACTCAATTACTCAGAGCAAAGCCATCACCTAATATGGGAAAGCAAGAAAAGGGCTTGAAATCTTGTCAACTAAAGAATATGAGAAACTGTAAAGTGTTCTGTTTAGGGTGACCAGGCGTCCCTATATAACTGGGACAGTCCCAGTTTTATACTCCTTGTCCCATGTCCGAAGACATATCAATAAAAACACTAATATGTCCAAGTTTTTAACAAACCATGCCCTAGTTGTCTCCATTTTAAGGATAGAAAACTTACAACATATTTATCTTAAGGCTTCTGTCACTAAAATTATTTCTTCTATCTTTTTTTATTAATAAATTGCTATTAAAATTCAAAACTTAAGCCCTGGTGTCATGTACTTTAATTGCATGACAGAAAATTGTATGGATTTCGGACACTTTTTGTCATTGGTGAGTTCAAATGCACCATGATTAGTGGGGGTCACATTTTATGAGTCTAAAAAACTGGTCACCCTCGTTCTGTTAAAATAAGCCTCGACTTCCAAAAACAAACATCATACCTGCAAAACTATAGAAACCAAAAGAATAGATTCAAATCCTTAAAATGTAGCGATATGATAACACGAGACAATAACATAATGAAAGATAAAAGTTGACGCAAAGTAACGTAAAGTGAGTTTTTACCAACGAGACTGCCCAAACTATAAGCTACTGAACTCACAAAAACACCAACAAATGGGAATAAATGAATCTAAATTAGCAAATAAAGCCCAACAAACCGCTTTACTTTGAAACATATCTTAATGCCAAGTAATTTCAAGCTGCTATTTATCAGGAAAACATATCAAAGGATGAGGTACGATTAGCCTGTTAGCATTAAAGGCTAACATTAGCTGACTAGATGACTGAGATTTCTCACACTTTTCCACTTTAAAATCCTCACCTGCCCGGCATCCCCGCTACCCCTAGCATCACCTCCTATTTCCGCAATGTTAGCGACAAAAAAACACAAAAATAGTTTAACTTCGGTTATAGAAAACAGGTAAAGTTTGCGGGGCACAGACTCGTCCAGACCCCTCCCTCACTGCGGGGGTTGCCAGATCAGAGACAAATGCCATCCACAAATCGGACTGATGTCTTCTTCTTGTTAAGATCAGAAGCATCGGTCGGTATTGCTGCCCTCTGCTGTTTGTTATTGACACTGGTGTTTAAGTATCCCAATAAAAAGTACTCGAGTATTTTGATGTGACTCTTTTTGGTTTTTTGCAGAAGCTCAAGCCTATGGTAAGTCCTTGTACAAATTATATATATAGGCCTAGTATGTTCTAGTATGTTACAACAATGAGTAGGCTAGGCTATGTTTTGAAACTTTTTAACCTTCAGTCAGTGGTGGAAGAAGTACTCAGTTTATAGTAAAAGTACACATAAAGGAGCAAAAAGTAAAATAAAAAAAGTAAAAGCCACGTAAGTAAAAGTATGAAGTACTTACTTTCCTACTTGTGAATAAAAAAGTGTATTTTGCACAGAAACTAATGAATGTGTTAAATGCGAGGGCTTTTGCTGAAAAACTGTGCTGAATCCTAATGATTTACCAGTGCAATAGAAGAAACTGAATCTGTAGCTGAGGTTTTTCTAAGGAGTGCTACTTTACTGCATATTTTATACTTATGTACTGTGTCTACAATGAGGACACGGCAAAAACAAATGATTTTAAATCAAACTCGAAATACATTTTACTTCAAATCATTTTAAAAAATGTAGTGCAGTAAAAAGTATAGATACTTGCTCTAAAAAGTAGTGAAGTAAAAGTAAAAGTACCCCTTGTAAAATGTACTCAAGTAAAGTACAGATACATGAAAATTGTACTTAAGTAAAGTAACTAAGTACTTTTACTTTGTTACATTCCACCACTGCCCTCTGTGTGGCTCAAGCAAAAGTAAAGAGGTAGAGAATACTGAAATTGTTGTCTTTGAGATACAGCAGAAATTCAGTGGCTTCCAGGTAAAGAGCAACAAAATCTATAAAAAAAAATAAGTCTGATTATGAAAACTATAAAACCATAGACAAATAGACAACGATTAGGAAAAAGTAGTTAAAAACCCAATCAAATAGGCTTAATGGAAATCTTATTTTTGGATACTGCTAGCTCTATTCCATCATTTCATCTTTCAGGTTTTATTGCTTATTCTCCAGTTGTCCAACATATTGTCAGCTTTACCTGTAATGTCATCAACCAGACACTAGAGTACGCTGTTGTGTTAAATTCCATATGGTCCTCTGCAGTGGACACAGGGTCAGATTAAATTTAGAGGCTATCACAGGCAGGAGGCAGTGCCATTACACTCTCACGCCTCACTGATTAATAATCCCAGTGAAAAAGCTGTGGTACATTTTATTGATCTGCTTTTATGGCCTGATGTGTGTTCACAGCTCGGCCGTAACCTGCAGCCGCTCATTTCCCTCTGTCTTTATTTATACAGAGGCCCAGTTCTGATTGTGCTCTTCATAAATGATGCAGCTGCATTAGTGTCAGCCTCTGAATATGCACTACATTAGGATTTAATACTTAGCCTTAAAACCTGTTTTTCTTTATTTTTATTTTAATACAATTGCAATAAGTATCCTGAGGAGAAATTACCACTAATCTTAATCTTAATCTCAAATAAAGTAGCAGTTTTAGAGGTTTATTCAATCCGATGTAATAAAAAACACCAGGAAAACAAAAATCATACTTGTATTTTAGTACTCTTTTTGTGCAAATGCACTTTTACATAGTATGTTCTTCATATCTTCTATTTTTTGTGCAGTTTTTTCTTTGTAAATCATTTATTCAAGATATTCCTACTAGATGTCAAAGCAGAGGAGGAACGTAACCAAATACTTTTACTCAAGTACAAGTAAACATACTTTTAGATGAATATATTTTAGAGGAAACACTTTCAGCCAAATTTAAAAATCCATAAATGAGTTGTTTGTTTTTTTTACCTCACTGGAAATGTGGATACTAGTTAGTGAAGTTTGTAGTAGTAGGAAAAGTAGGCTAGTATTGGTTGCAATAATAGTATTTGGAGTAATATTAATACCAATAGCAGCAGTAAGACTTAATTTCCACTTAATAAACATTAACACCTTAATACTGTTCTTATTTTTACTCTAGTAATAATTTTGTTGAGTATACTTCTTCTTGAGTAATAGCTATTATTTTGAAGTAACAGTACTTTTTCTTGAGTAAAGAATCCAAGTACTTTTTCCAGTTCTGCCTCTGTTGGTTGGACACCATTTCTGTCCTGCTCTTGTCAGAAAATGGTTGACAGTTTTGAGCCTGGGTTTATTTATGTGCAGTACAAGTTGCTATTAACTTTTATTCTATCAGCGTCTTTTATTTCATTGCTTATTTTCTTTCTTTGTAGCCTAACCACTCCACACCTGTGCAAAATAACACATTCCCTCCACTCAAAGGGTTTAAAATGGCTGAGGTAAAGAGGACACAATCTGATTTCTGCAGGTAATGTGATGCTATATTTGTCCTCTCACTGTCGTCATATCGCTTTCACAAGGAAAATGTATTTACTAATGGATTTTCTTCTCAAGGGCTTTGAGATGACATAAACTGGTGCGATTTACAGAAAAGGCTGGTTAAGGATTTATTTTTACACGTTGCTATGGGGCGTATTGTATAAACCTGTTTAACCTGAGATTTATTTACACATTTTAGGAAAAAAATAACTTGTATTTTACATAAACAAAAAAACAAAAAACAAAAAAACTTCAAGATCTATTGTAAATCCTATGTCTGAACAACAGAACAGTAATTATTATAGAATATACACTGTAAGAAAAAAAAACTGTAAAATTTACGGTTAAAAACTGGCAGCTTTTTTATTGTAAAAACTTTAGTGACATTTTACAGTAAGTCACCACAGTCTTAATTTCTGTACAATACTGGAAAAGCAATACATTTTTCTGTCAACATGACAGAAATAAGGAGTGCAGTCTTTATTTTTTTATATTTAGAATATATCATATTGTCCTGAACCACTTTCAGAAGATTTCCATTTATGTGTATTTCTGCCCATGTGAGCATCAGAAACACTGATGTTCAATGTGGTGACACAGTGTTTTTTTTTTTTTTTTTTAAATCTCTGTTTCATTGTCACTGTAAGATCTGTTGACATGTCTGTCTCTGTATAGTATACTGTACCTGTTTCCTCTATTTTCTACTTTTTTTCCTTTCAGATCTAACTGAGCCCAATCCTTAAAGCTGTGTAGACAATTGATGTGTGAGCCTCTAGAAAAACCATAATATGCCAGATTTTTATAGTCATACATATTGCACTCAGTTGGTCTTCAAACCAAATGGATTTAGGCATTCTGAGTTTGAATGTTGTAGTTTGTAAAAAATGTAAGTTAAACCCCTGAGGACCAACACTGTAATGCACAGTGTCTCAACACCGGTTTGTCAATATATTTTTATACACATCTTTGCGAAATCTACTCTCTCCGCCTTTGATTAAAGTCTATAAAACTTCCCCACAGAGAGGTAAACTGGTCAAAGATGTCCACAGAGCCCATTCAGACAGACTGGTTAAATGTGAGACATCTGTCCAGTCTTTAAGGGGCCATTTGCAGCTCTCAGTTTCCTCTGTCTCTGAGTGTAATGACAGCAGAGTCTGAGCCAAGTGAACATAAGGGACATTACACTGTGGCTATGTAGACTTTAATGGGACAAATTAAACACAGAGTAAAACTGGAATATCTTCACAGAGAGTTATTTAACACATGGTCAGTCTGAAAAATCAACTACAGACTTTATTAGATACATGTTAATTAAAACTTTACCAGCCACCAGCAAAGCTATAACTGTTTGTTTTATCATACGCTCTATAAAACTCTGAAACTCTGGTTCATCATAATGTTATGAATAAAATTACATTTCAAAAAAAACATTTTTTTAATCTAATACTGCCCTGCATCTAGGAAAAAGATTTATGCTGTTTTGCAAATCACACTTTTTTTTTACCTATTTTGGTCATGCTGAGTTCAAATATGCCACTGAAAATTCTCTATCACCTACTGTTTTCCCACAAAATAAGAATGAAGTTTTTAATAATCGTGGTAAATTTCAGGGTTATACATACAGTAATAGCAGTCATCACTATCAATTCTTGGCTCCCTCCATGCCATTGGAAAGCCAAAATTTAACCTTTTTCTATTTCCTTTGGACACACTCAAGATTCTCCATACAAGCCCAGCACACTGTATGAGGAGCCCATGGTTTATCCTGGTCACCAACCTTCATTCCAAAATATGCAGAATATCCCTTTTTTTACAAAGTCTGTAATTTTCTACCGTTGTTTGGATGTTGTTGTCACAGATGTAGCAGAAATCATCTGGGCTATGCTTGCATTTCTGTCTTTCACTGGTCATTATAAATTCCTGAAATCAGGTGCTTTGTGTGTATGTAAGTGTGCCTTGCATTCATATAGGAGCTCATCAGAGGGAAAATGATAAATGTTGCCAACCTATTGTACATAAAGATAGTGTTTCCTGTGTTGGTGGTAGTGTATCTGGCAATAGGTCTAACATTTATGGTCCATCAAAACTAACAGCATATCTGGACTCAGCATCAAAAAACTAGAAAAAACAACTATCAGATCCTATTCAGCAAATCTGATGCAGGGCAGTGTAATTTACAATCCCCAGCTCTAGCCACTAAAGACAAAGCCTCCTTGGCTATATTATGAGACATAATTGTGCAGCTGCAGCAAAGGTTTTGTTAGACTCTGACCTCAGTACAAATCTTTTTATGGCACATACATTTTACAAACTGTTTCACGTGTCCATGTAATTAAAACAATATGGGCCTCAAAAAGTTGAACTTATTCAAACTATATTCAACCTCCCTACAACCCATATTTGGGTCCCAACCCACCAGCTGAGAATCAAAGTTACTTCTTTGTGCACAATGAGTAATTAAAATAGAGTATGTGCACACACAAAACCCTTTTAATATGAAACAATATTGTACTTTGACATTAGCCAAAAGCGACTTTGGTTTGCCCCACCAGTCACCAAAAATCAAAAGCACACAGAAAGTTTATTAAGAGTCGTTTTACACAGCCACTTGAATGAATGAGTTTAGCCATATCTGGCGCTGCCCCTTTAAGACTTGGGTACAGCTGTGATTGGCCTGATGAATGTTTATGTGTGATTATCAGAAGGGGGTCCCATGCAGCAGGTAGCTCCTCCTCAGTCCTCAGTCCACGCTGGTCCAGTCCACAGTTATGAGCTCAGTGTCGGAGCCCTTAGTGAGGGGAGGCAGCGGCAGGTCGGCCACCAAGAGGCACAAGAGCGTCAGGAAGAACTCCCGCAGACTGTACTCGGCTTACCAGGACCACCAGGGGTAAGTCTGTTATCTGTGCACTTCCTGCAGCTCATACAGTTAGTCTTGTAAATCAAATTACTCAGCCTCATTAGTGTCATTTATAAGTCTTTGAAGTGGCTTGTTATGCTTTGGACAGATTTACTTTTGTTAATAATTTTCAGTTACATTTGCACTTTATGTAGATTATTCTATAGTTAAATGAGTCACTTTAAGGCATCCAGATTAAATATATTGTTTCTATATTTTAAAGTTGATTGGTAAATGAGACAACCTTATATTATAAACTGTTGAATTCCTCTTTCCTTTCATCTTTTCCCTTCAAGCCACAGCAAATCATCTGTCTCATACTGTGCAGTGATTTTGCATAATTCATTTTTCATAGGTTTTACCCCTGGGTGCCCTTCTTCACACAGCCCTCTCCATTTATCAGGGCCTGGGACTGGCATTAAGAGTACACTGGTTTGTGACTCTTTGTTCCTGGATTTAGATCATACCATTTCTATATTTGAAAGTTGACTGAGGAGAGGCTGATCTTTCATATTTTTGTTTTGATGACACAAATAAGTATTGGAGTACTTTAAGTGACAATATTAATATTATTACTTTTTTTTTTATTGCCACAATTCAACAGGCAATTCACAAGAACATCACAAAGTTGTCCTGAGACTGGGCCTTTACATTATTGCCAGACAAGATACATACAACAGTCACATAGTTTCACTTCATATATCTACCCCTGAGGTACATATAGTCACAGAAATGCATCAATGTAAACATTTGCAAACAATCAAGGCTTTAACTGTCCTAGTGGAGAAAGTCTATGACCGGTCCCCATGGTTTCATGAAGATAGGAGATTTTAGCTGTAATTGTGCAGTTAAATGTTCCATTGTATGCACATGCCTTATTTTTTGTATCTTGTGTGCGATGGTAGGTGGTTCAGGCTTCAACCAATCAACTGTAATCATTTTCCAAAGTTGACTCCCCACCCCTGTATGGCAACCAGAACAGATAGTTTCCCAAGAATCATCATCCAAAATTACATTAAGTTCCATTTCTAATAGTTGTTTAATGTGTTGTGAATTATCTGACACATCCATTAACATTTTTTTGTACATCAAAGACACTTTCTTTTTCATTGTTGCGTTAAAGGCATTTTAAACCCTAAACACATATTAACACATTTATTTTAAACACCTACAACGGGCGTAACATTATGACCACTGACAGCTGAAGTGAATTACAGATTATCTCTCTGCTCTGCTCTTGTGGCCTTCACTCAGCCTCAGAAGACAACACCACTGGCTTATATTTATTTATAAATCCTTCCTGGGTAAACTTGCACCATACCTGTGTCACCTCAACGCCCGTTCATCACATCAGCTTCTTTTTAAAGTACCCAGAATCAACACAGAACTTTGCAGCATCTCATTCCCCTGGGTACATTCAGATCCTCAGTGAAAAACTGAAGAGTGTACTTGTTATTCTTGAGCCAGATTTGAATGATTTTAAGGTTTTAAGGTTGACTGTATATTTGTATCTTGTTTGTCTTTTTGTAACTGTTACTGGCGTGCCTCTTGGCCTTGAAAAATAGATTTTAACTCAATGGACTTCATGGTAAAATAAATGTGAAATAAAAAAATAAATAAAAATCAGGGCACCTGTTAGTTGCTGGAGATATTAAGCAGATTACCACAAGTGTAAGCATTTGAGCAAGTTTGACAAGAGCCAAATTGTGATGGTTAGACGATGGGGTCAGAGCATCTCCAAAACTCCAAAAGAATCAATCAAAAGTGGTCCATGGAAGGAACAGCGGTGAACCTGCGACAGGTGATGCAGGTGTGGTCCAATCTAACAGACCAGCTACTGTAGCCCAAGTTTACGCTGGTTCTGATAGGAGTCAAAATACACAGTCCACAGTTTGATGTGTAGGGGCTGTATTAGGCACTTGGTCATAAAATTAACTAAAGACAATGCATTTTTACGCCATGTTCGACTTTCCCATTGCAGCTCTTCGGATGATGAAGACAAAGAGGATGAGCGAGTGGAGAGTGATGACCCTGAAGAGATGTTTCAGAACATCCAGCACCAGAAAGAAATCATTGCCAACATCCGGACCAGACCCTGGCCAATGAGACGCAAGCTCAAAGTGCTCAAGTACTGCGCTGCTCATGTCTGCATGCTGCCTGTTCACTCCTCTTACACCACAGAAGAGTAAATATGACTCATGTTGGGAAGTTTGGACAGCCTAAAAAAAAAACTTTGTTTATATAGCTGTATTCAGTGTCTGTACAAAAGTCTAGAGGTTACTCTTACACCCAATTTGCAAAATGGAAACAATTATCACAGTGCAGCACCACTACAGTAAACTCAATATAATGTACCACCACAGGTCTGCTTTGGCATATTTTCCACAAAAATAACATTTCAAAAAGAGGGGGGCTTAGAGATGCTCAAGCCACAAGCACTACTACACTGTTGTTTAGATGAAATACATGTACAGTATTCTTTCATTCATCTTCTACTGCTTGTTGCCTTTAGGGGCCGCGGGTACTGGAGTCTATGCCATTAACTTTAGGTCTTAGGTGGGGTCCTGGACAGTGGCCAGGTGATTTAGAGTCACTAAAACACTTGCATAGCTCTGGATGGTGGGAGGAAGCTTGAGTACTCAGAGAGAACTCATAGTAACGAAGGGAGGACATGCAGAGCTTTACTTTTTTATTGCAGCCTTGTTGTTGGGAGTTTCTGAGTTCAACTTCCTCCCACATCTCAGAGCAAGGATTGGTGAACAGTACAATGCATTAAGGATAAGCGGAAGAAAATAATAATCGAATTGTATTATGATTAAAAATACTTTAAGCAGCATGCACTCGTACTGGTTTGGAAATGGTACTGCAGTCTAAATTTAAAAAATGATCTGTGAGTTGCCAGTCTTTCCGCTTTTCTGATTGGACGATCCGCAATGCAGGGTTTTAGAACCAAAACAAAAAAATGTAAACATAAACAACTTTGGTATTATGTTCAATATTTTTTTATTGTGAATAAATTAGCTGTATCTTTGTTATAAGTAAAACTAATATTTGATTTAAACATGTTTATATCTTGGGACACATGTGGGCATTTTTTATGAAATATAAAAAATATACTGCTTATAGCACCTTTAAAATGAAAGGCGCACAATAAACTAATCATGTCTAATAAAGTAATGCAATTTTGTACCACATTATTGTGATATTGCTTATATACATCTGTCACTTGACAATTAAATGTTTTAATAAAATGAGCCCCAAAATAATGTAAATGGTGCTCAAAATACCAGATCTTTGAAATGTATGTTTAAAAGAGTTTATCATTATTACTTTCTTGTTCTCGAATCCTCTGCATACTTAAAAATACTTAAGAATAACACTGATATAGCGGTCCAAATGTTATGTTTCCTTGTCCACACATTGATCCCACAGTCCTCTTAAATGAAGACGTATGTATTTAGTGCAGTGACTGGTGATTATTGGAGTAGGATACAGCAGCAATAGGAGCCGGAGTAGATAGAGAGCTTAAGATGTGCTGAGTAATGTGCCGTGGATAACAGGTTTTTATATGGGCAGTTTGTTATTAGTGCACAGGTTTTATTACCGTCATCAGGAAGGGGGGGTGCTGCAAGTCTGCATTTTTATACCCGCTCTAATCTCTGGCTGTACTTCTGCGATTACTCCTTACTGCAATAATGGTCCATATTTTACAACAAAAATCAGAGATATGGCAAACACACCGCACACTTAATCACAGCCTTATCTGACGTTTCTGAGTTTGAATTATTATTTACACGTCAACCTTCTTTACAAGATACTAGTAAACTACAAGTACTTCAGGAGAGTTACCAGCCCGCTAACCTAAATTAATAATGTGTATATAGTGTCTTTTATGATTGCATGGTTCAGTAATGTCTGAATTGTAACTGTGAGAGGATGAGTTGGTTTCATGGTGCTGTCTCATGGGCTGTAAAATCCTGAAATACTTTAAATTTATCTTTATGGGACCAGCCAGCTGCAAGGGAATTAATAAAGTTTTCCTTGCTATAATATGTAGATAAAATGCTGGAGCTCATAATACTCAGTCCAATAGTCTTAAATAGTTTATTAAATTGTTGATATTAAAAAGTTTTGTATTCTATCAGATATCTAGCTGCTAATCATTAAAAGTTAAAACTACCCCCATGATATTGCCAACATTAGCTCACAAAATTCCTAGACCATGACCCCTAAGCAGAAGTGCATTGAGTTTTCTAATATTTACTATATGTAAATGTTTCACTGCATACTAATGAAGAAATGAATAAGCCCTTGGGATAAAGGGTGAAATATCTATAAAACAAAACTTCGGCAGATGACCTTGTTTACTGCATTCTCATGGATGACAGAGAAACTTTAGTCCCATGCTTTTTGGAGTACAGAGGCTCAAACTTCTACTGGGGCTAAACATATCAGCCACAATATTTACCTATCTCAAGCCTTGACACATGGAGAGGGTTGCATCAAGAACGGCATTCAACATAAAAACCTGCTACGCATGTGAATGATTTGCTCTGGTGACTTCTGAAAGAAAATGGCCTGCTAAAATTGATAATTTTTTTATATGTATCGCAATATCTTCTGTGTGTATCAGACATGCCAGAGAGATCGTCCTGAAGTATGAAGGCAGACTGACCCGGACCAGAGGATACCAGACGGCAGGAGCTGATGTAAGTGTCATAGGTAGGGAGATCAACAAATACAAATGTGGACCAAATATCTGCTCCTATAGACTCTGTTTGTCTAACCATCCAGCCACAATGGGGCTCGCATGCCAGTGTAATCTTTGTGCCAGTTCCAAGCCCAGATAAATGGAGAGGACTGTGTCAAGAAGCGCATAAGACCTATGTCAAACCAATTTGCGAATTACTACACATGATTGACTGATATGATGTGGAGACCCTGGAATGGAAAAGCCAATTTTGTTTTAACACACAGAGGAAAAACAAAAAAATCATCAGAACATAAACAAAGACTCTGAAGATGTGCTACAAACGGTTTAATATTCTTGCTTTCCTCATACCTTTACCTGGTCAGATAATTTTATAATCACCACTCAGGTCGAAAGGTTAAGCACTCAACTGATTCAACTGAACGAAATGACAGACACACACACAGTCACTAACTGAAATTTAGAACTAAACTGAATATAAACCCCAAAACATTTCCTCTGCAGCAGAAAAGTCAAGCCATTGTTGATTTGTTACGATACAAAAATATCATCCAAAGCACATAAACTACAAAGCGTTTAGAGAAAGCACAAATTCCCCAAGATGCTAAAAAAACAAATATGATTAAATAGTAGTAACTAAAAAAATAACCAAAATATTAGAAATAAATAAATAAAACGTTTTGTAACATTGTCACTGGATAAAGGATAAGCTCTAAACTGTTTCAACTGAACAAATGAGAAAAACACACTGACATAGAATTACTAATTGAGATTTAAAACCAGCAAAACAAACGCTCTGCCAGGACTGATATGAGTGAACATGCAGAGTAACAATTCTACAGCAGGAACCAGAAAACTGCAGCCAAAGCGATAAAACAAACCGACTGGTTTTAACCAATCTTTTCCTGTTGGCTGGAAACTGTTGCTAACTTCATCAGCTTTACGTGACTTATTCTTGCACTTGAACAGACGCAGGAGGAGAGGCTCTGCAGCGAGAGCACCAGCACCAGAGGATTTATGGCCTGTTGTTATAGCTGAGTTTAATTAAAATGTTCAGGCTGCTCAGTCCCATTAGAATTAATTGACTTTTAGTGAGCGGTCTTACCATGAATTATTAATTCAACTGTTTGGCATTAAGTTAATTGAAATTTTAAAATTATTGACCTAAAGCTGATCTCATCATGGGTAATAATCCTCATCTCAATTCAGGCTGCATGACTCACGCCAAACAACCAAAAACTGTAGTCATATGGTTCACTTCTGGTTTGGACATGTTGCACCGAACAATTACAACTCTGAATAAAAAATATAATTGCAAATAATTTGCTGATGTAGCTATTAAGAGACACTAGTCACATTTTAAATACACACGTTACAAAAAAAGATTTATGCTGAGAAGGATGTAACTAATCCATTTTAAAGACAAGACTTTTAAAGACAAGGTACAGTACGTGGTGTTTTTGGCCACTTTGGTGCCAAGAGTGTAGCTGACAGTTATATTTATATCTATGTTACCCAGGGCATACCTTTATGCTTGGCATGTCTTAGTTTGTCCACTCTGGCCACCTGTAGGAGCAGGATGTCCTGTCCAGGGACGACAAGTGGAAATTAACATTGTTGAAAAAACCTAGTACAATGCATTTTTTGGGGTTAATATAATATTGTGCACTGCCCCTGTATAAATAAAATTGTACTATACAGTGTTTTATTTTTTCCAGGAGGAAAAAAGTGTAGGTATAGATTTGACACAAAACACAGCTTTAAAGCTACTGTAAGCAGCATACACTCCTACTGTTTGAAAACAGCACTGCAGTCTACATCAAAACAATAGTCTGAGGGTTGCCAGTCTTTCCGCTTTTCTGATTAAACAATCAGTGATGCAGTTTTAGAACCAAAACAAAAAAACATAAACAAAAACAACTTGGCCATTATGTAAAATATATTTTTAATTGTTAATAAATCAGCTGTACCATTGTTATTAGTAAAACTAATATTTGATTTGAACATGTTCTCATCACATCTTGGTACACATTTGTGTAATTTTTATGAAATATAAAAATATATACACTGCTCAACTGATGAGTTGCACTTTTATAACTACAGCAACAATTTGACCTCACAGTACAGTAAACAGTAATGAGTGAACAGAAGCTTTGATATTTCTTACCTTAATTGTGTGGCCTACATTAGTTGACATAAGTAAATATAATCACAATTTTGGCTGCTGAAAAAAAGTAAAATCTATTGATCACACTGTACAATGGTTTTAAAGATTAATTTTATTTTTACTTTATTTCTGATTTGTCTAGCTCCTGAAGAAACTGTCCCGACTGCTCTACAACATCGTGGTCCTGTTCATTCCCTGGGAAGTGAGGATCAAAAAGATTGAGAGTAAGTAAGACATAATATAATGTCATATACACTACAGTCTAGCAGCACATTATTTCTCATTTCTGATGGTCATTTATGTCTTTAATTGTGTTTAAGGTCACTTTGGGTCAGGTGTGGCCTCATACTTCATCTTCCTTCGCTGGTTGTTTGGGATCAACATCGTCCTGACCATCATGACCGGAGCATTCATTGTCCTGCCAGAGGTCAGTAATACTAACTAATGAACATGCTAACACGCTAATACTAATAACAAATTAAACTCAAAGACTAAATTGCTAAAATTACAGATACAATCCTCCAGTGCTTGTGTTGTGGATGTGAGTTCTTCATTGGGATAAATAGACATAAAAACCATTAGATTTAAGACTGGTGACATGTAGACACAGGCAATTTTGCCCCTCATGATTTACTCTGTGCCCTGTGCCTCTCCTCTGTAATGGATCTCACCTTTCCCAGTGTCCTCAAACACATCTCAGTGTTATCTCTCCTCTGCTCATTGAGTTTTATTGTTCTGTGTTGGTTTTGTGCTGATACAAGATTTATCTCAGACGTCCCAATCCCAGGAATCAATTGCAACCAGTGGGAAAAATAAAGTATTGCTTGTCTGTAGTGCAATGTAATATTTTCACACTATCAAAATGTGTGATAAAAAGATAAGAATAAACTGTTAAATAAATAGTCTATTTAGTTGAGCTTTCTACCAAAAGTGGATAGGAGGGTGGGTTTGGGCTCTTACTATGTGTAGCATTGGCTCAGGAAGTCAAGCAGGTCCTCCAATTACCAGAAAGTGGATGGTTCGATCCCTGCTTTACTCAGTTTATATTCGTTTTTTTTTTTTTTTTGGAAAGACACTTCACCCACCTTTTGTTATGGGTTTACCTGGTTTACACTTGGGTTAGACCTAGTTTAGTTTTGGAATTGTCCTGGTTTGTTGCTTGTTTAGTCCTGGTTTAGTTCTGGTTTTAGACCTGTTTTTTTTCCTAGTTGACTTCTGGTTTTTGACCTGGTTTAGTCTTGGTTTGACCTGGTTTAGACATAGTTTAGTCCGGGTTTAGACCTGGTTTTGTTCTGGTTTAGTCCCGGTTTAGTCCCTGATTTGTCCCTCTTTAGTTTGCTATAGTCCTGGGATAATCCTGGGTTAGTCCTGATTTAGGTTTATTTTAGTTCTAAAGCCAAATATATATAGAGCCTATAAATTATATTATATTGGTGCTTTATGGGAGAAGTGTCTAAACTGAGATTTTGCATTAAAACACTTAATACTAATAGTTATTTACCTGAATAAGATATATCTTGTGTCTTTGTAGCTGTTGGCCGGAGCTCCATTCGGGACAACGAGGAGTAAAACCATCCCCAAAGAGCACCTGGCTTCAGCCCAGGACCTGGACACCATCTGGTCCCTCGGGGCAAGTCTCTCTCCACTTTTACTCCTCCGTCAATAGCACTTTACTTGCACACATACAAAGGGCCATTAATCAAACATTACTTTACTGCCTCCTTGACCTTTACTGGCCACTGCAGAGCCAACCCAACCTTCACAATTTCTCCAATGACGAAATCAGCAGCTCTGATACACCACACACCGATCAGGCATAACATTATGATCACCTGCCTAATATGCAGCCCTGACACCTTTCTATCAGAACCAGCATTAACTTCTTCAGCAATTTAAGCATGCATCACCTGTCGCTGGTTCACCGCTGTTCATTTCTTAAACCACTTTGGATAGATACTGACCACTGCAGACCAGGACCACCCCACAAGAGCTGCAGTTTTGGAGATGCTCTGACACAGTTGTCTAGTCATCACAATGTGGCTCTTGATGCTCAAATGCTTACGTTTAAACAATTTTTCTGTTTCTAACACATCAACTTTGAGGACAAAATCTTCTTCTTCTTCTTTGAGTTTATTGGCTGGCTACAAACCAACCAGAAAGGTGCACCTACTGTATGGGAGTATGCAACCTCATGCCCTTGTGAACAAAGTTACAGTCTATTAATTAAGCTGTTGTTACACAGAAAATAAAATAGCGCCCTCCAGACTTCCAGTTTCTAATAGTCCCCCTTCCTAATAGTCCTACAATACTTCAGTCCCTTCCTGCTTCTGTCACTATCCCCTTCATCCTCTCCCTCTCCACACTGAATCTCACACACTCCAACAACACATGGTCACATACTCCATATTTATCTGAGTCTTATTAATTCTAAAAAAAAAAAAAAAAAAAAGTAGAGTTTAAACCAATGTGACCTAATCTTAATCGTGTGAATACTGTAGCTTCTATTCTGGCTTTTATTTGGGGAAAAAAAATGTTCACTTGCTGCCTAATACAATATACAGGTGCCAAGATGAAGAGATAATCTGAACTGACTCATCTGTTTGACTTTAGGGGTATCTCCAGTACTCTGTGTTGTTCTATGGATATTACGGCAGGGTCAGAAAGATTGGCAGTGCAGGCTACCGGCTGCCCCTCGCGTACTTCCTGGTCGGGATGGCTGTCTTTGCCTATAGCTTCATCATTTTGCTGAGAAAGTAAGAATCCTTAAAGTTTTCCCTATAAATCTATTTGATTCACTTGCATTTATACTTGCAGTCTGTTTAATAACACATTTTGCATCTGCAACTCCAAGGATATTAGTGTGTTGTTCCATTAACACATTCATAAATGCAGACAAAATGGGTGTACTAGGTGCATGTCAATACATTAGAATATTGTGGAAACATGTATTTAAGGTGTTTTTTAAATTTAAAGTGAGATGATATAATCAGTACACACAGAGTGAAGTATTTAAAGAATCTATTTTAATCATGGTGATTATGGTTTACAGCTAAAAAAAAACAAGAATCTCATAACATTATCATAAGCATCATAATTAAAATAAATGCTTGAAATATTTCACTGTGTACTGAATCCATTTAATATGAATTTAATGCGGAAAAAATTATCCACAATAATCTGATTTATTTATTGACATGCAGCTAAAATTTCGCAATATTCTTGTATCCTTTTTTTTTTATGTATGGTAAAACTGAGTTATAGCAGCAGTAGCTAATGTTTAATATTTATCTACAGAATGGCTAAAAACTCCCGTCTGAGTTTGGCCAGCGCCTCAGATGAGAACTTCACCTTCTGCTGGAGGGTGTTCTGTGCCTGGGACTATCTGATCGGGAACCCAGAGGCTGCTGAGAGCAAAGGGGCCGCCATCGTCAACAACATCAGGGTCAGTCATCACCACTGCTCTCATATTTACTTTAATATACTTTTAACTTTAAGATTTCTTTTATTAGACGAAGATGAAAGGGTTGTTTAATGTCAATGTGTATAAATTGGCTACATTTATTTCTAAAGCCTGGAAGAAACTGCAGTCTTGTTTATTTAGATAAAGCTGTTTGGATTGTATATTTTTGTACACGCCTACTGTCTGGCAGTTGGTCTTTTGTTTAGTTGATGGTGTCTTATAAACCCGAGTACAGACTGGGCATGTTTGTATGCAAGACACAATGATAAAAATTCATTCATTCAATACATGTTTTTCGTCTCATAGGAAGCTATTTGTGAGGAACAAGAGAAGAAGAAAGACACCAGTCTGTAAGCTTTTTTTTTTCTTCTTCATTTTAAGACATCTGTGTAGGTTCTTCAGTCATCCACGAGGAATCAGTAAAAACAAGGACTTCTGGACAAGGTTTTTTTTTTTTATAGAATTCAAGTTTTTAGATTCTAAAAACAAACCTTATCCAAATGACCTTTTTGTTTAACATTTTTTATTATTTTTTTCATTTTAAGGTTTATGTATATTAGTTCAATGCTAAATTTTGTTGATCAATTTAAGTAAAATTGGTATTCTTGCATTGGCACATTTACTAAACATTAGTGCATGACATTAAATTAAAGTTTTTAGCTGACAAACTCATAAATATCTCTGCCTCATTAAACACTGCGTGACTGCTTTGACAATATGTATCTGCCTATCTCTTTAGTTCCCTTTTTCTGTTTATTTTTTTCTTTTTGCTTTGTTTCTCTGTGAAACTATAGACTGGAATAGATTAGAATAGATTAGAATAGAATAGAATAGAATAGACTGGCATAGATCATGTATTAAGGACTTGTCTTTTTGTTTGTGTTTTAAAGGAACTACTATCACATACCAAAGTCAAACACTGAAAAAATTCTACTTAAATAGAAAATAAAAGGGCATATTTTCACTTCAGTGTCTCATGTCCCTGTTCATCTTGGTCATGTGGTGTTCTTTTTGTATCCCAGTGCCGTCCTGATCAGCCTGCGTATTCTGGCGAACATCCTGGTGCTCCTGTCTTTGGCCGGCAGCATCTACATCATCTACTTTGTGGTGGACCGTTCGCAGAAACTGGAGCAGGAGAAGCCCGAGCTGACGCTGTGGGAGAAGAACGAGGTACAGCCCTGCATGGATTTACATTAGAGATATTAGATTATTACATACAGTACAGTCTGCAGGGATCAATGCAAACACAGAGAGATGAGACACATGCACGGGGAACATGGAGCCTGCTTTGTCAGTGGCAGCTGGTTTGTACAGGTATCAGGCATCAGATAATGGCTTCTAGGCTTGGAGATGTTTCACAGTCATGGCATGTCTTGTATGTTTATTACTTTGTTACATTAGTATTTTACATTTTATAACTGAAAAAAAAATGTGTAAGTATGAAAAACGTCTTCTTTTGAGGAGCTCTTACACTGACTTCACGGCTAACACTTGGATTAGATGTCTGCTGCCCCTTACTGGCAACAGTGGGGACTGGACAGTGCAGAAAAAGGCTATTTAGCATGGCTACTAGCAAAATGTACATAAACTGCATTCAACATCCCACTTTTGCACCCCTATTTGAGAACCACTGCCATATTCTGCTGTATAGTGTAACTGGAGAAAAAATGTAATTTGAGTCATTGTGTATTCAAGGATTGCAAATTATTGATACTATTACATTGCTTGCATGCTTTTCTTTTGCATATATCAGGTGTTAAGTTCATCATTTTCAATTGTTATTAATTGAAGGGACCATATACTAGTATACTTTGAATTTTCTGTTTTTATTTCCAGAATTATGATGAAATGTAGACAGAAAAAGGCTCTTTGTTCGCCCATCAGATCTGCATGTTTTGAGTTCACCACTAGCTTTGGTTGACTAGTATATTGTGACAAATTCAGTCAATGACCATCATCATCAATGACTAGACATTAGTTGTAAACATATATATACTGGTACACTTTATTACTTTCCATTCATGTCATCATTTAAAAATCCTTCAGATGAACTAACCTTTGTATATTTGCCTTTTTAACCTCTCTTGCATTGACCAGGTGAGTGTGGTGGTGTCCCTCATCACGATGATCGCTCCGTCTGCTTTCGAGTTGGTTGCTCAGCTTGAGATGTACCACCCACGAACCTCTCTGCGCTTCCAGCTGGCCAGGTGCTTCAAATACTGCTGACATGTAGAGGCTTTTTAAAAACTACTCTATTATACATTATTATTATCATCTGTGTGGTTACTGTATATAAATGTATTTACATATAGCCCTTGTTATCCACAGAGTCCTTGTTTTGTATCTGGGAAACCTCTACAGCCTCATTATTGCTCTGCTGGACAAGGTTAACAGTATGAGCTCTGCCGTGAGTATAAAGACGTAAATTGTAAAGTTAACCTGAGCTTTATGTTTTTGTTTCTTTGGAGATATACTGTAGGCAATAGAACATTTTAAGCCTTTGAAAGTACAGTATATCTCCTGAGAAAATAAACATAGCAGTACCATTTGATTATGAAGAAATTAATAATGAATGCACATCCTATTGTTAAATATAGAAACCGTTAATAAGATGACTCTCATAGAAATACTGTTTAAACATTTATACAATTAACAATTGCACAACAGAAAGCACCACATGCATAAAACAGCTATAGAGAAAATAATTGTGTACATTTATAAGTAGTGGAAGAAGTTCTCAAAAAAGTACTGGCTTCAAAATAAAATTACAAGTACTAGTAAAAGTACTCAATCATTGAATGTAAAATTTACTTAAGTACAAACTGCATTTAAAACCTTTTTCTATTAACCACAATAACCACAAATGTTACTCTTTTGCTACTACTTAAACTACTAATAGTAATGCTCATGCTGTTAGTATTACTTGTAAATACTTTGTCTAAATTAGAGATTTCAAAAATATACTTTGAGTACATCCTTAAAAAAAAACACTCAGTCAAAAATAATCAGAAAGTACATTTTCCAAAATTGTGTGACCTTTATTCATAATTTTACTAATGTGACCAAATCATCTGATACATTATTTAACCAACAGTGCAACAAGTGATGAAAATGTTTTGTATTTCAGATCCCTGTGAGTGCCTCAAACTGGACTGACTCCAGCTCATTCTTGGCCACGATCTCACAGTCAGAAGGCCTGTCCACCTCAGTGTCCCGAAACATGAGCGTGTTGGCCACCGTGGCTACTGTGCTGGAGCCACCCAACACCACGAAGAGTAACACACCCGTCAAAATCTCCAACCAGACATCTGTGTTTGAAAAGAGCAAGCAAGACCAGTGCTGGGAGACCTATGTGGGACAGGTAGGATATACTTTTTCTAAGTTAGCTTAGCATTTTTAACAGATGTTTACAGGCAAATAACACAAAATATTACAAAGACATTTGGATAATAATATTGGATTAGATTTATATGTATAGTAAAGTGCCTTACAACTGAGTCCATTTTTCAATGACCCCACAGTCACACTCTGGTGATGGTAAACTACCTCTGTATTCATCAATGCCATGGGGCAGACTGATGAACACATGGCAGCCATACCATGCCAATGGCCTCTCTGACCATCACCAAACAGACCACCAAAATTAACATTTATAGAGCCCTAGTTAAATGTATGCATAGAAAAAAATATAATATATATATTATGCGTTTTTGTGTCTTTTAAATTAATTTAGGACACATCTATGTAACTCGTAACCGTTTTGTTGGTCAGAAAACACAATAATAATTGAAAAAACCTTATTTAAAAAAACTCATCATTTGACTCTGTGAGAAACGCTCAGATTAGGTTCCTGTTACTTTAAGAGGCCTCCCTCCCCGCTGTCCCACTGCTATCACGCCCCTTCAGCTGGTCCCAACAACACATGCTGGTGCAGAAGCAGTGTTGTCCACTGCAGTTCGGGGGTGGGTTTGTTTGGTTGCTGTGTGAGCTGTAGCAGTGCTTCCTGAACAGGACAGGGCCGTGGGGGGGGGGGGAATTAAGCCATCTTGGACTCTCACAAACTCAATGTAAAATAATAGAGGATTACTCAAACATGCATGAATGAAACAAAACATAGCTCCATGTTTTTGATGAGGAAACAACATTACAAAATGGTAGAAAGCTCAGAAAAAAATTGCATAATATAGCCCCTTTAAATAATCACAATTACATTTGAAATACTGGCTGAATGTTTAATTCCACCTGTTGCCTGTATTTGTCCAGGAGATGCTGAAGTTGTCCATCATAGACATGATCTTCACCGTGGCCAGTATCCTCCTCATAGACTTCATCAGAGGCCTAGTGGTGCGCTATCTGAGCGACTGCTGCTGCTGGGATCTGGAGAGCAAGTTTGTATGTACTCAGAATCAGAATAATGGTTTTAGAAGTGGTCTCAAGCCAGTGTACTTCTTGTACCGGTCCAAAGCCCAATTAAATGTAGAGGGTTATGTAAAGAATTATGCAAATCACTGCACCATGCCAGGAGGCAGATTAATGGCTGTGTCAATTCTGGAAGTGAAAAACAAAAAGAAAGAAAAAGATTCTGTAACATTGTGAGATAGGGTGACCACCTCAAAAAGTACTAAAAGTGGGACAAGCTGAGCAATTTGGTGGGACAAGGTGGGACGGACTCAAGAAATAAATGTTTTGATATAGAAATCTATATTATCGACTTACTGGGATACAAATTGCTTCAGTTTAGGGTCAATAAAACATATGATGTGCTATTTTTATCCCCAAAACACACATTTTGAAAAGTAATGTCTTAACTGAGACTTTATTCATTGGGATAAAAAAAATCTAAACAATCCAACAGCAGGCCAGCAACACACCAACTCCAACCTATCAAAATGGGATGCTCACAAATATTTATTCTACATTTTACACAAGGAATACTGACTTTACTGTGTTGTTCTTAACTTTATTCATTCTTTTTTATAAGATCCCAAGATGAACACCACTGAAAAAGTGGAACATTATCTTAATAAGTGGGACGGTGGGACAGAGGCCTAAATGGCTGTGCAGTACAACCAAAAGTGGGACAGGTGGTCACCCTGTTGTGAGATAAGGACAAACGTACTAACTCCAGCCACAAGGGTTCAGTAATAAAACAAATGATTAGGTTTAAAGGATTCTAGTGTGGGATCTGCCACTGTACAGAGCAATTACCCGTGAACAAGAAGATGCACAGATTGAGTATAGGTCATGTTTTTATCACTGTGACATACACAGAGTAGATCTCAGCATACTTTTTTCTTTAAAAAAAAACACTTTAAAAAGATGTTTGCTAAAAAAAACATCATAATACTACTACTACTGTGCTACTCATACTAAGTGCAAATGATGTGCCAAAAAAATAAAATGAATGTGTCTCTTTTTCAGCCTGAATATGGAGAATTCAAAATTGCTGAAAATGTTTTACATCTCATTTACAACCAAGGGATGATCTGGTGAGTGCTATTGTAGTGTTATTGTGTTGTATTGTGTGGGGGATGTGTCTGACTCTGGTACGGGCCAGTCCCAGTGACCCTGTTTAGAGCCTCTACTAATGTGTCCGTTACACCTCTGCGGTCCACTGAACTGTAGTTACTAAACTAATTTTCGAGACGTCACGGTGCTACACTGATCATAATGAATACGCTGCTGCTCTGTGGATGTAATGTCTTTTAAACACGTTTGTCTCCATTTGCTGCAGGATGGGAGCCTTTTTCTCGCCGTGCCTTCCTGCGTTTAATGTCCTGAAGCTGATTGGGCTGATGTATTTGAGGAGCTGGGCAGTCCTCACCTGCAACGTCCCGCATCAGCAGGTCTTCAGAGCATCCAGGTAGAAACACACTCCTTTTGTGTCCCTAACCTTCATCTTCTTTTCCTTTAACTTGTCCCTTTTGTCATAAGTTTTACGCCAAATGCTCTTCCTGGTGCAACTCTCACCATTTATCCAGGCGTGGGATTGGAACAAAGAGTACATTAGCTTGTGACCCCTTGTGGCTGGATTTTTTTATGATCCTAGCCCTCTTCATCTTTTAGTCTAATCTGTTGATATAATTTGAAATATTGTGTAGCTCCAGTCAGGCCCGTCAACAGGCTTAGTGAGACCCGGGACAAGAAGGCTTCATTTGTGGCCCATTATAATAGAAAACATGAGAAGATGGACCATTTCTGGGCCCCTCTGAGCCTCTGCATAAGGTTAGAGATACCAACTCCAGCCACAGGGGGTCAGTAAAGCAGCAAATAACTTGTCCTTTACCATTGAGATGATAGCTTGACACTAACCCTCACCAAATGGCCAAATGCGGATAGATTTCCATTTTGGCTAGTAACATATTCAGCCTCACTAGCCACTTTGGTTGGTTGGATTGTTGGCCTTTTGTTATGTTTTTTTGTTTTTGTTTTGTTTTTTATTTGAACTACTTTACACCTGACTTTCTGCTGTTATGCTTATGAATCCCCATGATTTAAAACCAATAGTAAATCATGAGTGGAGAGACAAAATGAAACTCGCTAGAGGCTCTTAAAAGACAACATGTTAAAACAAAAAGAAAAAGAAAGAAAAATACTGCAAAAGCCAAACTATACAGATTTTTTGAGTCTAAAAAAAAAAAGATTTTAGATGGCAATAAATGACTGTTTTAAAAAATACATCTTTACTGGTCATTTTCAAAAGAATTGTAAAAACAACCGATTAATGTCTTGTATACTACACATGAATCAGCATTTTAACATCTAAACTATAGCTAGCGAAACACAAAAATGGCTAGTACCTTTTAACGAACACTAGCTAAAATGGCCAGTGAGCAAAAAAAGTTAATGTCAAGCTCTGATTGTGATGATAGCTTTGTGGCTTAACAGATAGAGCATTTAGTCCTGAACTAGAAGATTACTGTTTTGAATCTTGGACACTATATTAACTGCAAGATAGGGCCAACACTGAATGAATGTCTGCGTTTCTGTTTCGCTGTCTCTTCTTTAACATACATCATTGTTGTTTGATCAATTTAATGTAGGTAGCCTATTTTACTCTTTAGCATCTGTATTATGCATAGTTTCTCATTATTTTACTTTACAGATATCAAGCTGGCTGTCCTTTCAACTCCTCTGCACAGGTTACCTCCAAATTGCCTCACACACTGAAGGGGTCTGGTCCTGCAGGGTCTGTGGACGTAAAGAAAACTTTGTTAATATTCTGTCTTTCGTGTTTGTTTGTTTTTTATCAGATCAAATAACTTCTACCTGGCCATGCTGCTGTTCATGCTGTTTCTGTGTATGCTGCCCACCATCTTTGCCATAGTGAGATACAGACCCTCGCAGCACTGTGGTCCATTCAGGTAAACATTTTAGAGCTCTCTTTCCTTATGCTTGGATGAAAAGGAATAATATTTTTATGAGCCACAAAACAATGCTTGGTGTAATGCAAAATAATAATAATTCAAAGCATTTCTTACCTTATTGTATGTCTATGTGCAATTCTGGTTAGATGCTTTTCATTGCTTTGTTCTTGTTACGTATGCAATAACAGTAGAGTTTAATCTAATTTATTTTAAGGAACACAATGGAAAATAACGGCAGATAAAATGTGCTTTCATAAACTATTTGAGATAGACATTCAACAAACTATACATAAAAAAAAGTGGTAATAAACATTTATACCTTTTCCCAGCCAAGTGGTAATAAAAATGGCCAAAACAACCATTATATGTTTTGATCTTGCAGTAACAAAAAGTGATGTCTAGCTTACTTCAGTTGGAGTAAAAATATTGAAGTGTAATGGGTTTAAATGTATGTTTGTTGCAGTGGTCAGGAGAAGATCTACGACATTATTTCAGAGACAGTTGAAAGTGATTTTCCTCTGTGGTTTGGTAAAGTTATGAGCTACGTCACCAGTCCCATCGTAGTACTACCGGCTGTGCTACTGCTATTGTAAGTCTTTCTCACACTCACATATTCACACACACAGAAAATAATACCAACATCTGTGTTTTCTCCTCTGTTTCAGCATGCTGATATATTACCTTCAGGCCATTGCTCGGTCACTGAAATTCACCAACAACCAACTGAGGATGCAGCTTCAGACTGTAAGAACATCGTCACTACAATTTAGTCAAATTAGTCAAATAAAAAAATAAAAAAAAAACACAAAGCACAAATGGTCATATAATCAGTATCAGTATCAAAGTCTTCTTAAAATATACCAAGCTAAGTGTGGAGACTGAAAAATAAATAGGTTTATGGGTGCCCTCTGGTGGACAAACTGTTTAACTACACAGACTGTTGGGATAAGTGCCTGCATGGCCTCAGTTTAAGTGTATTTTACTCATATTTAGATATTATTTATAAAACCTGTATACTGTCATATTAAGACAACTCACTGTACTTATGTGATTAAACTCAACTGCTGCCTGCTGCAAATAAACAGCTCATTAGTGCTTTTACTTATTCTTTCGTATTTCTGTACTTAATGGTTTATGGGGAAATATGGGGGAAATTATTGTTAAGTTGTTATGCTGTGTTTAATGTAAAATAAATTATTGGTGTAATTACATTTTTATTTTTATTCATGCAAAGCGTGCTATATTGTGTGCCACATATAGCACGCGTGTATATGGCAACTGTTAGGCCTAATACTGAGTTTGATCAACATGCTCTGTTTCAGGAGCGGACAGAGGACAAAAAGAAAGTCTTTCAGCTGGCAGCAGGTATCTTTTCTATAACACATGACCCATAAATAATTGTCTAATTAATAAGTCTGTAACTTTTTTTAGCCAGACTGCAGGCCCCAGAGGCAGCGGCCGAAACCACAGAGCAGCAAGAGAGCGACATCACGAGCCACGAGGCATCCATCCAGACTCCGTCACCCCGACGCAACGGCAGCGTCACTAACTTCCAGTCTCCTGTTCGCCGCGGCAACAGCATCAGGACCATAACTCAGTCTGCATCCAGGGCCGACCTAAACCACAGTGGGGTCCCCGGGACGTCCCGAAGTCCATCTAGGTCCATACTGCCCAAGCACCGCCTAGAGCACAGGTATAAAATACTGATATAAAACTTTTTTCATCCATGGGTTTAGTTCACACACCTACAGAAATGTTGTTTGATTTGTGAAACTCTGTCACCAAAAAATGCTTAGACCATCATTTAGAAGCTTAGTGTGTTTCCTAAGCTGCTCAATCATTATTATAGACTGTTAATAATGTTAACCTGGTAGAGGTTTTCAGATGCTGTTTCAGACTCTAACAGGTTCTGTGGAGATACTTGTAAGTTATGGGAATATTTGATTTTGGCATGTCATAGCACATTTTGCACAAATCATGTAGACCGCATGGCAGTAGTTTCAAACCTATAGCATACACCAACCAGCCACAAATTCAAATTTGTATTTATTTTATTTTACCAAAACCAGTTCGGATTCCTCCAACATTTGTCTGCCAACAGACATTGTGTGACCACTTTAGCTTGAACCACTTCTGGTCTTGACAGCTTTTATTTTTGGATGTCCGGGCTTGAAGGAATCAGAAAGTCATGCTCAAAGTCACACAAAACTTTCATCTATTTTTTTCACATCATCCTAAAGGACAAACTGTTCCCTTTCTGTGAATATATTATGGTTCAATCATTCATTATGGCTAATTGGTGTATAATATACTGCAGAGCAGATACGTGCTTCACTTAATTACTTGTGTAATTAAGGGTGTATTAAGACGTACTTACAAACCTCTATCTACAGACTTTAACTTAATCCTGTGCTGTTTTCTATTGTGACAGGCCTCCACCATCACATGGTGGTGCTAGCGGCTCCTGCAGATCCAGGTCATACCACCAAGTGGTGTACAGTCCCTCTCCTCGCTGTTCTGACCACTTGACCTCTGACCCCCTGTACAGAAAGACCATCCACGCCATCCATCCCGTTGAGAGGATCATCACAGCTCAGAGCTATGGGGGGCGCCGCGGACACACCACTCGCTACGTCATCCTCAATGAACATGAGCCCAGGAAACATCTACTGAGGTCGGCCACTCGCATCCCGCGCCACTACCTGATGGAGGAGCCCGCCGAGATTGTGGAGCTGTATCCACGCAACATTAAACGCTACACAGCACGCGCCATTCACCACCAACCACACATCCACAGAGTGCACCAATCACAGCACAATCTGAGTGAAGAGGAGGACGAAGAGGAGCAGGGGCCGAGCAACAGGAGGAGGATGCCTTTGGGAAAATCTCTGCGACCAAGATCTCTGTCTGATCTCCACCAACCGGCAAACTTTTACATCGGAGAGAGGGCAGAGAGCCACAGCTCCATGGCTAAAGGCCCGTACGCAGCCCCAGAAGAGGAAGAGGAGGAGGAAGATGGAGAGGGGGAAATGGACTGGGGTGAGTTAGAGCCACAGTCCCATCCACAGACCAATGCCAGGGGGGCAGACCATGTCTTAGTGCGCACCAGGCGTTACATCCCATCCTCTGGGAGACACAGTGCATCACCGTCCCGAAGCAGGCATGTGGAGGCCCATGTCAAACCAAAGATGAGGCAGAAGCTGGAGACGCCTTTGACTGAATCTGACTCGGCATCTGTGGCCTCAAGCAGTGATCAGCAGAACAGCAGCGTGGACCAGTACATCCAGGTCATACACAACAAGGAGCGCTATCTCAAAGCAGACGCCCGCCAGGGCAAACTGGCCAAAAAGAAATCTAAAACCAGCTTTGATCCAAATGTTACTGAAGTCAATGACCTTGTCTGCTCTAATGTATGACTGCTCTGATTTTAACACATTATGTATTAGGAAAGTACAATAGGTCTAATAATATTGGATTTACAGTACAAGTACACAATGTAAAATGCTTTTGAGTGATTTTTAAACACTACATGACACACTGTAGCTTGTAAAATCTACTCAAAGCTTTATCTAAGTGCAAATGTTACATTTTAAACATTTTAAAAGCTTTTGTGTCTAGGCTTTAGACAACAGCTCAGTTCCTATCATACATTCACTCACATATACTGTACATACATTTGTAAATCTTTTTGTGTTTAGGATAATAAAATTAAAGATGTTACGGATCTACATAATGCTTCCAATAAAATAGAAATCACAAAACAATATAATGTTGCTAGTCGTCATCAGTAAAATGATGTACTTAATACTGATGTCAATGAAATGAATACATTTTTGTACCATATACATTTGTAACCTGGCCAGTCATCCTATTTATATATATATATATATATATATATATATATATATATACAAAGAATTAGGCTGGTCTATGTTGATTTGAGCTGCATTTTCAGGAGGGGTAACAAATATACCCATATTAATCTAGCGTTAGCTGCAACTGAAAAATG
Source organism: Bostrychus sinensis (assembly GCA_020698575.1). NCBI lineage: Eukaryota > Metazoa > Chordata > Actinopteri > Gobiiformes > Eleotridae > Bostrychus > Bostrychus sinensis. Next base: position 31,547,628 of record CM036242.1, read on the forward strand.
TCAGAGAAACAAAAATGGCCTTGGTAGGATCGATCTTGGTGAAAGATGGCTTGAATGCACACAGGTTTCTGACTCATTTGGGCTAACTGGCCAAGATAATAATTTTGTGCAAAATGTAAGTAAAGGTATTATTTATTTGTTATCTAATTTGGTGACTCTACATTGCTCCTAGTAAATAAGAGTGGATGGTTGTCTGCCTCTGAATGTCTTGTGTCTGAATGTCTTGTGTCTGCCCTGCAACTAACTAGCCACCTACACGTACCCTGACTAAGACCCATCTGCGACCTTTATTGAGAATAAGCAGAAGAAGGTGAATGAATGAATGAATGGACAAATTTATGAAGTTAGGCTATTGTTGGCCAGATACCTTCCAAATGCCAAATCTACATACGTACCTACTATAAGGAACATTATTTCTTGTCATGACGTAAACAAATGTTTAATCATGTAAATGCATATCAAACATATTTAACAAACATATTTTGAACTTCCAGTAAAAAGTCGTTTATATATTTACACATGAAATGCTGTGGACAATAGATGACAAGGCATAAAAATATACATAGTTGGTTATTGTGCAGTCTGTTTATGTGGTAATAAGTACACAATGCGCTAATGACAAAAGATAAGCTTAAAAAAAACAATCCCTACTAAAACCTGAGATTCACATTAAAGCAATATGGTTTCAAGTATCAACTTATTACCACTACAGAAGAGCTGAACGCGGGGGAGATGCAGCTACAACAGACGTGATTTGGTTCATAAATGATTCTGAAATGTTCAGAAAATGAGTTTTCTGCCATGGAAAAACAGATCAATACTTAGAGCAATGGAAATAATTACTGACAAAACACCATCCTGTAGGTAGTTATATGACACACAAGACTATTTCAGGCAGAAAAAGTTGATTACGCATACGCTTGATACAGGTTAATACACTTTGTTACAGTACAAAATGATATCAAAAACAACCTTTTGGCTTGTCTTTATACAAAGTCCCTGTTTAGCTTCCTGTACACAGCTCAAACGTGACCATTAACTTTTACAGTCCACTCTTACAGTAATCCAGTCATTTCAGTCCAGCCTCAGTTCAAATGTCTCTATGTAACGTTTCCAAAAATATAAGATTTATCATTCTACATCACAGTTATTAATGGAAACATTAAATAGTAAATATACCTCAACACGGTTCACTCTTTGCATTTGTGTTGAATGGCATGTCTGTGCTCGGGCCGGGGTCACACTGCACTCAAAAGTGGCCTTTAAAATCTGAGTTAGGGATGATACAATACTACAGTACATGTTGCAAGCCTAACGTCATTGCAATTTCAACACTGACATGACATATATTGCCAAGATAACATGACTTATTTGTGTATTTACCCTATGCATATATGCACATAAAACACTGGTTGTCATTTATATACTCAATAAAATGTTGTTAGCATCCAAAGCCAGTAGAAGTAAGCCAGAGAACACTTTTGGGGTGGCAATAGCTCAGTAGGTAGAGCCTTTCAGCCACTAACTAGAAGGTTGAATACTGGTATTTCATTCAGCGGGTGTCCTTGTGACCGACGCATTATTATTATTATTATTATTATTATTATTATTATTATTATTATTATTATTATTATTATTATTATTATTATCATTATTATTGGCCCTGTTTTATGTCCAAATGAAAGTAGGTCTATGACAGTGATTCTCAACTGGTGGGCCGGGACCCTTAAGTATGGGATATTAGATGTATAGAAGAAAACTGACAAGACCAAAAAAATCCAGTTCCATAATGTTACGGTTACACCTAAGGTTGAAGTGGGTGCTGCTTAATTTTCCTCAATACCTCCTTATTTTCCTGAAATATCTCTTATTTAGGTTGTGGTTTGTCATTACAGGGTGACGGTGGGTCCCAAAGCCAGACCAGTTGAGAACCACTGGTCTTTAACAGGTAAAAATGTTACACAATGTTTAAATTATGGGTTTGTCTTTAAATAGTTAGTGACTTATGGATTCAGATTTAGGTCACCGTTATTTCAGCCACTTTTGCCTGCAGTGTGAACATGACCCCTATGTCTTACAACACAAACTGTACAAATATACCATTAGAATAAAATTTAAATAGATTTTCTATGTCGATACCCAGAGCTACAGGATTAGTGCAGATTACAATTTATGACATGCACTGTTTAAATAAATAGTACAGCCTTTGTTTTCCAATGATTTTGTCATTATATTGTTGTCAGTAGGTGTTGACTCACATTAGCAACATTAACAACATAAAACCCAACAAATGCCAATCACTAATCTCACTGTTGTCTCGATTAATTTGGTACATTTTGTAGGTTATCATCATGACTTTGTACATTCTCCAACTTAGACAAACTAAACATCTTTATTGCAATGCTGAACAAGACCATAGACAGTATTTGCAGTAAGTAGTCCACTGCCTAAACCTGATCTAACCTTATCCATTGTGAGAGTATAGAGTGTCCTTCCTGAAACTTGACTAAGCAGGCACAACAAAACATAAAAATCTGTGTACAGTTGAAAAAGGCTATAACATTTACACTGATTAGCCAATACATTAGGATCACATAATATTATTGTCTATGTGCATTTTGCTTCAAAACTTGATCCACCGAGGCTTGGACTCCTATAGACGTTCCCTGTAGGATCCATAGGAAAAAAGGCATTCAACTCCATTACCATCGATGTTATTATTCATATCTGTGGTCATAATGTTATGGCTGATAGGTGTATGTCTATGAGAAGGTTGAATTAAAGTGGTCATAAATAAATCCTCCAGTTTATTGTGAGGTAAAAAGGCAGAAAAAGAAAATAATGTATCGCTTAATCCAGATGTAGTAGTCACTGTTTCTCTAAATGAAGGTATAGTGTTGTCCATAGTTCATATAAAATACGTTGTTGTTGTTGCGTTTGACAGTGAAAGCTTTCATGCTTTATGGTTTGGTGTGTTTTAGCTTCTCGATGTGGTGACACAGTTTGAGCGCTGGCCCCAGCTTCAGACCCATGTACTTCATGATGACGTCGCTGCGTAACAGCATCAGAGCCTTGCCGTCGATCTCCTAAAGACAAAGCAACATTGTTCAGTTTAGTACAGATTTTAAAATATAATGAAAGAGGACATGAAGTTAGCTGGTGTGAGAGAACAGGATGCACAGGAATGAGTTAGATGGAGGCAGATGATGAGATGTGGAGGCCAGCTGAAAGGGAACAGCTGATAGAAGAAAAAAATAACCAACATGAAAGAATCCATTAGCTATAAGAACACTGTAAACATTTTTACCACTGCTGCTTAGTCCTGTTTTGGCCTGGTTTAGTTCTCGTTTAGATCTGATTTAGTCCTGGATAAGAAAGGGCTTGGATCTGTCCTACTTTAGACATGGGGCAGTGCTGGTTCAGTGCTGATTTAGACCTGGTGTAGAACTGATTTAGTACTGATTTAGTCTTGGTTTAGACCTGGTGTAGAACTGTTTTAATCCTTGTTTACACCTTGTTTAGTCCTGGTTAAGTCCTAGGTTAGACCTTGTTTAGCCCTAGTTTAGACATGGGTCAGTCCTGGTTTAGTCTTGGTTTAGACCTTGTTTAGTCCTGGATAAGACATGGTTTATACTTGGATTATTCCTGGTGTAGACCTGGTTTAGTCCTAGTTTAGATCTTATTTAGGCCTGGTATAGACATGAGTCAGTCCTGGTTTAGTCCTGGGTCGGGATAAGAAGTGGCTTCATGCTGTAGACCTAGTTTAGTCCTAGTTTAGACCTTGTTTAGCCCTGGTTTAGACCAGGTGTACAAATGGTTTAGCCCTGGTTTAGTCCTAATTTACATTTTGTTTAGTCCTGGTTAAGTCCTAGGTTAGTCCTTGTTTTGCCCTGGTTTAGAAATGGGTCAGTCCTGGTTTAGACCTGGTGTAGAACTGGTTTAGTCAAGAATTAGGCTGATTTTAGGTTATTAAAAATGGGACTTTGGGAATATTTTCAGAGGTGGTACTTTGAGAATCACTGACCTATGGCTAACTTTCTGACTTTATTGTTTTCTTTTCTGAGTATTGGTCACTTAGTTTTTTTTACTGTTTAGTACTAATAAAAATGTACATATAACTTTTCATAATTTCTAAAGGTCCTGACAAATTTAAAGTCACACATTTTGAATCACATTTCAAACGTAAAGATGCAAAAAGCATCTTTAGGTTTGAAAGTAAACAGCTATGTTATCTGTAAAAAATATACTCACATGTTTCCTGAACAGATCGACATGTGGACCAAGCGTGTGTGGATCGGCCTCTTGGACAAACCGTATCACTTCATCCACTGTCCAGGAGGAGGCGTCTTTCCCCAAACTCTCAGTGTCCTGCTTCACATGGTCCGGGCCAGTCGTGGAACTGGCAGCTGTGGAGTGCACGAAAATAAAACTTAGTACTACAGACCAAAATAAGAGACCACTGCAAAATGATCAGGTTTTATTTTTGATGATGCAATATAGTGAACTGAACACTTGGCCTTATTGTTATGATCTGCTGACAATATTTCTCTATAGTTCTTTAGAGCAGTGGTTCTCAACTGCTGGGTCTGGACCCAAAAGTGGATTGCAGAACTATTTTCAGAGGGTCGTGGGCCTTTGCCAGGGCAAAAAAAAGAAAGTTTAATTTTTAAAAATAAATCATCATTTTACACTCCTTAACAGTAGGTGGCAGTGTGGGACATATAGAATGGAATAATATAAAAGAAACTCAACCAGAGCAAAAAATCCAGTTCTAGAGTTATACTTAAGGCTGACGTGGTTTCATTTTCCTCAATATCTTTTAATTTTCCTGAAATATCTCTTAATTTTCCTGAAATGTCTCTTAATTTTCCTCAGTATCTTCTACTTTTCCTGAAATATCTCTTAATTTTACCCAACTTGTCATCATATGGTGCTGGTGGGTCCCAAAGCCAGATCAGTTAAGAAACACAGCCTTAGAGCATAACTTAAAAGGACATGATCAAAATAAGAGAAAAGTTGCAGTGTTTTTCCGAGCTCATATATGAGAGTTTTAAAAAAGCCTGTATCTCTTACCTTCAACTCGTCTGTTTGTGTGCGTTGGATTGATTTCGGTTGGGTTGGAGCTGACCCGTCGCAGAGGGGGAGGTGTGTGTTGCGTGTGGCCGTGGTAAAATGCTCTTTCTTTCTTTGCTGCTCTATAATCAGATGCGTTGTGAGGAGTTCGAGTGTTGGGATTGTTGGGAGTGTTGTCCTTCGTGGAGTTGTCATTGGACAGACCATTTTCTGTTTAGGACAATGCAATGATAGAAAGAAATTAACTCTACATGCAAACAGTATGAGCTCCTTGTGGTTACAATAGTTAAGAGTCTCCTCCAATCTTCTTCTCTCCTTTCAGCTTTTCCTTTCAAGTGTCACCACAGCAAACCATCTGCCTGCTAGCGTGCAGTGAGTTGGATATTATGCTGGATGCCTTTCCTAACACAACCCTCTCCTTTTATCAACTCCTCAGATCTATTTCCAATCAGCATGTCCACAAAAGATTACTGTATGAGCTGTATAAAGAAGGGATGTAACAACTTTACCACCAGATGCTCTCAAAAACTGCATAATGCAGAAGAAAGTTATGAAATCTTAACCATCTAAAGCCAGCTCTTCTCACCTGACTTGCTCCGTTCATAGAAGCGTGTGTTGTTTGTGAATGGGCTGAAGGGCTGAGAGCTGAACAGGCAGTCACTCTCGAGATGTTGGCACAGGTTTTCCAGGAAGCGCAGCACGGAGGAAGCACTGGAGACCGAGGGGAGCTTCACATATCGGATGCCATGGTCTGACCGCACTGTGGGCACAACACAAAATACTGCAGTTATTCACAGCAGCAGCAGAAATACAGCAGATGGTGCTGGGGTTATCATCTCACCCTCCCTTTTTAAGCACCCACAACCTGCACAGGATTACACCCTCCCCACCCAAGCCAAGCCTCTGCAAATGCACAAATTAAGCCCCCTATTCTCCGCACTCAGCCCCACCCAAACCATGCCTGATCCAGACCCCCAGGGGAGGGCCTCTCCCAGAATCCCAAACCAGGTTAGACGCACATGTCACTAGTGATTACAGACGCGCTGCTCTGAGCTGCTGCCCCCGGATTTGGCTTTGTTTGTGCAACTTGTGAACATAAAAAGGAATTTAAAGCTTTGCCTTTGGTTCTCCTTTCAGTAGATTTAGGTTTTTATATAATTTAATTGGAAGATATATATGTCTGTTGTGAACACATTACTCTGTATAACCATCAGCAGCAGCTGAACATGTCATGTGTAGCATATGTTCATTAGCAGATGGTGCTGCAACCTTTGCTGTAGGTTGATATAAGGTTATATCCAACAAGTTGATTCTGTGATCATAAATATTGCAGAAAGAGGTGTAAATCTAGCACACAACTGATTTCAGAGCATGTACTTATTATCATCTGCTGCTGAGCAGTGCAGCTGGCTAATTATTAGAC